>OZ010792.1:20365631-21565631 GCA_963932465.1 Maratus speciosus | reverse complement strand
TTTAGCAAAACGAAAAGAAATTTTTTTAAATAAGACACTTTAAATTTATTGTTTTTAATCTGACGTAATTTTCACAAAACTTTTCTGTCTCTTTTTAATATTCACGTGAAAATACTTTTGTTAGAAATGAAATATTATTTGCGCTGTCGCAACAAAAATAGTTGAAAAGTTCATCTCGAAATATCAAATAAATGTCTCGCGCAGTTTTTAAATTTAAACTGTTTTGCAATATTATTTTTTGTTCATTTTACGTAATAAGTGAAATGTGACGTAATTTCTCCTATTTAATACTTCTAACGCATGATAATGAATTTACTATTTTACAATATTCTTTCTCTTTTAAAATTCACGTGTAAATATAGTTTTTGTGACGTAATTTTTAATGAGTTCCTGTTTTTTATATTTTCTGTTTATAAGAGTCACGTGTAAATAAATTTTTAATTTGAAGCAAACATTATTGTTTGCGCTGTTTATACAGTTGGCAACAGTTTAAATTAATACCATTTTCTAAAATATGTAAAAAACATATCTCGAAATGCTGAAAATTTGAATTTAAAATAGAAATAAAACCTCAAAAAATGCGTCAAAAAATAAATAAATGCAGTCTGCACACCGGGAAATTCTAACGCATAAAATGATCTAAAAATGATTAAATTCTCATGAATAGTTTTTGCTCCTATAAAACTTTTTTAATGGAACGATTTTGTCCAACTTTAGCATTAAATATCTCTTAAAATAATTCTTCGATTTGAAAACTGTCTGCATCAGCGTATTTATTAAACATTTCTCTATAATACCACCGATTTTCATATTTTTGTATGCAATATTTTGCTTAATATTAACGAAGAAAGACCTCCGGTCACAAAAAATTCAAAACCGGCGGCGGCGGCGTTAGTTACTTTTTTTTAGAATAGAGAGATTAATTGTCACCTTTCTTCAACAATTAAAATTTAGATTTAAAGATGACCTCCATTAAGAGACCACCTCTCGAAGCGGCCAATTTTTATTGGAACGGAACGTGGTAGCTTTAAGGAAGTTTTACTGTAATTCTAAATTTACTATGAGTTATGCGTTTATTTTTTATTTTCCGCAAATTACTTTTACATGGAGTTCTTGAATCGTAGGGGCCTTATGGTGTGTGAGATATAAGTGAATCGTATAACATGTGTGTGTATTGCTACCACTACTAAATGAGATAATAGTGTTTCACGTTTTGAGTCATGCGAATATTGCGCCCTTCGTTGTTTGCAAGAGACTGAAATGTGCACCTGCTACTGAAAGGTTGGACAGGACCAGAGTTCACGCTGCCGCTCGCCATTGCGCCAAATCGCGACAAAATGCTTCATTTGGCGAGTAAACGAGCAATCAGACTCGCCAATTTGCGAGTGCTCAATTTCTGCACTTTGTTTTGTGTGCGTCGCAATTCAGTTGAGATTCTTATCCGCGTTGCTGAACGATTGATGTCACTTTACATGTTCAATCGCACCGTGCCATTTACATCGCTCTATTTATAGCAATATTGACTCGACGCCAATTCAGTTTAGCAACAGTCAAAAACACAGAAAGGAATATGCGATAGGTATTTCTCTATTTTTCAGTTAATCATTATCCATGCGCTGGCGCGGCGTCGCGTCGGGCCGAAAAACACAAACAAAATTACTCGCATCAAGCGTCAAATAGGGAAAAGTTTTACTGGAATGCGGTGTTGAAATTAGCCATTTACCATACTATTTATTAGCTGTAAGCAAAGTATCATTGGCCGGACAATTTTTTCTATCGGTTAGAGTCGAAATCTCCCAGCAATTTTTAATGTACATTTTCACAATGGTAAATCAACGATAACTGTTTTGAATTTTTATTTAGACTGCTAAAAGAATATCTGAAACATTTGCACAATTAGGAGGCCTTTAGAATGTACTTATTTTTTATATCTTCTGTAGCGGATAGTTGAATTTCTATTTTATAAGCAATTACAAAAAATTAGGTTATTTTAGAACATATTGAAAAACTAGTAAGAAAAATCATGCGTTAAGCATAGATTATGAAACACTTTCCAACACTTCCTGAATGCTTAAACAAAACTTCGTTATTTAGAGAAATAAGGTATATAAGAGAACTAAGTAAACATTTTAGAAAACACATGAAACATTTGAAAAACTGATTTCTGCAGTTACCACCTATAGGCAAATATGTATTCCAATTCTTTTCAACA
This sequence comes from Maratus speciosus, assembly GCA_963932465.1. Lineage (NCBI taxonomy): Eukaryota > Metazoa > Arthropoda > Arachnida > Araneae > Salticidae > Maratus > Maratus speciosus. Next base: position 21,563,419 of record OZ010792.1, on the reverse strand, counting down.
GACCTGTATTTGATCTGTAGGTTGACATATATACTATATAATGGGAAAATTTAGTTTAGCAAGAAAACGCATAACAGGTTGAAATTTCTCTTTCAGCAATTTATAATAATAGATCAAAACATACTTGTATACATTTGTACAGCCCTGTAGTTAACCTAGTGCCTTTAATACATGTCACTATTTAGCTAAAGTTTAACACAAAGTAACTCTTAAAACTACTGAAATCACATTTCCAGAAATTATCATTTATAGACGACCATATATCCAATTCTTTGCGTGACCCTGTATATCCTTTTATCTATGTTCTACAAACATTTCTTAGTAAACCAAATGCAGTTCCGCGTAAAAATGCATAACTCATTTAAGAACCACCTTTAAGCAATTTGCAATCGTACCCAGTAACCATTACGAATTATTTTGTGTAGCCCTGTATATGAATTGAAACATTTATACACATAATATACTATGCATAAATATCATGAAACATAAAAGCACAAAAATTCATTTCTAGCAATCATCGCTACTGTACAGTACTTTGGATACAATATAGTATCTGAAATCTTTTGTGTGTCCCTGTAAATGCTATGCACTTCGTATTATACATGAAATAAGTTATAATAAACCTCTGCGACGTATATGAATTTCATTATACATGAAATAATTAAACATAATTAAAATACGCCGCAAACAATTTCCTCCACCCCTACATTGTTCTGTAACGGAATTATTTTGTGTGGCCCTGTAAATGAATAATAACTATTCTTTGCACCGTATATTCTACATAATGCATATTTTAGTACTGTAGATAAATGGATATTAGTTTCATTATGTTTAAAAGTGTGTAACATCATTAAAAACCATTTTAAACGATTTTTTCCGATAGGTCGTAATTTAACGGAAAACTTTTGACTGTCCCTGTAAATGAACTAAGCATGCTAGAAACTTTATTTGAAATAGGGATCGTGCTATGGTAGAGGTCACTAACATCCAAAAATTTCAGAACGTATCCGAGTATATTTACGAGAGTTAGAGCACGGACAGACGGGCAGGCGGCCAGACAAACCGAAGTCATAAACACTTTTCAACTTTGTTGGAAAGTGTTAAAAAAAAGGGATACAATAAAGGGTTAAAGATAGAATTTTCAGTGTTTCAAGCCAATCACTATTCAAATCAATCGTTTCAAATCAATTTTCTAACATTTTTTTTTCATTTAGCTATTGTTTTTTATTTCTTATTCGTCAAATCGCTAATGTTGGTCAAAAATCAGCGAAAACCCTGGACAGGACTGCTCTACATTACATTTAACAATGACATTTTTATAACATTTTAATAAAAGTTTAACATTGGGATGGACAAATGAGTCATTAGAAAAATGCTTTATTCTATTCCAGGGTTAACAAAAGCCTCATCCATGCCCCTATTAATGAAACTGTAGGGTAACCTGAGTTGAGAAAGAGATTGAGGAGATAGAGCGGTCTCCTTTCTTATTTTTTAGAATATCAGGACTACCAAATTAACTCGTTATTTTTTAATATCAAAATACATCAAATTAGTTATCACTATATCGCATGTGTATGTACTTCGCGCCCATGAAAACATAATAGTAATAATAATGACATACTTACCAATCTTTATACTTTAGGTACTTTTTAGGTATTTACATTTTTTGTCCATTTTTAGGTAGATTTCGTAAGAAATACTACCTATTGCAGTCGTTACCATGGTGCGACTTTTGAAAAATTCCTTCATAACTTTTCATTATAGGACCCCAGGAACCCAAAACCACCCCCACCTAAAAAGTTTATATATATATATGTATGTATGTATGTACTAAATTTTGTCCGCACGATAAAAGTCGCAATAATACACGGATCGTCTTCAAACTCGCCAACAATTTTGAGATGGTTGATATCTCGGCGGGGATTGAAAATGGGCAAAATCGGCCCTACGGAATGGAAATGGGGAGGGCTCAAAATTTTGAATACCGTCTTAACATGATTCTGATAAAACCAGCTCTTACACAACAATGACAGGAAAAAATAAATATTTTTCGTTAAGCAGTTGCCAACAATTAAAAAAAACAATAAAATTCTCACCACAATAATTGTTTTTCTATTGCAAGATTTCACGTGAAAAATTAACTTAAATAAATAGTTTGACGAATTGAAAACAAATTGAATATTACGTCATTAATTTTCTAATGCAAGATTTCCGCATGAAAACTCAAAATGAAATAAATAGTTTGACGAATAATATATATATATATATATTGCGTAATATTGAAAATATAATGGACCGCAGCAGGTGAATATGTAACGTCATGTGAGTTTGAAGAAACGTATTAAAACATGATAAAAACCCGACTATGGAAATATTAACATATTTTAACACTTTGAGGTTCTCTGAATTTGCTTTAGCCATTTTTAAACCTATTCCATATACATGCGTGTGTGTATTCGTGTATATTAGAATTTTCACAAAATGTTTAGCTCCCTAGAGCTCATTCTTAGTGAAGGAACTGGGCTTATCTCTAATCTTGATTTAAGTTTTGTTGGTGAATTTAGTACTTAACTTCGAAATCTACCTCCGCCTGTAGGCCCGAGCCGGCAGGGATTTTTTTAAAACTTTTACACTTTGCCTTTTTATTTTTCCACTTTTTTTGCAAAGTTTCTTTCAAGATTAAGTTTTCTTTCCTTAAATTGTAAATTACTTTCAAGTTGCTTTTAATAATGTGAAATACTGAATCTAAGGAAGATATATAAAGCTGTCAAAGACCAGAGGAAATCCTTTAATTTTCATTGTACGTAAAATGAAGCCATGCTTTGAATAAGTGTTTGTTCAAGAGTTCTTAAAAAAATATATTTTATTTAAAAAAAAAAAAAAAAAAAAAAAAAAAAAAAAAAAAAAAAGATGCATATGTCTTTAAAACTAATTTCTTAATGAGTGTTATGTTTTTCATGTTTTTCTGATCGGAAAGTCCTCATAATGGGCATCAGTGTATTTCATATTATTCATCTATTATGTACTTAAAAAAAATCTGCTACATGGATCATGTGGTCATTAAAAAATCTGAAATACTCTTCATGCGTCATTTTACACTTTCCCATTTTCAAAAATTGGCAGGTATGTAATAATAATAACAAATATACAGGGTGTCCGGTCTCAACGGTGTCCAATGGCTAATTCCGAAATTGTTAGTCACAGACATATAGTTCCAATTACAAAAATGTTTAAAATCAGGTAAAGAAATATTTTAAAAGCGATTTGGGTCAATAAAAACATTTCTTAAAAAATTACGAAATTTAAATTTTTATACGATCCCCCGGTCCTATAAGTTATATTTAGTACAATTTTCCTTTTACACTGACAAGTAATACACAAAAGCCCTGTTATTCTACGATTAAAATTGACCGACTAATAGCTGTTTAAAGTTGGAGCATATTTTTTGCTGCAAATTGGGGGCCATTCACAAATTTAGTCGAAATATAATTTCGTCAGATATATTAAAAAATGGTTGAGAGTAAAATTAACATTGCAATATAAATTTGAAATCTTTAATCATTCTGACATATTAATATAAAATATACAATTTGTAATTAACATTTAAGAAGAAAGGAAAAAACAGAATTTTTGTTAAATAAAATGATGCTAAATTAGCAGCCTCAATTCTTTACAAAATGATACGTATTTTGAAATATTATTAGATTACACTAGCCTGCAAAAGTTGGGTTATGTCATGTTTTTTAACTTTTGATAATTGATTCTTATGTATTCTGTACCGCTGAATCCGAAATTGACCTTCATTTTTAACCATCACATCAGGATTTTTCGTAAATTTCAAAGTTAAAATTGAATCTCCTCCCTCATCTCATCGGACCACTCAGCTATTTAGCTGTAAGAATCCCAGGATAAGCAAAAATATCGAATAAATTATTAAATAAAATAAAATAAAATAAAATAAATAAAATAAAACTAAAAAAGTTTTACATATGTTTTATAGTATTAGATTTTCGCTATATTTTAACTTACACATTTTCGATTTGCAAAAAAATTCTAACGTGATGGTTAAAAATGAAGGTCATTTTCAGATTCAGTGCAAAGTACGTAAAAATCAATTATCAAAAGTTAAAAAACACAGCCATCTCCTCTACTTTATAGTATCCGATTTTTGTTATTCTTTAAATTTGACAATTTATGATTTGCGAAACATCCTGACATGATGGTTAAAAATTAATGTAATTTTCGGATCCAGTGCAAAAAAATACATAAAAGTTAAAAAAAAAAAAAAAAAAAAAAAAAAAAAAAAAAACAGTCGCAGTCTTGTATTATCTAATCTAAAACTTTTTCCTAAACTTCTTGGCGGTAATCTATCCGAAATTTTTTGTGTTATCCTGTAAAATAAGTATAAATGGTAATCACCGAAAATCATAATAATATTAGATTGTTATTAGATTTGTGCCAGTATGCAAAATGTAATCTCGATCGGATATTTAAAAGTGAGTTAAAGTTCAAGAATAAATTTTAAACTGGAAAGGTATACATACGACTTACGTAACATAAAAACTTATAATAATAACATAATTTTTATTAAAAGAAATCATAAAAGAAACAGTCTCAAATCCTGACAAAATAAAACATATGTTATTTTAGCCAATTTGAAACTTAATAAATGTTAACTTAATCGTAATACTTGTAAGATTTTTTTTCAAAGCGCAGATACACATGAAATAAGATCTTCGAATACTTTAAGCATTTGGTATGTGATCCCTCAAAGCCAAGCCGAACTCATTTGTTTTCAGAGCAGAAAAGTGGCATAAGTCATGTATTTTTAAAGTTTCATAACTCGCTCAATTTTAGCGTTATATGAATGGGACATTTTTTGTCTTACTTGTCAGTGTAATAGGAAAATTTTACTAAATATAACTTATAGAACCGGGGGACCGTATAAAAATTTAAATTTCGTAATTTTTTAAGAATATTTCTTTACCTGATTTAAAACAGTTTTGTAATTGGAACTATATGTCTATGACTAACGGTTTAGGAATTAGCCACCATTAAGAATTGGACACCGTTGAGACCGGACACCCTGTATATATAAGAAAATAAAAATTAGAGGATTCAGCCATATTTCTTATTAGAAACTCAAGATGCATTAAATTCGTTAATTCTGGGATCACTATACCTCATATATGTGCGCTTAGCTCCTCCACGAAAAAAAAGACAGAATTTTGGTCGCTTTTGCTATGTCCATTCGTTCGGCCGATTTGGCGACAATACTCTCATTACTGTTCTGTTTGAGAACCAACTCACATTCCGTTCGAATTTCTTATTCGAGAACAGAAATTATTCAAAAACTAGAACCGAGGCTCTACTGTATTTACTTATTTATTGTAAATTTATCAGGAAATATCCGATGTATAAATTTGAATGTTATCTAGTCTATATATATATTACGCTATCGTACGTGGCACAGAAATCGCGATTATTTATTAATTGTTTAATGGCAACGCCCGTATGAAACGCATCTCATTGGTTATTGACCAGCATCTAATGCATCTCCATACCTATGAGGGGGGTCACCATAGGGGTGAACCCTGTTCTGTCTCCTACTTGGCGATATATCTCCAAAAGGGAAGCCAAATGGGCAATATCCCTAATATTTCACGAAATTCCCATAGACTTCCATTGTAAACCAATGGGATCTACTTGCTTACAGAAAATCAACAAATTGAGATATTTTAATGCAACAAAAACTAATATTAGCTTAAGGGATTATATTAATTATATTTAAAGGAGTCCAAGTAAATTAAATTATGAATAAATGTACCATGATACAATGCTTAGCATGCTTTCTCAAACATAAATTTTAAGGGAGACCAAATTGGTCGCCAAGGGCGGCTAGTTTTAAAGAAATATCCTCTACGGATAGAATATTGATCTTTCATATTAAACAGGAAAAATCCAATGTTAAAAAATCACAATTTTCTTTTCATCGCTTCAATATGATAACAAGATGTTTTACATTGATGGAAACTAAGTATAGATTTTGAATCAACGTCTAAAGGGAACAAAATGCTAAAATAAAACAAGCAAATAAAATTAGAGCTTTATCTAAATGACACGGATTATTCAAATTAAAAGAGTTTAGATAAATCGTTTGATAATTAAATCTAGACGGGTGAATCATTATATGAGAAAATCCCCAGTCAATAAAAATTGCATAAAAAGAGATGAAACCGGATTAACTGAAATTATTAGTGAAAGAAAACATATTACATTGTAAATATATAGTTTTAAGGAAGTCTGGGATGAAGATTACGAAAGATGGATTAATTATTTTTAATTTCTAATTTATGATGTTGTTGTTTTCCAGGATGTTGCCATTTAACATTTCTTATGTAAATCAAAAGAGCAATTTTCTAAACGATTTTGCTAATCTGCGGATCGTTTTTAACGCACTCTACATTTTTAAGATAGAAAGGATTAAACAGCTTTGTTATCTATTGCGATGAGAATTTTATCGAAAAATGAAAGACTGTTTGTAATTGATGTTTGGATGTTAAATTGTCCGTCAAAATAAACAATATGGCGTAACATTATTCTTATTATAAGTAGATGTTATATTATAAGTAGATGTTATTTTAAGCAGACAAATTTACTTGAGCTGTCTGATTAATTTCTTTTAGAGAATTTTCCCCCCAAATTTTACAACTTTTTCCACAAACGTTATAAAAGTAAAATTTAATTAAAAATTTTGCTGCAAATCTTGATTAAAATTAGGAGACATATATAATATATCCTTCTAAAGGGGTATTAGGAAAACGGCCCTCAAGGAGTTAAGCCTCCACTCTATTTTAAGTTGTTTTAACTAATTTAGACCCGTATTATTACACAAAAAATTAGTAACTAATAATAATTGAAATTACAAATGCATCTAAATTATTATTTATTATTAATTTAATTTTGCTGATAATAGCGGGTGTGTGTGTGTGGGGGGGGGGGGGGGGGGAGATCTGGCCTAAAATTTCGTGAATTGCAGAAATTTTAAAACATAGTCAAATTGCCTATTGTGTATTGGAGAATTTGTGATACAGTTTACGCAGAAGGTGAAAGAAAGTAAACAAATAGTAATCTTGTTCCGAACACAAAGATCTTATAAAAGCATTAAAAAAAATAATTTAAAAAAATTTTCAAAAAGAAAAACTATTGCCTTAATATGAAAAGAATCATCGAAATTCCACAATTTCGAAATATCAAAACTTTTTCCAAAAATCTTAAATATGAAAAGAATTTCCGAAATTTCAACTTTATCATACTGTGGATTATACATTGGAAAGCTCATAAAACAATTCATGTAAAAAAGGGGAAAGAAATAAATGAACAAATTGAAAAAGGGAAAAAAATTAAAACATTTTAAGGATATCATCAAATAACTTTAATTTAAATTTTCGAAAATCCTACCAAAACATTTTCTTTAAATTAATAAAGTATGAATTATAAAGCAATAAGTGAAGTTGCTGTTACTTTTGTAATGGAGGGTGAGTGATTGAAAAGGTAACAGAGGAACGTTCTATCTTTATGCTGAAATCATCGAGATGAGATAACATGGAGAGAGCAATGGTAACTAAACTCTTTTTTAACCAAGACAAGGTCACGTGACATATGGACGTTTTTCTCCCTCCGATGTTTCACCGCATCTTCTATCCATTGGATTTATATGGGGTTTTCCGTAAAACAAACACATTCACAGTTTTATTAACCAATTGGAAATGGTTGTTGTTTTCGGTCGAGGATGGGGCCAAATGATGCTCGCATTTTATTTTTTTTAACGAAATTCAACGATGTTCTTTACTTTTAGAAGAATTTTTATTTGAATAGGTAATAGAAAGGCATAAAATCGTTAAAAATTAAAAAAGTTACAAAATGGGTAGGCGCAAATTATTAGATATGGAAAAATCCAAAGCCAAAGAGCGACGCCGAACTGAAAATCGCCTTGCAAAGCAAAAATCAAGGTCTTCAATTCATTATGTAGGCCATGAAAATCGAGGTCTTCAACTGATTATGTATCCCATGAAAATCGATTACAGAATAAAAGACGAATGCGAAAAAGGAAACAATCTAATGTTTAATCGATTGATAGTAAAAGGCCATGTCTCGAGGGGCTCCAGTCCACTAGCCACGGCACTAATCGGTCGATTCTAACCGTGAAAAATTGAGCTCAACGTAGGTAATTTGTCACAATCTGTCGATGATTCGGTGGAACTGCTTTCGATTTGTAAACTGTTTTTCCTCTCGAAACGGGACTTGGAGAATTTATCGATGAAGGTTTTGGTCGTCTGAAGTTTGATCTTTGCGATCTGTTGTTGAAGATGATGCGATAGAAAAAAAAAAAAATCCAAATGGTCGTTGTAATCTATTAAATTACACTTTATTTTTATTTTTTGTAAGTAATAAGGGTGATGTATTTTAGCGCATACTGACATAAATCAAGATATGTCAAAGGAGGAGGTATAACCTTTCATAGGGGAGACTTGTAATTTATTTTTTAAACTTATTTTATTTAAAATAATAAATAATTGTGACTTGAAGCAGTTATTATTTGATAATGATTGTTGTTTGCCTCGTAAGTGAAGTATATCAGTTTTTTAAAGAAAATATTTTACACTGATATATGTATTTTTATCTTGTATAAATTATGTAAGTTTTAAATCACAATAATTTTATTATTTATTTAAGCAGATTCAAGTCAAATTTCAAGTCTATGGTTGAAAGATGATCTGCTGAACTTCAAATGCATTAGGAAAATTGTGAAAGAGAATTTATTTCAGATGTTCAAGCCATGATAGCCATGTCTAGTAGCTGTTGAGAGGAATGGTACTTTCTTCACAGAATTAAGGTGAATCGATATAGATTCCTGTGTACAAACGTCAATAGGAAATATACAAAACTCCTAACAACCAGTGTAAATTTTGATGGTTCTTTTAGCAAATAAAAATCATCCTTGGTCATGATATGGAATTTATACATTTAAAAAAAAATTTAAAAAAAAAATAAGATTTTATTCCTTTTTATTGATGAATATGGTAATTTTCTTATACTTTCTAATCTGTTCTTACTTAGATGTTTTTGTTTAAATTGAACCGTTTGAGTAGCCTAAGCTTAACTTGTTCATAAATATTCTAATATTTAAAAAAGTTAATATTTCAGCATAATTTTAGACCATCCATGTGCATGTGTTTTCCAGATAGTATATGTTTTTACACGTTTTATCTCTAACTCTGTCTTTAAATAATTCCATTTACCTAAAGTTGAAAATTGTATACATATATATATATAAAGGCGTGAGTTTCAAAACCCGGCTTATCTAGAAAACCAAATTTTGGGAAATCGCGAAAAACCTCTGACTGCGTCCATTGGCTTTTCATTTGTAAACCAAGATTTTATAATGCCAGAAATACATAATAAAACTAATTTTTTGTAGATTGTAGTGTTTTTTCAACGCAGGTTCACCAGTAGAATAGATTGATAGAAAAAACTCGATTTTTTAAATTTTGGATAAGGCGAGGTATTGAAACTCACGTCCTCATACATTTATGTATCTCAGTAAAACCTCCGTAAAGGACAGCTCTATTTAGCGAACACTTTTCAATCTCAAACAGAAATATTATTCGCATATTTTTACCTCTGACTAGGGAACACCTCCGAATAACGGACAAATTTGGCGCTCTCGGGGTGTTTGTTGTTCGGACGTTTAACTGTATTAACCTTCTAACCGCCGCGAACTGATATATCCATTCACTAAGCTGCAGGTTTCACTGCAATAGAGGCATTATTTAAATAAATATAATTCTATAAATATAATGCAGTTTAAAACACTTTGTTATGAATAATACTCTCAAGGCCGATATTCCTATGTTTAATTAAATTTTTTATGTCACGTTGGAAAAATCGTCTTTTTTTAGATTTTTAGAAAAATTACAGAGAAAACAACATTACAATTTTGCCCTTTTTCTCAGCGGTCAGGGGGTTAATAATCAAAATGCATTTTTGAAAACTTTTCATAATATTAAAAATTCTTTTATACCTGTAATAATCCATAAATGTTATGAAACTGAAAAAATATCTTCATAAAAAGTCCACCAAAGAATATCCATATCGCATTCCTTACCTGTAAAGCCGAACTTCTCATATGCTACTGACGGTACATGGAGGACGGTTTTTGTTTTAAATACTGGAATCAACCAACCAATTAATTGACAGGAATAGCCCGACACTTTACGTCGTTGTTAATGGCAAACAAATCGCTCCTTTTTTTTCTATCAAATGAGTTTTTTCAATTCTTTTTTTCTTTAAATGATTGTTTTCAACTGTTTGATTTCCGCGGAAGGAACAGAAAGACTTCCTTCCTTTTTGTACTGTCTTCAGATAACCCCCGAAATCACCCCTTTTGTGATGAATTCAAGAATGCTTCATTAGCTGTCCGACTGAAAATGATACCATAATTATGTTTTAATACGCGCGAGTACTCTTGATTGCCATTGAAATTGTTGATCTTCTTTTTTCATTACTAAATGAAAAACAATATTTCATATTTCTCCTAAAAAATAAGGTTTTCATGCATGAATTACGATAAATGTTAGATGGAAGTTAATTAGCTCAACAGAGTCCATTGAAAAAAATGTTGGCATATTTAAACACGAGTAAGCCAAGCTGCCTTAGTTGATAATATGTGTGAAACATATAATTTCATTAAAATGTTCCATTAAGCTATTTCCGTATTGATATCACGGACCTACAATGGAAAAAGAAATAAGTAAAAGGAGTTTATGACTTTTTTTTAAATGCTGATTTCGGAAAAATATATTCAAAAAGTTCTAGCGGGTACAGCTACGGCACAAATTTTGACTGGTTGGTGAATAGAGAATTTAGTTATAAAGACATCAGAATTTCTAATTGATAAATTATAAATTTAGTCATAAGGACATAAGAATTTCTGACTGATAAATTATAAATTTAGTCATAAAGAAAGGAATCATCGTCATCAAAATTTCTAATTGATAAATTATAAATTTACTCTTAAAGACGTCAAAATTTTTAATTAATAACAATCGTGATAAATTCAGTCACAAAGACACCGGATACCACTAAACTTCACAGCAGACTACTAAAAGTTCTAAAGGGGTGATGCATCTTTTTTAGAGATGAAGAAAAAACATTATAATGATTTTCCACATTGTGTAAGCTATGGGAAATTAAGAAATAAAATGCATCTTATTTGTAAGGTGTTTTAATTAAAATTTTCTGCTACTAGATCTTTTATGTCTCTTTCCTAGATCTTCTTTTTGGCTTTTTGTAAAACCTTTCGTGATAGGGCAAAAATCTTAGTATTTATTTTAACTCGGAGCATTTAAAAGCATTAGAAACATCCAAAACAGTGTAGAAAAATGAACAAAAAATATTATTTAGAGGTTTGGGTGTTTAATCGAAAATTTTCTTGCACCAGAACATTTTCTTTTTTCTTTTTTTTAATGTCAATTCGAGAGAATATGGTCCAGCCCCAGATGGCAGGCTATATGGCAATTATTATGGGGAAAGAACATTCATTTCTATGTTTACATTGATAAAAAATTGCTTAACAGTCTTTAATTAAAATAAACTCGTAAATGATATTACATTATTTTGTTATAAATATTTTAATTTTTAAACTAGTATTATAATTCATTTAATTTCTTTTTTTTTCCCCGGTGTGTTAAATTTTGGAGTGCACCTCATACACCAAAAATACGGTAGCAATTAATTTTCTTAATTCTATGTTATTCTTACTTAGATTTGAAAAAAATTATGCTTTTAACATTTCTTCTGGGTTCTGTCATTTCTTATCGCTTATTTTGGAATTAGATGTCACAATATCATATCTTTACCTGGAATTGAACAAGGAAAGTGAACAGCAAATTTTTTCTAGCGTAGCAAAAGATAAATGAAATTGTTGCGTTAACAAAGGAAATGAATAGCATAATTTTCCATATCTGATTACAAATGATTCAAAAATAAACACGAAGCGAGCGTAGAACATTAATTCTCGTGAGAAATATTTTCGTAAATGTATATTTATTTTGCTTAGATTTTATTTATATTTATTTATTTTTATTTGTGATTTAGATATATGCATATCAAGTGAAAATTTACATAAAGAAAATTTCAAAACAATATGGATATACTTATCATATACATTCGTTTCGAAGTTCTAGAAAGGAAACATCTTCTTCAGCGTGAAATGAGAAAGAAAGAAATTGAGAGACTAGAAAACGGGAATTCTGCTTTTTCAGAATTTAGTGTCGCCCCCGATGAACAATATATATATATATCTCTACATAGATAATACAAAATATATTTCAGCTTTAAGACTTAAAACACACGCTTTTATTTGATATAAAATAACGTCATCCGCATCCGCTGAAGAATTCTTCATTTGCGATCCAGTCGTAAACAACATCTACAGTAAAGTACGCATAGGACATCACTGTCGCTAAATAATACACAAATCGAAAAAAAGAGATGCCGTCATTCAAGAAACTCGACAAAAAAAATCGGCCTTCTAATGATTAATTTGCCTTCATTTAATTATTAAAGGTACATATATATATATATATATATATATATATATTAAGGCAGACAGAACACAATTAATAGAATAACCTAACAGGAGTGAAAAATTAGCCGTGGCGAGGATTCGAACGTGGGTCCACAGCGTACCATGCTGTTGCTTTAATTAGGTACCCTGGCCGACATCCTAGCCCGGCAATTTCTCACTAATAAGCCATGTTGGGGAACGTCATCGGCAGGCAATAGCTCGGTATACGATAACGGAAAATACGATGAATAATTTTATATTCCACCGAGCACCATATATATATATAATAAAGCACACATTCAGACGTTAATTTATGCTTGCTTTATGCCTTCATTTGTTTGTAATATTAATATACATACTTAAAATTAAATTTGGTTTATAATAGCTCCATGTTTTATCAGAAATCATTCATGCATATATTTTTTAAATTAGCACGTATTTTAATTACACTTTCTTCTGTTGTTATTGGAGAATGGCAACAAAAAGATATAATTACTATTGTCCAACTATTTTTCCTTTACTTTCTACAGAAATGGAGTACTTGCGTTTCCAAAATTAAACAAATGGCGCTAAAAACTACAAATAAATTATTATCTGGAAAATAAATTGAGATGAAGTTTTCAAACTTATTGCATTTAAAAGTACTTTTTTTCCCAATACGACGGTATAAAAAATTGAAAACGTGCGATGCTTATAGAAGCTTAAAAAATCGCAGTAGAGTATTTAACAATACAATGATGCATCTGCTTTGTTTTACAACTAGCTTATACAACGAAACGTTATTATTATTATCATTATTATTATTTTAGAAACTTTAATAGCTGGGAGAAAGAAATAGCATACCGGGGACTAAAAAAAAATAGCAATGCACATATAAAGAATCAAAAGGAAAATCATAATAGTTCATTTTTATGGAATTCAGTGTAACAATGCCACATAGTAAATTAAAAGAGCTTACTATTAACGCACTTAATACACTCTTGTTGTATGATAACGTTTTGTATTCTAAATATAGTCCAGGCAATAGGGAATTTTACCTAGCAAAATTAATGGTAGTTCTGGAAATCGGCTTACTTGATGTTTTTTGGGTAGCTGAATCCGAATTTGTAACCTCCCACCAAAATGTACCCCCGGTAACCCCCCCCCCCCAAATTTTGGTAAAAAGCCCCCCAAAAAGGTTTTTATTAAAAAAATCAATTTTTTTATTGTTTTAGGGGAAAAGTATCTAGAAATTCAGAAAGTAGACAAAATTTGCAAGAAATTAGATATATGACATTATGACTTAGGATGAAGGGGAAGGGGGGATCTGCCTCGGAACATGCGCGCGGTGCTGCGTGGACTAAGTTGCGCAATTCCACTTAACCACTCACACGTTTACATTCGTCCTCCCATCTCCCCTCCGAACTTTCCTTATAAGGTTTACTTTAAGTTTTTTGGGTCGCTGAATCCGAATTTTTAACTTACCCCCAAATTCCCCCCCCCCCCCCCCCAAAAAAAAAGTTGTTTTTAACTTAAATTTCTTATTGTTTTAGGGGGAAAACATTACGAAATTCAGAAGCTAGACAAAATTTACAACAAATAGGATATATGACATTATGACGTAGGATAAACGGGGAGAGAGGTGGCTGCCTCTGAACATGCACACATATTTGAGAAAGACTGATTTAGTTCCAGAGAGAGTTTGCGACAATCCCTTATTGCTTTCTACATTCATTTTAAATTCCATTGTTGCCAAGATCGCGCACTTTGACACGCAGTATAGACGATGATATACTAAAGTTTTTAACGTATCCCTATAAACTAGGACTTCCCTCAGAGGGATTAATCTGAGCGATATTACTGAGAACATAGATTTAATAATAACATGTGGAAGCAAAGAAAATGAGATGTTATCTTTAATTGTCCATATACTGCGAAAAATTGAAATGATGAAAATAAACGAATTGTAGAATTACAAAATCTTATATATAAATTCGTATACACTGTTTAAAAAAATGGGAAATCAAACCATTCAAGACAGCCATGCATGGATATAAAATTGAAAGTACGCAATATATTAAATGTAAAATAGAAAATGAAACACTAATTTACTTATATCGGAATTTTAACAGTATAAAATGATGTCAAGAGCATAATCAGACGCCTCGCACCAATTTGAGTAACTTTAAATGACAAATATATGATGTTTAAAAAGAATGGACTGTACTTTATATGGTGTGTGCTCCCCCGGAATAGTTAATATTGTACAATATCTGTTTTCCACGGATGCAATGAGGTTGTCGATAACAGTTAAGGAATACTCTGCTCAAAATCTGATATAGTATCAAAGTACCAAATACATCAACAGTGGAATGCAATGCTTCGTTAGAGTGTATTTTAGCTATGCTCGATCGGATTTAAATGATGAGTGTATGCTGGCCACTACATACGCTGTATTGTTTTGTTTTCAAACATATTCTGCACAAGTTGAGCTGTATTTAGCATGTATTAAATAAAAGAAATCGGCAATGATTGCAACATAAAGTAAGACACAAGATCTGAATATATCGTCTGCATAACTTTTGAGCTGTCAAAGTGTCATTTGAAGTAATTTACAAATCCATACATATTTATTTAGCAAATCATGCAAGCTAACATACGCCAATATGAACCCGATTACAAAATTTCACCAGAAAAAGTTAATATATAAAAAAATCTACTAATGATAATTGAGAATATGACCTTATGATAAAATGTCTAGAAAAATGAATCGGATAAAAAATTCATATCACATTTAAAACGGCGCTTCCCTCTGTTAGTGGCCTTGGCGAGACAGAGAAAAGCCTAGAGAAGGAACACTTTAACAAGTACTTTCGGGCAACCTACTCACTGTTTCATACAGGTCTTTATTCAATATTTACACAATTTATTTAATGCTAGGTGGGTATCTATCACTTTTGTTGCATTTAAATGACATGTTTTGCGAAGGAAATGCAGCATTATGAAATATTTAAAGTTGCTGTACCTAATAATTCCAAATTAATGGTAATTGAGATCGTTTTCCGTTAATTTCATCTTTTTAAATTTTAAATTTTTTAGAAACTATTCATAGAGACAATTGTATATTTTAAAACTAACCCGAAGAAAAATTTCAAGATTTTGGGCTCAGCAGTAACAGAGAAATAGAAAATTTTTGAAAGTTTTTTGTTTCTGCACTGTTTTATATAGCGACATTTTTAGAAATTGCGAGAATTTACGTCATGATAAATACAGCCATGTCAATTTTCATGTTTATATTCCCAACAGTTCCATGTTCTTCGTTACTTAGATCATCTTTAGATCTTTTTCCGCTTTGTTTAGTCTTTCTATTTTTTAGAATTCGTTCTACAACGAGCATTTACATCTTATTAATTACTACCATGCCAAAGTTCTAGTTTCTAACCCCAACAGTATCCCAAAAATTTCAGTATTCCAAATAAATCAGAGTTTAGAACCTTTCTAGAAATTTTTACGTTTATCCGTCAAATTGAACCTTTTAGAGAGCGTTCATTACGAGTATTTACATCTTAAAAGTAACTACCGCACCAAATTTAAAATTTCTAAGCCAATCAATATCGCAGAAATCACAATTTTAGAACTTTTTTGCTCCTGCAGCGATGTAGGTTCTTGCACTGACATAAAATAGTCTTTTTTTCGGAGCAGGGATGGCCACCAACATTTTTTTAAGTTGGCTATGTAGTTTTAGAGATAACACCTCACAAACGTACAAGCATTAATAATATTATATACTTTATAATATTAGCATTAGATGTACAGATACAAAAGCCGTTTATCTGTTACAAACTGAAGTGCCGGCGTTGCCCAGAATTTGAAGGATGTTTGTTCTGAAAAATCAATTTCAAAATTTAACATACAACACAAAACAAACATTAAAAAAAGTAGTCGAAATGTTGTTGAATGAATCATATGAAAACGCTATCTAAAAATGTATAAATGTATATAACAGACGCAAAAGAATACAGCTAAAAATGAACTTATTTCAATTTATAATTGGAGCAATAATGTTAAAATACGCCAATATTTCCCTAATCGGGTTTTTATCATGCTTCAATACATTTTTCACACTCATATGACGCTATACTATATCCACCATGCCCTTTATATTTCCAATATGACGTAATATTTTCCTCTTTCACGTGGAAACCTTGAAATAGAAAAGTTATGAAGTTATATTCACTTTCGTTTAAATTCGTCAAACCATTTATTTCATTTTCACATTTCACGTGAATATCTTGCAATAGAAAAGTTATGACGTAATATTCACCTTTTTTTTTTTAATTCGGCAAACTATTTATTTCATTTTCATTTTTCACGTGGAAGTCTTGCAGTAGAAAATTAATTGTTGTAGTAATAATTTTATTGTGTTTTTTAGTTGTTGGCAACTGCTATAACGAAAAATGTTTAAATTTGATAAGAAATTGCTGTTAAATTGGTGGTTTTTTATTAATTAAAAATTAACTATAAGTTATTTCGATTCCGGATTACTTCAGTTGTCTCGGCCATGTTTTAATACACATGTACGTATCTCTTCACAATTTTGGCTTCCAAATTGTGGATTTTTTATAGAATTACAAACAGACAGATAGACAAGTTTTATTTTTTATATATCTCTCTATTCTATAAAAAGTAACTAACGCTGTCACCGCCGCCGCCGCCCGCCGGTTTCGAATTTTTTGTGACCGGAGGTCTTTCTTCGTTAATATTAAGAAAACTATTGCATACAAATATATGAAAATCGGTGGTATTATAGCGAAATGTTTGATCAACACACTAATGCATACAGTTTTCAAATCGAAGAATTATTTTAAGAGATATTTAATGCTAAAGTTGGACAAAATCGTTCCATGAAAAAAAATTTATAAGAGCAAAAGCTATGCATGGGGATTTAATCATTTTTAGATCATTTTATTGAATAGAAGATCCCGGTCTTCAGATGTCATTAATTTTTTTAATTTGACTCATTTTTTGAGGTTTTATTTCTATTTTAAATTCAAATATTCAGCATTTTGACAAATATTTTTTACATATTTTAGAAAATGGTATTAATTTAAACTGTTGCCAACTGTATAAACAGCGCAAACAATAATGTTTGCTTCAAATAAAAAAAAATATTTACACGTTACTATTATAAACAGAAAAAAAAATTCAAATTGGAATTAAATAATTAGGTATAAAAAGCAGGCACTTATTGGAAATTACGCCATAAAAACTATATTTACATGTGAATTTTAAAAGAGAAAGGATATTGTAAAATAAATTCATTAACCTGCGTTAGAAATCTGAAATAGAACAAATTACGTCACATTACACTTATTATGCAAAATGAACAAAAAATAGTATTGCAAAACAGTTTAAATTTAAAAATTGCGCGAGACTAAATATTAGAGGTTAAATATTAGATTTTTTCAAAATTTTATTATTTGTCGTTTGATGTGAGGTGTTCAGCTATAAGTATGCATATTTTTGTTTCCAACATAATTAGGGGCTGAGTTAGAAAAATTGCTTTAAATACACAAGTTAGAGCTCAGAGGGTTAAATATTAGACTTTTTCAAAATTTTATTATTTACTGTTTGATGTGAGGTGTTCAGATATAAGTATGCAAAATTCCATGTCTCCAACTTAATTAGGGGCTGAGTTAGAAAAATTGCTTAAAATACACAAGTTAGCGACCGGAGGGTTAATTATGACTTTTTTCAAAATTTCATTATTTGTCGTTTGATGTGAGGTGTTCCGCTATAAGTATGCAAAATGGCAAAATGTCATGTCTCCAACTTAATTAGGGGCTGAGTTAGAAAATTTGCTTTAAATACACAAGTTAGAGCCCAAAGGGTTAAATATTAAGCCTTTTTCAAAATTTTATTATTTGCCGTTTGATGTGAGATGTTCAGCTATAAGTATGCAAAATTTCATTTCTCCAACTTAATTAAATTAGGGCTGAGTTAGAAAAATTGCTTAAAATACACAAGTTAGAGCCCAGAGGGTTAAATATTAGACTTTTTCAAAATTTTATTATTTGCCGTTTGATGTGTAGTGTTCAGCTATAAGTATGCAAATTTTCAAGTCTCCGACATATATAGTGTCTGAGAACGGCCTCTGTGACAGACGGACAAACAAACAGACAAAGGAGTGAGACAGGTAGGGTTTCGTTAGATGAACGAAACTCTAAAAACATGCTGCGGATGACTGTAACAACATCCTAAAATTACATTACCATCAGCGATCTACCAATCCCGAATTTAGTTTATATTCGTTTCATACATTCTTATTCTTTTGAGCGGCCCTGTAAAATAATTATCAATATTATATACAGTAAAACCTCTGAATAGCGGACACCCCGAGAATGCAGAATTTGTCCTCTATTTAGAGGTGACCGCTACTGAGAGTAAAACATGTACAGTTATTTAAGAGTTGGTAATCGAAAAAATGTCCGCTAAATAGAGGTATCCGCTAATCGGGTGTGTCCGGTATGGAGGTTTTACCAGTAAAACTTCTGAATAGCGAACACCTCGGGAGGGCAGAATTTGTCCTCTATTTGGAGGTGTCCGCTACTGAGAGTAAAAAATGTACAGTTATTTAAGTGTTGGTAATCGAAAAAATGCCCGCTAAATAGAGGTGTCCACTAATCGGTTGTGTCCGTTATGGAGGTTTTACTGCATAATAATATCATCCTTTACAAGAAAATTGCATGCTGTATGATAGACAGACAGACATCCAGAGAAAGATAACCAACCGGATCAATAAACACTCATGTCTTTTGTTTTAATCATCCACAATTGTATGTCATACAACATGCCAGATTTTATACAACAGGCTAAAAACGGTCACCGTGGTACGGAATACTGTATTATTATTTGTTTGCCCACCAAAACTGGTTGCCACGGGTTGTTGCAAGGTTTGTGATCACGTGGTTGAAACTGATCTATTCAATATTACTGCGTGCGTATTTTTTCTTATTTGCTCCATGTGTTCAAACCAGTTGTCTACGAAAACATCAACCGGTGAAAGTGACGCACACCAAATTTCTGTGACGTATGCAGATAAACTGTGCTTTTTTTAAGAGTTTTTTCTATATAATTTTTAAATTGTTTGGAACTTATTTTTCATAGTAGGTGCATTCAGTAGGCGACCCTCATATGTACCTTCTGGTGCAATCAGAAACGAAATCCAACAAATATTTTTTGAGTTATGCTTGACGAAAGGTTTTTATTAGGCTTTTTTTTTAGTAGGACATGGCGTTAATATCCATCGTAGTAGTAAAGTGTCCGGACAGTAATATTTCGCTGAGTATTAGCCTTCGCTTCGCTCAGACAAATATATATGCACATTATATGACGACTGTTGTATTGTAAAAACGTAGAGTAGCACAGTGTACAGTCGCGGAAAAAAAAAAAAAAAGCAACCACCCCCTACTAGCTCTGCAATAAATTATTGTAGAAGAAAGTTACAGGTACCAAAAGATTGGAAATAAAGTCTGCTTTTAATTTATGTATATAAAATTTGCTTAGGTGGCCATCTGCATATCAAAACGAACCCAAACTTTGTTTTTTTCAATAGCGATACCCAAATTTGACACCATAAATAAATTCTACACGCTTCAATTAGCCTAAAAACAAATTTTCATGAAATTCGTACGATTAGTTTAAGAGAAATTAATTATTCTAAAATGAGCCTATTTTAGAGTCTGCATGAAAATTGAAGTTCGTACTCGATTGTTGAAATGTTACAGAATGACTATTAATTATTCTATTAATCTATCACTTCTATTAAAACACTATATATGGCCAAAGGTGACCGGCCACTTGCGATTTTAGACGTTTTGTTGAATATCTAGAAAAATACATGAGGAATTAACCTGAAACTCCAGGTGTGTAAACAATATAGTATAGGTCATATATTTCCGCAAAGATTTTTTTCCGAAACCCCTATAGGGGACCGTCAACAAATTGAAAAAGAGCGAATATCTTTTGCATAACCCTGTCAAAACTAATGTAACAAAAGCGTTCAAATTGTAGATTGATTAAGTGGCTTATTGTAATAATTTGTGTTCATTTTTATGAGGATAGCATGTATACTCGAAGAGAAATTCAGGTTTTCATAAAAACAATCTCAAATTTTGCCAAGTTTTTTGCTTATAATTTGCAGAGTTCTTAATATAAAAAAAGCTCTTTTCAAAAAATATGACAAACAACATTGTACACAATACCCTGAAATCAGAATTAAAATATAGTAAAAATTGGATGAAAAATGAGCAGGTTTACTAAATGTTTCACTGCGTATGCCCGAACGTAATCAAAATATAATGTGCATAATGTGTTAGCTAAATTTATAGAGAAACTGTTGTAAAAGTCTCAAAAACATATCTTGAAAATTCTGAAAATTATCGTTGTTAGAATAACCTCAAAATCCGTTGTTCCCAAAATGAAGCAAAAAGATGAGGGGCCGTATCCATATATCCATTGATTAGTGCGAATATAGCATACACAATATTGCACGCACTACTGTATTTGGATACAGCCCCTCATCTAAACGACACGGATTATTCAAATTAAAAGAGTTTAGATAAATCGTTTGATAATTAAATCTAGACAGGTGAATCATTATATGAGAAAACCCTCACGAGAAAAAATAGATTTAGCTAACGCATTATGCAAATTATATTTTGATTACATTCGGGCATGCGCAGCACATAGTAAACGTGCTCATTCTTCATACAATTTTTATTATTTTTTAAATTCTGATTGCAGGGTATTGTGTACAATGTTGTTTGTCATATTTTTTGGAAAATAACTTTTTTTTATATTAAGAACTCTGCAAATTATAAGCAAAAAACTTTGCATATATTGGGATTCTTTTTATAAAATCTTTAATTTCTCTACGAGTATGCATGCTATCTTCATAAAAATGAACACAGTTTATTACAATAAGGCACTTAATCATAATCTACAGTTTGAACGCTTTTGCTACATTAGTTTTTACAGGGTTATCCAAAAGATATTCGTTCTTTTTCAATTTGTTGACGGTCCCCTATGGGGTTTCGGGAAAAAATCCTCATGGAAGTGTATGATCTGTACTATTTTGTTTACACACCTGGAGTTTCAGGATAATTCCTCATGTAGTTTAGATATTTAACAAAACGTCTGAAATCGCAAGTGACCGGTCACCTTTGACCATATAGTGTATATCATTTCTTGCCAATAGGAGCATTTCACTGGCTTAATATATTTCGCCTATTGCCAGCTCAAATGTTTCAATAAAATGAGTAATATATATATAGGTTAAATGCACCAATAGTTGGCCACCCCCCAGTAGTCGGCCACATTGAGATAAAATACATTATGAATAGCTTATTTTTGGTTTCAAATGAAATAGTATTACAATTCCCCTATATGTAGCCATCCTTTATACATCATAAGCCATCAGCAATGAATTGTGGGTATTTTTATTGCATTAGTAATCAGTCATTTTTTATTTGGTTGCGGTCAAATAACTGTTTTTGTTATTTTTTTTTTGTTTACCGATAACAAAAATTTTAAAAGACTAGTATTAATTTATTTTTTATTATTTTCTAAAATTATAAGACTGTACTATTAAAAAGTTTAATAAACTAATATTTTTCAGTATAAAAGTTAAATAAGTGTGTTTGTATTAATTAATTTTAATATGACCGACTATTGGGTATTATATTTACTTACATGTTCAGTAATCGGCCACCACGGTTGACTTCTGGTTAAAAGCCCATTTTACTTTTTTGAGTCTATTTTTAATAATTTGATATTTCATAGTTTGATTTTCGATATTTAAGATTTATATAGCCTTTTACTTACATTTTATTTTATGCACATTATATATAATGTGTCCTGGGGTAATAACGCCACGTTAAGTTTCTACCAATTTTTACGGCTTAGTTTTAGATTTTTTTCCCCCAAACAAATACAGGATTTGATACAGCATTTTATTGATTATGTATACAAGAAAGACTATTTTAGCAGATATATATTCATAAAATGTAGTGGTGTGATTTCCTGACCAATGCTATTTGACATTATTACCAAACTAGTGGGTAATAACGCCATGCAGAGAAAACTATAAAATAAGAAGGCATGCAAATTCTCCAATTCTAAGGATACAAACTCTACAACTTTAGAAATTGACAAATTGCTTTTACTTATCATTAATTGCGATATCAGGATGCAGTAATAATCATATGATATTTTATTCTTCTGACATGAAAAAATTAGCAGCATTTAGGACGTACAAATTTCTCTTTATTTTATTTTTTTTTTTAGTTTTCAACAATGACAATAATGGTCTCCCGTGTATAAAAAAAAAAATAAAAAAAAAAATAAAAAAGTAGTTCTGCCACTGAAAAGAATCAACCGGGTAATAACACTAATGTATGGCGTTATTACAGGGGAAAGTTCTATAATCAGGTGAACTCGATTATGAAGTTTTACACAACATTAGCATAAAAAAATACAAGACAATTTTGATGAGATTTTCATTGTTAATTAGATAATGTTTTAAAGTTGTTTTAGTATATTGCATTATAATATTAGTATATTATTATTATATTATTAGTATTATTAGTATATTTAGTATATTGCATTATATTATAGTATTCTTCTGTTATTTACTAATCCTACTGTAAATGATCAACTCAATGGTTGTTCAATGATACTTAATAGCGAAAATTTTGTCAAACAAATTAAAACATATAATAGTGCAATGGTATTCGCATAGTTTACTTCAATTCGCAATGACATTTCAGACAAAGGCTCATTTTGCTTTAAAATTTGTAACGGCGATAATAAATAATAATAATTATAATTAATTAACGATAATTAATAACGGCGATAGAAAATATGTAAGCTGTAAATGTAATCTTTTATTTACAAGGTTAAATTCACCGATATATTTCGTTTGGGAAAATCGACCAGCATGAAGTCTTGTAATATACTAATGTTAGAAAGAAGAAACGTTTCTTTGTTTGTTTTTTGTAGGAAGAAATCTTTAGAACTGCCGAATCAATTTTAAAGGTAAAATTGAAAAAATGATGGTGACAGTCTCTGCAGAAGCAAAACACACTCTAAAATATCCTTTTTTGTAATACTGAGGGTGTTAGATATTTGAAACTTGCCATGGTGTTTTCTAAAGAGATAAATGTCCACTACAAAAAAAACGAAATATAAAAGGCTGAAATGAGTTGAAAACATTCTAAAAACGTTGAAAATTATGATTAATATTGAAATGGTAAGGATAAAGACATGAAATATTAAATGACAGTTATTTATAAAACGCAAGTGTTTGCGCATAATAGTTAAGATAAATTTGAAATTTAAAAAAAATAAATTAATCAAAAAACGTTATACTTGTTAGGGATAGAAGTAAAAGTAATTTCAATATCGGATTGAAACTCGACATAGCTGTTGCTTCTCGTACAGAACAGGTTTTATCAATATGGAAATTTTAAAGTATGAAATGTTCGGAAAGAGCACTTAAAACGATGATTTATTTGGGAATTGCGAGGGCTATTGCTAGGAACTTGAAATTTTACATGGGTTTGACTAGGTTGAGCAAAAAGCTCTGGGAAATTTGTGAAAGTTGCGTTGTTATGCGCAAATTAACAACAAAAGCAACAAGGACTATTTTTCAAAGTAGAGACCGTCATAGTCTACGACTTTCTGCCATCGTTCTGCCAGTTTCCGGATTTGCTGGAAGTACCATGGCGACTCCTTGGAATCGAAAAACTCTTGACATGCTTCTTCAACTTCATTAAAGAATTCAAATCGACGGCTCTTGAAAAAGTGTTGCATTGATCGAAAGAGGCCGTAATCAGATGGAGCTACGTCTGGACAGTACCACTAGTACTTCTATATGCGATACAAATTCTGGTAACTATTAGATTAAAAATTTCCCAGAACTTTTTGCTCAACCTAATACTTTTAAGACATAAATACTCTCACAGAGTAGGTTATAATATATTCGAAATTTAAAGGGGTGAAATGTTTCTCACAAACATCTAACGGGATATTAGGATGAAATTTCAACAAATTGCGTTTTACTTAATAATATTTAAAATTTCTGCCGAAATATAACTTCTTCCTAATTTTAATAGGCACACAAATATAATTTCTCCCTAATGTTAAGAAGCACATAAATATCATTTGCCATATTTCAATAACCACAAAGCCACGGATTTTGATAGCTTTTCAATAATGTAAAATAAAAGTTATTATCTGTTTGATTAACTCAATAGTCAGAAATAATATTAACCCCTTGAGGGGCACCGGTATATATTATATACCACCTACGATTAATGAAGTTTTACACCAGAAAAAAATTATTAAATTTTACCTATCTAACTTTGGTGGAAAAAAGCCGTAAAATTGCTTTTACTTATTTTGAAATAGAATTTTTCAAAGATTCCGGCGTGAGTTCAACATTACAGGAACACAATCACTTGCCCCTCAAGGGGTTAACTGGAGGCTAACTATTGGGTTTTAAAATCCCATCTTCTGCCTCTATAGAACTTAAAATTTTAAAAAATGCGGCTAACATTGTTCATTTTCAAAGGAGCTGGCACTTTAAAATATACATTACACAGAACATCAATAATCGATACAATAATCTATGACATGTTACAATTTCACATCGAAACTCCATCTGTTGATACCGCCAGAATGATGAATTGACACCCTATTCTGATCGTATCGTATCAATATATCATGAAGTAGATAGTAATATTTTTACTGTATTAATCTAAATACGCAAATATTAAAATTTCATTTTGAAATTCGATGATTTGATTGTACAACTAAAAGGAAGAATTGGCGCCCAGTTTTTATCATATCTTATCGAAATATCACGAAACAGACTGGAGCATTTGTATCATACTAATCTGTAACTTTAATCATTAACATTTCATACTCAAAATTGAAAACGAAATAGTACCGCCAAAATAATGAGTTGGTGACCCGTTATGCTTGTATAGTACTCAGATACCACGAACAGGCTGAAATACTTAAATCGTATTAATCGAAAGAGACATATTAAAATTTCATTTCGAAATTCGATGACCAGATTGTACCGCCAAAATAAGTATTGGCACCTCATTCTGCTCATATCGTTCAAAGATATTACGAGGCAGAATGTAATATTTGTAATGTACTATTCGAGATATGCAACTTATTAAAATTACATTTCGAAATTCTATGACGAGATAGTACCGCTAAAATGAAGAATTGGCGCCGCATTCTGATCATAGTTAACCACAAAATCCCAAGACAAACTGAAATATTTGCATTGTACTAGTCGATATATGGACCATATTAAAAATTCATCCCGAAACTCGATAACATGATAGTAACACTAAAATGACAATTTGGCGCTCCCTGCTGCGAATATCATACCAAGATATTTATCGACAGATCAGTCATCTATGTTGTGTTAATAATATTGTCCTACATCATAATTTCATTTTGAAACAAGATGACGTAGTAATTTTTTCTCTGCCCACCGCCTAGTCTACGATGCCTAAACACAAAATTAGAAAGGACGACTACTAGATAATTTGGTACTTTTAATTTTACTTTCCCCAAGAAATAAGAATGAAAGAATAGATTACAAAAGCACTTCCTATGACTTCAAAATTCTTTAATTGATTAATACTGTAAAAAAAGTAAACATTTTAGAAAAGGAATAATACTTATGAAAACCGTATTATTACGGTCTCTAAACGGAAAAGTGGTCCAATTATTTTGTGCAGTCCTGTATTTAATCTAAAGATTTGTATATTATTCCATACACAGAATGATAAAACTTAGTATAGTAAGAAAATGCATTACAGATTAAAAACTCACCTTCAGCAATTTCTACCACTGTACTAAAATATACTTGAATTATTTTGTACAGCCTTGTGTATTACCAAAATTTAATTTAGGCTAAAACGTGGTTAAAACTACTTAAATCACACTTCCACACATTATTATCCCTGGCAGGTCATGTATTCAGTTCTTTGTGTGGCCCTTTTTATGATTTTATTTATATTATACAAACATCTCTTAGTGTACTAAATATAGTATTTATATAGTACTATACAGCTTGAAAGAGCATAACTCAATTAAAAGCCTCCTTTTAGCCATTCACGCTGATACTCCCCAAAGCTTACAAACTCTTTTGTGTAGCCTTGTATATGATCTATATCAGTTATACATACCGCATACTAAGCAAAGACTTAATTAAACTTAAAAACGCATGTCATAAACGAAATCACACTTCCAGCAATTATCATTAATGGAAATATAAAGTACTGTATCCGAATTTTTTGTGTGTCCCTGTAAATGAACGACAAATGCTATGCATATAATGTTATACAACAAGTAAATTGTAGTAAACCTCAGTAATGTATATAAATTTCATTATATTTGAAATAGTGTAACAGAACTAAAATACGCTGCAAACCGTTTTTCCCCTGACACTATTATGTAAAGGAATACTTTTGCGTGACCGTATAAATGACCCTATAAGTACTTTGGACTCCATATTGTCCAGAATTCATGTTTAGTGCATTTCATAAATGCATATCAATTTCATTGTGTTTGAAATGACTAACATCATTAAAATAAACTTGAAGCAATTTTTTCGCATTGAGCATAATGTATCGGAATACTTTTGACTGTCCCTGTAGATGAACTATAAGTTCTACACACTTTATTTTCAATAGCGATCGTGCTATTGTTAACGTCAATAGCATGCAAAAAGTTCAGGGAGATTCGAGTATATTTACGGGTGTTAGAGCTCGGACAGACTGGAGACAATCCAAATTCACAAACACTTTTAAACTATCTTAGAAAGTGTTAAAAACTATTATAATATTTTAAATTATTACTGAAACATTATAAGAAAATTATAAATTAACACATTTTTTTATTAAAATGTTGTTCTGTTGTTAAAAACTATATTTTAAGTTATTTACAATAACAAAGTATTTAAGTGGCCAACAACTGGTCCAGTGATGGCCGAACACTAGAATTGAGTGGCCGACAACTAGCGACATTGCTACTTTTAAGTTTAACTTTTCATAAATAAAACTATAATCAGTTTTTTTAACAAACAATCGCTGAAACAGTAAAATAAAAGTATACATTAACATGTATCACTGTTTAAAATGTTGTATTGCTTTTTTAAATTCCGCTTTAAGCTATATACTAAAAGAAAGTGCTTAAGTGGCCGACTACTGGTGCTTTTACCCTATATACATGTATATATATATATATATATATTTCAAATTATGCTTTTCTGCACATCATAGACGACCCCTTAAACCCTCATTTTGACGTTTTTTAATCATAATTAGAAAACTACTTGGAAGAAAAATTTGAAATTGAGGATTCGCAAAAAGCAGAACATAATAAATATAAATCTATCAAAAAATTGTAGGTTGCAAGTCATATTTTTTTTCGAATATTAATTTGAGGATTATTAATTTGAGGATAAAAATTGAGGATTCGCGAAAATCAGAACATAATAAATATAAATCTATCAAAAAAATTGTAGGTTTCAAGTCATATTTTTTTTCGAATATTAATTTGAGGATTATTAATTTGAGGATAAAAATTGAGGATTCGCGAAAATCAGAACATAATAAATATAAATCTATCAAAAACATTATAGGTTGCAAGTCATATTTTTTTTTTCGAATATTAATTTGAGGATTCTTTATTTGAGGATTATTAATTTGAGGATAAAAATTGAGGATTCGCGAAAATCAGAACATAATAAATATAAACCTATCAAAAAAATTGTAGGTTGCAAGTCATATATTTTTTCGAATATTAATTTGAGGATTCTTTATTTGAGGAATATTCATTTGAGGATTCTTTATTTGAGGATCATTAATTTGAGGATAAAAATTGAGGATTCGTGAAAATCAGAACATAATAAACATAAATCTATCAAAAAAATTGTAGGTTGCAAGTCATATTTTTTTCGAATATTCATTTCAGAATTCATATTATAAAATTTTAAAAATTACAATTCCAATGTATATATGTTTTTTTTTTTTTTTTTTTAGTATTATAACCACACCAAAAGTTATCACACTAGGAGTATAATTTCAGGAGATATTAATGAAAATATGAAAATGTAATTTAACATTAGGGGCTCTAAATTTTGAATGCTTATAATTCAAAAACTTATCATCCAAATGACTTGAAATTTCGTTTCTAGGCACAGTTTGAACAGAAGATTTAAAATATTTTGTCAGAATTGGGTGTTGCCATTGAAGAAAATAAAGTTTGGTCTGGTTTTGATTTGTAGTTGGACCCTAAACAAATTTTATATACATCATTTAAGAGTACACTTTATTTCCAATCGTTTGGTATCAGTAACTTTCTTCTACTATAATTAGTTGCAAAGTTAGTAAGGGGAGTTTTTTTTTTTTCCACGACTGTACATTAACAACATATTGTTAAGTTTTACAGAAATCGGCCAATTTTTATAGAAGTTAAAACCTAGAAAGTCCCTATGAAATTTATAATGGGGCTACCAACAAGATGAGCATTTTTGAACAAAAAAAATAATTTTAATAACAGAAGCATGTGCTTAGCACTTTCAGGGCAAAGAACTGATGTTGCTAAAATTTTGAAATGACTGAATGACACCAGAATTTACAAACCAATTTATTTGAAAATAAGACAAAACTTTTCTTCACGAATGCATTTGAATTTGAAAGCCTAAGGCAGACAGCTCATCGAGGTAATGATGAGCTTTACTTCTTACACCGGTATGTTGCCCCTCACACGCAGGGGCTCGTTAGGTGGACTTCCAGCCCTCGACGAGAGAACGTCGAGCGCTGAACCCCGCAAAGAACCGGCTCGTACCCCTAACATCTATTAACCCTTTATGTACTGAATTACGAATTCATGAAAATTCTATCTTCTAAAGCATTTTACGTGAATTTTTGAAACTACATTAGAAGATGTACATAATCATTTAATAAATTTTAGTAGGATTGAAGGATTTAGAAGGATTAATTAAATTTGAATTTGTAGGGATTTTGTGCAATATTTATAGCCCCACTCAAACCTTTTATTTTGAATCTTTTTCTTAGTATTTTGTAGAATTAAGAAATGTACAAACATAACGTTCTTACAATAGAAATATAGAAATATTTCCGAATTAAGAAATCCCTCCCCCCCTCCCCCCTCCTTAACGCCAAGAAAGCTGAAAAGATACAAAGGCAAAAGAAATCATCCTTTTAAAAATGTTTTTGTTTTGTGTAACCAATAATGCTTTTGGAACAAAAAAAAGTAATTCATCTATAACCCACTCTAAACTGTATTACTACTAATCGATGTATTAAATGAATTTTATAACAAGTCATTTTAATGATACTTATAAGTACTGTCAGCAGATAAAGGGTTAAGACATTAAGTAGAATTACAAACTATAACCGGTCATAAAACCAAAATTTTATTCCAAAATTCTTGGGGAATTTTATGTATTTGGAGATTAAAAATAAGTGATAGTATAAATGATATAGAACCTCCTTCAAAGGGTTAAAAGTTATGCAAAGATATGCATTTTTTTTTTTCATTTTCTAAAGGAATTGTATAACCTACTTCATTGTTAATCGGTTAAAAAAAGTGAGTTCGAACAAAATTCATACATATAAGTTATGATCAACTGTTTTCGATTTTCACGACTGATTGCTTTTTCAGATTGTATCATTTTACTGATCCTAATCAGCCGACTAAAGTTTTTTTTTTTTTTAAAGAAAGTTAATAATATTGGTCTTCAAGACATTAAGCCTTTGGTTAGACATTTCCTGTAGCGATACACTCTATTGCTTATTGACGAGGAAAAACTCAGAACTATAAATTTGATTTTTATAACAAAAGTAAGCATCAAGACGAAAAAGAAGATCATTCGGAAAGAGAATGATAAATAAACG
Organism: Maratus speciosus; assembly: GCA_963932465.1. Classification (NCBI taxonomy): domain Eukaryota; kingdom Metazoa; phylum Arthropoda; class Arachnida; order Araneae; family Salticidae; genus Maratus; species Maratus speciosus. The sequence goes on along the minus strand of OZ010792.1, from coordinate 21,532,795 downwards.
CTTAGATATAATCGGTAATTAGTGAAGTGAAAATGAAGATTATGGGTGCTTAATGAAGTACCATGCCCAACGTATCGCATTAAGGTGTGGATTATTATTTGTTTTAAATGGCACACGCTATTTGAATGTAAACCATAAAAACAATAACTTACTTCCTACATCGTAAAAAAAAAGACAACTATTTCTTATATTATGAAAATATTATATATAATTCCGAAAGGCATCCATTACCGTTAGAAACCTCAGGAACTAATATATTTTCGAGACTTAAGGGGACAAGGGACCTTTAAAACATTAAAAATCACTTTTTTTATTTTTTGTAAATTTCGCTTTAAATATTATTCAAGGGTACATTATATGCATTATATTGCATTTATCACAAAGAAAATGAAAAAAAAAATTAATTTTTGAGAAAAAAGTGGAATTTTACGCTTCATCTTAGAAATCTTCGAAATGCGGCTTGCGCGTTCCATATCAATGAAAATCCCCAATATTTTTTATAAAAGTCTGGTTTATACAGGGTGTCCGAAAAGTCTGGAAACGGTCGAATAACTCGAGAAATACAAAGCAGATTGAAAAACGAAAATATACATGTTAAATATTTTTTTAAAAGCTACTCAATGATACCAAATTTGAACCCCGCAACCGACCCCCCGGGGGTCAGAGGGGGTCCAACTTTGAAATTTTGAATGATAACCCCCATTTTTTATTGCAGATTCAGATTCTACGAACAAAAATACGTAACTTTTGTATTTAACATTTTTTTCTAATTCTCGTTGATCATGGTGTAATTCAGCAAATAAAACAGATACATATTTTGGTTTTCCCAACCAGGTTTTGACATCTCGAAATCTGATTGGCCAAAACTTTTAACGTCAAAGTTGCCGTCTTTTGCGGAAATAGCGGTTCTCAAAAACCATCAGTGGAGATTGTTTTCATGGCGCTTTATATGCTTTTTCCCTAAAAATTAATAGAAATATATTAAATTAGTTTTCTATTTGCATGTTTTTTCATCAAGTCGATCATTTTTAAATAATAAACTGCGTATTTTGGTATTTTAACGAGTAAATAAGCGCCTCCCCTTCCGTAGAGAAAAATGATAGTATTCATTATTTGGGGGCGGAGTGTATTGATATTCTGTGTTTCGATGTCTTCTAGTCCAAGAGCTGTTAAACATTTTAGGGAAGGCATTTGAGGCACCCTGAAAATTTGTGCAACACTTCTTTTGTAATGGCTGAATACAAAATCGTATGTCTGGCTGAAGGATCGTGGCCCAAAAACTGTGCCAGACACGCGTCAAGTGCCATTTTTTGACTACCCAAAAAAGGTATTTGAGGCACGCCGAGATTGAGACAGAATAATAATTATACTTAGAAAAAAATATTTTTTTCTAAGTATAAATTATTATTATGTCTCAATCTCAGCGTGCCTCAAATACCTTTTTCGGATAGTCAAAAACTGGCACTTGACACGTGTCTGGCACAGTTTTTTGGCCGGCTAAAGTGTCTGTCGTTTTCAAAATATTTTTTTCTAAGTATAAATATTATTCTCAGCGTGCCTCAAATACCTTTTTTGGGTAGTCAAAAAATGGCACTTGACACGTGTCTGGCACAGTTTTTGGGCCACGATCCTTCAGCCAGACATTCGATTTTGTATTCAGGCATTACAAAAGAAGTGTTGCACAAATTTTCAGGGTGCCTCAAATAACTACTCAAAAATGTTCAACAGCTCTCCTACTATTCTGCTTTCAAAAAAATCACGTAATTCGTGGCCGGATGGGAGTGTATAAGTTTTTTTTTTTTAATTATTACTATAGAATAACATAAAGGAGCAAAAAAACAAACAAACATATAAAATCTTTTTGTACTGGCTGATCAAAGGATGGGAAGTAGCGTAAATTTCAGGTGGAGGAGGGTGGGAGTATAGGTTTTGAGGATTGATTAGTTACTGCAACTACTGACTAACAATTAGGGCAGAAAACATTCAAAAATTCTAATAAATGTAATACTTTTTTGTAAATTAATATTTTTTTCCATTTTAACATTTTTTTTCCTAATTTTAAATTTATTATTGTGTTGTTCGGGAAGTCGTGTCCGTTTAGAAAAATCAATTTGCACCGGAAAATCATGCCCGGTAATTATTAGAGATTAGATATAGGAATCAATGTATAATTATTAAATGATAGAATTTTTCGGTACGAATTTATTTTGCCAAACGGACACGACTTTCCGAACGACTCAATAATTTTAAACAATTGAAAATTTTTTATCTTTTAAAACTTTTGAATTTAAAATATAATTTAACTCTTTAAGCACTGTTGATTATTTCCTGGGGGAGAAGACGTTTTAATTTTCATGGGGGAAGGATAATGTAGAAAAGTGTTTAATTATTTATTAATTATTACAATAATATAACAAATGTGAAAAAATATATAAACAAAAACGTTATTTGCAGAACAAATTAAAAACAAATCAGTTTTTTCCTACATTTTTTAAGCCCGAGAAGGGACTTTTATTCATATATTTCATTCAGTTACTTCGATGTTTAATGTTAAAGTTTTGTAACAAATAAGTTAGAGCTTTTGCGGACAGTGTCCTTAAAAAAGGACTCATAATTTTTATTTTACTGTCACCCAGAATATTTAATTAAAATTTTCCATTTATAATGTACTTGAAAATAAGAAAGTTTATATTTTCCAATAAACTCGTTTATAAATTCTCATGTCAGCCTGTCATTTCATCAGTTTATAAACAGAATTACTCCGCGCCGGTAAGTGTTAAACCAATAAACATAAAAAAATAAAAACAAAATTTAAACAACATGATTATTTAAATACCCTAAAAGCCCCTAAAATTTTCCTTAAAATTAAATCGAAATAAATCTTAGACTTTTAAAAATGTTTTTTATTTTATTTTACATGTGTCTTAGCATTTCGTACACACTCATCATAGGCTTAATACAAAATCTGCAATACAAATATTTGCAACTTAAAAAGGAAAAAAGTTAAAAATTTATTTAGATTTCTTTTTAACGGAACCTAAGTTTTTAAAAGGTTTTATGTATCATATTTTTTTATTTTTTTTAATTGTTCAATTGGTTTAACTTATTTTTTTATAAAAATTTAAGAACGTAGAACTAACTGAATGAAATATATTAATAAATGCCTCTTCTAGAGCTTAAAAAATGAAGAAAATAAACTTATCTGTTTTTAATTTGTTCTGCCAATTATGTTTTACATTATATTTTTTGTCACATAAGTTATTTTATTGTAATAATAAACAAACAATTTTGTACATTATCCTTCTGTTATGAAAATTAACATGTCGTCTACCCCAGCAAATAATCATTACACTTTAATCCTTTCTAGAACGCATCGCGTACACAAATTTTAATTGGAATACACCGTGTTTTTTCAACTGTCCCCTTTACTTGTGAAATACCAAAAAATCCGTTAATTAAAAAATTAAATAATATTATTCATTTATTAATGGTGCCCAAAACAAATTACACATGCACCTTTTGACGATGAATATATATGCCTCACAAATCCCGACAGATTTAAAGAGTTAAATTATTTTTTAAATTAAAAATTTTCAAATATCAAAATTTTTCTATTGTTTAAATTTATGAAAAAAAATGTTAAATTGACAAAAATATATTAATTTACAAAAAATTATTACATTTATTAGAATTACGGAAAATTTTTTTGCTCTACTTCAGCGGTGGAAAATTGGCGCAGTGGAGGAGCCTATTGACACCACTAAATTTTAGAAGTATTTTTCGGCTTATCTAATGACATAATTTCTGCGTTTTTATTAAGCTGAATAATACTATAAAATGTTTGTGGTGCCAATAGGCTCCTCCTCTGCGCCAATTTTCCACCACTGCTACTTGTTTTTTTTCTTGTTGCAGTAACTAATCAATGCTCTAAATCTCCAATCCGATCACCACCTGAATTTTATACAACTTCCCCATTCTTTGCTCCACACGCACACAAAAAATTTATGTACTTCTTTTTATTTTGTCCTATATGTTACTCTATAGTAATAGTAAAAAAATCCCATACACCCACCTCCTAACCATGATTTAGAGTATAAAAGAACACAAAAACAGCAGAAGCCTTCGAAATGCCGAATATACCCGCCTACTTTTACCAAATAACGAAGATTATCTTTTTTTCTGTTCGGAAGAGGAGGGGTATGTTTACACATCAAAATATTTTTTAAAAAAACGCAGGTTAATTGATTAGAATGGACTGAATGGATAAAATAAAATCACAATAATAGAAATCTAATTCAATATATTTCTGTTAATTTGCATGGCAAAAGCATATAAAGCACTCGAAACAACCTCCATTGATAGTTTTCAACAAACACAATTCCAGTTAAGGCGACCCACTTTGGCAACAAAAGCTTTGGCCCATCACATTTCGTGATTACAAAACATGGTTGAGAAAACAAAATATGTATCTGACACATTTTGCTGGATTACACCATCAGCTACAAAGATTCGAAAAAAAAAAAAAAAAAAAAAAGGTTAAAAGCAAAAGTTGCGCATTTCCCCCCGCAGAATCCGAATCTGAAATAAAAAATGGGGATTATCATTTACAATTTCAAAGTTGGGACGCCTCTGACCCCCAGGTGGCGGGATGGTGTGTCAACTTTGGTATCAAGGAATAGCTTTAAAAAAAATATTTTCACGTATTTTTTTGTTTTTCAGTCTTATATGGATTTCTTGAGTTATTCGACCGTTTCCAAACTTTTCGGATACCCTGTATTTTATCACATTTGATATGTAATTGTAATAATTTATAAATAATTAAACAATTTTCTACATCATCCTTCCCCTATGAAAATTAAAGCGTCGTCTTCCCCAGAAATAATCAAGAGAGGTTAAAGAGTTTAATTATTTTTTAAATGAAAAGTTTAAAAGATCAAAAATTTTCAATTGTTTAAAATTATTAATTTTAAAAATATGAAAAAAATGTTAAATTGAAAAATATTTTAAATTGCAATAAATTATTACTTTTATAAGAATTATTGAAGAAGTGTCTGCCCGACTTGATATATTGGAGTTACAGTAACTAATCAACCATCAAAATATATAACTCCACCCCCACAGAAATTTACGCTACTTCCCCATCCTTTGCTCAGAAAGCATAAGAAAATTTTATATCTTTTTTTTTAATATTTTGTCCTACGTAGTATATATTATGTTCTATAGTAATAATTTTTAAAAACTGTGCACCAGCATCAGCCTCCGGAATTAGATGATATTTAAAAAAAAAAAAAAAAAACAGCAAAAGCCATCAAAACGCAGAATATCTGCACACTCCGTCCTCAAATAATGAACATTATCCTTTTTCTTTCCGGCAGGAAGGTTTATATTTACACGTTAAAAAAATCAAAATACGCAGGTTGTTATTTTGAAACGATTGACTGGATAAAAAATTTTGCAAATACAGTACTAATTTAATATATGGCTAATAATTTTTATGGAAAAAGCATATAAAGCGTCATCGAAACAACCACCACTGATGGTTTTCGAGAAACACTATTCTCGCAAAAGATGGCTACTTTGACGATGAAAGTTCTGTCCAATCAGATTTCGAGAGGTCAAAGCCTGGTTGGGAAAACCAAAATATGTATCTGTTTTATTTGCTCGATTACACCGTGATCAACGAACATTAGAAAAAAATGTTAAATACAAAAGTTACGTACTTTTGTCTGTAGAATCCGAATTTGCAATAAAAAATGGGGGTTACCATTCAAGATTTTAAAGTTGAATCCCCTCTGACCCCCGGGGGGTCGGTTGCGAATGTCAAATTTGATATCACTGAGTACCTTTTGTAAAAATATTTAACACGTATATTTTCGTCTTTTAATCTGTTTTGTATTTCTCGAGTTATTCGACCGTTTCCAGACTTTTCGGACACCCTGTATATATAAATAAAACTGTGCATCGAATTTTATATATTTGAATATAAAAGTAAAAAAAAAAAATTCAAAATTTTTTGAAAATTTTTCGAAAAAATTCCAAAATTTTTCATTTTTTTTTAAATTTTTATATTCAAATAATATAAAATTCGATGTACAGTTTTATTTATATATATAAACCAAACTTTTATAAAAAATATTGGGGATTTTCATTAATATGGAACGTGAAGGGGGCATTTCGAAGATTTCTAAGACAACGCGTAAAATTCCATTTTTTTCTCAAAAAAAAAAATTTTTTTCATTTTTTGTGATAAATGCTTGCCATAATGCTTATAATGAACCCTTGAATAATATTTAAAGCGAAATTTACAAAAAATAAAAATTGATTTTTAAGGTTTTAAAGGTCCCTTGTCCCCTTAAAGAATAATTAAAAAAAAAAAAAAAAGTTACATCTGTTGCATTTATTTTCGGAAACGTTTTCGGGTAGTTTCTACGTTGCTTCAATCAGTTTTCACAAACCAGAATATCAGTTTTTTGAGGATGCTTTCAATTCTCAATTTAACATTATTAACTGCGTAACTGAATTTATACTGCCAAATAATCCTATGAAAATATTTGATTGAGGATTGATAGCTTTCGAAAAACTTATATTCCGGTTTGAGAAAACTGATTAATGCACTATAAGACTACTCGGAAACATTTCCAAAAATCAATGGCGGCAAAGAATTGTTGAATTGAATTGTAGTTGAGTTATATTTTCCGAATTAAATACATATAAAGCACAAATAACTGCACAAAAAAATTACTTTCAGGTGCATAAATACAATATAAAGATATTTAAAACACAAATTAAAAGTATCTTGAAATACATCAGAAAAACCTAGAACGTTTTCAACCATTACAAGGCCGTCATCAGTAGGATTTAAATGTTGTTATTATTTTCTTTGCGCTTATTCGAGAATTGTCCGGAAGAAAAACATTACAATTTAAATTTAAATGCTGTACGTCCGATGAGATACCAGATAAAGTTATTCAAATTTGCAACAAAACGAGCTTTCATCTATTATGTAGCAAATATCTCCATATTCCATGGATATCGTATGATAGTGTATCGTTAGAAACTGTATCTTTATTAAAAATTATTTCAATTGATTCTCTTATGATAACTTCCTTGTAATTATTTGTACGAAAGATAATTTTTGATTTATTAAAATCTACTTTCATAGGTTGAGTTTGAGCTAATCTTGATAATGCAGTATGGGGTCTATTTAATCTGAGATCTGCTTCATGTTCTTTAATTCTATCACAAAATTTTCTCATCATCATACCAACATAAATAAAATATTTACTATATTTTTGGAAAGGTATAATGTATACTCCGGATCTATTGATTGCATGGACAGGATCAGTTTTAGTATTTAACAGATCTTTTAATTTTGGGGGAAGGGCTGCGATTAACTTTACATCATATTTAAAAAAGGGTATATGCCTTACATATATGTATTTTAAATATCTTTATATCATATTTAAGCACCTGAAAATAATTTTTTGTACGACTATTTGTGCTTTATATGTATTTTAATTATTTAACTCAACACTGTAAGAAATAATCTGTAATTTTTACAGAAAAGGAACTGTTTTAGAGAAAAACAGTTTTTTTCTGTAAAAAAAGTTAGATTTTGTAATTTTTACAGAAAAAATCTATATTTTTTACAGAAAAAAAACTGTATTTCGGTAAAATTACAGATATTTTCTGTAAATTAAACGGTTTTCCACTGGCCCCAAAATTGACAAGTTTTTTTTTCTGTCAATTTGAAATATTTTTTTTTTTACAATGAAGGTGAATATAGCTCTAGAATTTTAATTTTCATTTATATTTTCCGAGATTAAGAAAATACGTTTTTTTTTTTTTGTTGTTTTTTTTAACAGTCTATATAAAAAATATTTACTGAAAGTTTAAAATATTTAAAGCTATTACCTAGTTTAAAAAATTTCAAATAAATAAATTACTTAAAAAATGTGATTTAAAAAAGAGCATCTATTTTTTTACCCGACAGACATTTAGTCAAATAAATTAATTAATTAATTAAAATAAAAAAGAAACTTAATTTTCCTTAAAAAATCACTTGTTAATATACGGGGTTGAACCAAACTTCCAAACGAAATGAAAATTTAAAACAATTACGCGATACGGTTTTCACATGACACAGAAAGAATAGATTTGTATTTTTCAGCTTTCTTCTCCGGAAATTGTAATTTTTGCCTTCTTTTTTCTGTATTTTCTTCTTGAAATATCTGTCTTTCTTTTTTATTTGGCAAAATATTTGTTAAGTACATAGTTATGCATAAAGAAAAAGGACTTAAAAAATTTTAATTTTCCGAGAAGAAATTTGAAAAATTAAAATCCCTCTTCTTTTTTCTGTATGCTATTCTTGAAAGATATTTCTTTCGTTTTTATTTGAGAAAATACATTTTTCTTTTTACATTTTTACATCTTAAATTGGTATTTCAAAATTACTTATTACTATTTCAAGTGTTAAAATCTTATTTAAAACTCGTCTCCGAAGACTGTTTCTTTCTTTTTTGTTTGAGAAAATGCATTTTTCCTTCTGTATTTTTACATCATTTTTCTACAATACCTATTAATATTTCAAGTGCTAAAATTTTATTTACAATTCGCCTGCTTCACTTAGATTTTAACACTAAAGATATAAAATTAAGTATGTGTTTTAGAAACATTTTGTAAAATAATAAAAGAAAGAAACCGCCTTCAAGAAGAGCATAAAGAAAAGATAGACGCTATTATTATTTTTTTTTCTGGGGAGAAATTTGAAAAATACTGATAAATTCATAGATATAAGAGCCCTCACTAGTCACGCGGAGAAAATCGAATGCTAATGTTAAACTTATGGGAGAAATCTTTACAGCTTTCTCACTCATATTTCAATATTTTTAAATGCCTTTTTTTCCGCCTAAGATACCCAAGATCGATATCTATTGTTGTGTGTTTCTATTTTTTCGATTTTAGTTACAATTTTTTTAGATGTTGATACTTTCAGTTATGGAACTGGTTGATACAGGTTCTGAAAGTGAAACTATCTTCATATAAAATTTAAAAAAATGTGACCAAAATTGAAAAAGTGCAAACGCACAACAATAGATATCGACCTCGGGTATCTTATGCGAAAAAATCATTTAAAAATATTAAAATACAAGCGATAAGTCTGTAAAGATTTCTACCATAGGTTTAACTTTAGCGTTTGAGTTTCTTCGCATGACTAGTGTAGTGTCTTAACGTTAAAGTTAGAGAGAGGGATTTATCATTTGACTGATGAGAAGCCATCATGTCACGAATGATTAAGCCATCGTGTAATAGGACTTGTAGCCAAAATCCTTTTCAATGCTCTGCAGAATAACTTCTCACATCTAACACCTATTCTTACTCAAGGAATCTGCCAAATTGAACATTGGTTTACCTATTTGCTTTGCGAAGTGTGCTACGCTAATGTAGAAACTGCTGACACAACTGAAATGCAACTTGTTAACCTGCAGGTGTTTCATCGACGTGACGGTCAAAATAAATATGCATGCTTACCAAGTTACCATTATTTTACAATTAAAAAAACTAGCCTTTCTTAATGACATAAACTTTCAGATTACTTAAAGCGTAGATTACTTTTCGGAATTTGTGGTGGCAAACATAAAAAGAAAGGGAAAAAGAAAGAAAATCCGTACCTTATAATTTTTCAGCGAATGTGTTAATAGCAAATGCAACTATTTTGGAAGTAACATTATTTTTTATTAAAAAATCTCATGTATTTCTGTATATTTCTGTAAAAAACTTATCGTATTTAAAACGTTCTACTGTCTCTATTTTTTGAATTATTGAGCCTTTATAGCTTTTGCATCACTCGTTTATTATTAATATGAGGACCTTCATAAACCCAGAATGGAGGCGAAGATTTGTTGTAGTATTTATCAAGATTTTTGTTTAGAAATATTGAAATTTTTTGCCTTTTTGAAAAAAAAAATTAGATACAGAATAAGCCGCAGGTAAAAGAATTGCTATAAATTATGGATGCATAATTACACTGTACTTATTTTAACGCAATCAACGGATTGGTAAATAAATCATACGATTAATGATTTTTTCGAATTGAGTGAAAATGTCAAATTAAAGCCAAAGGTTCCGGTTTCAAGTCCCACCCCCGGCCTGGACAAATTTGCACTCAGTTGGGAAAAATTACTACTCGTATGATACCAACCAGTTGATTGCGTTAAAATAAGTAAATTGAACTTTGCGTTAACTCGAATTTTCGTGCTCTGCTTGCATGAAATAAAAGTTTTGGGTGGCAATATTATTCTCTTATCTACAACGGCCCCGTAGAACTTACCCAACCCGCATTTCTTAATTTTTGTTGCCATGCGTTCAATCTCGTTATTTTTACTAATTCTAGTGTACGGAATCTGTTTCGGCCAATTCCTCCACCATCATTGCTGAATTATTCTATGTATCCTGACAAATCGATATATGTCTACTAGGGTGGGTCGAAAAAACCGAAATATTTATAATCGAAAGGTAATTCCACGGGAAAGTTGCCTTTTGTAAAAAAAGAATAAATACGTAAAATATTGCACCAATGAATTAATATCTTTTGCCGCCGCAAAGGAGCCAAATTTCGGAAAAATCGCAAAAAACATACTTTTTCCAATTTTTTTTGTAAAGTTATTTAAATATACCAATTCAATTTCTAATAGAACGCAATATCCACACCAAGATATCAGTAATGTAACAGTAAAATTTCATTTTGGTGACATCATTGCTTTTATCGCCGCAACAGGGCCAAAAATTTTCTAAAAAATGCTAAAAATTAAATTTTTTTGTTTTTGTTAATTTTCATAATATTTTCAGATTTTTTACATTTCTAATAGGCTGGAAAAGGCATGTTATGTTGTAAATTTCATGCAGATTGTTAACCATGATCACTGTAATTCTATCAAAAAAAATCTAATCAATGTTAGGAACACCTTCAGCTGCCTGCACGTAAAATTATTTTCTTGCTGCTAGAGAAACATTTTTCACTTGTTTCTTTTTTTGTAATAGACTGACTTTACTCTATAGTTTGATGTCCTTAAAGATAGAAATATCTGCCAGTTTAAAGAGGTGACAAAATTTCATCTTCGTGAAGTCAATGAAGAATATATCTCTTTGATACTAGAACCAGGTCTCTATTATTTTCGTCATTTGGGCCCGTAGTTTAGCAAGGTGACTTTTATATGCAATGACATTATATAATTTTTGAAGAAAAATGAAATGTAAACTGTAAAAATAATTGCAATTGGATTTGGTGGAACGGTCTTTAACACAAGATGCAAAGGTGGTGTTAAACAATTACTTGAGGACAAAATTTAAATAAATAAAAAAAAAACTTTAGAGGCTACTTTGGCCTCACTTCAATGAGCTTCCGCTGAGAGATCTTTACGAACATCTTGATGACAAAAGACAGGTCCTCTTTCATATTGTGGTTTAATTGGTTGATCTCTTGTGATTTGCGAATCGTTACCAATTGCAATGTTTAAGACAATTTAATATGATCACCTAGCTATTGGTAAAGATAGTTTGTCAACTGACCAGAAGTATATGTCTGAAATATTGCAAACTCTTTCAACACACGTGTGCTCAATTAAACTTTTTTGCTGAGTCCCTGGACCAATATTACACGCAAGGTGGATCACTACTGCTAATCGAATTTTGCGACTCTACATTGGAACAGAGAAACCCACTTCTTAACATGTCATACTGTTTGAGTACATCCTGAAAGTGTACTGCATCAGTTGGTTCACAATAAAAATGAATCCCTCACGTTTTCCAGAATCTGTGCACTATAGTTAGTAACTTACGTTACTTGCCAGATCATCTACGAAATATTATAGTTCCTGTAATTTCACGAAATGACTATTTCGCAAATCATGAAAATAGCCTCATTGAAGGATAGCATATGAAGGAGAGAACATCAGGACCCCAGCATGAAGATAATTGCCAAAGCATGAAATTCTGTGAACTCGAATAGTACCATCCGCCACTATATCATTGCAGACTTGAACTTTGAAGCTTAAAATTGTATGGATTTAGTCTACTAGCAAACTTTAAACTAACAGAACTACCTGTTACGGTTTCTCTATCGACTAAGAACGCTGGTGAGTTTGGAATGTTCACTTAAAGACACCAGCTATTATAACTTTACTTGTCCCACTCATCCAGTAGAAATATGTGTGAAATTAGTCATTGAAGCGCTGATAAAGTTGGTGGACTAGAACAGAGGGAGGATAACATCCGATCAATTTTGGTCTCTCGAGGAATAATGACTTCATCCGAAAGCAAGTCATATTATAAAATTCATTTACATTAAATACTTCTTCATTTTATTTTAAGTTTATTTAACCCGTTTCGGTTTAACATTTCTGTATTTTAATTAATAAAATACTAAAATACTTTGTTCATTTTATATCATTTTTGTGATTTTTAGTGCATGAACTGCTGTTATGAAGTAAAACATCAGTCGATGAAGCGATCGTCAAGAAAAATGAATGATTACCTTTTTTATTTTCCAGTCTATTACAAATGGTTATAAAAATTTATGACATAGTAATAGATATAAAGTAAATTTATTTATTTCTAGACATATTATAGAAATTATAAAAATTTAGAAATAATGAAAAATTGAAATTTTTGCAATTCTTTTTAAAATATGGTCCCTTTGCGGCAGTAAAAGATATGATTTCATCATAATGAACATTTACCGGGACATTTAACATACCTTCATGTACCTATTGCGTTCTAGTAGAAATTGTATTGGTACGTTTGGGTAATTAAAAAAAAAATTGTAAAAAACATGTTTTTTTGCGATTTTTTGAAACTTCGGCCCCATTAAGGCGGTAAAAGATATAAACCGATCGATGTATTATTTTACGAATTTATTCTTTCTGACAAAAGGCAACTTTTCCGCGCTATTACATTTCGATTATAAATATTTTTGTTTTTTCGACCCACCCTAATGTCTACATCGAAGTATGGTAAATGACGACATTGCTATACAAGAAGGCACATCGTCAAATCTTACATTGGTTCATTAGTTTTACATAAAACACGATTTGAGAAGCTGTAGTAATTCATCTTAAAAGAGAAAACAAGCAAGCATAAAATTAACATAAGACAAATTAATTACAAAACAAATGACAAATTATTTACAATGCAGTTAATGTTTGGAATATCTCAATTCTCATCCATCACAGATAATGATCTAAAACGTTGTCCGATTAGTCATAATTAATTATTCTATTCAGTTCAATCACTAATCCCCTATCCATAATCCAATTTACAATCCTACTAAAAACGAAAGTTTAGCGAGAAATTCAATCCAATTAAAATAAATTAATATTCAGGTTTATTCAGTTATGCAACTCATTATTCTGCTCACTACCTCTAAAATCCAATAAATTCAAAAATAAAATAAACAAATTATCATATGGATTTTCTCAAAGTGTTAGTTTTAACTAATGGGTCGGAAATTTGTAACACTACTTGGACGCCTACTAAATTATCACGCATTAAAGTTGCATATATTTAAAGTTTTACATATAATATAGTAAAGTTGTACACACATACATATATATATATATATATTAGTTGATATATTAAAAAATCGTGACTTGACAGCTGATGGGCGGGAGCACTTCCGAAAAGGAGAAACAAGCGGTGGATAAGACCGAAGACTTAACTTAGAACAATGAGACAAAAAATATAAAATTTTAGTCCAAAAGCTTATGAAATTCGTAGCCCGTTTATTAAAAAATATGCAAATTCAGCGCAATGGCATTAATTCAAAGTAAAATATAAATTTACACCCCAAAATTTTGTTACTTAAAAGTATATAAAAAAAAGAGAAAAAAATTCTAAAAAATCCTACGTATTTCACTAGAAATATATCTGACGCTCAATTTTCAAAATGATCGTCAAGTTGACTGATTGAAAATTGGCGGAGCTAGAATGTCCACCGACTTTGAAAATGCTGTTCTGAAAAAAAAAAAAAAAAGTTCTTAAAGTTTTGTTACTGTTTACTCGCTGTACTCTACTTCTATAGCTTCAAAATTGGTCTGTCACTTCCGATATTTATTTCTAAGTAATTAGATACGATTTTTGTGTTAAAGGGGTACTTTAAGAGAAGAAAAATCTAAATTGTGAACCGGCCTAAGTTGTTTTAGCACTTAAGCTATCGGGTTTAAATATCCAGGAACGCGAGAACTGCACTGTTGAACCATTAAATTCGTAGTTATAATTCCTCTTTTTAAAAATACGAATGTTACTTCTAAGAAACTTTTTTGCATTTAGTGCTTAATGAGTAACACTACATAGACGCCTTGGAATTTAAGGATATTTCGGAAAAGAAATAAAAAATATTTATAGAAATGCAAAAGAACCGGAACTTTCACTTCAAAATTGAAATTAACCAGAAAACCCAACGCTGCTGCCTCGGTTACAGAGCATTCTGTCTGATGTACAGAACATAGGTTAAGATCATTTTTTTTAAACTGAAAACTGTAATAATTTTTTTACATTTAATCTGTTTCTTTATATTGCCCACTAACAACGCCAAGATGATGTGTTAATTTCGTTATGGAATATTAACCGGGAACAAACACTAAGCTATTTATAGTGTTTTAAGCACAAACGGGTTAATCCTCGGTTGCTCGGAGCTACATCTGATAAAGATAGCAGGGCTCCCAACTAGTCCGTTATTTTTTTACACCACTTTTTTTCCAAAGACAACTGTTCTTTATAAATCTTCTTTATTAATTTTTAAACTTAGCTCGAAGAGCGTTTTCGTTGAAATTGTTGCAATAGCCTACCATTGCTTTTTTCCCCCTTAAAAAATACTGGTTTGCAAAAAAAGAAGCAGTGGGAGCCCTGAGATAGATTTTTTTTTTATCATGCTTGAAAATTATTTTAAAAACCGTGAACTGAGATATAGTTTTCAAACTAATTGCATTTGAAAGTACGTTCCTTTTGTTTATTCGACGATGCAAAGATTTAAACTGTGCGATGCCTAGAGGTAATTAAATTTGCGAAAACAGAGGAAACGGGTTGATTAAATCATTGCTACCATCGACGTGACGTCAGCGTTACTCAAGGATATGTTTTTACTTCATAATAATAATAATAATAATAATAATAATAATAATATAATTTTTGCGAAAATGAATGCTTTACCATATTTCTAAATTCATTTTATAAAGTTTAAAAACTTTTTGTCCTTTAAACCGAAGTACCGTTACTACTGTTACCAGCAGTGCCCACCTATTAGAAGGGTGGTATAGTGGAGATTGTGAGTCATTTTGTTGTTCTTAGCTTATTGCTGATCAAATTAAATTTACATATGTATTTTTTTTTTTTTCATATAGAATTTGCTCTTAAAGTTTGCTTAATAAAATGGTGATTTCCGAGTTTGAAAATAAATTGTCTATTTCTTTTCCAGAAGAAATCTACAAAGGTAATCTTAATTTAAAGGTTTACACTGACACCCTCCCTCTATTTAATTTCATATTAAAAAGATCCATTAAAACGAGTGCTTTAATCCAAAATAAGAAGAGATACATTTGCTACATTTTTTAACATTTTGTTACTTCTCACTAGAAATGTCGTTTTTTCTTCGTTGTCCTCTCTTTTACAATTAAACCAGATTGTTAAATTCCAATTTTATTCTTTAATATATAGTTTTTCCGAAATAAGAAGGGCCACAGTTGCTATATATTTTAGCATTTTATTACTTCTTACTGCAAATGTATTTTAAAATATCTTTTTCGAGATACCTATCTTTTAAAATTAAAACCAGATTGTTAAATTCCAATTTTATTCTTGGTTATGTAGTTTTTTCAAAATAAGAAGAGATACAATTTAGTACATTATTAACATTTTGTTAAATTTCACTACAAATGTCTTTAAAAATATCCTCTCCGATTTTTTAGAATTAAACCACATTGTTGAATTCCAATTTTATTCTTCAATATGTAGTTTTGTTTTGTTTTCAAAAAAGACGAAATGCATTTGCTACATTTTTCAACATTTTGTTACTTCTTACAGCAAATATATTTCATGATATCTTCTTCGAGATCCTTATCTTTTAAAATTAAAACCACATTATTGAATTTCTATTTTATTTTTTAATTTGAAATTTTTTCAAAACTGAAATTTTATAAATTTTTGGCAGTAATGTTTTTTTTTATGAACTTTTTGTTAGCAACAAGTTTTGCTAACAATGCATATACAGGGTGTATCTGAAAAAGTGGGCAAAACTATACGGAGTGATAGAACGCAGCTATACGAGCAAATTTCGTCATAGAATGTATGGTCGGAATGCTAACGGTGAGAAGTTGAAAGGTAGTTTTCCACTGTCCCAGGGCGATGGATTAGTCGAGGTGATCCCATAGCTTGGCCACCAAGATCGCCAGATCTCTCGTGTTTGGACTTTTTCCTGCGGGGCCGTATGAAAAGCCTTAATCTACGAGTCCCCCTTTGAAACCGATATGGATCTAGTCGCCAGGATTGCCTTTGTTGCCGGCGATATCCGGGAAATGCCTGGTGTCTTCACAAATTTGCATTAGTCTTTATCCCGCAGGTGTGAAGCGTGCATGACAGCTGGCGGAAGATGTTTTGAGCAATTTCTTTGAACATGTACATTAATTACATTCCTGTTAATAAAATGTTTTCTGAAGTATCTCTTCTCATTTTTGTGTTAATTATTTAACTGCGACAGTGGAAAACTACCTTTTAACTTCTCAGCGCTTGCATTCCGGCCATACATTCTATGACGAAATTTGCTTGTATAGCTACGTTCTGTCACCCCGTAAAGTTTTGCCCCTTTTTCAGATACACCCTGTATTTAAATCTTTCTTAAAGGATAAGTATTCCAAAACATCTTAATTTTTTTAAATCATTAAAATCTTCAGTTCAATTTTTGATTTCTACAAGATATTTTTCAAAACATATAATTAAAATTGGGATTATTTTATAAATAATTAAAATTTTTAATGATAAATAAAAAATTTATAAGTACTAAGAAAAATCTCAAATTATTATTTTTAATTTTTGAGAATTATAATTGAGTATTATAATTGCCAAAATTATGTACTTTCATTGTAATTCAGTATTAATATTTAAATCATTATATTCATTATTGAAATAATAAAAAATAATAATTAATAATTTTATTCATTATTTATTCGTTCAATATTAAAATTTATTGTTGTAATAAACTATAATTATCTCAAAAAATATTACTTGAAATTTTTTTAGATTTTGTCATAAATAATTGACATTTTTAATTAATTTTTTAAACCACAAATGATTACAATTTTTAATTTCTACAAGATATTTTTTTTATTATAATCGAAATTGGGATTATTTTGTAAAATAATTATAATTTTTAACGATAAATTAAAATTTATACCTAATTAAGAAAAATCTGAAAAATTATTATTAATCATTTTTGGGAATTATAATTAAGCATTATAATTATGAAAACCATAATGTTTAATAATATGGTATTAATATTTATTTATTATGGTCAATATTTAAATAATACTCCCCTGTCCCAAATTAGTTGCTACATTTGATTACTTTTGTACTGATTATTGATACTGATTATTTTATGATTTTGTTTGAACATTTTTCAGAGATTTCAAGGTGCTATGCTGTCATTCAACAACATTTACTTACCAAGCATTCCCTCCGTCTCTCCTTAAATAAGTACCAAATTATAAAAGTAGCAAATAAAGCCTTTGTGCAACAATATTAAAAAGCAGAAAAACCAACGTTTAAAATGCACAAATAATACGTGAAAAGCAGCAAACAGCTCAGCCTTGCTTTTTCTGGGACGCTGTTCCTTTTTCCCTATCTTGCACTGAAGAAGAATCTCACTAGTAGATTCGAAACAGCTGTTTGCTGCTTTTCACGTATTATTTGTGCATTTTAAACGTTTGTTTTTCTGCTTTTTAAGTACCAAATTAGTTTAAAAAGTCCAGGGTTCGCACGCTCTTAAGCCACGCCGCATTTTGTAAGGATTCTTCCACCAGTAATGGCATAAAACTACTTTCTAGCTAATGAATCGTTAATACATTAGGAAGAAAATTATCTTTATGGTATAATGGTGGTATAGAGTCCTTACAAAATGGTGTCGATCTACTAAACTGCATCGGAAGTAATTTATGACTCCACCCACTTGAAATGTAGCACCTAATTTGGGACAAAAGTTTCGACCTAAATGTCGCAACTAATTTGGGACGGAGAGAGTAAAAAATATTAATTAATAATTTTATTTCTTTTTATTCTATTAATATTGTAATTTATTATTGATATAAGTTTTAATTACCTCAAAAATTAATACTCATAATTTTTGAGATTCTTTCATAAAAAATTAACATTTTATAATAATTTTTAATTAATAGTTCAAACATCACAAATGATTGAAATTTTTAATTTCATTTCTGCAACATATATATTTTAAAACTTTTAATTAAAACTGGAATGTTTTTATAAACGATTTCGTGTTCATGCGTCTTTCAACTATTATTAACAGTGAAAATTTTGAAAATACTTATCAGCATCTTTGTTTTTTATGGTAACATAGGTGACAAAGCAAAAATGTTTTTAAAAAAAATTCTCGGCATACTTGTCGACAGTCATAATCATATGTTCTAGCGATTTTTAGAGCATAGAGCATTTAGTGTTACGCATAAGCTGGAGGCATTTCTTGTGTCTAAAGGAAATTTTCATGAAGACTTAACCCTGAAAGTTGACCTTCCTGAAATATGTTTAATCGCGCAATTATAGTTGTAATTACTTGAAGCGGCAACAGAATTTGTTTTATATAGGGTACAGTAGAGATACGAAAAAACTGGAACTCCCAAAAACGATCTAAGAAAAAATGTCTAAAACTCGCATGGACAAAAAATTGAGAACTTTGATATCTGACTGGTTGTAACTAATTTTTAAAAAAAAGTTTATCCTGTTCGAATTCAGCAATGTACATGGGTCAATCAACTATTCTATTCACCTATTCCTGTTCCTCATCAAAAACTTTATATTATACATGGGTCAATCAACTATTTTATTCACCTATTTCTGTTTCTGATTCAAAACTATACATTATCCATGGGACAGTCAACTATTCCATTCCCCTAGTATTGTCCCTGATCAAAAACATTACATTATCCATGTGTCGAATGACTATTATATTCACCTATTCTTGTCCCTGATCAAAAACTTTACATTACCCATGTGTCAATTAACTATTCTATTAAGCTATTCCTGTTCCTCATCAAAAGCATTATTAAAAAAAAAATCCCCGAAAAAACACTAAAAATCAACCGTATCGGAAGAACCACCCCTTAAATTATGAATGCTCCAGTGTATTGATCTGTGGCATCATAATTACATATCGAAAAATAACTGAGCCATATAAAAGAATTTTCAAAAAGTAGATCTATTTCACCAATATTCTGACATTCGTTAGAGCAGGAAAAAAAGAGCATCTTGATTATATGCAAAGCGAAAAATTGGCAGTCAGAATTCTTTTTTGGTAGTCATTGTTCATCGATGATTTATTTTTTTACTTTTTTATACTGATTTATTTATTTCATTGATGTCTCAGTTATTGGAATTATATTTATTGTCAATAACAATTACTAATCAGTCTTCAACAGATTTAATTTTCTCTTTCCTCCTCTATTGTGTTTTAAACAAGGAAATGTCATAAAGAAAACAAGAAAGAAAAAATCTTGCGTCAAGCATATATTATGAAACACTTTCCAATACATTCAGAATAACGTAACAAAACTACACCTTTTAATAAGTTAAAATATTACGCCTAATTCAACCACATGGAAACAAATAACACATTTGAAAACCCATTTCAGCTGTCCCCATCTACAATCGGAAAATTATCCGAATTTTTTGAGCGGCCCTGTATACGATATATTGTTTTGTATAAGCAGATTGGTACAGGAATTGTTTTGTGCAGCCCTGCATAGGAGGTATAGAATTTATGTACAATGAATAACATGCAAAAACGTATTTAAATTTTAAAGCGCATGCCGAGTTTTAAAACGCACTTCCAGCAATTACTACTCAAAGACAGTACTGTAACCGATTTCTTTTGTGTGTCCCTGTAAATGAACGACAAATGCTATGAATGCCCTATTCTATCGTAATCAACCTGTAGTGAAATTCACTGATTTACATCAGTTTCAATACATTTGAAATAGCTCAATGTCATTAAAATACTCTGCAAGCGATTTTTCCCTGTGCACCCTAATGTAATGGAATTCTTTTGAGTGTCCTTGTAAATGAACTATTAATCCCACATACTTCATATAGAATGCAAAACATTATTTGGTGATCCTCAGTAACGTTTATCAATTGCATTAGAGCCCGAGTCTATTTACGGGAGTTAGAGCGTGGACAGATGGACAGACAAACCGAACGCATAAACACCTTTCAACTTTGTTGGAAAGTGTTCAAAAATGTGTAACAATGAAGCACAAATTGGTTCCCTCTAGTAGAAAACACAGTGCAGTTATCGTGTTGCCCTGAAAATAGGACGTAATCGAAAAAAATAAGTCCTAGCACGATTTTTCAGAATACATGATACAAGTCCTACCCTAAGTTTGGTGATTAAAAAAGTCTGGGGCGTTCTCTTTTTTTTTTCTTTTGTCGAGTGATACACGTAATGCAAGAAAATATTTCTGTTAAGGGGGCTGGTCACTCAGCTTCGGAATTCTCCTCCGTAATGTTAAGTCTATGGACTTTTGATGCATTCCTATAATTAAAATAGCTTCTCGGGAAATTCATATTTTTAACATCTTTTTTCTGTGTACTCTTCTTAAAGGATGTCTCCTTTTTTCTTAGTTTTCAAAATATTTCTAAAATCTATGCTGAATTTAATATTTTATGTGTTAAAAGGGGGCGAACTGTGAGTAAGATTTTAACACTTCATATAAAATTAAGTCTATACTTTAGAAATATTTCGAGAACTAAGAAAGAAAGAGACATCTTTTAGGGAGTGTGCACAAAAGATAGAAGTTTAAAATATTAATTTCCCGGGGAGATATTTTAAATGTATGAATGCATCAAATGTCCATAGACTTTACATTAGTGAGGGGAAATTGGAAGCTGAGTGACTAGCCCCCTTAATAGAATTCTTCTTTTTCTAATCAATTTACGATATACAGTGAAACCTCTGTAAGGAGACCGCCCATTAGACCATAAAAGATGGGTCTTTCAGAGAGGTGGTCTCTGAATAGAGGTGATGGGTAAAGCTAAATTTCATGAAATACATACTACGAAAAAAAATTATTATTGAATTAGTTTATTATATTTCATGTCTATACAGCTTTAAAGTAGAAATTAATTGTAGTTTGTTTTGCTTTTAATAATTTCTCATTAACAATTTTTGTTTCAGTAAATAAATAAATAGAAATGCTTAATTCATCTTTAAAAGTTAAACTTAAACTTACACTACGTGCAAAATTACTTAAAAGATGACAAAGTATTTAAAAATGTTAATTATTTTAATACCTTAGAACTTTCAACTATAAAAAACATAGTCTTCTTCAGAGGAATATAAGAAATACAACATTTAAACAAATTGTATTTCTTATATTCCTCTGAAGAAGACTATGTTTTTTATAGTTGAAAGTTCTAAGGTATTAAAATAATTTAACATTTTTAAATACTTTGTCATCTTTTAAGTAATTTTGCACGTAGTGTAACTTTAAGTTTAATTTTTGTTTCTAAACATTCTTTGATCTCTTTGAACAAATTATTTATTTTAGTATCATCTCTAACAGGTTCTATCATCTCGAATTGTAAAATCAATCTATTGATTTAAACAAGTGTTTCTTGGCATGAAATAGAAGCCTTGACTGCGACGAGCAGAAGATCGTCGTCTTAATCAGAATGAGCTACTAAAATAGATTGAAGAAAACATCTCGATAGTAGTATCAAACATTTTTATACTAGTAAATGATCGTAGAATTCAATTTTTTAATATAAAAATTTTAAAGTCTTACCTTTATCGAGATTTTCTATAATACGATTCTCCAAATCTTCAGATAAATCATCGTAACACTCAAGAGTTTCCTCATATTCATGCGATTTGGGGTCATAATCAACTTTAGCTGCGTTTGATAGCTGAATCACTTCATCTTCTAAGGCACTGATATCATCAATGGATTTTTCTATGGATATATTGTTTAGGCTACAAGTACTGAAGCTATTGACAATTGTTTGTGTCTTTACGTTATCCAATGCACATGTTACCATCGAATAGCATCAAGTACATTGATGGATTTCACAATGTCGGACGAATTTTTGGTTTCATCTATTAGCGAAATGAGCTTTCGAAAAACAAAACGTCTGTATTCCAGATTGAGACAATGAATAATTTCCATGTATCAAGCTGGATTCTAACGGCTGAATTTTGGATGTCACGTTAGGAGGGAGAAATTGAAGTTTCACACATTCCAGCAGTGCATCATACAAATGACATGGAGCATTATCCAAAATAAGGATAATGTTTCTACCATGTTTCGTCATCTTTTTGTAAAAGTCATGTAACCAGTTTTCAAAAATGGTGGATGTCCTCCACGCCTTTCTGTTAGATTTCCAAATCACTCCTATTTTTGTCACATCACCATTTTTAAAACAATTACGCTTTTGAGTCTTCCATATTATGATTGTTTTTTCTTTCTCTCCAGAGGCTTCCCACAAAGGGCCACAGTAAGTCGCTGTTTGGCCTGTTTCCCTCCTTTTGCTTCATTTGTTTTCTCCATAAAAGTCTTAGTGGGCAAGGCACGGAAGAATAAGCCAGTCTCATCCTGATTATAAATGTCACGATCTCAATATCCTGCGAGAATCGATAGAAGATGAGATTTCCAACTCCACTGACACCTCTCCATCTACATCGGTCGATTCTCCACAAGTAGATTTGAAGACAATTTAGGTAGATTTCGTAAGAAATACTACCTATTGCAGTCGTTACCATGGTTCGACTTTTGAAAAATTCCTTCGTAACTTTTCATTATAGGACCCCAGGAACCCAAAACCACCCCCACCTAAAAAGTTTATATATATATATATATATATATATATATATATATATATATATATGTATGTATGTATGTATGTATGTACTAAATTTTGTCCGCACGATAAAAGTCGCAATTATGCACGGATTGTCCTCAAACTCACCAACAACTTTGATATGGCTAATATCTCGGAGGGGATTGAAAATGGGCGAAATCGGCCCAAGAGGGTGGAAATGGGGAGGGTTCAAAATTTTGAATACTGTCTTAACATGATTCTGATATAACCAGCTCTTACACAACAATGGCAGGAAAAAAATAAAAGTTTTTCGTTATAGCAGTTGCCAACAATTAAAAAAAAAAACAATAAAATTCTCACCACAACAATTACTTTTCTAATGCAAAATTTTCACGTGTAAAATTAAATAGTTTGATGGATTGAAAACAAATTGAATATTACCTCATAAGTTTTCTAGAGCAAGATTTCAGCATGAAAACTCAAAATAAAAAAATAGTTTGACGAATTAAAAAAATATGTATATTGCGTCATATTGGAAATATAATGGACCTCAGCAGGTGAATATGTAACGCCATGTGAGTTTGAAGAAACGTATTAAAACATGATTAAAAACCCGACTATGGAAATATTAAAATATTTTAACACTTTGAGGTTCTCTGAATTTTTTGTAGCCATTTTTTAAACCTATTCCATATACATGTGTGTGTGTATTCGTGTATATTATAATTTTCACAAAAAGTTTAGCTCCCTACAGCTCACTCTTTGTGAAGAAACTGGGTTTATCTCTAATCTTGGTTTAAGTTTTGTTGGTGAATTTAGTACTTAACTTCGAAATCTACCTCCGCCTGTAGGCCCGAGCCGGCAGGGATTTTTTGTTTCTGTGACAAAACTTCTTCAGCCACCCATTGCTTTCAGAAGAATCTTTTTCTCCTATAGGTTCTGCAATTTGAATGGCTTTCTCTTTCAACAAAGTTCCACTCAATGTGATATTTTTTGACCTTGCACACTTAAACCACTGCAATGCAGCTTCGTTAGCTCGCTAAATTTTTCCTTACTTTTTTTTTTAATTCCGCAAAATTTGAATTCCTCATGCTCTTTTAATAGAAAATCTTTGTTTTTCAACGCATTGTTTATTTGAGTTTTGCTACAATTATACTGTGCCGCCAATTTCCTCTCTGATGTTCCATTTTCGTGTGCTCTTAAAACTTTCACTTTGTTTTCCAAAGTTAACACAATTCTCTTAGACATTATCTAAATTAATGTACTGAGAACACAGCAAGAAAAACACGATATGCACTTCGATGCGAATATACACTGTGTTATAACTTCCACTGTGAAACAAAACTGAGGTGTTAGATACAAGTGGCAATCTTTCCAAGAAAAGTAACAGAATTGACATAAACTGGAATCTGGACAACCCACCTCTCTCCCTCTTGAAAAAGACAACTTCACATTACATGCGTCTATTACTCGGCAATTCCAGGAAAAGGGACCATCTCCCATCAACACCAACTATCGCTCCACAACCATAATGACATTAAGCGCGGTAATGCAGAAGAGCCTCCTAAACCTCCGTATGAGCTTTTCCTCCTAAACGCTGGGGGGGGGGGATGATTTTGATTCGCCAGGTCTAAGGAGATAGACTTAGTTGAGCGTGTTTTCCGGAGAAAAGTGGAATTTCGATATTTCCCTATGCAAAGGAAAGTAATCCTACTCTTTGACGGAAAAGTTGAAAGCAATCTTTCAGGGAGGGAAACGGGAAATAGTGGTCTTTTAATGGAGGAAAATTAACATTGATCCTTTAGCCAAAAACTACAGACCCTAAATAAACGGTCTTTATGAGAGGTGGTCTTCTTATAGAGGTGGCCTTTCAGGGAGGTTTCACTGTATAGTATTTTCTTATTTTGGAAAGAAACCGGATAATTACTTGAATGGAACATCTTGTTTCCTACAACTTTTTCCATTGCGTTATGAATTAAATGAATTACATTAGGGGTGCACAAACGGTGGCCCGCGGGCCACCAAGATACCACTATTTTCATAAGAATAATTTTCCTTATTAAATGGCAAAAACTTTGCAGTTAAATAAATCAAACATTGCTTTTCAAATATTGTGATGTCAAACTATTTTTTGGCAAAAAGGTTGTGCAGCAGTAAATTACATGAACCAAATTTAGCCCCATACTTCGTATTATCTAACATACAATACTAATGTTCTCAATTGCAATACTACTGCATAAGGTGTTTCTAAAAAATAAAAAAAAAATTATCGGTTAACAACAGGAAACTTTCTGACTCATTTTTTAACATAAAAGCATGGACTTTCAGGAATGATTATTGAAAGGATTTGAACTCTAATTATTTATTCATTTTTCGATAGGTGAATTACTTCTTGAATTATAAGTGATTGTTGGATCATGATGGTAGTTTTTTCCATTCCTGTATTCTCGCGTTCGGAATCTCGGTTCAAAACGTCAATTTTGACAGCATTTTATTAAAGACCTTCTGTCTATTATCGAAACATGGACAAACTGTTCGATTACATATTTTGTTAATAAGATAACATGGCAATTATATAAGTTTCTGAACAAAAATCGATTAAGAAATGTGTTAGAAAGTAGCCAGTTTGAATTTGAGAACAGTCTGAATAACCAGGAAACATAAAAATAACTGCAAACTAAGTTAAGTTATTACTCTTAGACCGGGAGGCAGCTGCATAAACCATGACCTCATCGATTTGACGGCTGAAATTTTAGGATTAGGTAAAACTCGATTCGCATATTAAAATGCAAGTGGTCTGCCAAGTCATATGAAACCCGATTTTAGTGGTTGACTGGTAGGTTTACCATTGTTTTTTCCTGATCCTAGTTCTCCATGTTATCATATCTTTGAGTGAATGAAAACACAATGCTAAACGTACCGATCAACCACTAAAATTGGGTTTGCAGTTGGTTTCCACCAAGATATGACTTGGCAGACCAGTTGCATTTTAATATGCGAATCGAGTTCTGACTAAACCTGGAATTTCAGCCAACAACTCGATGAGTTATGGTCTGTGTAGCCACCTCTCGGTCTATCTGTTACTCAATTAGTCCATTTACTGGACATTTATTCTATGATTTATTAGCTACAGAAAACAAAAATAAGATTCGAAAATATCGCTTTGGATTTTGATTTTCCATTACCATTACCACTTTGCATTGGCTGCTTTTCGGATTGAGGATGGGTTTCCGCTGGAAGTGTGTCGGATTCAGGCCGGATTTCCGGTTGTCAAAAATTATTTTTTCAATTTCGGGTCGGGTTTCCGATCAACGAACGTTTTCCTTTGTAGGATTCGTTGTCAGATTTTGAGTTGATTTCATATAGAATTTGCAATTCGGATCGGGTTTAAACCAACTCATACATTAGTCTACTGTGTTTTAGACTTTGAATTTGTCAAAACTCGAATTCACGTACTACTATGCCTAATGAGAGAAAATAGTTCTTTTAATAACATTAATTCTTTTCAGATCAATTTACAATACATAGTAGTTTCTATCGAAAAAATATCGAGTGATTGGTTCAATGGAAAATATTGTAGGCAATTTTTCTGTAACTTTACCTAATATTTTACCAATTAAATTAATTACATGAATCAAATTTATCAGCATTAGTTTGAATCATCCAACCTACAATACTAATGCTCGCAATTACGATTCTACTTAATAGTACTTAACAACCGGAAACCTTAAAAATGACTGCAAACTAAGTTGAATTATACTTCTCAATTACTCTGTTTATCAGATGAGCCTATGATTTATGAGCTACAAAGAACAGAATAAAATTTGAAAAAAATTGCTTTGCATCCGCTTTCAGTAATAGGTAAATATCTGAAGATGTTCAAATGATGTTAATATGTGTCTGTACCTCGTTCCTCTTGCTTGCTACGTCACATGGATTTCCCGATATTTCTCAATTATTAGTCTGTTTACTGTCTTTATTCAACTCAAATATACGGTATGTATAATATATATATATATGTATATGTATGTAGCTAGCTTTACGGGTTATATTGCAATATTTATATGTATAATGTATAAGTAGGTTTAATGACTTTATTTTCCTCAATTACTTTGTTTATTGTCTTTATCCATTAAGTATTTTCTTATACTTCTCAATTACTCTGTTTTTCAGACACTTTATCTATGATTTATGAGCCACAGAAAACAAAAATAAAATACGAAAACACTCTCTGCATCCGCTTTCAGTAATCTGTCAATTCAACTAGGTAAATGTCTAAAGATGTTCAAGTGATGTTAAAATGAATCTTGTGCCTTGTTCCTGTAACCAGCTACATCACGTGAATTTCCTGAGGCTCCGATTATCTATTAAGTACATTCTTGTCTGGTGCAACGGACATCTGTTTGACTTGTAATGATTGCTTTTGTTCCGTTTCGTCAGAAATACTTCCTAATGCTTTTTTCCTTCTTCAATTTACATTAAATCAAGTGCTTTAAGTGGGCTCCCGCATTTAATTACCATATAACTTTTCTGGGTTTAGGGTTTTACTGGCGATGTCAAACGATGCAAAATAGTAATATATTTAGATTTGCATTTTTCGCATTTTTTAATAGTGGGGAGGTGCGCAATGAATTTCTTTATTACTTTTAGGATTTAAGGTGCAAAATGCAATACTCGAGTACAAAACGATGCAATATAGCTGCATAAAGGGGATGTATTTAGATTTCCAGTTTTCAAAAGTGAGGGGGAGAAACACTTAACATACCTCATTAAATCAGCAATGTGAATTTTTTCTAATCTAATTTTCCTTTTGCTTTATGGAAGACCTGTTTGTTTTGATAAGGGATTATTTCGAAGCTAAACAAACAAACGGGCTGCCACACTAACTTTCCCTTTAGACCACTTGAGTCACATGATGCTCTTTTGTGCACCCGCATTCGGTCATACGGGCATCATGTCTCACAAGCGGTCTGAAAAAAGATATATATATATTGTATAGCACACTGCAGCATCCTGTCTTTTTCGTTAGCCTCGGGTTATCAACCGCACCGTGAATGTTAAACCTAAGCGCTGGCACAAAAATGGCGGCTGTCGTAGACGGATTTTTTTTTTTTTAGTTTTTCTACGCTTTTTTCGATTTGAATACCAAAGTTCGATAAGAGAGTTCGATTGCGAGGGAGGGCGGAGTGTGGTGGTGGAAGTGGAAATCGTACTATAGTACGAGAGGGTTTGAGAGGTATGTGTGTTAAGTTCTTATCAGTCGGAAAGGAGATAAGATAGGATAGTGAGATAAGAGTAAAGTGTGGAAAGATCATGCTATAGTAGGGCGGTATTAGTTTAGAAGAAAATTATAGATAGTTTTCGAGCGTAAGGAGTCGATCTAGATCATACTATGGTATGATAGGGTAAAAGGGGACTAAATTTTTAGACCGGGGCTTAATTTTTCGTAGCATCTTAGGGTTTAAACGAATGTCCATATAAGGTAATGTTATACTGTAACATAAGGGGTTAGGTCTTTTTGAGAGGAAGCTTATTTTTTTAATCGACTTAGGGTTTGAACCTGAAAATGCTAGGTGGCGCCCTCTACCGGCAGGAATTGGAAACTATTGTAATTGGGTTTTTTTCATAAAAATTTCACTTGGAATCGGACCTGTAACAAAATAGTCTCTTGACTTGATAATTTGAAGTAGGTTTAACTGATCAAGCCAAGAAACTATACCTGTAAGTCGAGATTTTAGATGTTTCAAGGCAAAAATTGTGGCCCTCTCCCTTATGTGCGTTGGTTTGTCGGTTACTTAAGATAAGTCAACAGAACCTATTTTAACTACTACTACACTTTGAGAATTACTTTAATGTATAAGATTTTATCGATTTTGCATGCGAGAGTAGGGTCATTCTACCATCCCTTAGTTTCGAACTTCGTAACAAATTTAATTTTTTGTAACTGATATGCTATGCACTATTTGAGAATTACTTTAATGTATACGATTTTCATTTTTTGTTTAACTTATTTTATCGATTCTGCACGTGAGAGTAGGTTCATTTTTACCAAACCCTGGTTTCGAATCTATGAACTATGAATCAAATTTCATTTTTTGTGGGTGATACGCTATCCACTGGGCAAACCGTGTCCCAACATTTACTAACATACTTTTGAACACTATCTTTTCTAAATACTTATCATTTTATTATGCTTTCGTTTAATATTAATTTAACTTAACGGGAGTTATAATTGCATCACAACATTTAAAATTCTGATAGTTTTTAATTTTCGGCTATGTCTTTTCGAGAAGGAAGTATGTATGGGGCTAAATTTTTAAGGGTTCAAAAGTCACTTTTTTAATAACTGATATGCTATCCAATGCCCAGACTGCGTCTCTAACGTTTACTTGCATGCTTTTAAACATTATCTTTCGCAAACATTCGATAAGTAATCAGCCTTTTCAACAAAAACTAACTATTATGGAAATAATGATACTCATTGATTTTAAGGGAGATTATTTCACAAGTACACAAATTTTAAGAAAGGAGATTTTTTAACATCCCAATTAAATTAATTATGTACATTACTTTTTAACACACTACTGTAATTTAAATATATTATTTAGTCACTAACCCTGATATTTTTTCAAAGTAAAAGTTTTATAAGCATCGAAGAAATATCTCTTATTTTAAATAACTTAATTTTTGATTGCAAACTATTTTGCATGTTTTTGTAAATAAGTTCTTTATGAAGTATACAACAGTTTATTTCAAAGATCATTAAACCCAAAGCCTTGCAATTTATTCTTGATTTAATTAAATTTATATCACAAATGTGTTAACATATGCAATTGATATTATTGAAAAGTCTTTACCAAAGTCTAATACTAATGACTTTTATAAATTAACGATTAAAAAATACTTTATTCATTCAGAAATAATTCTACTTTAGAACTGTTATTCAAAACATGCATTATAGAGTCATGATTTCCTTGTATATCAATGACAAATGCTGTATACATTGAATTATATACTACCAATGCAAGTGAAAATTCTTAAAAATTGCATACATACAAGTATGCTAAATAAAAAAAATCTGAAAATACAACTGACTAATAATATAAAGTAGAACAAACAAATCATTTAAATTAAAAAAAATAATATATATATATATATATATATATATATATATAACTATTAATTTATCAATAAACAATAATTTCAAATGAAATAGATGAACTAGTAAGACATGAAAATTAACTAAGAGGAATTACCTGATTAAGATAATTTGAATCTTAATGTAATTTTATAACAACATAAAAATATTAATGAAACTTTCTAAAAATCTTATGCATACAGAAAAATATATTAAATAACATAAAATTCAACTAACACATCACATCTACATTTTTAAAGTACATATAATAATTTTAATATATCAATAAATTCTGAATGCTATATTACTATCCTGTATCAAATTTGGCGATAAATGGTAATTTTAAATTAAAAACTTGAACTACTAAACCAGGAAAATTAATTTAAATGAACTAATAGATCATCTGCATTTTAAAAATACAGATAATATATCAATAAATTTTGAGTGCTATATTACTGTACTGTATTAAATTTGGCTATAAATTTGGCGATAAATAGTAATTTTAAATTAAATACTTGAACTACTAAACCATGAAAATTAATTAAAACGAACTAACAGATCAACTACATAGCAGAAGTTTAAAATATTAAAACTAATAATCTTAATACTTTTAAAAATAAGAAACTTAAAAAAGTTTTTCAAAATTAAAAAAATTAAAAAGTTTACAAAATTTAAAAAATAAAAAATAAAAACTTTAAAAAAAGTTTTAAAAAATTAAGTTGTCAAATTGAAAAAAAAAATATTTAAAAAAAACTTCATAAATTAAGTTTGCAAAAGTAAGTTTACCTGGCTGTACATGTATATGACTTTCATTATGTTATAGTTTAATAATATGTATCCTCTTTTTATTATATAAAAGCATAAGATTAATATATATATTTATATATACTTAATAAAAATATTTATAAGTAAAAAGAAAAAAATAACTTTATAAAATTTACAAATTAAAACTTTGAAAAAAAATAGAAAAAATAAATAAATAAATAAAAAATAAATATAAAAAATTTAAATAAAAAAAAATAAAAATAAACATAAATAAAAATAAAAAGTTTACAAAATTAAAAAATTAAAACTTTGAAAAAATTAAAAAAAAATAAGTTATCAAAATTTAAAAAATATATTTAAGAAAACTTCATAAATTAAATTTGCAAAAGTGAGTTTACATGCCTGTACATGTAGATGACTTTCACTCGACTTTGAGTTTATACATCATCTTATCAAAATGCAAAAATGAAAACTTTGTCTAAACATATAAATTGATTTGAATATCTATACCTTTTTAAAATTATTTGTCTTTAGACAAAGTTTTCATTTATGCATTTTGATAAGATGATGTATAAACTCAAAGTCGAGTGAAAGTCATCTACATGTACAGGCAGGTAAACTCACTTTTGCAAACTTAATTTATGAAGTTTTCTTAAATATATTTTTTAAATTTTGATAACTTATTTTTTTAAAATTTTTTCAAAGTTTTAATTTTTTAATTTTGTAAACTTTTTTTTTATTTATGTTTATTTTTATTTTTTTATTTAATTTTTTTTATATTTAATTTTTTTTTAATTTTTTTATTTATTTTTTCTATTTTTTTCAAAGTTTTAATTTTTAAATTTTATAAAGTTATTTTTTTCTTTTTACTTATAAATATTTTTATTAAGTATATATAAATATATATATTAATCTTATGCTTTTATATAATAAAAAGAGGATACATATTATTAAACTATAACATAATGAAAGTCATATACATGTACAGCCAGGTAAACTTGCTCTTGCAAACTTAATTTATGAAGTTTTTTTAAATATTTTTTTTCAATTTGGCAACTTAATTTTTTTAAACTTTTTTTAAAGTTTTTATTTTTTATTTTTTAAATTTTGTAAACTTTTTAATTTTTTTAATTTTGAAAAACTTTTTTAAGTTTCTTATTTTTAAAAGTATTAAGATTATTAGTTTTAATATTTTAAACTTCTGCTATGTAGTTGATCTGTTAGTTCGTTTTAATTAATTTTCATGGTTTAGTAGTTCAAGTATTTAATTTAAAATTACTATTTATCGCCAAATTTATAGCCAAATTTAATACAGTACAGTAATATAGCATTCAAAATTTATTGATATATTATCTGTATTTTTAAAATGCAGATAATCTATTAGTTCATTTAAATTAATTTTCCTGGTTTAGTAGTTCAAGTATTTAATTTAAAATTACCATTTATCGCCAAATTTGATACAGGATAGTAATATAGAATTCGGAATTTATTGATATATTAAAATTATTATATGTCCTTTAAAAATGTAGATGTGATGTGTTAGTTGAATTTTATGTTATTTAATATATTTTTTCTGTATGCATAAGATTTTTAGAAAGTTTCATTAATATTTTTATGTTGTTATAAAATTACATTAAGATTCAAATTATCTTAATCAGGTAATTCCTCTTAGTTAATTTTCATGTCTTACTAGTTCATCTATTTCATTTGAAATTATTGTTTATTGATAAATTAATAGTTATATATATATAAATATATTATTTTTTTAATTTAAATGATTTTTTTGTTCTACTTTATATTATCAGTCAGTTGTATTTTCAGATTTTCTTTATTTAGCATACTTGTATGTATGCAATTTTTAAGAATTTTCACTTGCATTGGTAGTATATAATTCAATGTATACAGCATTTGTTATTGATATACAAGGAAATCATGACTCTATAATGCATGTTTTGAATAACAGTTCTAAAGTAGAATTATTTCTGAATGAATAAAGTGTTTTTTAATCGTTAATTTATAAAAGTCATTAATATTAGACTTTGGTAAAGACTTTTCAATAATATCAATTGCATATGTTAACACATTTGTGATATAAATTTAATTAAATCAAGAATAAATTGCAAGGCTTTGGGTTTAATGATCTTTAAAATAAACTGTTGTATACTTCATAAAGAACTTATTTACAAAAACATGCAAAATAGTTTGCAATCAAAAATTAAGTTATTTAAAATAAGAGATATTTCTTCGATGCTTATAAAACTTTTACTTTGAAAAAATATCAGGGTTAGTGACTAAATAATATATTTAAATTACAGTAGTGTGTTAAAAAGTAATGTACATAATTAATTTAATTGGAATGTTAAAAAATCTCCTTTCTTAAAATTTGTGTACTTGTGAAATAATCTCCCTTAAAATCAATGAGTATCATTATTTGCATAATAGTTAGTTTTTGTTGAAAAGGCTGATTACTTATCGAATGTTTGCGAAAGATAATGTTTAAAAGCATGCAAGTAAACGTTAGAGACGCAGTCTGGGCATTGGATAGCATATCAGTTATTAAAAAAGTGACTTTTGAACCCTTAAAAATTTAGCCCCATACATACTTCCTTCTCGAAAAGACATAGCCGAAAATTAAAAACTATCAGAATTTTAAATGTTGTGATGCAATTATAACTCCCGTTAAGTTAAATTAATATTAAACGAAAGCATAATAAAATGATAAGTATTTAGAAAAGATAGTGTTCAAAAGTATGTTAGTAAATGTTGGGACACGGTTTGCCCAGTGGATAGCGTATCACCCACAAAAAATGAAATTTGATTCATAGTTCATAGATTCGAAACCAGGGTTTGGTAAAAAATGAACCTACTCTCACGCGCAGAATCGATAAAATAAGTTAAACAAATAATGAAAATCGTATACATTAAAGTAATTCTCAAATAGTGCATAGCATATCAGTTACAAAAAATTAAATTTGTTACGAAGCTCGAAACTAAGGGATGGTAGAATGACCCTACTCTCGCATGCAAAATCGATAAAATCTTATACATTAAAGTAATTCTCAAAGTGTAGTAGTAGTTAAAATAGGTACTGTTGACTTATCTTAAGTAACCGACAAACCAACGCACATAAATGAGAGGGCCACAATTTTTGCCTTGAAACATCTAAAATCTCGACTTACAGGTATAGTTTCTTCTCTTGATCAGTTAAACCTACTTCAAATTATCAAGTCAAGAGACTATTTTGTTACAGGTTCGATTCCAAGTGAAATTTTTATGAAAAAAACCCAATTACAATAGTTTCCAATTCCTGCCGGTAGAGGGCGCCACCTAGCATTTTCAGGTTCAAACCCTAAGTCAATTAAAAAAATAAGCTTCCTCTCAAAAAGACCTAACCCCTTATGTTACAGTATAACATTACCTTATATGGACATTCGTTTAAACCCTAAGATGCTACGAAAAATTAAGCCCCGGTCTAAAAATTTAGTCCCCTTTTACCCTATCATACTATAGTATGATCTAGATCGACTCCTTACGCTCGAAAACTATCTATAATTTTCTTCTAAACTAATACCGCCCTACTATAGCATGATCTTTCCACACTTTACTCTTATCTCACTATCAGATTATCTTATCTCACTATCCTATCTTATCTCCTTTCCGACTGATAAGAACTTAACACACATACCTCTCAAACCCTCTCGTACTATAGTACGATTTCCACTTCCACCACCACACTCCACCCTCCCTCGCAATCGAACTCTCTTTTCTATACTACTTACCAACAATTTTTAAAAGTATTCTCCATCTTATTTTCCGTTATTAAATAAGTCTAAGAAAACTCTTAGAGAATACTGATGTCTAAATTCGGGGGCTGCACAAACTCTGAAAAAAATCCGCCTACGGCAGCTTCTATTTTTGTGCCAGCGCGTAGGCCAAATATTCAAGAAACGGTGGGTTATCCATTAATGGCGTCATGTAAATTTCATGGGGGTTTTTTTTAGCCCTCTCTTCCCTTATGTCACAAATTGTCATACTTGAGTGCTATACTATCACTCCGGTTGTGACGTCACATTTTTTGAAATCATTAATTTTGAACAAATTTTATGTAAAAATAAAAGGAAATTATATACTATCTCTATTACCTACTGGTAAAACCATCAAGACCTTGCGACCTTGCATGCTTCTACTTTAAACTGTTTCAAATCAAAGAAAAATTGAAAATATACCTAATTTTACCTACGTAAAATACATAATTTAAATGAACTGCGTTACTTTGCTTGCAAATAGTGCCTGCCATTTTGTTTCCGTATTTTAGATGAGATGACAATACGTGTTAATCTCCTTCCTTCTGTCACATTCTGTGGATCCCCTCCACCTCCATCTTAAAGTGTGACGTGATTAATGGACAGCCTTAAGCCTAAGTGTAAAAATCTTAGCTTCTAATTTATGAAAATATACTTATAAAATACTAATGCTAGGAAAGGGGGAGGTTGCCACTCTTTTAGGTAGATTTCGTATGAAATACTACCTATTGGGATCGTTCCCATGTTGGAATTTCTGAAAAATTTTTGCAGATCTACACCGATCATGACCCCTAGAACCCAAAACCACCCTCAGTAAAAAACTTTATATATCTATCTATCTATATATATACATATATATATATATATATATATCACTTTCTTCTGGACACGATAACTTTCGTAATTCTGCACCATCTCTTCCAAACTGATACATAAAATCAAAGGGCATAAAATCTCGGTCAAGTTCGTTAATGGGCAAAATCGGACAAAGGGGATGGAAATAGGGAGGGGTTTTGCGAAAACCGAAAATCCCCCATAACTTCTTAATTTTTATACATATCAAATCAGTTTAAAGTTTTTATTACTTCTAAAAATAGGGCCAAAATTTTATGTATCACAGATTTTTGATAAAGTTAAAAGTGGGCTCAAGGGGCGCATAAAATAGGGTTTTTGGGAGAAAAAAATTCATAACTTCGTCAATTCTTAAGATATCAATTCCAATTAATTTTATTATAAATCCCCTTAATATTATCTACAACTTTTATATTCACAAGTTTTTGATAGGACCAATTCGTACCGCAAAAAAAAATTAAAAACGAAAACAAAAAGGGGGTTTGAAGAAGTAAAAAATCCATAACTCCGTCAATTCAAAAGATATAAAATCCCCATGAATTTATCATATATCTTCTTAATATTGTCTACAACATCTGTATAGACAAGTTTTGGATAGGACCAATTCTTACAGCAAAAAGAAAAAAAAAATTAAAAATACATACGGTTGAAGAAAAAAATTCTAAGTAAGGGTGTATTCAAATCCAAACTGCTTATTTTCTGACTAATTTTACAATTCATTTTTGCTCTCAAAGGCTTCCAATGGTTACGGCTTCTTACTCAGAAACAATATAATGTACCGAATTTTATAGAGACAGATTTTTTTATACAGACAGAATATATTTTAAAAAATGCTGTTAAAGTGGGCATTTTGAACCGA
Organism: Maratus speciosus; assembly: GCA_963932465.1. Taxonomy (NCBI): domain Eukaryota; kingdom Metazoa; phylum Arthropoda; class Arachnida; order Araneae; family Salticidae; genus Maratus; species Maratus speciosus. The sequence continues at coordinate 21,496,284 of OZ010792.1, read as the reverse complement.
ATTTCCCGAAGCGGATTGTGTTGGAAAAATCATTGCATTAAGGATGCACTCAAATCCAAATTGCTTATTTTGTTACTCATTTTTAAATTCATTTTTGTTCTCAAACGCATCCAATTGCTAGATTCTCTTATTCAGAAACTATATAATGTAAAGTGATGATCGATTTTTTGATAGAGGCAGAATATATTTCAAAAAATGATGTCAAATGGGCATTTTGAACGAAATTTCCCGAAGCAATTGTGCTATCACTTTCTTCTGGACACGATAACTTCCGCAATTCTGCACAAATCTCTTTCAAATTGATACATAAAATCAAGGGACATAAAATCTCGCTCAAGTTCGTTAATGGGCAAAAGCGGACAAAGGGTTTGGAAATAGGGAGGGGTTTTGTGAAAACCGAAAAAACCCCATAACTTCTTAATTTTTGTATATATCAAATCAGTTTAAAGTTTTTATTAATTTTAAAAATAGCGCCAAAATTTCATGCATCACAGATTTTTGATAAAATTTAAAATAGGCTCAAGGAGCGCAAAAAGTAGGGTTTTTGGGAGAAAAATTTTTTTACTTCGTCAATTCTCAAGATATCAAATCCAATAATTTTATTATACATCTCCTTAATATTATCTACAACTTTTATATTTACAAGTTTTTGATAAGACCAATTCGTACCACAAAAAAAAAAAAAATAATAATAATAATAATTAATTGAAAGAAAAATAAAAACACAGGTCGCTTATAAATCTTTTCAAAAATCACGTCAGCATGTTTCATATTTTTTTTTAATTAAAAATGAATCTGAAAATGTGCCAGAACGTTTCGAGTTGTTGAGTATGGAAAAATATTTTTTTTAATATCGCCTTAACATGATTCTGATAAAACCAGCTATTTTATAAAAAGGAAATAAAAGCTCGTCAAAAGCAGACAGATAAAACTGTTAAAGTGGATTTATATCTAATAATGATTTTGTTTTTGATGGTGAAATTAGTATACTTAACTTCGAAATCTACCTCTGCCTGTAGGCCGGGCCGGCAGGGATTTTTTTATAACCTTATTTTAGTGTATCTGGATCGGTACAATACAAATTATCTTACTAGTGCTTTATGTTTATTAGTGAAAGTGTAAGAAAATCCGTAAATTTGGCAGAAAAGAAGTGTCTGCTGGATGACAGCAATGTACAGAAAATAATATAAGAATATAAGAAAATGTTTTCAAATTACAATCATCTCTTTTTTTTTTTAAAGTTTCCTTCCCCCATGAAGTAAAAAGTTTTATATTGACATTCCAGTTAAATTTTTTCTATCAAAATTTGTAGACATGATTTTTTTTCTAACACTTTCCAACATTGTTGAAAAGTACTTATGACTGGTTTGTCTGTCTGTCTGTACAGTAACACAGTATTAAGTTCTTGTGTGTCGAATTTCATGACAATAAACTAATATACATATATATATATATATATATATATATATATATATATATTATATCCGGGTGTCCTAAAAAGGACTGACTGATTTTAAAATTCAATAACTTGCAAACGGTAACAGATATTTAAAAAATTCTTGCAGGAGGGTTACGCATAAGGTCAAATGTTTTTTACAGTGATTTTCGATTTTAGTTCGAATTAAAAACAATAGATGGCGCTGCGATCAATAGACGCTAAATTCAGGCTCGATTTTTGGTACTTCGGGACCCACTCAATACATTTTAACCTCCTTTTTCCGAATGGAAGAAGAGAAAGGCCAAAAAATCGAGCCTGTATTTAGCGCCTATTGCTTACAGCGCCATCTATTGTTTGTAATTCGAAGTAAAATCGAAAATCACTGTAAAAAACCTTCTGACCTTATGCATAACTCTCCTGCAAGAATTTTTTAAATATCTGTCACCGTTTGCAAGTTCTTGAATTTTAAAATCAGTCAGTCCTTTTTAGAACACCCGGTATAAATATTTATATAATAACTAGGATTTTGTGTTAGCGACGTTAATTTTGGATACCAGTGTGCTTATAGGCAACAATTTTCAACCCATGCAATAACTATAATAAGGCTTTTTTTTTTTTCAACAAATTAAAATAATTGGGAGTACTGAAGAAACTTCCATCATCCTGATTCGACTAAAATTTAATAAATCTAATCAATTAGAGCAAAAGTTGTGTTTAATTTTTTTTATTTAACATGAATAGCACACAGAAATGAATCAATAATTGTTTCTCCTGCACAGTATAACAATACTACAATATTTTTTTCTCCATGATCAGCATGGTTTTATCATAAATGATACTTTTTCCTGCAACTGAAATCAATATTCTATGCCATTTAATAAGTAAAATGTCAAATAAAACAACTTCTTTTGTTTTGTTTTTTCTCAAAGTCATTAAAAACTACAATAAACTCTGTCTAAGGCGGAATCGATCGGGACCGAGAAAATTTTCTGTAGTAGACAATATTCCCTTAGACAAATTTTACTCTATGTCTATGGATTTGCAGGGACTTAAAAATCTTTCCAAGTTAGACAGATTGCCGTCTTACACAGAGTCCGCTTTACAGAGAGTTTACTGTATTTTTTAAAACCAATGAAGACAAATGGAAAAAAATGAAATTGTTTATTTATATTGAATGACTTTGAAATTATTTTAATATACAGTTACAATTCTATTATCCGCCGCTCTTTCAATCGATAGTTTTGATTATCCGACAGTCACTAGAATTAGTTGCATATACAAAAGAACTATTATAAATTGTTCCGTCTTATCCGGTTTTCAGCAGATTTTTTTTAAAACTGGAAAATACCTGTGTGATCATCGTGGTATAGAAAGCTGTTCTTTTTTATTAAAACAAATAAATTATTCATAGTTAGTTAGAGATTTAAAGCAAAGAAATAAAAAGACTTTTATCATAACATTTTCATTTTTTTTTTTTTTTTTTTTTTTTTTTTGGAATGAATGTTGAAATTTAAATCACTGTGAAAGTGAAATGTACTGCATATTTTAATTTTCTTATTACAAATATTTATCTCGTTATGAATTCTAGTGAAAATGCTATTTCGTTTTTTAGGTGCGTTCGTAATTATATAAATACGTAGCACCTATAGTCGTCGTTCAGTCCGTCTGTCTGTCTGTCCGTCTGTCCGCCTGTCCGTCCGCATATAACAGAGCAAAAACTACCCAACCGAATGGTCTGAAATTTTAAATATATGATTGTTGCAAAATTTTGTCGAGCCATTTCAAATTTTATGAAAATCGGATGTATAGTTTAATTACAGGGACAGTCCAAAGTTTTCCGTTACATTAAGGCCAATGGGAAAAGATTATTGCAAGTGCATTTTAATGATGTTACAGCCTTCCGAATGGTCTGAAATTTTAAATATATAATTTTTGCAAACTTTTCTGGAGTCATTTCAAATTTTATGAAAATTGGATATATAGTTTAATGACAGGGATAGTCAAAAGTTTTCCGTTACATTAAGGTCAAAGGGAAAAAAATATTTCAAGTGCATTTTAATGATGTTACAGTCTTTCGAACAGAATGAAATGGATATGCACTTATGAAGTGCATTAAAATATACATTCAGTAAAATATGCGGTGCAAAAAATTTATAAAACTAGTTATAGTACGAACGTACCTCATTTGCCACGTTTGACGAGCTATTTCCAACTTGTTTTATTTACAAAATAAACACAATTATATTTTTTAATGTGAAAAGGGTGATAATATATACCATGTTGGTAAAAAGGACGTCTGCAGTTACTTAATAATGAAGAGGTACCAGCTGCCGGTTATGACAAGCATTTCTTGGCAAGGACCACCAAACAGGTGAGACCAGCCAGCCGATGAGACATGCTTGACAATGAAGCAGACAGCAAGGTAATCGTGTTTGAACAGTTTTGCAAGATAAAGTGAATTTGATTATTTTATCCCTGTTGTTGGATACGCTGTAAAACTCTTTATTGTATTTACTCCGTAACATTAAAAAAATCAGCCTTTATAAGAGACGTGATACTGAATAGATTCTTGCCCAGAATATGTTAAAAAGATTGCAATTTTGAATGTTATTCGTTCAAAAGAAATTGGGGTAGTATTGACACTCTTTCTCGTTTCCGTATACAGTAGAGCGCCGATTATCGGAACTCCAATTAACCGAACTTCCAAATATCCGAACAGCCTATTTCTCTCAAAAAACTTTTTTAACCAAACTTCCAATTTTTTTTTTTTTTTTTTTTTTTTTTTGCTTTAATAAATCTGGAGTTGAGAAAATGATAAAAGGAAAATTTTAAATGATTAAAAAATAAACAAAAAAAAAATTAAAAAGACACAAAAAAAAATTAAATACGCCAGTACTAACTGGTGCTGCCAGTCCTAAGCCTAGATAAAGTGTGGAGGCTTTAGTATTGTCAGTAACATCCCTTAAATTGTCTGTTCATTTATCCGAACTAGGGTCGATTCCGACTTGTTCGGATAATCGGCGTCCTACTGTATTCTGTTATGCGCACAGCGGCGATGACGGATAATTATCAGGATTGACAGACGGGCAATCAAAGTCTTGCATTGGCATTTTTCAACTTGATAATGAAGAAACTTTTATCAGAACATGTCTGGGAACTGGTCCAGCCAGACAGACTGTTGAGCCAATCTCGGATCCAACAGAAATCCAACATCTTGGAAGAAAGGATAATGGCTGGATTGCTGGGCTTGGTAAAAGTTCAGAAAAGGTCGTATGTCTTCAGAAATAGGCGGTATTCTGGATTCTTGCTCGCTGTATCCGTGGCTGATGCCGCCATGATTGTAGAGGAGCGCATGATGGTGATCGTGACCATGACCGTGCGCGTGATCATGATTGTGTCCGTGAGAGTGTCCGTGGTGATGATGGTGATTTCCGGGCTTCTTCAAAATAATAAGTCTTTCTTGATGAATGCTGAAAAACATGTAATAGGATTATTCCAAAATCTCAGTTAAAGAAGTGGTTAAATACTCTGAATCTTACAAGAAAAAAAATTTCAACGTATTAAAATAATTTGCATGCAAATAATATTGGCAAAAGTACAAGTAATAATAAGCGGAAGAGCGACAATTCGTTGCTGAATCGCAACCAGGAACGTCCTTTGACGATTCTTTTCGCGTCTCCTCAAATGTGTCGTACTTATAATTTATTTAAAAATAAAAATCTATTTTTAAAGTTGTTTTGCCTTAAAATCATTTCCATTTTTATTTACTACAGGAAACGATTTACACCATTGTCAAGCTTACATTCATTTTCGTTTTCATTTTTGCCTTAAAACCCGAGTTTTTGCGAACATTCGTTTTCGGCGAAAATATTGTCGACAATTCAGCCGGGACCGAAACTCGGCCGAAACTATCTGTATTCCTAAAATCTCGTTTTTTCCTTCGGGAATTTCCAACATCACTTATCGATTTGAGCTGTACTGGCTTAAATGAAAGGCTTTATTTATTGTTATGAACTTCAGTGTTTATAATGATTGAATACGTATATGACTAAACTTTGAAAACTCTTTCCACGTTCTCATTTAAATTTGCAGGCTTAATAGTGCTAGAAAATTTTTAGTTTGAATACCGCAGAAATGTTTTGAAAGCACTCTAAGGAAGGTGTAGAGTAAAATACAAAAGAAAAAAAAAGCGGATGGTCATTTCCAAATGTCATCATAAAAGATAAAACGAGGTAGGTATACCTAAAATATTTTTTAATTAGATGAAATTCGTATAATTAAGAAAGCGTTCTGTGTCATTGATGAATTATATCTCGTGTCATAGGAAAATTAAAAGTTTTCGTCTGAGGCACAGAAAGACAACTTAGACATAAAGTTTCCAAACAGGAGTACATATATATGTATGTATGTTTGTGATAAATGTGTTTCTTTATACGTATAATTAAATATTAATTATATATATACTAGTAAAACCCACGGCTTTGCTCACGCAATAATTGTAATATGCCAAATGATATTCGTATGTCTATTTTTCATTAGAAGAAATTAAACTTTTAGGAATAATTCAAAAATTACTAATTAAGCCACAATTTGACTAAACTTCATTATTACACTGCATAAGAAAGAAATGAGACTTTAACTAAAAAGAAGAAGTAAAAATAATTCTAAATAAATATAATTTAAAAAGTATTTTGAAGCTTTTATGCTCGTTTCATACGCTAATTTCAATATTCTTTTGAAGTTTTGAATTTTTTAGAAACCGTTCTTAGTATGCATTTATATCTTAAAATTAACCATCATTGTCAAATGCCAAGTTTCTTATTTAACGGTCTAGCACCTTTCTGTTGGTAGTGGCACTAACATGAAATACCTATGTTCAAACAGAGACTGTCACCACTAATTTTCCGACATTAATTTTGAAATCGGTTTGGTATTTCCTAATATTCCATAGAAAACGTTACTTAGAAAATTTTAAAAGGCTTCTTTAGAACGTTTGTTGTTCCTGCCAACACCAAGTGGTAGTGGCACCCACATATAATATAGCGTGTGTAGGATCAGAGACTAACACCATTGGTTCGCAATCATTACTTTTGTAATCGGTTTATTATTTCCTGAGATTACATGCAAATCGCAATTTAAGTTTTTTCAGAATGCTTTTCGCTCCTTCCCTTCGCTTCACCCTTTTAAATTTCGAATTTATTTCCGACAGTTCTTAGAGGGCATTTATATCTTATAAGTAACTACCATGCCATAAAGTTTCTAGACTCTTCAGTATCACAGAGATCTCAATTTTAGAAAATTCTTTGCTCCTGCAACCCTCTGGTTGTAGTGGCACAGACATAAAATATAGCTTATGTTTGAGCAGGTTCTATATCACCATCAATTTGCAACCATTTTTTAAAATCAGTTTGGTATTTCATAAGATTGTACAAAAAAAGTAATTTAGGACGTTTTTAGAGCGCTTTTCGCTAACTTTAACCTTTTAATTTTGGAATTTTCTTTAGACGGTTCTTAAAGAGCATTTACATCTTATAAGTAATTACCATGTAAAATTTAAAGTTTCTAGACACTGCAATGTCACAAATCACAATTTAGAACGTTTTTTTGCTCCTGCTACCCCCAGGTGGTAGTGACACTGACATGAAATACAGCCTATGTTGGAACAAGGGCTGTCATCCTCAATTTCCAATCATCACATTTAAAATTGGTTTAGTACTTCATGAGATTGCGAAGAAATCGCAATTTAGAACATTTTTAGAACACAATTTTGCGCATTTTCATCTCTTTTAAATTTCGACTTTTTAAAGAAAGGTTCTGTTACATCATTTATATCTTATAAATAACTACCACGCCAAATTTCATGTTTCTAGGTCATTCAGTAACATAAAAATCGCATTGTTAGAACGTTCTTTGGTGCTGCACCCCGTTTGGGGTTGTACAGAGATAAGATATAGCCTATCTTGAAGCAAGTGCTGTCACCATCATTTTCACACCGTTATTTTTTAAATCGGTTCGGTACTTCCTGAGACTGCGTAGAAATCGCAATTTAGAACGTTTTTCTAGAACGCTTTTCGTGCATTTTCACCCCTTTTAAATTTTGATTTTTTTTTCAGGAAATGTTCTTAGAGATCATTTGTATATAATAAGTAACTACCATGCTGAATTTCATGTTTCTAGGCCTTCAGTAACACAAAAATCGCATGTTAGAACGTTTTTTTCTCATGCGTCCCTTTTGGGTTAGTAGAACCGACATAAAATATAGCCTATGTTGACGCAAGGGCTGTCATCATCATTTTGACACCATGATTTTTTAAATCGGTTCGGTACATCCTGATATTGCGTAGAAATCTCTATTTAGAACGTTTTTTAGAACGCTTTTTGCGCATTTTCACACCTTTTAAATTTCGAATTTTTTAAGAAATGGTCTTCGCGATACTTCATATCTTATAAGTAACTGCCATTCCATATTTCATGTTTCTAGGCCTTCAGTAACACAAAAATCGCATTTTTAGGACTTTTTTGCTCCTACAACCCATTTGGGGTAATGGCATCGACTTAAGATATAGCCTGTGTTCGAACGTGGAATAGCATCATCATTTTGATACTTTTGAAATGGGTTCGATAGCTCCAAAGATGTTTCAAATGAGTTCCTGCATTTTATATTTTCTGTTTATAATAGTCACGTGTAAAATAAATTTTTAATTTGAAGCAAATATTATTGTTTGCGCTGTTCATATCGTTGGCAACAATTTAAATTAATACCATTTTTTAAAATACTAGGGGGCTCGGCCCCCTACGAGCTACGCTCGCCAACCCCCGTCCAGACACCGTAGACTCTAAATGCACGCTAATTTGATCGGCTTTAAAAAGATTTCGAAAGATTGAATTATAATTTAAAAAACAGTGGCGATCTCTCTATAAGCGTATTTCTATTCATTTCTCTTTCATTGGGGGAATTTTAACGCCAAATCCGTTGCGGTACTACTTGATTATCCCGTCGACCAATTTCGCCAAATTATATAAATCGCCAAACCACTCGCCAAATTATACAAATTGACATAATTTTTATTTTAAATAACGAAAAAACAAATAAATTAGTACAACATTAATAAAAATACAAAAAAAACGTCGAAATAAAAATAACTTGATGACGTAGACACGTGTAACAACATTTCAAAATAAGCTAATATAAAAGGAATTAAATAAACAGAGTCTTTGTCTCCTGGTATTTTTTAACAAAGTGAAAAGAAAGTTCTTTTAAATGAGACATTTTAAATTAATCGTTTTTAATCTGACGTAATTTTGACCAAACTTATTCTTTCTCTTTTTAATATTCACGTGAAAATACTTGTGTTAGAAATTAAATATTATTTGCGCTTTCCTAACAAAAATAGTTGAAAAGTATCCTCTTAAAATATCAAATAAATGTCTAGCGCAATTTCTAAATTTAAACCGTTTTGCAATATTATTTTGTGTTCATTTTATGTAGTAACTGTAATGTGACGTAAATATGACGTAATTTCTCTTATTTAAGACTTCTAACGCATGTTAATAAATTTATTGCTTTACAAATTCCTTTCTCTCTTAAAATTCACGTGTAATTATAGTTTTTATGACATAATTTTTAACAAGTTCCTGCTTTTTGTACATAATTATTTAATTCTAATTCCAAATGTTTTTTTCTGTTTATAATAGTCACGTGTAAATAAATTTTTAATTTATTTACACGTATAAATATTTTTTTTTTTAAGCAAACATTATTGCTTCCGCTGTTTATACAGTTGGCAACAGTTTAAATTAATATCACTTTCTAAAATCTGTTAAAAATATCTCTAGAAATACTGAAAATCTGAATTTAAAATAGAAATAAAACCTCAAAAAATTAGTCAAAATAAAAAAATTAATGCAATCTGCACTCCGTCAAATTCTAACGCATAAAATGATCTAAAAATGATTAAATTCCTATGAACAGTTTTTGCTCCTATAAAACTTTTTTAGTGGAACGATTTTGTCCAACTTTAGCATTAAATATCTCTTAAAATAATTCTTCGATTTAAAAACTGTCTGCATCAGCGTGTTTATCAAACATTTCTGTATAATACTACCGATTTTCATCTTTTTGTATGCATTATTTTTCTTAATATTAACGAAGAAAGACCTCCGGTCACAAAAAATTCAAAACCGGCGGCGGCGGCGGCGGCGGTGACAGCGGTAGTTACTTTTTTTTAGAATAGAGAGAATGTAAAAAATATCTCTCGAAATGCTGAAAATTTGAATTTAAAATAGAAATAAAGCCTCAAAAAATGAGTCAAATTAAAAAAACTAAATGCAGTCTGCACACCGGGAAATTCTGACGCATAAAATGATCTAAAAATGATTAAATTCCCATGTATAGTTTTTGCTCCTATAAAACTTTTTTAATGGAACGATTTTGTCCAACTTTAGCATTAAATATCTCTTAGAATAATTCTTCGATTTGAAAAATGTCTGCACCAGCGTGTTTATCAAGCATTTCTCTATAACAGCGCCGATTTTCATATTTTTATATGCAATATTTTTCTTAATATTAACGGAGAAAGACCTCCGGTCATAAAAAATTCAAAACCGGCCGCGGCGGTGACAGCGTTAGTTAATTTTTTTTTAGAATAGAGAGATGATTCTTTTAATCTCAAAAATATATTGATTTCTGTGATTTATAATGATAAAGAACCCTTTTCTGTATAACGCGTAACTCGGAAGAGGTTATTGTATATTTTCTTTCTTGGTAATATTATATTTTACTAGATTCGGAATTTTGTAGCAAAATATTGTTCAAAGTAAACTTGAATTATGGAATTTTTCCTCCTAAAACGCACGACACTTTGAGATGCAAATCGTTCCACAATTTGTTCATTTTTTTTATGAATTTTTGAAATGTGAATTTACTTGTGTTATACACGAAAGTTTCAAGAGTTCTAGGGCGTGATCCACACCAGTTTGAAATTGCAGTCTTTGAAAACAATTGTTAGGCATTCCGAGTTCAATCACTTTGGATATCTCTTTATGATCTACTTTCGAATTAATAACCTTTATTCAGAAGGCTTAATTAGTTCAAGCTTTCTTTTGATTTTTTTAAGAAATACTTTGATTTTTTAAATTGAAAAATGTTTCACATTATCTCTTCAAGTCTTTACTTACGGTACATTAACCACGCTCGAAGTATGTCTGTAGCTTCCAGCAGAATATGGAAATGGGACTGGGACGAAGTGATGACCCACGTGATGTGAGTGTGCCATGCACAGGGTTGTTGCAAAATAAACGACGATCCACTCTTTGGTCACGGAAGGCATCTCGTAGAAAAAGAAAATCTGTAAACGCAAACAAATGAAAAAAGAAAGTGAAAGTAAATAAAGTAAAAGTGAAAAAAGATTTCATTCATGCATGTTTTTCTAGTATTATTTAGCAGGTGTATAACTTTAACCTTCTTATATTTTAAAACTGTTTAAGGCGTTCCTCAAATCCCCTGCTCAACAACACGAAACTTTCTGATGCATTTTCTGGCTCATGTTTAAACACAAAGGCATAAAATTGACAGGTCTGATTATCGCAGCTGTTTGAAATCGAAAGGTGCTCTATTTTTTGATAAATGAATTATCAAGTTATAGTTCATTGTTGTCATGTGACGACAGGTTTTTCTCTTTTTCCCCGTTGTCGAGTCCAGAAACTTGGTTCAAAACGCCAACTTTGACAGTATTTTCTAAAATATCCTCTACCTTTACCAAAGAAAAAAAAATTCGATTTCACAGTTTCTTAAAAATAAATTCAGAAATGTGTCAGAAAGTAGCTCCTTTGGATTTGAAAACAGCCTTAAATATTCACACCAACTTAATATCATTACTGGAACGTCCTAAAAGCAGTATCATCTTGTACGGGAGAGCCTTTCCTTTTTCCTCTTCATAAATTGTATTTCGCTGTCCCTTAATGATCAAATTTTAAAAGTAGAAAATAGATTTGATAATATAGTTCTATTCACAACTCGCTAGCTTCTCTAAGATTTTATCATTTTTTTTTCTATTATTATTAAATTTATATTTTAGAAATTATTATTACTTTTTTTATTAAGTCTATATTTTAGAAATTAGGAATTAAGTGTATAGTTTGTCAATTAGACAGCAAATAAACATCATTTATGACGAATATACGAAAAAAAAAAGAAAGAAAAGGAAATCATTTTCCGATGAGGCCTTGGAAATACAGTATGACTTCAAAAATCCGGCATCAAAACCATGTTTTCGGTTCCTTCTTCTTTTACAGTTTTAAGTTATGGTAGAAGTAAAATAGCAATTGTTTATGAATTAAAACTTTTGAGTTCGAAAAAAAAAAAAGTCTGACAAAGTTCGGAAAAAAAATGCAAAAAAAAAAAAAAAATAATAATAATATTTGACATTTTTTTCATTTGACAGAGGCGATTATTTTCTGAAGAAAAGTAACATTTTCTCAGCAACAGCGGTGTGATTTGATTAGTACACAAGTTTTTTGGCGAATCTCTTGTGACGCTGTGCTAAATAGAACCGCCGATAACGCTATTAATAGCTCCTAAGACGAGAATGAAGAACAGACAGAAGAAAAAGTGTCACTAGAAAAATGCATGGGTTTGGCTGTAGAATTAATATTTGCTTTAGAGAACAAGAGTGTATTTCCGAAATAGAAATTCTTTATTTGTATAATGTAGTATAAGAAAAACTTCTTACAGAACGGACAAAAACATTGAAGCAAACAAAATTGACATCAAAGTTTCCGAAATTACACGGAGATGAAATATTTTCACTTTTTATTAGATTTTTTTTCTGTAACATAGAAAATATTAATTAATGTAAGATTTTTTACATTTAATTTTCTCTATTCCTTACATAATTATCACTTAATAATGAATTAAATTATGGATAAAGACACCATTAAGGATACAGTACTACATTTGACATTCCTTCAAAAATCCGGCATAGTCTTGGTACCGATGATGCCGGATTTTTGAAGTTATACTGTATACCAATGAATTCCATGAGCAAAAATTTAACTCTTGTTTGGGAAAGAACATATGCAGGATATTAATAAAAATAGACCGGCTACCGCCCTCTCACGGCTGTTTCAAACTAAAGATATTGACATCCTTTTCAATAGAGCAAAAGTCATTATCCAGGCTTCTGATTTTAATAGTTGTGCTATTTTAGAGTCTTTGGAAATTTTAACGCAAGCAGAAAATTGTTGTAATGACGTATTATCACACCAAATTCTGCGTATCTGGTTTAATTTACTTAATATTACTGGAGAGTTCGGTCTCTCGGAGGATTGAGCTTTCTCTACCTTCCCCCTCCTTCAGTTTAATGGATACGACCACCTGCGGGCTTCCTGAAGTGAGTTTCCGGTCAATCTGTAGCAGTGAACATCGAACGTCGAGTGTTTTTATCAGTCAATTCTCTTCTCCTTGACAAAGGCTTAAGGTTAGCCGAAAGCGCTCGGAGTAGCTTTTCATCATTTTAACATCTAGTGTTTTTAATTTTAAAAACATTTGTATATTTTTTTTATCACACCTATGTAGTAATGTGTTTTAAATGAAGCATTTTAAATGTTTCCATGTTTTTATATAATAAACAAAGGTGAATCTGGCGTTCAAGATTGGACTATTTTATTAAGTCTGTTCGGACCTTGTGCGCATGCCGAACGAGCTCCGCAGCTTTGCGGTCATGTGACCCAGTTCAGTTGTTCTTTAGCTGCCATTGCGGCACGTTGTGTATTCGAGCGGGTCTTATCCCCAATTATTCTGTTTCTTATAGCGGGAGTATTCCCCCAAAAATATGTTTTATGAACGTCACTTGTTCTAACAGCGGGTTATTACCCTAACGTCGCTTCATCATTCTATGTTCTTCAGTGTTCGTGATTGTTTGTAACATTTGTGTGCTGTGTGTTATAAAAAATGTGAAAAAGAAACCTAATCGTCTTCATTCCTAAAGTTACGCACAGTATTCACATACATTTTTGTGGTCCGTCGAGCCGGAGACGAACCAGCGACCTATGGATAAATTAAATAGAACAAAAGGTGCTCTAAAAGGTGCTATAACGAAATTAGAAAATTTCGTAAAAGATAATACAGACGAAATTAATTACTCGAGTACCGAGCTCGAAATAAAGATTCGAATATTACCTGAGCTTCAAGCAAAAGTATCGGAAATACGGGATAAATATTATGATATCCCTGAGATTAAGGACTTACCAGAAATCGAAAACGAGTTAGATGAACTCGAAGATCGTCTCGAGAAACTTGAGGTAAGTCTCAACATATTTCTTAAAAATCTTTCTGAAATAAATGTGCATGCTGATAGTATTGAATCTATAAGTTTGAATAATATTAAAGTTAAGTTACCTGAAATCCCACTACCAACATTCAATGGTAAATATGAAGAGTGGTCAATCTTTAAAGTACAATTTACAGATTTAATTATCAATAATGCCCAGTTAAATGACGCTCAGAAGCTGTTTTATTTGCGAGCATCGCTAAAAAATGAAGCAAAACAACTAGAGAGCCCAGACGATTCCTTTGAGACATTGTTTACAGCACTTACTGAAAGATTCGAAAATCAACGTTTGCTCATTGACACTCATTTATCAGCCATAATTAATTATGAAAAAATACATTACGAGTCTTCTAAAGAATTGAGATCCTTTATTGATTGTGTAAATAAAAATTTGAGGGCCTTAAAAGTATTACAATATGAACAAAACAATCTGTCTGATGCTATCCTTATCAATATTATATTGCAAAAGGTAGATAAGGAATATCGAAAATTATTTGAATATTCGATTAAAAAATCAGAATACCCGCAATTTAATGAATTAATGTCATTTTTGGAAAACCGCAGTTCTACGTTAGAAAGCGTAAATAGATACTCTGCTTCAAAACCCTTAAACAAAAACATTCCTCTTTCGAACAAACAAAAAAATTTCATGCTAAATTCGAATGATAAATCGAATGGAAAAACTTGTATTCTGTGTAAATTGGCTTTTCATAATTCGAACAAATGTTCTCAGTTTCGAAAAATGAATGTTTCTGAACGATACGATTTTGTGAAGAAAAATAAGCTGTGTATTAATTGTTTGAATAATTCTCATTTCGTAAATTCTTGCATTTCAAAATATAATTGTAATACCTGTGGATTGCGACACAGCTCATCGCTTCATCGAGAAAAAGAAAATAAATCCAAAAATGAATTGGCTTCCCCCCAAATTTCCTCCCCTCTTGCAGGTGCGGTAAATAGAGAAACGGAAAACATTTCGATAAATAATGAATCTTTAAAGACCTTGAATAATATAAGTAAAGAAAGAAAATCAATTTTATTGAGTACATGCTTTGTTTTTATAGAAGATAATTTCGGAAATAAACGAAAGTTTAGAATAATTTTAGATAATGCTAGCAATGTCAATATTTTAACTAAGGATTGCGCTGACATGCTGAAATTTAAAAAAAGGATAATTAATGTACCCGTTACAGGATTAAACGGTTATACTTATAATGTAAAAAATAAAATTTCGAGTGTAATTACAAACGAAGATGGCTCTTTCAGGGAGAATATAGATTTCTTAATTGTTCCCAAAATCACGGATGTAATTCCATCAAGGCAATTAAATGTATCGGACATTAATTTACCGAATATTGTGGAATTGGCAGACCCCACATTTTTCAAACCGGGAAAAATTCACGCATTGGTTGGCGCTGAATTATTTTATAGAATTTTAAAGCATAATTCAGTTAAGATAAATGATAAACTTTTTCTGCAAGACACTGTTTTTGGATGGATCCCAACTGGGGCGCTAGAGGAGAACACGCAAACAAACAATATTACTATGTGCAATTTCGTTAGAGATTTCGATGAAATAAATGATAATTTAAAACAATTTTGGGAGCTTGAGTCTATAGGCATTAAACATGATGATCCGAAAATATCGGAAACTGATCAAGCACAACAAATATTCGATAAAACTGTCAAATTTGTAGGCGATCGTTATGAAGTTCAGTTACCGTGGAAAAAAGACTAGAAGGATTTAAATGATAATTTTAATGTTGCGAAACAGCGTTTGGAAGGTCTAAAAAGAAAATTTTATCGAAACCCAGAGCTTTTTCGACAATATTCTGAAATAATCACGGAATATTTAAAGCAAGGAATTATAGAGCAGGTGCAAGAAAATGAACCTGTTTTAGACAGGGCAGTTTATTATTTGCCCCATCATGCGGTCTGTAAAGAAGATAAACTTACTACAAAGGTCCGAATCGTCTTCGATGCCAGCTCTCATGATAACAATGATTTGTCCCTTAATGATTGTTTATGGCCCGGCACCAACTTAAATCCACTTCTATTTGATATTTTAATCCACTTCAGATTATACGAAATTTCCTTTTCTTCTGATATCGAGAAGGCGTTCCTTCAAATCTCACTAGCTGAAAAAGATCGGGATTCTGTCCGTTTTCTGTGGTATGATGATGGTTTAAAATCTTTCAAGGTCTTCAGATTCAAACGTGTTATTTTTGGAGTCAATGCCTCTCCATTCCTCCTATCTGCTACCATAAAGGAGCCCATCAAGCGGTTTACGAACCTACACCCAAGAACTGTTCACCTACTCGATAAATATATTTATGTGGACGATTTTATATCTGGCGAAGATACGCTGCAAGAAGCTCTTGATGTTTCCCTGAATGCTAACAAAATAATGTCTGAAGCAGGAATGATTCTTCGAAAATGGATAACCAATGATGAAGCGTTACTGAAGTGCTGGCAAAAGGAAGGTTTAAATATTCAAACAGAACATGCTGCAATAAGCCTAGGAAGCAATCTAAGCAAGGTATTAGGAATGTCCTGGAAAACAGAGGAAGATTGTCTGACATTCAAAGTCAAAAGTTTAATAGAATTCTTGTCATCGCAAAAAAGCTCAAAACGTCTACTATTGCAAGCAGTTGGTAAAATCTTCGATCCGTTAGGCATGCTGACGCCATTCACCATTAGAATAAAATGCCTGTTCCAAGAACTATGGCTAAAGAAGACAGCATGGGATGAACAGTTACCAACTAATGTGCACGAAAAATGGTTAAAGTGGCTCGAAGAACTTCCAAATTTAGCAGAATTAAAAATTCCGAGGAAAATTCTTGGTAGCTTGAATCAAGTAATAGCTGTAGACATACATGCCTTTTCTGATGCTAGTAAAATAGCGTATGGATCTGCAATTTATCTGAGAATAAAAAGAGAGAGTGGTGTGGAAGTCAATCTCGTGACTTCAAAGAGTCGTGTTGCACCGATAAAGGAGATAACTCTGCCTCGGCTAGAACTTCTCGGAGCCTTACTAAGTGCAAGACTGACCAATAAAGTAAAACCCATCCTAGATCAAAAAATCACATCGAAAGTGTACTATTGGACGGATTCCAAAATAACCTTATTCTGGATCAAAGGATCATCAAAGCGATGGAAGCAGTTTGTGGCAAACCGTGTCATAGAGATTAATGCACTTTCAGATTCGAACTCTTGGTATCACTGCTCTAGCAAGGACAATCCTGCCGATCTCTTGACCAGAGGTGCGAGTGTTAATTCTCTTGTAGAGAATCCAATGTGGTTTAGGGGACCAAAATTCCTAGCAGCTGATGACTTAGTGACTGAGCAAGAAACTATTTCTGTGCCAGAAACAGATTACATTCGAGAGACTAAATCAAAATATAAAAATAACTGTAATGATTTCAATTCTAATATTTCTCTTTCTCTTTTCAGGAATCCTGAAGAAGTACATTTTTTTCTCAACATAAGTGGTAAATACTATAGTATTCTTCGCATACTGGCATATGTTTATAGGTTTTTTCACAATTGCAAATGTAAGTTAGCAGACCGGCGCAGAGGCAGCCTCACAACCCCAGAAATAAAAAATTCAGAAGTTTCTCTAATTAGATTAGTATAAAATGCAGAATTTCAGGAAGAGATTAAGGGTTTAAAACGGGAATCAAGGGTTCCCCCTTCCAGTAAAATTAAATGTTTATCTCCCTTTTTGGATCAAGATAATATCTTAAGAGTTGGCGGTAGGTTGGAAAATTCAGATTTAAACTTTGATAAGAAGCATCAAATCATTTTGCCGAAAGGCCATAAGCTCACAAAACTCATATTTGAGCATTTTCACAGGAAGTATTTTCATATTGGTCCCCAAACTTTAATCCATTACGTACGTATGCGGTTTTGGCCCGTAAGTGGAAAAAATTTAGCGCGAAAAGTAGTGCATGATTGCGTTGTCTGTTTTAGGAACAACCCAGTTACTGCTAAACAAATCATGGGTGACCTCCCATCAAAAAGAGTAACTCCAAACTTTACGTTTAACCATACAGGAGCCGATTTTTGCGGCCCTTTTGAGATTAAATATAAAAATCAAAGAAAAGGGATTTTTCATAAGGTTTATGTCGCGATTTTCGTTTGCTTAGTAACAAAGGCTATTCATTTAGAAATAGTAACGGATCTAACTTCTGATGCGTTTATCGCCGCGCTTAAACGCTTTGTTTCAAGGCGAGGAAAATGCGCTTCTATTATGACAGACAATGCTACGAATTTTAGGGGTGCTAAATCAGAATTGCACAAACTTCATGAGTAAGTTCGTAGACCGGATGAAAAATTAGCTAATTACCTTACTTCAGAAGCTATTGAATGGAAGTTCATTCCTCCTAGATCGCCCAACTTCGGTGGTTTATGGGAGGCTGGTGTAAAATCTTTCAAGTATTATCTTAAACGAACATTAAAAGGTGCTAGATTGACTATGGAAGAATTCCAAACAGTCACCACCCAAATCGAAGGGGTACTAAATTCGCGTCCCTTAACTCCGTTATCGACCGATATAAATGATTTTAATGCATTGACACCAGGCCATTTCCTAATTGGTCGGCCTATCGATGCCATTCCAGAACCTCAGTTGATTGATATCACAGAATCGAGATCATCTAGGTGGCAGAGAATCACAAAATTCGTCCAATTAATTTGGAGAAATTGGCAATTAAATTACTTGAGTCATCTCCAAAATCGTTCAAAATGGCAGGTAAAGGGGGAAAACATCAAACCAGGGGCGATGGTAGTCATAAAGGAGGACAATTTACCTCCCTGTAAGTGGATGCTAGGACGAATCTTAGAGGTTATACCAGGAAAGGATGGTAATGTTAGGGTTGCAAAGGTTAAAACAGCCTCAAATATCTTTCTTAGATCCATATCTAGATTGTGTGTCTTGCCCATTAATGAAACCTAATGTACATACCTTTTCTCATTGTCTACTTATTTTAAAGTGCACCTAAGATTTACATGTTATTTTACATTCAACTTTTCTTAAGAATACATCGAACTATTTTTAGAAAATAGCTTAAATTTTGTAACAAAGAATTTAATTTTATTGTATTGTATAGTTCTTGTTATTCCAACTTATCCTTACTGTATTTGTATTGTAATATTATTTTATGGTATTGGTATTTTACTTAGTTCTTGTATTTATAGTGCATTTTAATATTTTGAATGTGCTACGCACATTGCAACGCGGGGCGGCATGTTCGGACCTTGTGCGCATGCCGAACGAGCTCCGCAGCTTTGCGGTCATGTGACCCAGTTCAGTTGTTCTTTAGCTGCCATTGCGGCACGTTGTGTATTCGAGCGGGTCTTATCCCCAATTATTCTGTTTCTTATAGCGGGAGTATTCCCCCAAAAATATGTTTTATGAACGTCACTTGTTCTAACAGCGGGTTATTACCCTAACGTCGCTTCATCATTCTATGTTCTTCAGTGTTCGTGATTGTTTGTAACATTTGTGTGCTGTGTGTTATAAAAAATGTGAAAAAGAAACCTAATCGTCTTCATTCCTAAAGTTACGCACAGTATTCACATACAAAGTCAATTTATTAAAACTTTAGAGAAAAGGAATATTTAGCATCACCTGGGAAGGACACTCTCAAATCCATGTTCGCAATACTTTAGTCATTCACGAAATCACTTTTAACAAAAAACAAATAAAAAAAAAATCCGTAAAAATGCAAAAATTGTACTGGCTAGGGCTGGACGATATCAGAAATTTAATAGCGCGATATATCAACGAGTTAATATCGATATTGGTGATATATCGCGATAACTACCTTAAACTGTGTAAGAATAGAAATATTGCTAATTTAAAAAAAAAAATGGTACAGTACCAATAATTTAAGTACCAACAGATGTAGAAAGCAAAGAATCAATGTTTTACACCTATATATCGCTCACCCGCAAGAAAAGTGACACATCTCGACAAAAGTAAATTTCACAGGAGAGGCAAAAGAAAATGTGCAAGATTTTACTGTAACTTTAAATTATAGCACTCTGCATGCAGGAATAAAAATGTGCATAAAAGCGTAAAACCCTTAAGAATGAAGACATAGGATGAAGTTTGGAGGGTTGGATAAATTTACCACCCCACACAAACCTCCCCTCTTCTGTGGTCACGAATGGACAAATAGCGTAATAAAGTGATTTCCCGTATAACTACACTTATTAAACTTTTTGTGTAGCAAGACACATCTATGACAGACCTATTAGTGAAATAAAACGCAAAATAAATTTTTGCGTGATGTGTCACTTTTCTTGCGGGTGAGCGATATGTTCACACAGCATAATAAAAATATGTATATATATACAGGGTCTCCGGTCTCAACGGTGTCCAATGGCTAATTCCTAAACCGTTAGTCATAGATATAGAGTTTCAATTGCAAAAATGTTTAAAATCAGGTAAAGAAATATTTTAAAAGCGATTTGGGTCAATACAAACATTTCTTAAAAAATTACGAAATTTAAATTTTTATACGGTCCCCCGGTCCTATAAGTTATGTTTAGTGAAATTTTCCTTTTACACTGACAAGTAATGCACAAAAAGTCCCGTTATTCTGCGATTAAAATTGACCGAGTAATAGCTGTTTAAAGTTGGAGCATATTTTTTGCTGCAAATTGGGGGTCATTCACAAATTTAGTCGAAATATAATTTCGTCAGATACATTAAAAAATGGTTGAGAGTAAAATTAACATTGCAATATAAATTTGAAATCTTTAATCATTCTGACATATTAATGCAAAATATACAATTTGTAATAAACATTTAAGAAGAAAGAAAAAACAGAATTTTATAAAATAATGCTAATAAATAAAAATAAAATAAGTAAGTGAGTAAATAAAATAATGCTAAATTAACAGACAGCCTCAATTCTTTACTAAATGATACGTATTTTTAAATATTTTTAGATTACACTAGCCTGCAAAAGTTGGGTTATGTCATGTTTTTTAGCATTTGATAATTGATTCTTATGTATTCTGTACCGCTGAATTTGAAATTGACCTTCATTTTTAACCATCACATCAGGATTTTTCGCAAATTTCAAAGTTAAAATTGAATCTCTTCCCTCATCTCATCGCACCACTCAGCTATTTAGCTGTAAGAATCCCAGGATAAGCAAAAATATCGAATAAATTATTAAATAAAATAAAATAAAACAAAAAAAGTTTTACATATGCTTTATAGTATGAGATTTTTGCTATATTTAAACTTACACATTTACGATTTGCAAAGAAAATTCTAACGTGATGGTTAAAAATGAAGGTCATTTTCAGATTCAGTGCTAAAAAGTACGTAAAAATCAATTATCAAAAGTTAAAAAATACAACCATCTCCTCACTTTATAGTATCCGTTTTTTGTTCTTCTTTAAATTTGACAATTTATGATTTGCGAAATATCCTGACATCATGGTTAAAAATGAATGTAATTTTCGGATTCAGTGCTAAAAAATACAAAAAACTTAAAAAAACCAACAATCGCAGTCTTGTATTATCTAACCTAAAACTTTTTCTTAAACTTCTTGGCGGTAATCTATCCGAAATTTTTTGTGTTATCCTGTAAAATAAGTATAAATGGTAACCACCGAAAATCATTATAATATTAGATTGTTATTGGATTTGCGCCAGTATGTAAAATGTAATCTCGAACGGATACTTAAAAGTGAGTTAAATTTCGAGTACAAATTTTGAACTGGAAAAACATACATACGTTCGTTGAAGTAACATTAAAATTTATAAAAATAACATAATTTTTTTTAAAAGAAACCATAAAAGAAACAGTCTCAAATCCTGACAAAATAAGACATATGTTATTTTAGCCAATTTGAAACTTAATAAATGTTAACTTAATAGTAATACTTGTATGATTTTTTCAAAGCGCAGATACACATGAAATAAGATCTTCGAATACTTTAAGCACTTGGTATATGACCCCTCAAAGCCAAGCCGAACTCATTTGTTTTCAAAGCAGAAAACTGGCATAAGTCATGCATTTTTAAAGTTTCATAACTCGCTCAATTTTAGCGTCATATGAATGGGACTTTTTTTTGTCTTACTTGTCCGTGTAATAGGAACATTGTACTAAATATAACTTATAGGACTGGGAGACCATATGAAAATTTAAATTTCGTAATTTTTTAAGAAATGTTTTTATTGACCTAAATCGCTTTTAAAATATTCCTTTACGTGATTTAAAACATTTTTGTAATTGGAACTATATGTCTATGACTAACAGTTTAGGAATTAGCCATTGGACACCGTTGAGACCGGACACCCTGTATATATATATATATATAACGCTTTTAAAAAGGTGTAATAAAAACATCCCAGTACACCAGGTGCAACGCAGCTTCTTATATGCACTAAGTAAATATAGCTCTATCAAAAATATATGAATTATGAAATTTATAAAAAAGAGGGTGCAAATCACAACAATAAAAACAATGAACATTTATAACAAAAAACAATAAACAAACAACTCCTTGCTCGGTTGAAAGTGGGAGGAATAAAAAAACAAGTACCAAATAAAATAGAAATTGAATCCTCACAGGTTTCGTAAGACATGGCCAACCCTACTCCAAAAGTGTAAAAAAATCATCAAAGAAACTTAAACTTCTAAAAATTTAACAAAACAAAACTGCTTTAAAACATAAACAACCAACCAATTTAAAATCAGTAGAACTGAATTTAACTTATAAAACATAATCAAATAAAACTTCTTATAAAACTAAATCATTAAGTAACGAAAAGCATTGAACATGTGAGAAGGCCATATCCCCACCTTGATATGCGAAGACTTGGAAAACTGATACCTTTAAAATATCCACTATACTCCACATCATCTCTCTAATAACAGGAGTTGCAAGGCCATAATCCCATCTAGGCCAGCGTCAAGTAGACTTGTCTTTCCGTCATCTTTATATTTATAGCACTAAAGAATTTTTGAGTTCGCAGATTTTTAAATTTACTGCTAATCTTTTTTACAATAATTTATTTCCACATCAGTTTATTTTTCATTATCTAAATCAGCTTAAAAAAGTTTTTCTGAAGTGGCAACAGCTAAGCGGCCAAACACCGTAATGGATGTCGAGGGGACTGCTTGAGTATATGAAGAATATGGACTAAAGTCTTTTTAGAACGTTTGCATTTTGATGAATTTAAAGTTGGACCTGGAGTGAACTAGAATGGAATTTATGAATATAAAGATGACGGAAAGACAAGTCTACTTGACGCTGGCCTAGATAGGATTATATTATGGCCTTGCAACTCCTGCTGTTAGAGGGATGATGTAGAATGTAGTGGATATTTTAAAGGTCTTCGCAGGTCAAGGTGGGGATATGACCTTCCCACATGTTCAAGGTTTTTAGTTACTTAATGATTTAGTTTTATAAGAATTTTTATTTGATTATGTTTTATAAGTTAAATTCAGTTCTACTGATTTTAAATTGGTTGGTTTTTTTATGTTTTAAAGCAGTTTTGTTTTGTTAAGTTTTTAGAAGTTTAAGTTTTTTTATGCTTTTTCTACACTTTTCGAGTATGGAGGTGGCCATGTCTTGCAAAAACTGTGAGGATTCAATTTCTATCTTATTTGGTACCTGTTTATGGACCCCTCCCACTTTCAGACGAGCAAGGAGTTGTTTGTTTATTGTTTTTTTGTTATAAATGTTCATTGGTTTTATTGTTATATTTTGCACCCTCTTTTTCATAAATTTCATAATTCATATACTTTTGATAGAGCTTTCTATATATACATATATATATATCTATATATATGTATGTAATAATAAAAATTTTCACCCTTTATTCTTAGTAAAATTATTCCAAATTCTTAATAGCTACCTTTTTTGCTTGCTTTAATACTATCTTAAATATCTCTTATTTTTTCCCATGCTTTAAATGCGTATTCTTTTATTATTCTAAAAACCTTAAATCTATTCGTCAAAATCCATTAAAATACTTTTTCAGTTTATTTCTGATACTAAATTCTTTTTCTTCGAATGTTTTAAAATATCGTTTGCACTATTATTCTATTTGTTCCATCAGTTTCCCGCCAGCAGTTTGTTTACGCAGTTTTTCTGACGCCGGTTCGAAAGAGATCATTCGAAGTCACGCGTTCGTCACCCCTTTCCATCGAATCGTGGCTTGTCTCCTGTCCCATTCCTCCTCACCTCTCTACTGGAGTGGTTCTCCACTGTTAATGTATTCATTCGCGTCCTGTTTTTCTGGGTATTTATAGCGTTGCAAAGACTAGGAGCTCATAATTTGTACGCTTTTTCGTTTGTCTAAATAATCCTCGTCACTTGGTGGTTAGACTTGTAATGTGGAGAAACTACTATTTTAACATCTTAAATTTATTATGAAGTGGAGTGGCCGCCCCTCCGGGTGGTTCCGACCCGACCCCTTGAGTGGGGGAGGTGACCGGAAGCTCGGCAGAGTTCGTTGTGTACGAATGCGAGGGGGCCGGATGGGGACGATTCGCCACCTCCTCGAGAGGCTCATCTCCGACAGGCGTTGAGCACGGTGGCCACGGTTAGCGGAGGTCGTGCATGGGTGGACACGGTTTTGATGTTGACGTGCATCCACCCCCGGCAGCCGGGTTCTCTGGCCAAGCCGGGTAGCGACACTCCATAGTCTGATCCCAGAGCCGGCGGTGGCCGCGTGGTGACTCTGGGCAAAGGATAGCTAAGGTGATAAGACCCCATCCACCAATTGACTAAGAGGGAGCCTGAAGTATGAGTGAGGGCTTTGTAGTGGAAAGTCCTCGGTGCTCGCTAGTGACGACGGGGCTCGCGGGAACGCCATGCAGGGACTCCCGGAGCAACCGAAGGGCGAGGGTTACGGACAGCGCCCAGGTTACTTTATGACTTGGGTGGCTCATCCCTCCGAGGACCTCTGCTGGAGCAGTTGTGAGCCGACCCTAAGGGTGGTAGGGTTTGGCGGTGCCCCCGTTGACCAAGGAGCGGTCGCGTGGGGAGGCCAGTATGGCTCTGGTTGCTCCATGTCGTGCCGTGACCCATGGGAGCGGGTCGGCCGGCAGGTCCGCCATCGAACGCTATTCCCGCAGGGAAACGGGCCGGAGGCTCGCCAGTAACGCGGCGGCTCATCGTGCCTCAGGTGAACTCTTGGTCCGATCCAGGTCCTCCGTGTCTATGCGGTACCGGAGTTTTCCTCGCCTGGTGATGAGGACCTAGAGGTGTCTCCACCTAATTTTCGAACGCACTAACAAAGGTAGCGGTCGGTCACTGCACGGGGTCAGGGGCCTTCGGGCCTGGGTACCCTCGACGGCCGTGAGGTAAGGTAGTGGCGGGCGGGCTTCTGTCGGCCTCCACTGGCTTCTCTGTCCTAGGATGGGGTCGAGTTGGTGGGGGCTGGCGGGACTCCGTTCCGTCCAACCCCCTAGCGAGGCGGAGTCTATTCCGTCTAGGTGGAGCTTTCCGTGCCTGCCTGGGGTCGCTAACGGCACCTAGTCTGGGCCAACTGGTTCCTGGCGTGATCCGCGAGGGGTTCCGTCGGTTGAGCCGGGTGGTTTGGGCGAAAAGCCAGGAGCTGGGTCGCTTTACGGCCGGAGGGACTTTCCCCGTCCTCCCTGGTTTTCAAGTTAGGGGCCCTTCAATAACTTTCCTATCGGCTGGCCCACAAAAATGTCTCTGCCGGAAAATGGTATCTGATCTTGGGGGCCTTCCGTAAATTAAATTCGGGTCGGGAAGCCTCGGTTCAGTCCGTGGGCCCAGCGTCTTTATAGGCGTCTGGTTCCTGCGATGGCTTGCGGGGTCTACCGGCTCGAGTAACCAAGTTTAGGGACCACTTGGTTTTTCTAGCTGGGTGGTGAGGACTGTCGTAGCGGCCGTTCGTCTCTTCTTGGGAATAGCCGTCGCCGTGTGCGCTGGGCAGCGGCGTCGGTTTGGCCGCAGTTTGCGTGGGGTTCCGCCAAAGCCGCCTTAAGACTATCAAGCCAGACACAATTTCATTCCCCCCGTATGTGACGTAACGAGCCGGGGCTGGCGCCAACGAGGAGAATTTTGTATTCCTCTGTTTAGAATTAGAGTACAACGTGTTTTTTATTCGGAAGCAAAGGACATATTCTTTTTAAGGTAAGTTTATTTTCAAGTTTACTATTTAAACACTATTAATACTAGTTATTTTTTTTTTGTTCACTATGTACTTTATTTTTAATTTGTTTAAAATAAGTTAACTAGTATATCCTAATGAAATATCGTGTTGTAATATTCCGTGTCTAAAAAAAAACGATATTAATCTAGTTCTGTTTCATTTAAATACAGCAATCATTTAAAATGGAAAAAATGACAAGATCGTGTCGAGACTTACATCATTCCCTGTCTCTCGTAATTTTCTAAAAATTGGGTCTTGAATTGTACTAATAGGTGAATTATCTCAAAAGTTATTGATTAATAAAGTTTCCATTGTTTAATTATAGCCTTTATTAATTTGTCAAAATAATCTGATTTCAATATCTGCTAGACAATTCTATTGGCGCCAGCACATTTTGCCTTATAATTTGGAAGCTATTTATTCGATTCATTTGAAATTTTAATGTCCTATGTGACATATTTTTCTACCTCAACTGTTAAACTTTCAAGTGCAAATTTTAGTCAGTTCTTTTAATTTAAGAAAATTAGTAAAAAAAAACTTTAAAATTATTATTACTCAGAAATTTACCACTGAAAACTGATGATATTTTGTATACAGTAAGTACAGCATAAATATTATTAGTTTAAACTTTACCTTTCTTGCTATTCAATAATTTCGATTAAAACTTCTGACTTTATTTACTCGGAAATACTGGCACCAGATAGCTGAAATTTATGTCAGGCTGAGTTTCTTGGATACTGATCATGCTAAAATATTTTCAGCCAAAAGTCTTAATTACAAGCTTAATTATTATGTAATTTATAACTTGTCACACCTTCCTATCTTTGTAATTTGTTCTGTTTTCTCTCATTAGAGTGACTTTTAATGATCGACTTTTATTAGAAAACACTTATCGTGAGAATAATAACTCTGATTATTCTGTAGGCAGAATTGATTGGTCTTTAATATGATACAAAATTTATGTATTTTTATAGATATTTTCATATTTAAAAATTTAAATGTACTAGAAACTTTCATCATAATTTCTATGGATGCATAACATTGTTACCTTGTATATTTCTTTTAAAGCCCGATCAATATACATACTAATTTATTGGTGTTTTTTAATCTTAAACTCTTAATAAAAATTCATTTTATAATATTTGTTACACAGTGCATGCTTATACATGACAATTGCAGACATGGGAATGATGTGTCTGAATCTTTTTATTTTTACAATGACTGTAAACAATTTATCCACCCTCCCCCTTCTGAATTCGCCAAAAATTTTGTGTGTTTTTATATAACTTTTAACGTTTGATTAAAAATAACAATAAATAAAATTATTGTTATATAATTATAAATTTAGTTCTCTGTGTAGTCAGGACCCGACTTTGTCTATCTAGGTCCTCGGAGCAAGCACCATTCTGGGACTCCCCTTTTATTTATCCATGGAAATTATTCGCGAATAATGCATAAGTGGTTAGTGCTAAACTTCATACGTATTGTATGCATGCATAAATTTCGTACCAGGTACTATTTACATTTGTATACAGGGTATCACAAAAAGATGGTCACAACTTTATGAAAAAATACTACTAGAATAACAGTAGAAAAAATCATGGATTTGTTGCAAAGGAGTATTTGTTTGGAAACTTTAATTTGTTTTTCTACTTATGTTATAAGGTATCTAAAAAATACCCCCAATCAGTCCATAATAAATGATTTCAACTTGACTCGTTATGAGGAAAACGTGTATGAAGAATTTCTTTTGAAAACAATGTAATACTAAGTTGTTATAATAAAATTTAAATCATTAGTTTTCTAATGATATATAGTACAAAGTTTTACCGAATTTTGGCTTATTTACAGTTTTTCAATGAAAAAAAAAATCTATTATATATATTTCAATTCCAATTGATGAAAGTGTTTTCTTTCTTTCTTTTGTTCTCACAATGTTTCAGTACACTTTTTAAAAAGTGTATTGCTTGTACCTTGCATAATATCTTAAAATAATACAAAAATTAAGAAAATAATAATTTTCTGTTTCCTGACCTTGTTTTGTTTTATTATGAGAGCTTTATGTTTTTTCAATTTAATCGATTCTATGTGAAAATTACCCATTTCTGCTAAGTAAAGTTTACAGTAAGAAAAATTTATCTGTGTTGTTACCTAATTTCATGCACTCTGTATTTTTACTATTTATTTATATTAAATTTATTATACTCCTTTGCATGTTTCAAATCACTAAATTTAATAGGATATTTATTGTATAATTTCAAGCCACAATGAATAATAAAAATAGCATACAACTTGAATTTGTTTTCATTTAACAATCATTTTTCATCCACTTTAATTTAATTTTAAATGTGGGTTTTGATTGACAGAATATTGGTATTTATTTATTTATTTTTGAAAATGAAATAATTGAAAGCAAAGTAATTCTTTCTATGTGTTTAAAACTACATATATATGTGTATATATATATTATATACATATTTGTAGATTTTGCTTACATATATTTATTAATGCCTTGTTTTAGAATATATAGAAAATAGATAATTGATATTTTTGTAAATTTCAAAGTAGAATAAATAATGAAAACTGTTCACTAAATTAAATTTAATACTTCAATTTTTTTTTCATTAACCAACCATTTTTCTTTAATGTAACTTTAATTAAGTGCACATTTTGACTGACACAGTGATATTATTTCGTAAATTTTGTTTTTGTGTTATCATTATTATTATTGTTTCGAGTGATCGAAATTGATTAAAAAGCACTTAATTAGCGTCTGTAAACTATAAGTTTTTATTTTTTCCTCACATGCTGTGATAATAAATTGGAATATAGAGGAAAGAATTAATATGTTTTAAATAACGCATGTGCTCTCCACGGCCGATCTAAGCCCCGCGTCGTGACGTCACGAAACCTCGTGTTTGGCTTGTAGTCTTGAGGCGGCTTTGGTTCCGCTCTGTTGGAGCTTGTCTGGCGGCGACCTTCGGGACGCGCCGCGGGGCTTGCTTCACGGGTGGTTCCTTGCGTCGACAAATGGGCCTGAAAAGGGCCCGGGACCGGAAGATGGACTCCCCATCTTATTATGAAGTGGATCACCGATGTCGTCGAGAGCTGATGGATATGTTACTGGAATTGTTTACGATATATTCCTATCAAATAAACCACGTTCAACTCATGATGCCTCTATTATTCTTGAAGGGGAAATTTCTCCAATGTTTTCTTGAACCTGTCTTCAATTAGTCCACCACGACTGCACCCCGGTTGTCATATGATAACGGAGGGTTGGCAAAGCTACTGGTATTAATTACTAAACTGTATTATCTTCGATATATCGAGAGTAGTTGGAATGTCACAAAAAGTGACAGTAAATTATATCATGTATGCAAAATAGAAATATCTTAGAAAAAGAAACCAATGTTTGATATCTGTTTGCACTTATACCATTTGTTGCATAGTACTTTTCTTTAAAAATAGTGGGGAAAAACTAAAATTAATCTAATACCACGTCATGCTAATATACTTGTAATTAACTAGGTTTCAGTGGATGATAGATGCAGCAGACATGTTGTTTTTCAATCTTTTTCTAAGGAATGAATGCATTCTTAATCGAAAAAAATCCACTGTATCTTCCTACTTTTTTACTAAAAATAAACAACATGGAAAATTTTTTTTTTAATATAAATTATCAAATCCCATTTCGGAATAGTTTTATACTAATTTAAATTTAGTTTTTTGATAAATATTCCTTTTAAGCTAAAATATCAAGATAGGATATATTAAATTCATTCGACAAAATTTCGCTCTAACGAAAATACAACAAACGACACAGAAGAAAGAATATCAATACACAATATGAATAAGCATTGTATTCAGTAGCACGGTAGACGTTACAGACTGGGAGGCTCTTTTTAAAAGCAACGAACCATCACAGTGAACGAGCGCTTACCTTTACTTGACTTTTCCCCAACTTCACGAGAAACAACAAGTGGCTAATTGTGATAACAGATCGCACAGAGGGATTCGTTTAACATTCCTTTTAAAACACTTTATTCATTAATTAATAAAGCCAAATTGATAATTGATAATTATTAAATCCTTAAAAACCGCACATAAAACGATAAAAAACGCTACGGTTTTTAAAAAAAATTAACGCCCTCCTTCTCCCCCCCCCCCCTCGAAATTGCTCGCGCCATTATTTTTAAAACTTTTTATTATGTGTTATAAACTTTCTTAAAGTTTCAAACAGATCGCCTTGTTAGATTTCCTAATTTAAATAAAATCGCGTTCTTTTAGTTCCACATTCCGCCACCAGGGAGCGCACTCTTTTTTTAACAAAACTGCATCTGAACGAAACTCCGTTAAAAAATTCCATCCGTAGATATATTAGTCGAGAGGGTGGCGGTATTAAACAACAATTTAAGATATTTGCTGAAATTACTATTCGAAAATAGTGGTATTAATGCTTATGAAATTTTTATATTGAATAACTAGCATTTCTCTCAGGACTCCGTTAAAAAACCGCACATAAAACGGTAAAAAACGCTAAAGTTAAAAAAATTCCCCCCCCCCTGCCCCCCCCCCCCCGAAATTTTTCGCGCCATTATTTTTTATAACTTTTTATGATGTGTTATAACTATCTTAAAGTTTCAAACAGATCGCCTTGTTAGATTTCCTAATTTAAATAAAATCGCGGTCTGTTAATTCCACATTCCCGCATCAAGGAGCGCATTCTATTATTAACAAAAGTGTATCTGAACGAAACTGCTTTCTGTAGCTTATCCGTAGATACATTAGTCGAGGATGTGGGGATCTTGAATACCAATTTAAGATATTTGCTGAAATTACAATTCTAAAATAGTGGTATCAACACTTTTGAATTTTTTTTATATTGAACTAGCAAACCCCGCGGCTTTTCTCGCGTAATAGTTGAAATCTACTAAAAAAAAACTTTTCAAAAGTAAAAAAAAAAAAAAAAAAAAAAAAGAAGAAGAGAAAAAAGGGGAAAGTTGTGGCTAAAAAATAGTGTGATATCAAATTTCCAAGCTTATATTATGGTACTTATTTAACATTTTTTATTCAAAATTTACCATACGTAAGTCGAGTACCTAAGTATGCGTTGATAGAAAGCCTTTTCACCTTTACTAAATACATCATAACGTATTTCTGAAAATTATTTTTTTTTAATTATCCATGATGGGCTTGGCGGCCATCTTTCCATATTTTACAGAAATTTCTAAGCACACAAGTACATTGTTAAGATCGGAAATTCGAAATTGTTGCTAAAGCAAACATTTTATGCTTTTAATTTATGGAAATGAGTGCCTAGAATTTTGTGTCTTAAAATAAAGTTGAAGTAACTTCAAGTTTCATCTTATGAAACTTTTCTTTATTTTCGGAGGGGGTTAATTAATTAGTTAAAGCAGTAAAAATCAATTTTTTTTTCAAAATAAAAGACAATCTTAATTTATCTGTCTGTAGCCAAAACTGGAAGTTCAAAATTCTTAATAATGCAAACATATTACGAGCTTGTCTGCTTAGAAATTTGTGTAAAATATGGAAAGATGGCCGCCAAGCCCATCATGGATAATTTGAAAAAAAAAAATTTCAGAAACACGTTATGATGTATTTAGTAAAGGTGAAAAGGCTTTCTATCAACGCATACTTAAGTACTCGACTTACGTATGGTAAATTTTGAATAAAAAATGTTAAATAAGTACCATAATATAAGCTTGGAAATTTGATATCACACTATTTTTTAGCCACAACTTTCCCCTTTTTTCTTTTCTTTTTTTTTTTTTTTTTTTGCTTGGCTTTTTTTTTTTTTTACTTTTGAAAAGTTTTTTTAGTAGATATCAGTCCTTTTTTTTAAACAGATTATATATAATTGAACTCTACTCGCTAAAATTAGCCCTTGTATAGCCTTTATCAGCAGGGAACAAACACAATAGTATACATTTTGTTTACCTATCATTCATTTTTTAGAGTAATTAATAATTTAAAAGTAAGGAAAGTCAATTTCTTCTTTCAAAGTATCAGTCTTTCATATCTCCTTAAAATTTTCTATGAAGGATGAAAATTTAGTAAAAATCAAACAGAGTCAAAATAAAATATATATTTACAGTTAGTCTGTCAGTTAATTGTTTGTTCTAACTTTTTTTTGATGACGGTTTTGCAAAATAAATTTACCTTTACAAATACCTACGGATAATCCGAGAATGAAGCCCCGCAGGCATCTAAAGAATCGAAGATCTGCCTAAAGAAGTAAATCTAGCAATTCTAGACATGATGAGGAAACATTTCTGATTAAAAAAAAATCTAAAAATTTAAAGAAATAAACTGTACATATAACTTCATCTTCATTTAGATCGTGTTATAGAGAAGAAAGAATAAATATGTAATTTTACTCAAGTCTGTTTATCCATACCTATTTGCATAAATGTGAGAATATAATTTCGTATAAAAATTCTCGTAAATTGATTATATTTAATAGTCTATTATTAAAGCCGCATAAACATTAGAATTAAATTTTTTCCAGTTAAAAATTGCCTGAAATCTATAGTCTTATCGTTCGTCAAATTTGTTTTATGTTTTTTTTAATACCCAGACACCTTTTCTAAACTCTGACAAAAGATCACAGAAATACTGAAGTTATCCAAATACTTATATCTTTCTATCGTATTTCTTTTTTGAGGGGGGGAGGGGGGAGGAAGAGCGCTTAAGAACTTCGTTTTGTTCTTAGAATTCTGAATTAAACATTGAAAAGATCTACCTACATAAGTCTTGTTGCAGAATTTTCATTAGCTAAAAGTTGCATCAACTTATGCATCATGTGAATATATTAAATTACTTTTGTAAAATACTAGATGGGAGCCATTGATATTTTCAGAGCATTTGCCTACACTTTAAACTTAAGTCATTTACAACTATTCATTAATTTTCTATACGAATTAAAGAAGTCGTTATTTCCATGGCAACTGTACCTTTCACTATTGCTTGTTTGTTTGTTTGTTTTATTGAACACATATATATCAGATCACGTGGGGATCACGGCGGGATTTGAACCCGCCCCCACCTACGCTCTGAAGCGATTAGCGGCGTGGTGTCTTATCCACTCAACCACGGTGGGCCACAATGGAGGATATTCCATCTCCGTTTTGATCACATGATCAAGGTAAAAACTTCCACTTTCGCTGTTAGCGAAACGAGATTCACCAATCAATAGCCTGCATTGCTGCAAACAGCGAAAAGTTCGCAAAAGTGCAAGCTTCTGATTGATGAATCTCGTTTCGCTAACAGCGAAAAACCTATCTAGATTGCGGCCAATTATGTTGAACACAATTTTGCATTTCCACATCCAGGAAGGGTATTGATGTCATAACAACAGTGCATATTCGAAACTATTTAAGGCATTGATTCTGAACTCCTTTGCTATACATTTCAATATTAAAGAAGTTGTTGTTTCAATAGCTTTAGTACTTTTCTCTATTGCTCACTCTAAAACACAAATATCGAAATTTAACCAACAGCGCTCAGAAACTATAGCGCCTAGAATATATAGTGTTGAAATCGGCTAACCCTTTAATACTTAAAAAAGCGCTAAAATATTGTATCCCTTAAATGTGCAATGATACTGCTGCAATATGCAGATCGCAGCGAAATCTGCAGGATATTTTCTACAACTGCAAGAAATTGCTAGTCTATACAATGTATAATAGTAATACGAAAATCCCGCAGATGTCGCTGCGATCGACACTTGAAATTTTAGCAGTATCGTCGCACATTTAAGGGATACAAATTTTTAGAACTGTTTGGATAGCATATTTCCACACTAGGTATTCTATGCGCTGTATCAGAAACAACACCATAACAGAGAGCCTTTATACATAAGAGTGGTGATATATGCACAGGAGGCATGCTCATTTCAAGTTTTTGTCGAAAGTATGGCAATCCGCTTTCTTGAATAGAGGATATTCAATCTACGTTATGATCACATGGTCAAGGCAAGAACGTCTAGCGTAAAGAAAGGAAGGTTCCGTAGACGTGTAATGTAAATCCCCGCTAGCCAATAAAACAGTTCATGAGGCAAAGCAGTAGGATCTTCCCTTCTCATCAGTTAGAAGTTCCTTGGGTATATTACCGGTATCACGTGACTTTTTTTAGCCTCGAACCCATATTTGGAATATCCTCCATTGCTTTCTCTAATACCCAGATACTCAAATTTAACCAGCTGCGCTTATAATTATGCTCATAACAGAGTACATTTATATGTAAGAGTGGTGACATATGCACAAGTCGTGTACTCATATTCAAGTTTTTGTCCAAAGTACAGTAACTCAGTTTTCAGTAATAGACGTGGAAGATTTCGATTAAACTAACCAGAAAAATTAAAAAATATTGGCTTTCCGATCTGATTTTATTCAAAATCGTCTCAACCAACCAAAGTTAATGTCCGGGATCCAGATAAATTTTTCTCTGTTAGTAAAATTGGATTGACCAATCAGTAGCCTCCATCCTTGCAGGCTTTTTGGTGTTTACAGCAAACATAAAAAAGTTTTCAAAAATGCAAGCTTCTGATTGATCAATCTCATCTCGCTAATAGCGTAAAATCTATCTTGATCCCGACCTATTCAACGCCCTTTAAATATTCGAGAAAGCCTTGACACGCGTCAGGAAAATATCACACAAAGCAGGCAAAACAAAGAAAAATATCATTCATTGGCTCGTTCATATCCACGAGCCAATGGATGATTTTGTTCCTTTGCTTTGCCTGCTTTGTGTGATGTTTTCGTGACGCTTGTCAAGATTTTCTCGAATATCTAGGGGGCGTTGGTTTATTTCACCATCATGAAGATATGAAAGGAGAGGAGCAGACATTTCAATTTTCCCGTGTGAAAAACTACATAAAAAACGAGTTCTTTCCCCCTCTTCTGCCCTTTTCTCTCTTGATTTTGACCGATAGCAGCCCATTTAGCAGTCTCCAGTGCAAGATGCCGCTATATATGGCGGATGCAAGGGGGAGTGTGTTAGCGTGACCAATGACATCATAGGCCAGTTCATGACGTTTAAAAGTCACACGGAGTTGGATCATCTTTACACGATGATTAGTACAAAGCGGTGCGCCAATTTATTTTGTGTCCATTGCCGTGTACAGATAATCAACTCCGTGTGACGTGATGAGATTGCCACACTTTAGGAACAGCTTCAAATGACGTCATCTATATCTACTTCGAGGCAAACGAAAAAGACAGGCTACCGCGCTGCTACAGCGTCTAGAATATATAGTGTGGAAATCCAATCAGTCGATCACAGCGATATCTGCAGGATATTTCCCAAAACTCCAAGACAATTTGGTCTAGACGGTGTAACTTTTTGAAGCCTTCCCTTCTTTACGCTAGACGTTCTTGCCTTGACCATGTGATCATAACGTAGATTGAATATCCTCTATTCAAGAAAGCGGATTGCCATACTTTCGACAAAAACTTGAAATGAGCATGCCTCCTGTGCATATATCACCACTCTTATGTATAAAGGCTCTCTGTTATGGTGTTGTTTCTGATACAGCGCATAGAATACCTAGTATGGAAATATGCTATCCAAACAGTTCTAAAAATTTGTATCCCTTAAATGTGCAACGATACTGCTAAAATTTCAAGTGTCGATCGCAGCGACATCTGCGGGATTTTCGTATTACTATTATACATTGTATAATAGTAATAACTATTATACATTGACTATTATACTATACTATGACTATTATAACTATTATACATTGATATATAATAACTATTATACATTAATGATAACTATTATACATTGTACTAGCAATTTCTTGCAGTTGTAGAAAGTATCCTGCAGACTTCGCTGCGATCTGCATATTGCAGCAGTATCATTGCACATTTAAGGGATACAATATTTTAGCGCTTTTTTAAGTATTAAAGGGTTAGCCGATTTCAACACTATATATTCAATGGAGTTATGAATAAAAAGGAGGAGACATATAGTGTATTGTCTACCAGTTGCGAGTGAAGTAACTGAGGAGGTTGTCACAATATGGCGGTTGCTTTTTTGAAATCGGTTCTTCAGTTTCTGACTACCGATAGGTCAAGCATCCCACCAGTAAAATTGGATAGAAGATTTCGTCTTAAAGAAGCGTCTTATTCATGGAATTTTTTTTTCAAAAATGTCATAAAAATTTCTATTTGTTTTTACCGGTGTCAGTATGCCTTATAAAACTGTCGGTTTGTATCCATGGTTGTCACAATATGGCGGAAACTCAGGGCCTAACTACCACCAAAGAAAACTCCTACCAGTAAAAATGAAAAATTGTTTCTTCCACTATTTATGACTGAAATTTTGTAAAAATAAGGCGTTTAAATAAGTTTAAAATATCTATATAAACCTACTGGTAGGAGTTTCCACCGTCGATAAACAACCCCTTTGCTAGCGGTTACAGTTGAAGCTTCACTATTTTAAGGATATGTCAGTTCCTCTTTATTAATAGTTCCATGATATATTCTAGGCGCTATAGTTTCTGAGCGCTGTTGGTTAAATTTCGATATTTGTGTTTTAGAGTGAGCAATAGAGAAAAGTACTAAAGCTATTGAAACAACAACTTCTTTAATATTGAAATGTATAGCAAAGGAGTTCAGAATCAATGCCTTAAATAGTTTCGAATATGCACTGTTGTTATGACATCAATACCCTTCCTGGATGTGGAAATGCAAAATTGTGTTCAACATAATTGGCTCCAATCTAGATAGGTTTTTCGCTGTTAGCGAAACGAGATTCATCAATCAGAAGCTTGCACTTTTGCGAACTTTTCGCTGTTTGCAGCAATGCAGGCTATTGATTGGTGAATCTCGTTTCGCTAACAGCGAAAAATCTATCTGGATCTCAGCCTAGATTTCTGTAAACATGGCACTTCATCCATGGCACTAAGAGAATGACTCAAAACTTTTTTGAGATAGGCCGGGATCCAGACACAGCTAAAATTCTCAAACATTCTGGCTTCTGATTGGTCAAACTCATTTCGCTAAGAGCGAAAAATCTATCTGGATCTCGGCCATAGTTTTCTTCGATGAAATCAATGCAAAAGGATAATATAAAAGAATAGCATAAGACTTCTAAAATGGTTTGGCTGGTTTATCGCCGTTTGGCATAATTTATAAACTTTAGAATTAATTAACAGTTTTTCGCTAATTAAGAATAGAAAATTTGTGTTTTTAAAGCTGAATTTTATAAAAGCACGTAGATTGAGTAAATATCTGTCCAAAAATGCAATCCTTACTTTTTTATGTCCATTATTTAAGTCTCTACCTCGATTGAAGCATAAGGTGTGACGAAGAAAATAAATTTGCCATTTTCAGTATCTCGACATTATTTTAAAAAATCTATATCTCTGTTTATAATTAATTTATGAGGATGCATTTGGTCTCAAATTGAAGATCTTTTCCATTAGGTCCTTCTGGTTTTGGTTTTATTTTTCTGCGATGATTGGTTCTTTTGATATGGGAAATTTTACGCTGGCATGTTTGGTCGATTTAACATGGAGAAGCTGTCTTCAGTATAATAAGCAGTTACGGTGTCTTGCGTTTTATTCTTGGCGTTTGTTTGTTTGGCGAGGTTAGCATTTTTTTTTTCAGCTTGGCTTGGCAGAACGACCGTCCTGCTTGATATGCCAAGTGATATTTGCATGACTATTTTTTATTAGAAGAACACTTTTTGAAAGAGTTCAAAAATTACAAATTAAGCCACAGTTTGACTAAACTTCATTATAAAAGTGCAACAGACAGAAATGAGATTTTAATTAATAAGAAGAACTAAAACTAATTCCAATTAAATGATAATTTAGAAAGTATTTTGGACTTTTATGCTCATTTCATACGCTCATTTCAGTATTCATTTGAAGTTTTGAATTTTTTAGAAACCATCTTAACACATTTACATCTTAAAATTAAACATCATGTCAAATTCCAAGATTCTTATCTAACAGTCTACCACCTCTCTGGTGTTAGTGGCATCAACATAAAACGCCGAAACAGAGTTGAAATAGAATCTCTCGAAAAATGTTGAAACAGAGACTGTCACCATTAATTTGCCAACATTAACCTTGAAATCGGTTGGTATTTCCTAATATTCTATAGAAAACGGAATTTAGATGTTTTTAAAGGCTTTCTTCTGGTTCCTGTCAACCAGGTGGTAGTGACACCGGCATAAAATATAGCCCGTATAGGATCAGGACTATCACTCTTGATTCGCAACCAATAACTTCTGTAATCGGTTTATTATTTCCTGAGATTCCACAGAAATTGTAATTTAGGACTCTTTTAGAATGCTTTTCGCTCCTTCCCTTCGCTTCACCCCTTTTTAATTTCGAATTTATTTTCGACTGTTCTTAGAAGACATTTATATTTTATAAATAACTACCGTGCTATATTTAAAGTTTCTAGCCTCTTCAGTACCGCAAAAATCGCAATTTAGAAAGTTTTTTGCTCCTGCAACCCTCGACATAAAATATAGCTTAAGTTTTAGCAGGTTCTATCACCATCGATTTGCAACCATTATGTTTGAAATCGGTTTCGTATTTCATACGATTGCATAAAAATCGTAATTTAGAACGCTTATAGAACGCTTTTCGCTCACTTCATCTTTTTAAATTTGGAATTTTCTTTCGACAATTCTTAGAAAGCATTTGCATCTTTGAAGTAATTACCATTCCAGATTTAAAATCTTACACCGTTCTGAACAATGCTTTAAAAGGGATCGGAAAAATTGCTTAATATACACAAGTTTGAGATCGGAGGGGTAAATATAGGACTTTTCGAAATTTTTATGATTTGTTGTGTGATCGCAAGTGTTCAGCTATATGCATATGTATGCAAAATTTCAAGTCTCCAAATTATTAGGGGTTGAGTTAGAAAAATTGCTTAAAATACACAAGTTAGACACCGGCGGGGGCGATAAATATGACTTTTTCAAAATTTTATGATTTGTCGTTTGATGTGAGGTGTTCAAAGTATGTTATAAGTATGCAAAATTTCAAGGACTCAATGATAACCAAGTAAATTCTGTATCAACTGGAACTCAGCAATAATCAGAGCTCGTTTGATTATTCATGACATATCAATAGCTGTAGTTATATCAATATGTGTGGACCAATCACAACAGCGAGAGAAAGAAGTACTGTCAGAAGTTCGGGAGAAAGAAGTGTATCAAACGCGACAACGAATAACCAGTGCCCATTTGATTATTCATAAGGTATCAATATCTGGAGTTATTGCAATACGTGTTGGCCGGAAGAGAAGAACGGAAGATAAGTGTTATTCTGTATTATGCAGCCAGGCCGTGGAATATCTCGAAAGTTTTCAGCAAAGGAATATTGCAATGATTGGATATTTCTAGAGATAATCAGCGGAGAGAAAGATAATTGAGGTAGATTTTCTGTTTTGAAGAGGCTGGAGGATGAAAACATTTTAATGGAATATTGGGCTATGTTTTTCGGGGCTGTGGCAGTGTGAGCAAAACATTATTATTTTGTTTGATTTTGAGATTTCTACGCTCTTTTTTCCAGGCTCGTGTTCAATATTCCAGTGAGCTCAAAACATTGTTATTTTATTGGGATATATCAATAGAGTCAATGTTTAGCTATTGTTGTTGCGATACTTAAAAAATATCAATATTTGTCGATATATTGATAAATAATCCAGCCCTAAGTACTGACAATCAATGGAATTTTTTTACTGTAAATATTCAAGTCGTGACAATGAATTTAACGAATCTGGTATAACGGCCAACAACATACAGATCAAAAACTTTACGAGCATTTTTCTTGGAATAGAATCGGTGTTTCTTATATGCTTAACCTGTTAAAGCTATCGGCATTTCGTTTTTTTTTTTTTCAAACCACACTACACTAATTGAATGACAAACTTTTAAAAAATTAAAATATTTAAAAATTTCGATTTTTTAAGGAGTTTTGGAAATGAAAATATAGTACAAAAAATTGGCCTCAAACTTCAAACAACTGCTATTTAGTGAAATTTTGATTTATCTTACAATTTTCAGACTTGGCATCCTACTGATTTAATATGTTTTAAGAATTCGTGTGAGAATTGTTTTATTTTTATTTCAGATAATTATTAAGGGTACAATCAAATACACCGATTTACTATGCACGCCGTACGTAGTGGGCTCAGTGTTGAATTCAGACACTTTTCTCCGGGAGGGATTGCTTTGGCTCCGGGGGTGGGGACATTATAGAGTTCCGTGGGGGAAATTGCACTTTTTGACCATTGAATACTCAAAATCTCAAATCTTCCGGGGGGGGGGGCATCGCATTGCTTCCGGGCCACCCCCTGAATTCAACACTGAGTGGACTTTGGAAGCGTTTAGAAGATCGATTAAAACATCAACATATTTAGGTGACAATATTCACTCACGTAGCTAAAATACAATAAGTTTAATGTCAAAAACCTTATTTTAAGTGAATTATTTAAAAACACACACACACACACACACACACACAAAAAAAAAAAAAAAAAAAAAAAAAAAAAAAAAAAAAAAAAATCTGAAAAACGCCTTAATCTCGTATTGGGAGAACCACCTATTAATAGTTTTATCGAGTACGCGGAGTTCAACCTCTTGGCTTCCTCGGGTCACATTTGCAGGAAAAAAATAGTCACGAGTCATATATGCAGTGCATTAATATTAACCATAAGTTGTTAAGCAAAAAATGTCTTGTAATCTTTGACTT
Source organism: Maratus speciosus (assembly GCA_963932465.1). Lineage (NCBI taxonomy): Eukaryota > Metazoa > Arthropoda > Arachnida > Araneae > Salticidae > Maratus > Maratus speciosus. The sequence continues at coordinate 21,455,608 of OZ010792.1, read as the reverse complement.
CCTTTCCGACAGAAATGCTTTTAAAAGCATTGAACAGATGAGCCGAAACATTAAGACAAGATCTCTCATTGATTAAGATTGATTCAACCTAGTTATGCAAAACATTTTCATTTCTTTTGGAATGTAAACTAAAAGTCCTTAATAACTTTCCTAATGTATCTACACTGTGCTAAATATTCATGCATTATTTATTTAATTTCTTACTGTACTTTGAGGAAGTTTGGGAATTCACACTTCAGTAACTTTAAATATGCTCATTCGAATCAGTCAGACAGCTACAAACTAGTCTTTATTAAAAACATTAAATTCATAAACCTTTCCCATTAGACCGACACTGATTCGATAAAATTATACCTCTTATATGACTTTTCAACATGTCACTAGAAATTATATGGCATGCAGGTGGACTTATTTAGACACATGCGAGTTTTGATAACGTTTTATTTAATCAGCTTAATACCGGAAATATACGGAAAGCATTCTTTCAACAATAAATTTATATTAGAATAATCTTAAATTAATGCTCTATAAATACATTATGAAAGCCACAATTTAAAAAATATTAAAATCTCAATTGGTTAAGGAAATTCTCGATTTTCTACCGAGTTATGTCTGGGGATAGGTACCGGGAATAGGTACATTATAAAGCAACCAAACACAAAGAAGAAGGTAAGAACTGCATCTGTACATTAAATTTGATCCTCTACCGAGTTGTGTCTGAACTGAATAGGTACATTAAAGATCAGCCAAATCCAAACTGGAAAATAAGATCTGCATCTGTACATTAAATTTGATTCTCTACTAAGTTGTATCTGAATTGAAACAGGTACATTATTGAGCAACCAAATCCAAACTGGAAGATAAGGTCTGCAACTGTACGATAAATTTTATTCTCTACAGAGTTGTGTCTGAACTGAACAGATATATTATACAGCAACCAAATCCAAACTTGTCAAAGATAAGAACTGCATCTGTACATTAAATGCGTCGGTGAAGCCTATATAATAATATAAAATACACTATATTCAAATAAATATTTTATTCTGTGAATTATTCAATTATTTTGAATATCGATTGTTCGTATAACACAAATTAAACCGGATAATTGATGGCCTGTTCTATTTTTAATTAAGGAATAATTCTGTATAGCAATTCATTTAATTTCAAATAGTAAACATAAATTTAATAGGTTTAAGAATTTATAGAATTGCATATGCTATATCCTTTTATATTAACATTTCCACTAAATCTTTAAAAACATTGAAGGCTGATTACAAGGTCCCATTTCGTAGCATTCTTTTTTAATAAATAAATGTGAAAGATTTTACATCGAATTTGTCTAATAATTATACCAGAAACTTATGGCCTATTGTATACTTAATTACGAAGTACTTCTAGGTAGAAATCGGTACCAAATTTAACTATTAAGTTAACTTCAAATAATAAACATAAATAGTAAATTTTAATATATTTAAAAATTTATAGAATTGCATACGCTTTCGTTCAGCTCTTCCACTTACTTTTAAAAACATTGAAAGCTGACTACAAAGTCACCTTTCGTAGTTTTTAAAATTCATAAATGCAAGTTTTTTTTAATATAAAAGTAGTCTTCTAAACAGTTAAACACAACAACCGATGATCTACCAGATTTTTATAATAATTTTGAAATATATCTAGATCACAATGAATTTATCTTCAAACTGTAAACAAAACATAAGAAATTATGAATTACATGTGCTTTCAAATTACCTTTTACACTTACCTTTAAAAACATTAACGGCTCATTATAAAGTTCCATTTCATAGTTTTTTTTTTCAAATAAATAAATGCAATTTTGTTGTATTGAGGTAGTCTTCTAAGCATAATTAAACTCAATAACTGATAACGAATTGTATTTTTAGTTGTGAAATAGTTCTAGATCGAAATAAATTTAATTTAACCACATGGTAAACATAAAGGACTAAAGGACTAAGACTTTCAAAATGGCCTTTGCTACATTCGTGGAAATTTTGAGGGATATCATATGTAGTGTCAAAATCTACTATAGTTTTGTCAAGAGTTTCCTGGGACATTCTTTTTTCTTCAGAGGTAAAGTGAGTAAAAAGAAAAGGGACTGAGCCGGATGGCTCCTTTGGCTCCATTTTTATTCAGAAAGTTCGAATCCATAGCAGAAATTCCGAAAGAAGGATTTTTCATTTATGTCATCACGAAATGATTGTCACTAAATAAAAAAGTCCTTCCGGCCAGTGCCGGGAGGAAGAGGTAGCTTTCATATTCCTTATTTTAAAAAAGCCAACTTATATTATTCAAACATACGAAGCTCAATTTAGTGGAAACACAATATAGGAGATTCAATACTAATTTTTATCAATATAATGAATGAGAATTTCGCAAAATTAGTCAGCTTTATCCAAGCTGCTTTTCTTTAAAGTAGCTTATATTTGGCTGCCAAATTCGGCGATTTCTTAAAGTGCCTGCCATTTTAAGACAACATGGTGGATTAGGCTAACCAGTGAACTTGGTCGAGACCTTAGTAATTGCTGTGCACATGCGCATAAATACGCCTGTTATCGCGTGACACAAATCAGGTCGTTTTAAAATGTCAGCCACAATAGAAATTCAAAATGCTATAACTCAGCCATTTTTTAAGATATAGACGAAACAAAAACTGCTCCCGAATCTTTTTATCAAGGTCAAACACATAAGAAAAAAATATTTTTTCAATTTTCAATTTTTTGGTATCACATTTCAAATTTAAATTTTTCTTAAAAATTTAAATGGCCGCCATTTTAAAACAAGATGGCGGATGAAGCTGGCCAACGAACTCGGTCGAGACATTGGTATGTACTATGTATAAACGAAGTTACATCCAAATCGGTTCATAAATACGTCTTTTATCGCGTGACAAAATTCAAGACGATTCAAAATGCTGTAACTCAGCCATTTTTTAAGATACAGACGAAACAAAAACTGCTCCAGAATCTTTGTATAAAGGTCAAATACATAAAAAAAAATATTTTTCCATTTTCAATTTTTTGGTACCACATTTCAAGATTTAAATTTTTTTTTAATTTTAAATGGCCGCCATTTTGAAACAAAACGGCGGATGAAGCTGGCCAACGAACTCGGTCGAGACATTGGTATGTACTATTTACACACCGAATTTCATCGAAATCGGTTCATAAATACGAGAGTTACAGTGTGACAAAGGTCAGATATATATATATCAATTTTGAACGGAGGTGGTTTCGGGGTCTGGGGGTCATGATCGATCAAAATATACCAAAATTTTTTGAAATCGCTTTCCTCCGAACGGCTGCAATAGGTAGCTTTTTGTAATGAAAGCTACCTAAAAACAGTATTTAAAAAATTACAATTCGGAATTTCTTGTATGAGTGCAAAATTTATGAATTTAAAAGGAGGCCAAACTGACAAACCTAATTCAGAAGGGTGTCTCGTTTGTGGTCCTAGAATAAATATCGGATAGTTGAGTTAATGTAAGAACCTCATCTTGTTCATTTTATTATTATTATTATTATTAAAAATTACTTCAATTATTCGTACTAGGTTTTGTCCCTATAAATATTTTTTAAAGATCACGACGATTTTGTCATATTTCGAGGTTCGGAATATTGAACATCTCACATCTCAGGACAATTATTTAATAACAATGTACAATTAAAATTATTTTAAAAACTCTAGGTAATTAGCATATAATTGGAAATGACTTAATATCAATTAATGCCACAGCAATATTATTTATTCATTGACACTACAATAATATAATTTATTAATTGGTATTACATAAATTCAATTTTATAAAAAAATATAAAATAAATATTTAAAAAGTCCTTCCGGCCAGTGCCGGGAAGAAGAGGTAGCTTTCATATTCCTTATTTTAAAAAAGCCAACTTATATTATTCAAACACACGAAGCTCAGTTTAGTGGAATATAAGAGGCCGAAATAGAACCGAATATAGGAGATTCAATACAAATTTTTATCAATATAATGAATGAGAATTTCGCGAAATTAGTCAGCTTTATCCAAGCTGCTGTTCTTTAAAGTAACTTATATTTGGCTGCCAAATTCGGCGATTTCTTAAAGTGCCTGCCATTTTAAGACAACATGGTGGATGAGTCTAACCAGTGAACTTGGTCGAGACCTTAGTAATTGCTGTGCACATGCTCACTCACATCGGAATCGGTTGATATATACGAGTGCTGGCGCAGGCAAAAAATCAGATTTTTCAAAATGTCACCCACATTAGAAATTGAAACTGCTATATCTGAGCCATTTTTTAAGTTAAAGACAAACAAAAAATGCTCCTGAATCCTTATATCAAGGTCAAATACTTAAGAAAGAAAACTTTTTCAATTTCTAATTTTTTTGCACCTCACTTTAAATATAATTTTTTTTTTAATTTAATGGCCGCCATTTTGAAACAAGATGGCTGATGAATCTGGCCAGCGAACTTGGTCGAGATATTGGTGTATACTATCCACATGCCTTCTTACATCGAAATTGGCGAATACGTGTGTTATCGCGTGACAAATACAAGATCGTTTCAAAATGTTAGCCATGCTAGAAATTCAAAGTGCTATAATTCAACCATTTTTTAAGATATAAACAAAAGAACAAATTTTCAGAAACAAAAACTGCTCCGGAATCTTTGTATCAGGGCCAAACACATAAAAAAAAAATCTTCCAATCTTCCTTCATCTTCCAATTTTTTAATCCTCATTTTAAATTTTAAATTTAATTTTCTTTTAAATGGCAACCCTTTTGAAACAAGATGGCGAATGAAGCTGGTCAACGAACTCGGTCGAGACATTGGTATGTACTATGTACAGACCAAGTTACATCCAAATCGGTTCATAAATACGCCTGTTATTGCGTGACAAAAAACAGGTCGTTTTAAAATGTCAGCCACAATAGAAATTCAAAATGCTATAACACAGCCATTTTTTTAGATATAGACAAAACAAAAACTGTTCCGGAATCTTTGTATTAAGGTCAAACACATACGAAAAAAATCTTTTTCATTTTCCAATTTTTTGGTACCACATTTCAAATTTAATTTTTTTTTTAAATGGCCGCCATTTTGAAACAAGATGACGGATGAAGCTGGCCAACGAACTCGGTCGAGATATTTGTATGTACTATGTACACACCAAGGTACATCCAAATCGGTTCATAAATACGCCTGTTATCACGTGACAAAAATCAGGACGTTTCAAAATGTCAGCCACGCTTGAAATTCAAAATGCTATAACTCAGCTATTTTTTAAGATATAGATGAAACAAAAACTGCTCCGGAATCTTTGTATAAAGATCAAATACATAAGAAAAAAATATTTTTCCATTTTCAATTTTTTGGTACCACATTTCAAATTTAAAATTTTTTTTAAAATTTTAAATGGCCGTCATTTTGAAACAAAACGGCGGATGAAGCTGGCCAACGAACTTGGTCGAGACATTGGTATGTACTATGTACACACCGAATTACATCGAAATCGGTTCATAAATACGAGAGTTACAGTGTGACAAATGTCAGATATATATATATATAGATAGATAGATAGATAGATATAGCTCTATCAAAAGTAAATGATTTATGAAAATTATGAAAAAGAGGGTGCAAAACAACAATAAAAATCCATGAAAATTTATAACTAAAAAACAATAAACAAACCACTCCCTGCTCATCAGAAATTGGATCCTCACAGATTTCGCAAGATATGGCCAACCCACATACTCCAAAAGTATAAAAATCAACAAATAGACACACACATATATATATATATATCAATTTTGAACGGAGGGTGGTTTCGGGGTCTGGGGGTCATGATCGATGAAAATATACCAAAATTTTTTTAAATGACTTTCCTCCGAACGGCTGCAATAGGTAGCTTTTTGTAATGAAAGCTACCTAAAATGTAATAGTGTAATAAACTTAATTTATCTTGTAAACGAAAAAGTTATTTTCTTTTTCAAGTCTGAACAAATTGAGGTACGAATTTTATTTTATCATTCCTAACATAAGCATGTATAAAAATCAAAATTATACCTTCATTAACTCAGTGTGGAATAAATATATACAGTGGATTATGAACAAATTGAGGCACCAAATTTTTGTTACTGTTTTATAAATCCTTATATACACACTAACAAAAACATATATCGAAATCAGGATGCTACCTTCGTTAGTTTTGTGTGAAAACAGATAAAATGTGAATGAAATAGTAAAAATGTAATAAACAATTAAATTTTAAAAATCAAAAAACCCGACTGCGTAAAAAGCGAACTAATTAATTATTTCTCATCAATGTGAAACTATTTTTTTTTTTTTCAATTCCTACTATTACCTCACACTCTCGCTATATATATCTTGTTCAAATTTTCAATCGTTAATAAAATACTTATTATTCTTCCAATCAAGCTCGAATATTTTTTTTAACTTGTAGTGGATGATACTTGATGTTAATCCAGTTTTTTTCAAATATTAATTCATTAATTAAATTAAATTAATTAATTTTCAAAAATCGAGAGAGCCCTCTTTTTGATCAAGGTATTTTAAGCGCCACTCTAGAGGAAAGCAGAATGGGAGAAAAAAAATTCTCTTATTGACCTAAGTAGGAATTGACTTAAAATATTTTTTTATATTACTTGTTTACATTACTTATCTATTTTTTTATTTACTTGTATTGATGATTTTTAAGTTGTGTTTAATTGTTAGTTCCTATTTATAAAAACTGTTTTGATGAGGCCTATAGATGTATATGATGGTTAGAGTTGCAGTAAAGCTAGAGATCCTACCTACACAACTTCCAGGTTGTATAATATTTTAACGGAGCTTCTGACTGTAAAATAATCAATGAAACATCGTCTTCATTTTGAAAGACCTATCCAATAATATGCCACTCAATAGAGTGCGTAATTTTTTTTTTTCGTATCTACCGCCCTTTTGTATTTTACGGCTGCCATTTTGAATTTATAAAAACAAAACCTAGCCTATAACCATCGGACCGTTAAGACAAATTGATAGAGACCTCATTCATTAAAATCCATCCAGCCGTTGGGATATTTCGAGGGTATAAATAAATCCACATACACAGATACGCGTGAAACACGTAACCCTTCTTTTCAGTCGGGTAAAAAATAGCCAAGTTTGGCCAAGAAAAAGCATCTGTTTAACAATTGCACTGAACCAAATATTATGTAACATTGAATAGATATAATAAACAATTAAAAAAATTATAATTCAAAATTTTTATAAGGAATTTTTTATTCAATATTGAAAAGGACCAATTTTATAGTCTTATCGAACTTAGTCAATAAAGATTGATTTAAGAATCTATATAATTAAATATTACTTTTGACATTACTATTTCTTTTTATCTAAAAAACATTAAAGTCCGACTGCAAAGTTATAGTATTGTATTTTATTGATAAATCTAAAATATTTTCTATTGAAGCAGACTTTTAAGCTAATAACCTCTTCAGACCAGAGGTACACAAATGTGCACCTCTATTCTTTACGTCATAAAAAATATACTGTTTCATTGTTTTACATTTTGACTTCATTTCTATGTCGTTGAATACTTTTTGCTTTAAAAACAAATCAATAAAAGGCAACATCGATGCTGATTTCCTCATAAAATAAACGTTATTTTCATCCGAGTTTGCAAAATGCCTTCAAGACAGTGTGGTCGGGAAAGTAAGTAATTTTCATAATTATTTAACTTAAATACTTATCCATAAAATTTTTTGAGAATTTGTAGATCATTCGTTTGTTTAAAGATCTTAAATTTATCATTCTGTGATTTATTTTATTGTCAATTAAATTTATATTTTAGGGGTCTAATAATTTTAGATCCATATTTTCTAAACTAAATTATGAAGTCCCCTAAAGTATCAATTTACAAAAAAGGGCTTTTACTGTCATTCAGGATGACTTTTTGTTTGCGCAAAAGTTATGATTGAGTATTTACAGTATTATTTTACCTTCAGGTCTTAAGAGGTTAAACTCTAAAGAGAGTGTTACAGTCAAACTTCCTTTTAACGAAGTTTTCTACTTAACGAAATTTTCTGCACTATTAGCATGCAAATTAATCTCCAGTTTACGAAAAATATATTCTATATAACGAAGTTTATTTTACTTTCGTGAGTGTACAATATTTAAACAGAGAAGGTGCTGTTGCGATGGATATATGACTTTATTTCGATTGTATGAAAATGAAATTATTTAAATATTTAATCATTTCCAGTTAAAAGAAGAAATACTGAAAGCCTTCGGTACAATAACAAAAGGATTCCAGTTTCACGAAAATGTTACAGATGAACATTACGGATACTTACAATAGTGCGAAAATTTTTATGAACAGTATATTTTTTATAAGAAAGACAAAATAATAATATTTATAAGAAAGTACAAAGTAATATTACAGACATTTTTTTAAAGTTAAGAATTAGAAAGTCTGAGAAAAAAACAGAAAAAAATGCGTTACGCTTCAGTTTTTGTTAGCTCTGTTTATTATGTGTTTTTCTAGACATTATTCTAATTAAATTTTTCTCATACATCTACATTACATAAAACAAAAGTTACTCCCCGAATTAAAATACATTTTTTTTTCAATATTTCCATTATATAGTGTATTTTTCATTTCATGCATGTGTATTTTAATATAAACGTTTCATGAATTTGGGTTGATTTCTATTTAACAAATTTTCTTCATAACGAAGTGTTCAAGTGGAACGATAAGACTTCGTTAAATGAAAGTTTCACTATATATATCGGATAATATCAAATAAATGATACATGTGAGCACTTTATATATACATTAGAAGAAAGAGTTTTAAAAGGTCTCGGGACTCCTAAAATTGGAATTTTTTTTTTTTTAAAGACGATTTTCAGCATTTAATATCTTTAAATATGTATGATTTTAAAACACAATTTTTATTGGGGTGAAATCTATAAGTATGCTCTTTCATTTCATGTATTTAAAAAATTGAAAGATGCAAAATTAATATTTATAGGAGGCCGCAAACTGTCAAATATTTGTCAAGCAGAAAATTGGTATAACAGCTTATGCGCAGGATTACAAAATGAATATTGCAAATTGAATGAAATTTTTTGTACCTAATTATACTTCAGATTCTAATCATTACTCTGAACCTAAATAAATTTGTACTAAAGAATTTTTATATTTTAAATACAAGGCTTTATTTAGCTAATACAAAATTTAGAAAATTTCAACAGTATAATCACCTAAAGAAATATTTTTTTGAACAATAAAAAGGAAATTTTAGGTTCCGTTTATACAGACTAACATGAAACGCATATTTTGAGAATTTCATTGAAAAATACTTAGAAGGTTTTGAGATATCTTGCGCGTTATGCCCAAAAACGTCATTTGGAGAAAAATGACATTAATATTTTGGAAACGCCACTTGAGTTTTTGAGCGGGCATAATTCTAAAAGCCATAACATCTGTTCTAACGGAAATTTCAAGGGAAGAATTATATCAAAACAGAAAAGATAGGAGTTTAAAATCTACGAAAATTAAAATTTCGAAAATTTTGAAGCTTTAAGAGTCTTGAGACCCCTTAAGAATCGTTACAATTAAATATTACTTTTGACATGAACATTTTCTCTTACCTTAAACACATCGAAGGTCGACTATAAAGTCATAGTGTGGTATATATTTTTATTAATAAATATAAAATATTTTATGTTGAAATAGACTTTAAAACTATTAAACTGTAAAGAGAATGTTATCTATCTGATAATATCAAACAAATGATACGTGTGTGATCACTTTATATAGACAAGAAATTTTATACTTTTATCCTGAACTTTATTAGGACATTATATAAAAACACTCTCTCAATTCAGATCTATTTTTTAATCGATTCTCACTTCAAGGTAAGAAGTGTCATTTTTTTTTTTTAATTGACACCTTTAAATACACCCATCCTGGCATTATTATTTTTCTGCCCACTATTGTTCGTTAAATTTTCCTTTAAAAGGACGTTGAACGAAATTATTTTGTTAGTGTTTACAATTTGAAAGCACTTGTTTAGTTACGGCATTTTAAGCATAAGAATTTTTTTGAATGTCAAAAGGAAAAAGATGTTCGAGTTTCTAAACGTTCCTTTTCTTTCTGCTTTAACCAAAAGAAGTCTAATTTTAGGCGAAAGAAGCTTTTTTCGTTTCTTGGCGTGGCATTCAGCCTTCTTTTCTTCCCATTTTTTTTTTCTATTAGCCATTATTGTGTATGATCACACGAATAACTGATACAAATATTGTTGAATTTGTATCAGTTATGATATTATTGAAATTATCTAACAAATAGATTTACTAAATCTATAGCAAATAACACCTTATAATAATATATTAATTTCAAATGCTAAAAGGTGTAAATTAAAACTTTAAAACCAGTAAAAATACGTTTATTTTGACTGTTGACATGTTTCGACCCACCCCGAGTCATTTTCAAAAACAAATAAATAAAGCTAATCTAAATTTGCACGATCTATGATATGCCATCATTCACTTTTCCACGTATTTATGAAAAATATGGCTCAAGCTACTCAATGAGTATGAAAATAAAATAAACATCCATATAAAATAAAAATGTAACGTGCATAATATGAAGGAATACACGGAAAACTGAATGATGGCGTATCATAAACCGTGCAAATTTAGAATAGCTTTATTTATTTGTTTTTGAAAATGACTCGGGGTGGGTCGAAACATGTCAATAGTATTTTTACTGAATTTAAAGTTTTAATTTACACCTTTTAGCATTTGAAATTAGTAAATAAGTTTACTTTCATCAAGAAAGGGGAAAATTTCACAGAGCAGACTAACGGCTATAGATTAACGGCTTAAACTAATGACTATAGGTTTTCGTAAGAGAAAGTAATGAATTTTGTTGATTAAAATCTTAGAACCAATCAAAACTTCCTTTTATATTTTCGAAGCACATTAACTTTTTAATGATTTTTGGAAAAGGAAAAAATAACAAAATTGTAGGTATATGTTACTGTAATCTATAATAATAAGGAAAGAAGTCTGTGTGTGAACTGTGAGTGAGTGTGTCGACGGTGTTCTGAAGGGACCGCTGCACGTAGAGCTACAAAATTTCGGGAAAAGGTACGTCTATATATGAAGTTTTGCACCTCGAAGCCCTATTTTCGATTTTTTGATTAGATTTTTTTAATTTAATTTTTTATGCGATTTTTAGCGCTTTTTTAAGTTTCGAAGCGATTTTTCCACATTAGTGTAAAGAATACGGTTTCTTTCTTTTAACCCAATATAGTAAATTTTGTTCCCTTTTCAAAAAAGTTTATTCGGAATTCGTACAGCGATTTTTGAATTTTTAGCGCATTTTTTATGCGATTACTGAACAGCAGTTAATGCGTCTTCATACCTGTAAGGGGTATTATAGTAGGGGGGACACAGTTCTGTCGCCAAATACCACCAATTTTGTCGCCAACTTGGCAATATATCGCCAAATTTGGCAACCAAAGTTAGTCGCCAAAAGTGACGCCAACTTGGCGATATCTCTAATATTTCTCCAAATTCCCATAGACTTCCATTGTAAACTAATAGTGATTACCTGCTTACAGAAAAATCAACAAATTGAGATATTTTAATGCAACAAAAACTAATATTAACTTAAGGGGTTATATTAATTATATTTAAGGGAATCCAGGTAAATTAAATCTATATTAATAAGGAAAGAAGTTTGTGTGTGAGTGTGTCGACGATGTTCTGAAGAGACAGCTGCACGTAAAGATACAAAATTTGGGGAAAAGGTCCGTCTATATATGAAGTTTTGCAACTCGAAGCCCGATATTCGATTTTTTTATTAGATTTTTTTTAATATAATTTTTTATGTGATTTTTAGCGCTTTTTTAAGTTTCGAGGTGATTTTTCCACATTAGTGAAAAGAATACGATTTCTTTCTTTTAACTCATTATAGTAAATTTTGTTCTCTTTTCAAAAAAGTTTATTCGGAATTCGTACAGCGATTTTTGAATTTTTAGCGCATTTATTATGCGATTACTGAACAGCAGTTTATGCATCTTCATACCTATAAGAGGGTTACCGTAGGGGGGACACAGTTCTGTCGCCGAATGCCGCCAACTTGGCGATATATCGCCAAATTTGGTGACCAAAATGAGTCGCCAAAAGTGACGCCAACTTGGCGATATCTCTAATATTTCGCCAAATTCCCATAGACTTCCATTGTAAACCAATAGGGATTACTTGCTTACAGAAAATGAGCAAATTAAGATATTTTATTGCAACAAAAACTAATATTAACTTAAGGGGTTATTTTAATTATATTTAAGGGAATGCAAGTAAATTACATTATGAATAAAAGTAACATGATACAATGCTTAGCATGCTTTCCCAAACATAAATTTTAAGAGATCCCGCAGGCCAAAGGAATTAGATTTGAAACTTTTATCCAATTACAGTAAATTTTGACTTTCGTGATTTTTGAACTTTTTGTGATTTTTAATTCGATTTCTACGTTTCTTCGAGATCTGCTGCAATTTTTTTGACATTCCATTTTTGGCCTACAATACTTAAGTAATTTCTGCCCTCATTTCAATAAAGTTTATTCGAATTTCATATAGCAATTTTCGAATTTTTCGGGAATTTTGTATGTGATTTTTAGTGTATTTTAGCGATTTCCTACCATTTTTCCACATTAGTGAAAGGAATCAACTTTCAATCTTCGAACACAATATATAATTTTTTTTCTCTTTTCGAAATTTGTGCAGCAATTTAAAATTTTTTCGCGATATCTTATTGTGATTTTCAGAGCTTTTTCATAATTTGAGCTGTTTTTTGACGTACCCTGGCAACGCCGGGCAAGTTAGCTAGTATTTACATATTTTTGTTCTACATACAAATGCATTCATTCTTTCTACATACATAACTTAAATTTTACAAAACATAAATAATATTTTGTTTAAATAATAATAAAACACGAGGGGTTGAAAGGGACATGCCCCTTTCAACCCCATACCCACCTGGCTAAATAAAAAATGTATTCATGCATGACAGTATTTTAGTTAACAAAATATACCGGTATTCATAAAAAGTGCATACTTTATAGTGCTAAATAACATAAATATTATAATGCTAAACACGATATTAATTTTTTAGAGAAAAAAAGAAAAGCAAGATCAAAATTTACTTTTTTATATCAAAAACAAGTTTTGCTTTCACCACCTACAAAGCTACAATTGTTGACGTCAGTTTTAAGGATTATTAAGGCAGAACAAGTATTGCCCATGATTGAGCCAAAGTTGAAAATTTCTGCATTTTATTTTCGTCCTCAAATTTTGAGTGTCCCTTTCATCCCCAGTCTCCCCTACATTCATTAGTCGTATACTTTACAGATTCAAATGAACAGAAGAAGTCAATAAAATATCCATACATGAAATAAATTTATGTCAAATAATATCTAAAAGAGTTAGTTACTATTAAAAGGTATTTAATAATAGTTTATTCTTACACAATGCATTCAACAGTAATATTGTCTATTTGCCCTTACCGCTGCCAGGAAAGAGTAAAATTGGAACTGCTTAACAAAACAGTGGACAACATTCTTTCTCTTTCTTTCCTGGTAAATGCAAGTATCATTTTAAACATATTTTGCTCCTAGTTTCTTCAACAGTGATATATATGCGCATATGGCAAATGAACAGGAAGTCCGAACTTTAGGGTATACCATATTTTGGAATGAAATGGTTTTATAAACATTTAATAGCTTTAATAATAGCTTTGTATTTTCATAAAAATATATGTACTTTTTTTGATGGGAAGAAAAAGTTACAGAAAAAAGAAAAGTTTGGTTGGATAAAACATCATAACGATATCAAAAGACAAAAACCCCCTCCCCTACCGATATCTTACGATATCAAGTGCCACACCCCCCCTCCCCCCTAAAATGATAACGTTATATTTGCACAGCCCGTAAATCCCGTAAATATATTCGGATTGCCCTGAAATTTTTGGATGTACTGATGTTTACCATAGCACGTTCCCTATTTCAAATGAAGTTTGTAGCATGTTTAGTTCATGTACAAGGACAGTAAAGAGTTTTCCGTTACATTACGGCCGATGGAAAAAAAATCGTTTAAAATGATTTTTAATGATGTTACATGCTTTCAAACATAATAAAATTGATATGCATTTATCAAGTGCACTAAAATATGCGGTCCAAAGAATAGTTATTATTCATTTACCAGGCCATACAAAAGAATTTCGTTGTATAATGATATAGGGGTGGAGGGAATTGTTTGCGGCGTATTTTAATTATGTTAAATTACTTCATGTATAATGGAATTGATATACGTCGCTGAGGTTTACTATAACTTATTTCCTGTATAATATGAAGTACATAGCATTTACAGGAACACACAAAAGATTACAGATATTATATTGTATCCGAAGTACTGTACAGTAGCGATGATTGCTGGAAATGCATTTTTAATTATGTTACGTGCTTTTATGTTTCACTATATTTATGCATAGTATATGGTGTGTATAAATGCTATAATTCATATAGAGGGCTACACAAAATAATTCTTAAGGGTGTTACTGGGTATGAGTACAAATTGCTTAAAGGTGGTTTTTAAATGAGTTATGCATTTTTAGGCTGAACTGGATTTAGTTTACTGAGAAATATTTGTAGAACATAGATAAAATGATATACAGGGTCACGCAAAGAATTGGATACATGGCCGTCTATAAATGATAATTTCTGGAAATCCGATTTCAGTAGTTTTAAGTGTGTTTTAGTTTGAATTAAACTTTAGCTAAATAATGGCGTGTAATAAAGGTACTAGGTTAACTACAGGGTTGTACAAATGTATACAAGTATGTTCCCATCTATTAGTATAAATTGCTGAAAGAGAAATTTCAACCTGTTATGCGTTTTCTTGCTAAACTAAATTTCCCCCATTATATAGTACGAGGTGGAACCCGCCGAATTTCGACGAAAGAAAATGTTTACAAAGGAACTGTTGCGTCAAATTTATAATACATCAACAACAATAATTAGAATAAAAAATCCATCTTACATTTGTTAATTTAACTCTCCAAAGACATATTTTAACCTAAGATTAACAAAATACTTTTTTATAAACTTCAACTGTTAAAATTATTGAAAAATTAAACTTAATTCCTATACGTCATCAGTAACATATAATCAACATAAGTAATTTTGATTAAGCTATTAATTGATGCTTGGTATTACGGAATGAAAAATCAGCAAAAATGACCTTGACATAATCACCTTGACATAATCATAGAATTTTTCTACCTTTACATCTAAACCAAATCAAGTCATTTCCCACGTTTCACATCCATATTAACCATTTAAAATCATTTTAATGCGCAATAGGTTATTAATAAATATATTTTCAAGCTTGAAGTTTGTCAACTATTACAACTTTTCATGTTAAAATTCCCACTCGTGATTTGAGGTCTTAGTATAATCTCTGTACCTGCGCGTAAAAATTCCAGAAATTTATAACTTTTAGACGTATTCAAGGGGAAATATCCCGTTTTATCAAATAAAATTATCGTTTACTTTTAAATATGACGTCATTTTCAGTCGCTGAAATATTTTGCCTATTGACTCAAACTCAATATCAGCGAAATGAAAAAATAGTGAAATATAACAGCATCATCAGAGAAATTGTGTCTTTTTTTAAGCGTAACGTCATTTTCTGTTAAAATTTTGAAAAATATATTTTTAATTGTAATGAGAAAATGGCATCAGTAAGAATATAATAAATAAATAAACTAATCCACTTTTAATAGAAATGAAGCACTTCAGTTGCCACGATTAGAAAATTGGTATTAAAAACTATAAAAAAATTAATATCTCAAAAATAAATTGAGATACAGCTTTCAAACAAATTGCATTTAAAAGTGCATTTTTTTCTGCATACGACGGTGTAAACATTTAAAATGTGGGATGTTTAGAAGTTTAAAAATTTGCAGTAGCGAAAATTGCAAAAGCGAAATTCCATTTCAAATTTCAAAGTGTTGCCATTCGCAGAATGACGTATGCGTTACGCACAGATATGTTTGTCCTTTATAATATAGATATATATACCAACCTACAGATCAAATACAGGGCTGTTCAAAAGAATTGGAATACATATTTGCTATGAATGTTAACTGCAGAAATCAGTTTTTCAAATGTTTTATGCGTTTTCTAAATTGCTTACTTAGTTTTCTTATATACCTTATTTCCCTAAATAAGGAAGTTTTGTTAAAGCATTCGGGAAGTGTTGGAGGGTGTTTCATAATCTGTGCTTAACGCATGATTTTTCTTTATTCTTTTTTTTTTTTCTTTTTCTTTCAAAATAAAATTACTTATTGCGTATGGTTTATTTTAAATGTCAAAGTATTTACTTTAAATAAACTGTTTAAGAAACTGTTTTATTTTAAATCTATTCTCTCCAGGACTTAAACTCCTTACTTTTAGATAAGTGTGATTTGTTACCACAAGTTTCATGGATGAAAATTATGCGAAGGGCTTGCACGCTTCTTATTTTAATATCAGTATTTCAATATAGTAATCTCAGAAATCATGCGATTAAATAAGGAAAGTATTACTATATTCAAATACTGATAATAAATTGTAGGAAGAGTGCGAGAACTGCGCATAACTCTCATACTTGAAAATTCTCATTAATAATGTAATTAACAGTATGAAGGCTTGTTGTACGATCCATGGATATAGTAGAGGCATACGGTGATAACCCTCTGAAATTTTTGAAAGAACTCTATATATCCCATCTGTTTCTCAAATAAAGCTGTGGCGTATACCCTGTGGCTATAGGCACAGTTTACAGTTTATTATTGCAGTTGTCAGGAAACCAGATAGTATACTATACCGTACTATCTGGTTTTCTGACAACTGTACCATTGGTACAATCTGTATAGAATACAAACAAGAAACTTGCAAGAAAATGCTCCATTGGTTTAAGCTTGCGATTGTCCTCGCGTGACTAGTGTAGGTTATAAATCTACAGTGATTGAAATATAATATTATTTAATTAGAGAACCCTCCACAGTTTGTGCAAGGTATTTTTCTACACTGATTGACATTTTTTATAAAGCTATGGTGCATAAATAATGTGAGAATTTCTGCTAAACGGAAATCAGTGATTATCCATGAGACGCGACTAATCTCTTGTAATGTCCTAGGATCACCCTAGAAAAACAAACCCTCTGACAAACGATAAAAATACTTTTTTTTTCGGTGAGAAGCTTAATTCCATTTTGCCTTCTTCACACTCCATTAATGGGCCAGGAGTATTATTCACTCCACATCCACATGCAACATTCGAAGGAAAAAGCAAATGGCCACAACGGTTGAGTGACAGAGCGCATCACAAAAGAAAGTCAACGACAAAAGTGGGAATTAGGCAAAGAAGATGCAAAATTGAACGAGTCTTTTTGATCTAGAAGACAGTGAAAAAAAAAAAAAAAAAGTGCTCAGAAGCAAAGCTTAAAAGGAAGTCGTTTGCGGAGAAAGTGAAAAGAAAAAAATTCAATATTGCATTTCTAAAATTGCTCGTTAACTTTGAATTTTAGGGAGAAAGTGTTATTTAAATAACTGGAAATTGTCTTAATATGAGTTGTTACCGCATAAAGGAAGAAGGTAATCAGCAAAATCGATGAATATTCAATAGCGCATGTGGTTAATGATTTTCTTGTTATGACATTTCTCTCTTTTTTTTTCCAGCAGCGTGTTATGAGAATCGAGTAGTCGGAAAGACTTTTACTTCAGTTTTTGAATGTTAAATAACAACATCTAGCCCATTGTCATGACCAGGAATGGGAAATTTTCAGAAAATATTACAAGACAAGGATTTATTTTACCAGCCAGCAAGACGCAACGTACAGTTGAAAACTACTGCAATAAAAAAAAGTACGCGAATGCAAAAAATAGTTAATTACTGTTACTACAATGCATTTCACATATTCTTTTCGATAAAATTAAGAAATATATACAACAGACGAAAGTTTAGTATAGGATAGAACTTATTACCATGCTTACATCGTGGTAATTCGGAAAGTTTCAAAATGTAACTAAATAGTAAAGAAAAAGTGTTTGACATATCTATAGCCTGCAGTTTTTTTGAGACTACCTAAAAATTCGCCCGCCTTGTCAGAAAATCTACTCACCAATGGTGAGTAAAATGATGTATTTCCCCACCCCTGATCTTGACTGCGACACTTTTTTTTAAAAGATATGTATGAAGAAGTAAAAAATAAATAATTCGTATAGCAAGCATGGCGCAATGCCAGGGACGTTGTAATTATTTCACTGGAGGTCACTAAGCCGAAAACAAAAGCTAAACTATTGGCATTGTTTTAAGTGTAAAGAGACTAATCTTTTGTAATCGGCGGTAGAGACGATTTCATATAGGGGAGACTAGGGACGGTTGACCATACGGGAGGTTTGACCCACCCATCAATTTTCATATTTAAAAGATTTTCAGAGTTTTCTCAATAGGTGTCAACCAAAGCTACTGGAATGCTCAAACAACAGTCTTCGTTTCATAAAGATAATCGAAATAGGTGTGGAAAAATCAATTGTGAGGCGTTTTCAACCTAAAAATTGTGTTTTTTAGAAATATTTTGTAAGCTTTTTTTAAATAAATTATATCATAGAAATTTAAGTAAGTAGGTTTAAAGAAATGCAGAAATATCGAGCTTTCATTCCAGGCATAAAGACTATGCAGTAAGTTAGGCTTAACATAACAATGTGGTATTCTTTAGAAAAGGTCTATGTAGGGAGGCTTGACCCAGTCAATGTGAGCAGGAATGTAGTGGGGGGTATACGGGGGTATACTCCGTATACCTTCTGGATTTTTTTAAGGAACACCGTATACCCTCTGTTTCTCAAGAAAGCTATGGTATATATACACTAGGGTATACGCTCTGCCTTGAGCGTATACCCTCTGTTTTTTTTACGACTACACCACTGAATGTGAGGGAGGGTTGACCAGATGCTCAAGGCTCCCTTAATTAAGTGGTTTTAAAAAAATTTTTACTATACACTGTGCATAATGAAAAGTTAATGGTATATACATAAAAGAATTTAAATTTATTCTATAAAGATTCAGTAAAATGATGTGATGGAAAAGAAAAGGTTTAAAACTGACTATAGAAAAATGTGAAAAATTGCTAGAAAATGAAAAAGTTGATAGGAACTTTTTTCCATTTAAATATTACTTACAATAGGAACAGTGGGAAAGACTAGAAAGGACTAGAAAAGATGAAAGCAGCAGTCTCAAACCTTCGAGGGGTAGTGGCATGTTCATAAAACCACTCAATTTTAATTCCGAAACATCACAATGGCACCAGAACTTTGCTAAAATCTTTTCCATTTAATATGTATGTGAAATATATCCTTTTTCTTATTTCCAAGTAAATTTGTTCGTAAATTCTGGTGCCAGTCATTTATTTCAACATTTTAGTACTGAAATTACTTTGCACCTCAAAGGTTTAAATCATGTTAATGATAAGTTACGTGCACATGCGGTTGCAAAAGAACATAGCATCGATTGAAAAATTTTAGGAAGGTATGTAGAAAATTTCACCAGGGTGAATACAGTGAGATGAAGCCAAACTATGTGAGAACTAGAGTTGTCAGATAGAGTGTCACAAAAAAAATGAAATAAGGAGATAAAAAAAAGGCGGGACAGTGGCTCCTAAATCCGGACATAATAACATGAAACACTATGAAAACGGAACCTGTCTCTAACAGAATACAGCCTTAAATGTTAAAATTTCCTTTTACCTGCTGTACAATTATACCTGCCCAGACAAAATCCTGTTTAAAACAAAATTTTTCTCCTCTGACTTGCAATTGCGTCTTAACTGGTTTGTTTAAGCCTCCTATTTAAAAAAAAAATATTTTTTAATAATTAAAGCATGTAGAATAAAGTTATTTTGCTTTTTTTAAACTGATTTTATTTCTCTTCACAAATAGTGCAATATAAAACAAAGTGGGTCAAGCCTCCCATATAGTGGGTCAACCCTCCCATATGTGGGGAGCCCTGACCCATTATTTTTTCATGATTAAAATCAATCATTTTTCAAATTACTTATATGTTACACTTACGTAGCAATTTTATTTTGATATCTGATTGTATAACGAATAAAATGATATATAAAACTTTATTCTTCGTTCAAAATTTAAAATATAAATAATCATTTCGTCAAAAGTGGGTCAACCCTCCCTAGTCTCCCCTATATATATATATATATATATATTATGGTCGAAAATTTCTTTAAAACCATAAAGTATACCAGTAAATTTAGCTACAGCTTTTCAACAAATTATATTAGAATTTTTTGGGGGGCTGTGTAAAAATTGAAGTTATGCGATGTTTAGAAGTTTCTAAAAATTGCAGTAAAAGTTAATTTTATCGATCAGGTGATAAAAGTAAGAATTAGACAAAGAATGTGTATAATTAGCTCAACGATACTTTTTGATCTGTAAACAGAGCTGTCCCTAGGAGTGTGCGAAATATGCAACTCACTAGATTCTTGCACTCCGGATATATATATATATATATATATATATATATATATTTATTTATTTATTTATTTATTTATTTATTTATTTATTTATATATTTATTTAAATTAATACAAAATATTTAAATATTTAATATTGTTTCGATTTTGAGTTATTTATTTCAGGATAAAATTTATACGCTTAAAAAGTTTATTTATAAAATTCAAAAAGGTTTATGAATGAAATGCTAGAAGTAAAGCACTGGAGCTTGAAAGCAGAAATATTGTTTGCAAGACATATGCTTAATTTGTAAGCTAAGTTATAACTCTAGCCTCTGTGTTTTCCTTTCTGGAGTCCGACAAATTAGTCGACAGTATGAAAAGGCAATGTTATGCTAGGAGAGAACATATTTCATTTTAAAACGCAGTTACTTATTTTGCACAGAATCATTATCTCTAAACATGGACTTAAAAAAATCAATTTATTCTCCCTTTTATTCCAAATATTCTAATTATTTCTAATTATTAGTAAATTATGCATGGTGTTAAAAATATCTAAAAATAAATAAATGATTGTTCGACGAATAATTTATCCAAATATCAGTTTTTACATTGATTTGTTTTTAACTTAGAAATAATGGTGATTTTCTTTTATTATTATGGTGTGTTAGTCTAGTTGGTTATTATTCCGAATGACTTCAGAAAAAGTGGTATTATACAGTGGTTATTTTTGCCTTCGACAGGGATTTATTCGGGCGGTAAACGGTAGTCGCTTACACGAGAGTGAAAAATATTGGCGAAAACACTTTTAAATTTGGTCAATAATTTTGCAGTAATTAAGTAAGAATAACCAGATGAAAGAAATTACCTCAAGTAATTTTGGGTGTCAAGATACAAAAAGATGTTTCGTGTGCAGCGTTTAAAATTCTTCCTCAAAAAAAGAGGAGAACCTGCGCTTACTCGATAGTTGTAAATTATAAGAGAACTATAAACAAGCGTATGATATAATCAAATATAAGTAACCATACACGTTCTTAAAAATTATCTTGTCGTACAATAGGTATAGGTAATAAGTGAGGTAGTAGATGTGGTATGTTGATAAATAAATAGTCCATATATGCATTACTCCATGTTACATAATGTATACTATTTCAAAAGAAATCATTTTAAAAATGAGTTGTTGCAATTTTCTCCAAACTGTTTGAAGAATAACAAGGACGAAAAAGCATGCGTCAAGCATAGATTATGAAACACTTTCCAAC
This sequence comes from Maratus speciosus, assembly GCA_963932465.1. Lineage (NCBI taxonomy): Eukaryota > Metazoa > Arthropoda > Arachnida > Araneae > Salticidae > Maratus > Maratus speciosus. The sequence continues at coordinate 21,433,765 of OZ010792.1, read as the reverse complement.
ACATCCAGAAAACTGTAACGAAACTTCACCGTTAACCCCTTGGGGACGAGCGACCGCTTTTCGTGCCGCATAAGGTGCTTAGAATCAGTGATTTTTCTCACCAGTAAATTTTTATTGTAAATTTTGCCTTATTTAATCCGAGCATTTTTCCGATTTAATTAGGCTAAATAATTTGTTTTGAAAAACCGGTGATAAAAGATTAAAAATTCGGTAAAAGACGCTCGTCCCGAAGGTGTTAAATAAATTGAAATAAGATATGTAAGTAAACAGTTTAGAAAACATATAACACATTTAGAAATCCAGTTTTAGCTACTACTTTCCATAATAAAAAAGTAGTCTTATTATTTTGTGCAGCCCTGTATATAATCTATGGATATGAATATAGCATGCTAAAATTAATTCGGTTAGAAAATTCGCTTTTAGAATTTTTCACCAATAGATGGAAATGCACTCGAATTGTTTTGCGCAGCTCTGTATATTATCTAAAGCCTTTTGTACACTCTAAATATTAAGCTAATATTTAATTTCAGGTAAAAAATGCATAACACAATTTAAAATACAATTCAAGCACTAACCAACTAAAAACGGCAGTGAATCTTGTGAGTTTCCTAGCACTGTATGTAAATTTATTTATATTCCCCAAACTTCAATTAGTATACTAAACACAGCTCAGCAGAAAAATGTATAACACAATTAAAAACTACCCTTAAGCAATTTACTCCTATAGTCAGTAATACTTAGGAAGTATCTCTGTATATGACCCACAGCATTTAAACACACTACTTGCTATTCAAAAATTTAGTTAAACTTTAAAACGCAAGCAAAAGTTGAAAAAAACTTCCAGCAATCATCGTTCATAGGCAATACTGTAACAGAATAATTTTGTGTGTTCCTGTAAATGAACGATAAATGCAATCAATACTTTTCAGTAAGAAACTTATAGTGCATCTCAGTAATGCATATAAATTTCAATATGTTTGAAATAATATTACAACATTAAAATATACTGCAAAACAAATTTCTCCATAGACATTAGGTAAAGGAATTCTTTTGTGTAACCTTGTAAACGAATAATAAATGCTTTGCATCCCATAGTCTACAGAAAGCATGTTTTAGTATACTTCAGAAATACATATCAATCTGATTATGTTTGAAATGGTCTAACATCATCAAAATGCACTGAAAGCGATTTTTTCCCACTGACCGTAATATCACGCAATTCTTTTGACTCTTCTGTAAACTATGAATTCTTCACACTTTATAGTAGAGATCGTGCTATAGTAAACGTCAATAACATATTAAAAATTTCAGGACCATTCAAGTATATTTACGAGAGTTAAAGCACAAACAGGTGGACAGACAAATCAAAGTCATAGCACTGTTCAACAACATGTTTGAAAGTGATAAAATTTTCTCATGCCAAACTCAGCGAACTATATCATGTAGCGAATGTATTGAATCAGTGTGTAACTATATGTATCTCATTTTATTTACATTTTTGTGGCGTATTGATTTATCATGGCACTAGCAGACCTTTTCGACGTTGTCCGGTGTTTGTAAATAATAACCTTGAACAAAACTCAAGTTTGTATGATTTTATATCTTTTGAAATTGTTTTAAATGAACCTAATTTCGGAGTCCCTATTGCCTTCCGCAGCGTCTAGTGTGTTCCCAACAAACTTCTTTCCGAACGAACCTGTAACGTGGGTCTCCGCTACGTATGGCAGCATTTACCGGAAGTGTCTCGCACGTGCCGGAAACAATCAAAAAAGAATGTACTATTAATGTTGGAAAATGTTGTTAACTGAAATCTAAGGATAAAATTTCATAATACAAAGAGTAGCTGAATTTTAATCTAAGTTGAATGAACCAAATCACGTTGATTTCAACGGCCCTTAGGTAGGGCCTTAGATCCCGAGGAAAGAATGGGTCCCCAAGCAGTAGAAGATGCCCCTTCCCCTTGTAAATTTCATGAATTACTTTTAACATTAACAAGATATTTAATAAACGGATGAAACCCCTTATTTAAAGTTACATTTAAAGTAACGCGATTTTAAATTTACGGCTGTAGTGAGTATAATTAAGTGGATGCTGAAAAAGGGGATTAATGTTCGAAAAAGGTGGTAGCCGAGGTATAAAGAAAGACCGAGCCCTGGGGGCCAGGATCTTAACTGGAATGTAGTTGGGTATAAGAAAATTTTTAGTGGTTTTAAACTAGCTGGAATATTCAAAATTGGTGGTAGCTAAAAATCTGATTTTTTTTTTTCTTTTGTCGTTCGTGTAATAACTGAAGAACCTAAGAGGTTGTTAGAAAAAAAAAGTTTGTCAATCGAACCATTTTTAAGGGAGCTGTAACAGGGGCCGAAAAGGGTCCAACTGATAGCTGAGAGCAGGGTCCTAACATGAAAACATGTTTTAATACTTAGCGTTTTAGATTTTCAGTTAGTCAAAATTAAGCATAAGGTATGAATTAATCATTAGAATAATATTTTAAAGAAATGCGCAAAAAGGGGTAAATGCATAAAAAGGGGCCCTAGGGACCCAATAAAAAAAATGAGGCTGTTGGTCAAAAGAGGAGTCGAAGACTCAATTTTAAAATTATGCATTGAGAAGATGATAAAATTAGAGGGTGAAAAATGCATGGCACACAAAATGTTCAAAGGGCCCCGGATCGGGCCCTATGGTACCCTAGGTTGCCCCAAGATTTAACTGGAATATAGAAACGGGAGAATAACTAAATAGAAAAGTGGTTCCAAAGATGAAGATCGGATTAAGAGGGGCCATTTAGTGACAATTTATGGTGCAAAATCTTCAAGGGGAACTGTACCGGGCGCCAAGGGGTCAGGGATTTAAGTGGCGTGTAGTTTGATATAAAGCTACTTTTTAGTAGTTTTTAAATTAATCAGAGGATGCTAGAACTATGTTAAAGAAAATTGAAATCAATTAGGATCATTTTTATAGAAGCTGCATGCACCAAGGGCCGATAAACGCGATTAATATTCAAAATTGGTGGTAGCTGAAGAATGAAGAAGTTTTCGTCGTTCATGTAGCAGTTAGAGGACCTAAGAAGTTGTGAATCGGACCATTTTTAAGGGGGTTACAATAGAGGGCCCAAAAGGGGGCCAACTGATAGTTAAAAGCAGGGCCCTAACATGAAAAAATATTAAAATGTCTTAGTACTTAACGCTTTAGATCTACAAATAGTCAAAAATAAAGAATAGGATGTTAATTATTCGTTAGAATAATATTTTAATTAAATGCGTAAAAAATTGAGTAAATGCTTTAAAAAAGGCCCAAGAGCCTCAATAAAAATATGAGGGTGGAAGAAGAGTGGAAGAAGAGTCCAATACTCAACTTTAAAATTATGCACTGGGAAGGTAAGAAAATTAGTTGGTGAAATATGGTACAAAATGTTCATGGCGTAAAAAAAGTTCAAGGGCCCTGGACCGGGCCCTACGGGGCCATAGGGGCCGCAGTCTCTTTACTGGAATGTATAGACGTGAGAATAAGTAAATGGAAAAATGGTTCCAAAAATGAATATTGTATTAAGAGGGGGCAATTTATTAACAATTAATGGTGCAAAAATTTCAAAGGGCCCGTTAGTGTCAGGGCTTAACTAGCATGTAGTTGGCTATAAAGATATTTGTAGTAATTCTTAAGTAATCAAAGGGCTCTAGAACTATGTTAAAGAAAATTTCAAGAAATTCGGATCATTTAAAAAAATCCACACCAAGGGCCCCAAGAAGGCGATTAATATTCAAAATTGGCGGTAGCTGAAGTCTGAGAAATTTTTTTGTCGTTCATTTAGTAGCTGGAGAACCTAAGAAGTTGCTAGAAAAAAAAGCTAGTAAATCGGACCATTTTTAAGGGAGCTATAATAGGGCGCCCAAAAGGGGCCAACTCATATTTTAAAAAGGGCCCTAACATAAAAACCTGTTAAACTGTCTTAGTACTTAGCGATTTGGAACTTCAATTAGTCAAAATTAAGCATAGGGTATGAATTATTCGTTAGACCAATATTTTAAAGAAATACACAAAAGATTGGGTAAATGTTTAAAAAAAAGGCCCTAGGGCCCCAATAAAAATATTAGGGTGTTGATCCAGGAATAAGAACCCAAGACTCATCTATAAAATTATGCACTTAGAAGGTGAGAAAATTAGGGGGTGAAAAATGCTTGGCGCTCAAAAAGTTCAAGGGGCCCTGGACCGGGCTCTGCGATTTCCTAGGGGGCCCCAGGGTTTTAATAGGAATGTATAAACGTGAAAACAACTAAATGGAAAAAGGATACAAAAAATGAAGATCGGATTAAAAGGAAGCAATTTATTAACAATTTATTAGCGCAAAAACTTCAAGGGGCCCCCCTGTATCGGACCCCAAGGGCCCACGGTCATAACTGGAAAGTATAATGGCGAGAATAACTATATGGTGGAAGCTCCCCCAAAACGCAGAAAATTGGATAAAAAAAGGGAAAGTTATTAACAATTTTGTACATAAAAATTTAAAGAGGCCCAAGGGGCCTGGCCCTTAAAAAATTAAAATTCTGAGCCTTAGGTGCATCAGGACCTGTCTTGAACTACCCTCACCTAAATTTTCAGATTTCTCTACGTGCGGTAAATTTTCCTAGCCATCGCAGACACTCACACGCGCACACACGCGCGCACACACACACACACACACAGACAGACAGACAGAGCGATGTGTTCTTTTGTTAGTATAGATATTCATAAATGCAAAGTTTTGTAAAAGGAAACTATATATTTTCAAATAATGAGTGCATGTGTTTTATTTTATTAAAACTAAATAGAGCATGCGAGACAATAGATACATGCAGAGAAAATTCTCAAACAAGAGTACATTTAGTATTTTTGAAGTGTTCCTTTTTAACACTTTCCAACATAGTTGAAAAGTGTTCAAGTGTTGGGTTTGTCTGTCTGTCTGCCGTCTGTGTGTCCGTGCTCTAACTCGCGTAAATGTGCTCGCATTGCCATACAATTGATATATGTTATTGAGATTTACAATGTCATGTTAGGTATTGAAAATGAAGCGTGTAGCATTTAGGTATTATTCGTTTACAAGAATTCTCGAAAGAATTCCATTATATTACGGTCTACGAGAAAAAGTAGTTAGCGGTACATTTTATTGATATTTACAACATGTTTTAGACATATCAAAATTGATATATGTCACTTAGGTGTACTACAAGATGTTTAAAACATATCAAAATTGATATATATCACTTAGGTGTACTACAAGATGTTTAAGGCATTTTGTTTATTATGAAACTTATTTAAAAGCAGCGTGAATATGAGTGTTTCGAAGAACCATTTAACCCACATAAATAAGTTTTCACTTCGCAATACCCTAGTCTTTGATAATATTTCAATATTTCATGATAAAAGTAGTAGGATGTGGCAATCCCAAACCTTTCTTCTATCTCATACATGTTAATACTTCCTGAAAAATGGATTATAGCAGCGCCACTGGTTAGGTGATTTACACCAAAATCTAATCAGCAACAACTTATGTAGAAATTCTAATTGAATTTGAAGTTTGATGAAAATCCGTGCATTAGTTTTTGGGATAGAGCTATTGCGGAAATTGTGAAAAGTTCTGCAATAGCAGTGGCACTTGTTGGACAATTTATACCAAAAACTCATCAGGATCAATATATATCAAGGATTAACTGAATCATAATTTGATGAAAATTTATGCATTAGTTCTTGAGATACAGCTAGTGTGGAAATCATGAATAATTCAGCATAGCAGCGCCACCTGCCGGGCGATTTACACCAAAAAGTAATCAGCACCAATTTATATCAGGGACTAACTGAATCTAAAGTTTTATTAAATTCCGTTCATTAGTTCTTGAGATAGAGCGCCCACAGAATTTGTGTCACACACACACAGACAGACTCACGGACTCACAGACAGACATTTTGTAAAAACATATTTTTTGTTATCTCTGACCCCTAAAACGTGTAAATCCGCCGAAAACCGGAATCCGAAAATTTTCGCGAATTTTAATACTTTCTTCTTGTACAGATAGAATAAAGTAAAAACTAGAAAACAGTAATTATGCTTTTTCAGAATTTAGTGTCGCCCTTATGACAAAAAAAAATATATATATATATATATATAAATATAGATACAGTAGTGTCCCGATTATCCGAGTTAATCGAACTTATACCTTTGGAATGTATCATTTTCTTCTGATGGACTGATGGCTTCCATTATAATGACTGTTTCATAATAATGGAAGCCATCAGTCCATCAGAAGAAAATAACTCGGTGAAAACGAAAACACTCTTTCGTATGCAACAACAGATATAAGGCTGAACATGACCAGTTAGTAGAAGTTTGGAAAATCGGAAATTGGATGCTACCCAAAACAGTCCGAAACAGCAAGTTAATGTTTGTTAGTTCCAGAAAATGGTGTCGTCAGTGAAAACTCGTTTTCAAATAATAAAAATATGCTACTGCATGAAAAGATAAGTTTAAATAAGAATAATTAAACCGAACATAATATTTTACATCAATTTTACATTGTAATCACTTAAATAAAAATAATGTAAAAACCGATTATTAAAGATATTACTTATTTATTTACTTATATGGGTGATATTTTCTATTGTATGCAAACTTACAATACGCAAAATCAAAGTGTACTAACCGCCATTGGCGACCAGTTTGGTCTCCCTTAAAATTTATATTTGGGAAAGCATGCTAAGCATTGTGTCATGTTACTTTTATTCACAACTTAATTTACTTGGATTCCCTATATAAATATAATTAATATAATCCCTTAAGCTGATATTAGTTTTTGTTGCATTAAAATACCCCAATTTGTTGATTTTGTGTAAGCATCGGTTTACAATGGAAGTCTATGGGAGTTTGGCGAAATATTAGAGATATCGCCAATTTGGCGTCCCTTTTGGTGATTAATTTGGTCGACAAATTTGGCGATATATCGCCATGTTGGCGACAAACTAGCGACAGAATAGGATCCCCCCCCCCCTTTATAGGTATGAAGATGCATTAAATGCTGTTCAATAACTAATGAGATGCGTTTCATTCGGGCGTTGCCATTAAACATTTAACAAATAATCGCGATTTCTGTGCCACATACGATAGCGTAATATATATATAGATTGGGTTTCCTTTTCTTTCGCTCTGATTTTTAAAAGTTTATCCCGAATTTTCCACGATAAACGTATAATTTTAAATAGGCGAAGTTTTTCAGAATGAAATATATAATTCGATATCCAATAAATTTATATTCTTATAATTGAAATAATTTAGTTATTTATTTTATTGTTTAATAATGTTATTTAGATTTTTATTGTTTAACCCAGGCATCAGAATTCTCTCCAAAATCTATCATAAAATTCACAGAGCGCAATAAATACTTGAGAGATTTTTTTTAATGTCTGAGTGAAAAAATAATTCAACAATAATTATTTTCTGATTCCCAACTTGTATATATGTAGTTTAATAAATGGACATGGAGCCTTAAAAATATATCTTCGCAAAAACACAATTGTTTGAGCCATGAAAATTACTCACGATTCGGATAAAATTAGTTGCGTTTTTCGATGGAATGCGTTTCTAGTTACAAAAGATACTAAAAATATATGTAACTCTTTATAGTAGAAGGCGTGGAAATGATATCCGAAGTACAACATTCAATAGCTTTCAGCTAAATTGGTTTCACTACGAGTTGTAGTGGGCTATATGTGGAAACACGTTTTTCTGTTTCGTTGTCATAGGGATAAATAAAGATACCATGTCAAATTTATATGAGATGTAATCAAAATACATACTGCTATCCTATCCATAAAGTGCTATTAAAAATGAGTTGTATTCAGATTTATTACAGTTGAGATTATCCCTTAAAGGGTATACTGATGTAACGTCTGTTAAATTAAGATATTTTTTGTGGAAGTTTTATGAAAAAAAAAAATGACAAATTATTTTTAAGAATAAGAACAAAAAATCTTCTTAAAACACCATAAAAAATTTTTTTTTCTTTTTTTTTTTTTTTTTTAATGCGCTAAATTATTTTTAAACTGAAATCATCATTAGATTAGAAATATTTTAAACAGCAAACTCCATATAAATAAAATAAATCTGACCATCAGGAAGTTCTAAACGGAAAAATGATGCGTAGCCCCCTTCTATCTGGTGGGAATTGCTGCTTGATAACAGGGGTCCTGAAGTAAATAAATAAGAATTTTTAAATTAAGCAAGTCAAATTTTTAAATTGAAGGAGGAAATCTGGAAAACCATTCCTTTTCACACAAAGATTACAATATTATTATCATTTAATTTAATGCGAATTATTTGGGCTCAAAAGGCAAAAGATTATCTTAGAAACCACAATGATGAATTGTAAAGAAAGATTTAATGGTTCAACAGATAAGTACATAGCACATGTCTCATGTAGCTTCGAACCAGAGTTGGGCAGTATCGAAAATATATGTATTTGAAATACATTTACAAAATACATTTGTATCTTGTATTTTGTATTTTAAACCGATAAGATCAAAGTATTTTTGTAATGTATTTTCTGATGGTTTTACAATGTATTTTGTATTTTGAACATACTCAAAATACATTTTTTCCAAATTTCAAACTGCCATATTTAAACCGCACAGAGAACAGCTGCGATTCATTTAAAGGAAATACACAACTATCTGTTTTGATTAGTTTTAAAATTCTATTTTGGAAGTCAATATAAACACACTTTTTGACTACACACGAATGTTGAGACAAGGAGGTTGATGAATATGATGTTTTGATAGATACAGCAAATATATATTCTTGCTGATTAGTTATAAAAATAACTTTTATATATCTTAATGTTGCTGTCGGAATTACAAGAAAAAAAAAAAACATGTATTGTGTATGATAGACCGGAAGGATCTGTCAGAGTTTTGCAGGTGCAGCGCTTTATTACCGACAGTTATCCATTGACCACACATATAAAGACCTCAATTTTTTTTTCTAGTCTAGTAGTTTTATTTAAAAATATCGAAAAAGGATTTATTAAAAATTCGCATGTTTCGTTCATTAATATGAATTTTGATAGACAGTAATTGCAAGAAAATTGCTACAATGAACTTTTAAAAAAACGATTTGACTATGAAACAAGTAAAAAAAAATCATGCGTACAGCATAGATTATGAAACACTTTCCAACACACCCTGAAAGCTTTAACGAAACTTCATTACTTAGGGAAATAAGGTAAATAAGATAACTAAGTAAACATTTAAAAATCTGATTTCAGTAGTTACCGCTCATAGGCAAATATGTATTCCAATTCTTTTGAACAGCCTTGTATTCGATCTGTATGTTGATATATATATACTATATAATGGGAAAATTTAGTTTAGCAAGAAAATGCATAAAAGGTTGAAATTCATCTTTCAGCAATTTATAATAGATGGAAACATACTTGAATACTTTTGTACAACCCTGTAGTTTACCTAGTACCTCTATTACATGGCATTATTTAGCTAAAATTTAATTAAAACTAAAACACAGTTAAAACTACTGAAATTACATTTCCAGAAATTACCACCCATAGACGGCCATGTATCCAACTCTTTGCGCGGCCCTGAATATCAATTTATCTATATTCTACAAATATTTCTTAGTACACTAAATTCAGTTCAGCGTAAAAATGCATAACTCCTTTAAAACCCACCTTTAAGCAATTTATGCTCATACTCAGTAACCTTTACGATTTCATTTCTGTAGCTCTGTATATGAACTATAGGATTTATACGCACTTTATAGTATGCATAAATATAGTGAACAGGTAGGTAAGTGTGATCACAGATCGCACAGAGGGTTTCCTTTAATATTCATTTCAAAACACTTTATCCTTTTGAAAAATCTGTTAGTTCCACATTTCGCAACCAGGGGCTCACTCTATTCTAAACAAACCTCTATCCGAAAGAAACTCCGTTTTATAGACTTTCCGTAGATATATTAGTCGAGGGGATTGGGCCGATAGCACCCGAGATAAGTAGGTGCCACTGGCGGTAAAAAGTAGAACTAAAATATGTAAGGTTATGGTGCATAATATGAAAGAATGGTCAAAGGGGTGTCGGCAAAAGTTGGAAAAGTGCTCCCCGGGTGAAAAGGGCCGAGATTAGAAAAATTGCTTAAAATACACAAGTTAGAGCCCGGAGGAGTAAATAATATAAGACTTTTTGAAAATTTTATGATTTGCCGTGTTGTCTGGGGTATTAAGCTATACGTATGCAAAAATTCATGTCTCCAACTTAATTAGGGGCTCTCTTAGAAAGAATAGCTTAAAATACATATGTGGCAGCTCAAAGGATTAAACGTAAGACTTTTTCAAGATATCATGATTTGTCACCTGGCCTCAGGTGTTCTGCTATAAGTATGCAAAATTTAAAATCTCCAATTTAATAAGGGGCTCAGTTAGAAAGAATTGCTTAAAGTACGCATTAGGGAGCCCAAAGGATTAAATGTACGATTTTTTCAAAATTTTATGATTTGCCATATGATATGCGGTGTTCAGCTATAAGTATGCCAAATTCCACGCCTCCAGCCTAAATAGGGCTCACTTAGAAAGAATTGTTTAAAATACACATGTGAGCGCTCAAAGGGTTAAATGTACGGCTTTTTCAAAATTTTATGATATGTCGGTTGATGTGAGGTGTTCAGCTATAAGTATGCCAAATTTCACTCCTCCAACCTAATTAGGGACTCACTTAGAACGAATTGTTTAAAATACACATATGGGAACCCAAAGGGTTAAATGTACGACTTTTTCAGAATTTTATGATTTGTCATTTGATGTGAGGTATTCAGCTATAAGTATGCCAAATTTCACGCCTCCAACCTAATTAGGGACTCACTTAGAAAGAATTGTTTAAAATACAAATGTGGGAGCCCAAAGAGTTAAATGTACGAGTTTTTCAAACTTTTATGGTTTGTCATTTGATGTGAGGTATTCAGCTATAAGTATGCAAAATTTCACGCCTCCAACCTAATTAGGGCTCACTTAGAAAGAATTGTTTAAAATACACATGTGGGAGCCCAAAGGGTTAAATGTACGACTTTTTTAAAATTTTATGATTTATCGTATGATGTGTGGTGTTCAGCTATAAGTATGCAAAATTTAAAGTCTCCAACATGTATAGTTTCTGAGAACGGGCTCCGTGAGAGACGGATAAACAGACAGCCAGGCATACAGACAGAGGAGCGAGACGAATAGGATTTCGTCAGATGAACGAAACCCTAAAAAAGCGCATATCATAATTAAAAATGCATTTCGAGCAATCATTACTAATATACAGTAATTCGGATACAATATAGTATCTGAAATCTTTTCAAATACACCACAAACAATCCCCCCTACACCATTATGAACGGAATTCTTTTGTGTGGCCCTGTAAATGAACAATAACTATTCTTTGCACCGCATATTCAGCAGAATGCATATTTTAGTAGACTTCATAAATGAATATCAATTTTACTATGTCTGAAAGAGTGTAACATTATTAAAAATCATTTGAAACGATTTTTTCCCATTGGGCGTAATGTAACGGAAAACTTTTGACTGTCCCTGTAAATGAGCTAAACATGCTACAAACTTCATTTGAAATAGGGAACGTATTATGGTAGAGGTCACTAACATCCAAAAATTTCAGAACGATCCGAGCATATTTATGAGAGTTAGAGCGTGGACAGACGGACAGACGGCTAGACGGCCAGACAAACCGAAGTCATAAACACTTTTCAACTTTGTTGGAAAGTGTTAAAAATGAAATTTATGACTTTGCAAATTTTGCATTCGAATTATTTCTACTTTTTATGAATATTTTATAAGTGCCTTCTTTTTACGAATGTAAGAGCTTTCATATTTTTTCTGCTCTATATTAAAAGTTTCAAGACTTTCATAGTAAGTGCAAATGATTTCTCATTTCTTTGCGCTTATATATGGTTTGATATTTTACCTGAGTGTCTTAATTTTAAAATTAATTTATACGAAAAATTCGTACTTTTGTTAATAATAATAATTCAACTTGTGTTAAAAATTATCTAATTTTTTCATTTATATTTTTCAATTCAGTAATACACATTTTAAATTTCGTATGCATTACTTCTAAAATGCACCATAATCGAGAAGTTGTGCCCCAAATATTACGTTGAGTAAAAAGTTTTCCGCCAAAAAATATTTTATTGTAAAATAATAAATACATACAAAATCATCAAAGATAATGAGGATAGTAATCTCCGTTCCAAAATTAAGCAATTCCACTGCTACTTTTCAGCAATTTCACTGCTGAAAAGTAGTTGAAAAATTAATTGAAAATTGTATATTCACCGATGCTGGGCTCATTTGCGTCTCATGTTTCGCCACTAGATTGTGTGCTCATGAAGACTTTTCCATCTAGTGCTGCGGTTGCAGCCTTACCGACTCATATAAGTGAGAGGTGCCAAGCTGGGCATCGTCCTTGTGGTTTAGTGGTAGAGCACTGGAGATCTATTCCAGGGATCCGGGTTCGATTCCCGGCTTGGACATTTTTCACTAAGTTGGTTTACGACTTGTTAGCAATGTGATTATTCACGTATTTAATATTCAATAATTTCAAGCGTAATTTCACTGCTGAAAAGTAGTTGAAAAATTAATTAAAAAACAATATATTATACTTTAAGGTTGTCCTCAAATTCAAAGTTCAGCGTTCTGTCAAATTCTCAAAATTTATTGTTTTTTTTTTCTGTGTGTGTGTGTAAATTTCCAATTCGCATGTATTACAGCAGTACTAAGAAACTTGAATAGCGTTCTCATTTATCTGTAAAGACAAAAGATCTTTCCGAATTTCAGTTTTCAAGTCAGTTTTCAAGTTCGATTTTCGAGTCAGGAAAATCAATAAAAGATCTTCATCTTCGAGGGATTTTTTTTTTGTGTGTGTGTGTGGGGGGGGGGGAGGATTTTTGTATAAGCCAGACCATTGTCTACCACGGAAAATTTTCTCAGTCCCGATCGATTCCGCATTAGACAGAGTTTACTGTATTTCTTATTATAGTAACAGGTGCTTAATAAAAATAAAGCAATAACAAAATATAAACAAGAACTGATTATAAATAACCTGAATTTTAATTTTGAAATTAAGTACCTTTTACATATATCACAAGGTTTTGAAAAATGTTTTGTTTGTCACAGTTTTGATTGCCTTTGCTTTGAAGCTCTATCACGGAGTTTTGTAATATTATTAGTTCACTAGTATCATAGTTTTTCTGCTGTTCCAGCCGTGCCAAACCTTTTGCAAAACATTCAAAAACTTCAGAATTGCTAATTTGTTCGTTTTCTTCGTTCCACTCCGCAGTTTACGGTAGTTCAAGTTAAATTCAAAGGAACTCTAAGAAAGGGGATCGAAGATATTTATATGTACTCGTAGTCAGGAAGGGACCGCTTGCACTCAAGAAATATGATAGTTTAAAAAAAAAGAAACAAAAAAGCTTTCAAAATGGATTTTGCATACAAGGAATGTGATAGTTAAAAAAAAAAAAAAAGCTTCAAAAATGAATTTTGGTTAACCGAGAGTTTCGGTTAAAAGAGTTTCGGATAAAAGAGGGTCTACTGTATATCCAAAAAACTAATGGACGAAATTTAATCCAATTTCATATTATTTTTGATTTTCAAATAAATTAATGCTGATAACATTTGGGGTGCATCGCTCAAGAGGTAGCGTTGTTATGCTGTGTTTTTATGATTACCATAACATGTACGTAAAATTCTCGTTTTTTTTTTTTTTTTTTTTTTTTTTTTTTTTTTTTTTGTTTGTTTGTTTGTTTTCTTCCATTTCAAAATGATCATATTTGTAAATAAAATTTAAATGAATAAGTACCACGTAGATTAAATGTCCTTTTTTAAAATAAATTTTCTGGTTCGTAGTGCTGATTTTAAAAAATCTGAAGTTGGCAGGTGTGCCGTGAGAGCTATATTTCAAGAAATAGATCACGGAATTTCATCAAACTTCATCATATTCAGTTAATATGGATGACATTTTGGTGTATATCGTCCTACAGATGATTTTTTTTCTCTGCTGTGTTTTTTAGGATTTTCGAGGTTTTTATATTTCAGCACCTATTGAATAGAATTGCACCAAACTTTTTATGCTTTTTCTGAAAATCAATACTGTCTCAATTTTGGCTTAGAACAAACACTCTGTAGCGGGCGGTGCTATCCTATGCCTCGTGAAAGAGATTCCTTATCGGATCCACAATCTAGAGGTCTGCACGAGTCGGAATTTACAGGATCGGGTCTGGCCGGCCCGCACAAAAACAATATTGGACCGGACCAATGAAAAAATTAAAAGTTCGACCCAAGCCCGTCCCGTACAAAAATCAGTGAAAACAGGCCCGGCCCGTGGACAAATCAATTAAATGAGGCATGACTCAATTTCTATTAAAAAATTAGATTTTTCTAAACATACAATTAAGATTCTTGTAAAAAATACTGCATACATATTTATGGGATAATTTTACAGTACATTTTAAAATTACGATGTGTTCGCCATACAGAAAATTCACAATAGCAACATTAATGATTACTTAGAGTCTTAGACGTTTCAACATTCAAATAAAGATTCATTAAAAAATTAATGTAGTTTAGAATAAAAGAAAAAATGAGGGTTAAAAACAGGATAATTTTTGAAGCTGTATAATAAAATGGAGATTTGTGAAACTATTTTTCTGCCATTTAATAAGGCTTTTCTCAAATCCAAAGGAGCTTTCTGATACATTTCTGAATCCATTTCTTTTCGGAAACGCATAAGATTGGCAGGGGTTCGTATTCAGAAACAATGTTTTGAATCGAATTTCCGGAAGCGATAGCACGCGAAAGGAGAAAAACCTGAAATCACGTGACAAGAATCTCTTATATCTCGATAAGGAATTTATTTTTTTTAAAAAAAAGGAAAAACGCTATTCGAATCCAAATCCCTTCAATAGTCAGGCCTGTCAATCTTATGCCTTTACAGTAAAAAATTAGTCAGAAAATGTGTCAGGAAATTTCTCATTGTTGAGCAGTGAATTTGAGAACCACCTTGAGGTATATTTCCAAAGATTCCGTTAAGAGAAGTTCATTATCGCTATTAATATTTTTATAAAACACATTTCCTTCCCTACACAACCAACACCTACTTGACAAGAATATCAAGTAGGTGTTGACACAACACATCCTGAGAACAATAAAGTCCAGTTACGGCCCTGCTCGACTATGTAGAAAAAAATACAAGCCTGCTCTCGGCCCAGCCCGAGTCTGCTGAAAAAATTAAGCCATGGCTCAGACACCATGTAACTGTTCGATGGTTGATTTCTACGCTGGACATGTTACATTTCTGTATTGATGTTGTCAAACTAGCGTCGGCTCGTGACGCACATTTATTCTTATTACTTATTCTTGCGAAAGTCACATTAATTTAAAATGTCTCATATTTTATCGGCTTCGATTAAAGTTTTATAGCGGGCCAGTAGGCCCGTTTAATTTCTCTTATCGGCCCGGCCCGTTTATTTTTTCCCGGCCTGGCCCGTTGAAAAAATTGTTCTAATTCTGCTGGCCCGGTCCGTCCCGTTTGAAAATTCGCCTTCTTTTTGTCGGCCCGGGCCGGCAAGTATAAGCCGCCGTAGTTTATTCATTATCAGTTATTCTTGCAACTTTCATACACTTTTAAGCATGTATCTTGTATTTTGAATTTTTGAAATTTGGAAAGTATTTTGTATTTTGTATTTTAAGTTGAAAAAACAATGTACTTTGTATTTTGTATCGAAAATGGTTTTTCGATGCATTTTGCCCAACTTCAAACCCATATTTGAAATCAATAGTTTAATTTTAGTTGAGTGTATTTTATGGAAGACCCACAATGCTTTAATAAATAGCATTTTTAGAAAAACACATTTAAAAGTTTTGGAAGAAATATGGACGTTTTCGCAAACAACGAAAAGCGCAGCCAGTTTTTATTATGCACTGAGCAATGCGGTGTTGAAAATGGGAAAAACATGGAACATTTTAGGTTTTTTTTTTTTTTTTTTTTTTTTTTTTTGAAGGTTTTACATCAGCCTTTCTGTTTTAAGACACCGACGTAGGGCCCTAGCAACAATTCTGACTACAGTACTATTAAAATCATTGTATTACTACAAAGAAAAGTTAATGATGAAACATGCAGATACACTGTAAAAAAAATTCTGTCAAATTGACAGGAAAAAACTGTCAATTTTAGCGCCAGTGGAAACCATTAAATTAACAGAAAAAGATGGTAAGACAGAAACAAACTGTTTTTCTTCAAAACGGTTTTTTTTCTGTAAAAAATACAATTATTTTCTGTAAAAATTACAGATATTTTTACAGTGTACAGGGTATTAATATTATATAATTAGATGATTTTTAAAAATGTTATACATTTTTTTTATTTCATATAATTTTTTATTTTAATCTCCTGCATTAGTATCTTGTGTTATGAAAACTGAAAGTTTTCCACACTTTTCTTTTTATTTATAGAACAAATGGTCAATTGTTGTCAAACACACGAGCGGAATGTCCAGTATGTTGCCGAGAATTCTTTATTACGTTACTTGACATAAAATAATTTTTATTTCTTAAAATTTATTTTATATATATGTTTTCGAAGTGGTGACAACTATATTATCAATCTGGATAGAAAACAAATATATGTTACTCTTGTTACTCTGTTACTATGGTTTAAAAAAATTAGACATATCAATTCCTCTGAAAGATTTAAAAAAAAAAAAAAAAAAAGTGTTGGAATGATGACCCACTTAAAAAATCCCCAAGAAAATATTATTCAACAGATTTTGTATTATCTTTAAAAAATGCGTATACATAAATTAAGAATAATATCTCTTTTTTAACTGGAAATTTTATTATACGTTTGAACCCTGTTTTGTAACTTTATTTGAAAATGACCTATATCATAGTAAACGAAACTAATCTAATGCTTGTTAAATTAAATCAATTAAGAATAAATTAAATAAACTCACCTGTACGACTATAATTTTAAAATAAAAATCATCAAAATATATAAAAATAAAAGTGTGTCATTTGGGTAGATAAAAGACGTATTCTTAACTCTGCAAACCTCACAAATTCTTTAAACCTTCTTATTAATGTCTATTAAACATGCACTCTTAATCGAAATGCCAAATTACTGTCACTTAGCGGACATCATTTCATGACGTTTTCCTGAACATTTGAAGGATGATCGATAACTTCTATGAGAAAAGAATGTGTCACACATTTTGTTTGCCTTAATTTAGACGCATTTATTTCTAAATCGGAGGGAAATTTCTTGTATGATTATGATTACATGATTATTCTATCTTTTATGCTTAGCACTATCTGCGGAAATTTATGATAATTGTGGAATTGTCAAGCTAAATATAAGATATCTTAAATTCAGGGGAGCGCAAAAAGGATGAAACACCTTTAATGTTTCTTACATTCATTTAGAAATAGGTAGACAATGAAAATAACAAAAATGCTCAAAATAATGTAGTACGGAGGGTGTTTACACATATTGGGAACGATTTTGACAACGAAAATAAAATATATAAATCAAAACAAATATTACTTTTTAATATGCTCTATCTAGTAGGCCTTGTTGTGAACTATCCTATTGCAGCGGGATTTCCATGATAGTAGGGCTTTTTATAAAACTGGAAGTGGAATTTCGCACCATTCCTCCACCACACATTTCCAGAGTCCACTCAACGTAGTGGGTCGGCCTTTCGCAAGAGCTTGCTTTAAGAGTCCAAAGGCACACTAATCCATTGGTGGGGGACTTGGTTGGAATATGATTAAACGGTATACACTTGATGGCAGTTTCTCTTGTCAATTTTTCCAGAAATGGGACCGTACTTTTGGATGCATGGCTACTTGCTTTATCCTGGTGGAACTCAACACTTTTAACGTCCGTAGGATGAAGTTTTGGAATTTCTTCTAAAAATAAGAATTCGAACAGTGGTTTGATTATAAGTAGAGTTAATTTTGACATTTTTCTCAACTTTTCTTATCTTTAATTCTCCGTTGTAAACAGGGGCGGCGCCAGAACTTGCCCGACGGGGGGGCATGGTATCCCCGACAGGGGGGCCGAATTAGTCCCTGCGCACTCGACCCGAATCCGAAAATTACATTTGAAGTCAACCCGCAACCCGACCCGAACTCGACATATTTCAATCTGCATCCGGACCGAACTCGAAATACTTTAACCCGCAACCCGAACAGAATCCGAAATGAAAGGAAAGTAAATAAAGTTTTAATGCAAATGTGAAAAGTAATCTATAATTAAATCTCTAATACCAATTTTATGTTTTCCATAGAAAAATGGACACATCTGTATTCTTTAATATTCGAATATAGTAAAATGAATAGCAGACACCTTGTTACATGGAGTAGTGCATCGGGTCGGCGTCGGGCTGTACTTAATTTTCCTTTTTCCGGTCGGGATGACTCCATCTTTCTTTCTGCTGGTCGGGTTCATCCTGGAATATTTCTTGCTGGTCATATTTATGCTTTTTGAAAGTTGGGTTTTGGGGATTTTCAGAAAAAAAAAAAAGTTTGAGTAGAACTGTGTTTTAAATGAAAATAAATATCTATATGAATATGGATGAATATATATTCAATTTACTGCATCAGATATAAAATGTATATAAGAAATGTGACCATACATTATTCTCTCTTTAAGAAGCATTTTTTTTTTTTTTCGTGCTCCGGAATATAAAAAATATTACCAACATTTCTTTTCTGATAAACAGAAATATATATGTATCGTATTTGTGATAGTTTTTGCACACATACACATGTGACATGTATGTAGATTGGGAGGTGAACACTATTCAAAAGTATAAGCGTACGAATATATAAGTGTTAGGAATTGAAAAACTGTTCACTAAATAGACGTGTCCGCTTTTTCGGGAGTGTGCATTGTGGAAATCTTATTATATATAGATTTTTAACCTGAAAAAATATTTTGGAGATTATTTTGAAAAATCGGATCAACCCGAACCGGACCCGCAAGAGTCAAAACCCAACCCGAACCGAACCCACAGCAAAAAAGTAGAAGTCAACCCGACCTCGACCCACAACACAAAAATATAGCTCGAACCCGGGGTCGGGTTGGGTCGGATGCGAGTAAAAGTGGGTAACCCGACCCGATGCAGAACTCTAGGCCGATTTCGTAATGTATATTAAAAAAGTGTCGCCAAGCCCGGGCCTGTCTCGAAGCCCGAGTTCGGTAAAATTTTCGTTCATTAAGCTCGGTCAGAGCTTAATTTTTATCTCAAGACTCGGGTCGGGCTGACACTAAATTTTATTTTTTTAAATGTTGGGCCGGGTAGGAATTTCATTCTTCCTGGGACAAGTCTGGGTCTTGAATTTTTTCTGTAGATTCGGGCCAGACTGGGACTGTATTTTATTCTTTCGGGGCCGTATAGAATGATAGTTTTTTCTCACGAGTAATGTCCCGGTAACGTTCCTCCTTTATTAGTAGAGAAAATGGACGATAAAACAGCATATCTTTGTTTGTTTCTTCTTCTTTCTTTTTTGTTTGCGTTTTTTAAATAAAAGGCGGGGTATTTGGTTAATTTCTAGAGAAATTAATCAAATCCCGGCAATTTCTGAAGAAATTAATCAAATCCCCCTGGGCCAAAAATGCGAAAAAAAGCAGACAGACCGTGCCGGCACGGTATGCTTGTAACAGGAAATGCGCAAGTGTTTAGCTTTTATAACGGGCCGGGCAAACAATAGTTCAGCTTGATACTATGTTAATTTAAACAATAACATAAAAAACACTCTTTGTTTACCCATTCAATTTATAAAAATACTCGCCAAACACTTTTTAATAAAGGTTAAAGTGAGCAGATGTATTTTACCATGTCTTATCTCTTCTTGAACCTTATTTCGTATAGGCGCCTAAAGATTGCGGTCAATCGAATAAACATTAAACAGAAGAGCACATGAGCTCTAAGACAATATACGTATAAGGTATTCGGTAACATCCGGCCGTTCTGACGATTGTGGCTGACTTGTGATTGAATTCTCTCGTCTCAGACTAAAGAATAAAATTTTAATTTAGAGTAAAGGCCGAAACGAGCCTTTTTTGCACCCGGGGCAAGCATGGATTTTGGCGCTTCCCCCCCTCTTCCGCAAAGTATATTTACAAAGCGAATTTTACTAATTTTCTAATAGCCGATTTATTTTAAAATTTAAAATATGTAATACTGAACTATGTAATCTACAATGGCGGATTCAAGAGGGAGGTCACGGGGGTCATGACTCCCCTCTGAACACCAACAAAAATATTCTAAAAATCATTTTTAATATGAAATATACAGTAGAGTCCCGATTATCCGAATCCCGCTTAACCGAGTCCTGCTTAACCGAGTTTCCGCTTTCACCGAGTTATTTTCTTCTGATGGACTCATGGCTTCTGATATTATGAAACAGCCATTATAAATGAAGTGTTAGGTGAAGATGAAAGAGCAGCTGTAAAAAGTTAGAACTCTGATTTTTCTGGTCAGAATGGGAAGAAAAAAAATGGCCATGATTTTTTTTGACAAAAAAAAAAAAAATTATGGCCATTATTTTTCTTTCCATTCTGACCAGAAAATCAGAGTTCTAACTTTTTACGACTGCTCTTTCATCTTCACCTAACACTTCATTTATAATGGCTCTTTCATAATAATAGAAGATCAGTCCATCAGAAGAAAATGATCCATTCCAAAGGTATAATCCTTCATTTGGCGCCCCTTCGTTCTGGCGCCCGGGGCACATGCCCCCTCTGCACCCCCCCCCCCCCTCAGTTTCGGCCCCGAGTAGACTCATAAAAATTTGATGTAATTTGGGCATGGTGAAAAAGTGGAACATTTAACATCCGGCGTAGTTGTTCGCGGGACGAATCCCGGGATCCCTGAAAATCGGGACATTCCGCGTAAATCTGAACATCTGGTATAACATTAAGTTGACACTACAATAATTTATAAGGTTCATAAGCTTTTTGCAATTCGGGTTGCTGGGATTTTTCCAAACAAGTTTGACCCCAAGTACGTATCAGATGAAAAGAAATACAAATTTGAACATGAATGAGAATACAATCAGTTTACTGCATGAGAAATAAAATGGTAAGAAGTGTCATAATAGATATCATTTCTTTAAGAAACATTTTTTCTTCTTTCGAAATTTGGAAAATATTATCAACTTTTCGCTTTTCAGACATGCAATAACATATGCATCATATTTGTGATAGTTTATGCACACCTACACGTTACATGTTTGTAGATTGGGAGGTATCCACTATTCAAAGAGGTATAAGCGTACAAATATTAAAGTGTTAGGAATTGAAAAAGTGTTCACTAAATAGAGATGTCCGTTTTTCGGGAGTGCACATTTAGGAGGTCTTACTGTATATAAATTTTTAACCTGAAAAATATTTTGGACATTCTTTTGAATCATCTGGTCAACCAGAACCCGACCTGCAAAAGTTAAGACCCAACCCGAATCCGAAACAATGAAAGTCAACACGACCCGTTGGGAAAAAGTAAGTCATCCCAACTCGAACCCGACCCGCAACAAAAATATATTGCCAACCCGACCCGAACCGATGGTCGAATCGGGTGCGGATAAAATTGGATAATCCGACCTGATGCAGGACTCTAGTAGATGTTTGAATGGGCCTAAATTTCCAGGCCCGAGAATGCCGGAATATCCCGGTGATATTTGAAGAGCTTTTTCTCTTATTTTAAGAATTTTTTTTCTTTTGACCGAAAAATTTTAGAAAATCTTGTGCTTAGGTTCATGATTTTTACTTATTTTTAGATAAAAGTGATTTATAAATTCCGTTTCTAAAACGTAAAAATACTAGGCAGAGAGCTGCCGGAACACCCATGTAAATTGACGATCATGTTGCTTTATGTGTGAGTATTTCAGGTAGTTACTTGTTTTCTGTATTTTGAGGGGAAATGGGCAAATCAAAGCGCAATTTTTCATGTTTAAATGAAATATAATCAAGGGAAAAAATTGTTCAATTCACAGATTATTTTAAGGATCAATTCACGGATTATTACTGCAGAGTTCTGCGTGGTTTGGGTTATACCCGACCCGAACCCGGAAATTCTATATCCATTCAACCTGAACCAGTAAAAAAAAAAAAGAAAACGTTGACCCGATCCCGACAAACATCGACCCAAAACGACAGGATTCAACCCGAACCCAGTACCAACACAAAATGAAAAAAAATA
The DNA here is from genome assembly GCA_963932465.1 of Maratus speciosus. NCBI lineage: Eukaryota > Metazoa > Arthropoda > Arachnida > Araneae > Salticidae > Maratus > Maratus speciosus. Next base: position 21,411,471 of record OZ010792.1, on the reverse strand, counting down.
TCCAGATTGTAATGGAATAATGGAAAAGTAGTCTACAATTATATCTCTAGCATCAATTATATTGTTTATGTAGAAAAAACAATATATCTGTATATGTACTCGTTGACACTCAAATAATATAGTTTTTCATTTTAAAATATATTGAGAAATCGGGTAGAATCGAACCCATCCGCCAGAAAAAAATTAAAGTGAATCCAACTCGAAAAATAGAAGCCCCTCTCAACCGCCGCGGCGAGCGGCCCCTATTCGTCCGCAGCCCTTTATTCTTCCACTTATTCCGACTCTTTTGCGGAAGCAAGGTTCATAGGTCCCCAGCCACGTCCCGAGTGAAAGACACTCTAGCGAAAGCCAATTTGAGTCAAAAATTGAAATCGGACAAATTTAAAAGAGAATTACACAAATTAAAGACACCGAAAAGCGGGAAGGAAGGGGCTCGGGGCGATGAAGCTACCGAACGATTCCCAGCTACTTCGAGCTCTTTATTAGTCTCGGTCGGCAGTTGGGGGTGGGCGGATGGGTCAACCGCCGCGGCGAGTGGCGTCTCTTCAGCCCTTTATTCTTCCACTTATTAGGTCTCCGGCCACGTCCCGAGTAAAAGACACTCTAGTGAAAGCTAGGTTGAAAAAAAAAGCCCCCCTGAAAGAGTATTCTCTCCGGATCAGACTCAAACCACCAGCCGGGTTGCTTTTTCAAGAAGGCTCACGTTTTGAGCACTTTATCGCCAGAGTAACGGTTGGCGCGGGGATGAATTCAATGTTACGCACCCTTTCTTGTTCCTGACGTCTTACGCGTAGCGAACAACAACCCATTCCTTTGCTGAGAGCTTTTTGCTTTTAAAACAAAGAGCTTTTTCGCATTAAAGTGCTTCTAATTGCACAATATATATAATTCAAACATAAGTTATGTTTTTCAGTTCAATAATATTCATTTATGTCATTAATTCGCAAAAACAGACGTAAAGATTTTTTTTTTTGTAATAAATATAATTCTATTGATCATGTTTTTATGACACAATTGAACTTAGTTTTATTAGCATTATAGTCAGGAGAGGTAATTATGACCACTTTTTACATTTTCAATATTGTTATTATTATTATTATTATAATATATATATATATATATATATATATATATGTTTGGTTTTTTATTTTTTTGGCTTATTTCTATTTGGAAAAGTGGTGTTTTCAGTACATAGGAAGTAACTTTGATTCTTTAAGAACACCTTTTAAAAGTTTTAATTCTCATAGCTGTTTTTTTTTAAGTTAAAAGTATGGTTATAATTACCCCACCAAAAACTCACAATCACATAAGTTTGGTGTAATTAAGACCACTAGTGGGGAAATTATGACCACTATATCTTCTCTTTATACTTGCTAATACACATTTGTTTGGGGTAATTGGGACCACTTTGAACACAAAATTAAAAATCTTTAAAATTCTTCAGTTTTTTATTTTAAAATTTTTGCCATATTATATTATTATATAATATTATTTCGTCCTAATTGTTTTATTTGTTATTTTAAAATAGTCATTTGTTATATTTGAATAAATCATTTAAATTCTCTCGGATGAAATCCCCCCCCCCCCCCCCCCCTACACACACCTCCATTTTTCGTCATTCTGAACACATATTGTACTATTTATTAAGTTGAAATGGCAATAAAATAATGATCAATCATCTGAGTCGACTTCCCATTTCGAATTTTCTCTTCTCTCCCCCCCCCCTCTTCTCCAGCACACTATTTTTTAATCATTTAAAATTCATTGTTGCCTTGCAGAAAAGATTAGTTAAAATTGTGTTTTGCTCTATCTGTTGATTTTTAAATAACAAATAAATAATTTCCCATAAAAAAAAGAAAAGGAAAAAAGTAGAATGAAAGATTTAAAAAAAAAAAAAAATCAGGATTAACTTTTTGTGCACACGCTTTCATTTTTTTTTTTTTTTTTTAATTCTTTACATTTTTTAAGATTTTCTGTCCTATTTATTACTTTGAAGTAACTATAAGTAAAGAACTCATTATTCAAATCACCCCCCCCCCCCCGAAAAAAAAAGAAAAGCTTGTTTTTCTTTCACCCCCCCCCCCCCACCCGAAAAAAAAAGTTAAATATTCCAAGTTTTTAATTTTTTTGGTTTATTTTTCTATTTGTTAATTGATAAATTTAACTATTTAAATCTACAGCCCTTCACTATCATACATAGTTTAAAAATTTCTCTACTGATTTTATTTGTTACTTTGAAGTAACAAAAGATAGTCATTCAATATTCCTTCTCCCCCACCTCCCCTTAAGAATTTCATCTCACATTAAAAAGGCAATTTCTAAACATCTTAGTTGCGAATGTGATAGGTTTTTTTTTTCCTGGTTTAGCCTGTTTTCATTCGACTTTGGGTACTGTTTCTGCAGAATGATTTGGTATTAAATTAATTATATAAGTTCATCGCAGAAAATATAGTAATTTTCTGCCACAGGTATTTTTTAAATCTGTGTTTATATACATCAAAATGCACTGAAACTGCATTAATTCATCATCCCCATAAATCCATCTTTATATGTAATCAAATATCTAGATTTATGAAGGTAATGAGTTTTTGTTTAACAGGTATGGAATTAATAATACTCAATTGAATGAAAATGTAGATTTTTGAGGGGATCAAGTAATCAAAATTTTAGTCTATATCATCAAAAGTAATAAAGGCCTTTGATAAAATAGAGTATAAGAGTTCGTAATACAAATTCTTTCGAAGAAGATTCCTTTTCATCTAGAACACATAATTGAAAGTATTTCTTTAATTTAGGTAGGACTGTTATTCTAAAATATCTTAGTTCGTCTTCCGCCATTTCGGCTCAAAGCAAAACACAAGACGACGATTGGCGTTAGAGCTGGATGAACGTTCTCGCTTTCGCCAACTCGCCAAGGCTGGTGCTGAAAACGTGAGCCTTCCTGAAAAAGCAGCCGGGTTGGGTTTAGTTTGCCCAACACGATGCGGGACTCCATCTGAGCCAGACAAAAAATTTCATCCACCACATTTCGACCTGAACCCGAAATACTCGAACCTCAATCAAACCCCAATCCTAAATGATGAAAAGAAAAATATACCTGTATATGTATATGTTATATAAAAAATTTTACTTTTACTATTCATTTAAATTATTCTAAATTGCCGACATATTCATTATTTCCTTTTTTTTAAATACATTCTATTATTTATTTCTAGTTAAATTCCTATAAGTTTAAAACGCGTATCTTAATAATAGATTTATTCCAAAACGTAATTAAACTTTTAATCCCTTCATTAATTTTTATCGCCTACCAAACTGTAAAGTTCTGAACACAGTTACTTATTTTCGAATGTTTATAAAAAACATTTTTACATTTTTATTCTATTTCATCTCATTTTCCCGCCAGCTGGGCGATAACTTTTTTCATCGAAATCCTTCCATTACCAGCACTGGGATTCTTTTCTGTGACGTTTCTCGATCGCTCTCCATTGGCTGAGTGACGGATCGCAGTTTCACTTCGAGTCTCGTTCGTGATTTTGTTTGGTTAGCCTGAAGCTTTCATTTCAATCGGATTTCCTCCGCGCATTCTAATAAACAGCTAGAGCATGAGCTCAGGAGTAGATTGTTTGTGCTGTTTGATTGTTTACATAATCTGTTACCTGGTGTCCTAAGTCATGTAGAATATTCATTTCGTTATTTAACATCTATTTCACATGAATAACTAGTTCATGCTCAAGCGGGATGGCTCTGATTTCTCATCCTGTGGGAATTGTTTAATGTTGGTATATTCTGATGGAATAAACAGTTTCCTATGACTGCGTTTCTATGTCTTATTGGGAAAACCCCAGATTTCTTCATAAGCCTTTACTTCTTTCACCACTCATGCTGCCTAATCTGCCTTGTATTCATCATGAATAAATGAGTTTTGATTGGAGTATACCAATCTTATCATCGCTCCACAGCTGCTAAATTTCCACAGAGTTGACACCTCCACTAGCGATGCTTGCGCTAAGTGGTGCGCCTGCTATACAACCTCACCAACGGCTGATTAAAAGGTGGTACGAATCCAGTAATATGTCGTAAAAAGCACTACGTGATTGTTCGACTTAACCCATTAAATTGTTTCGTAATATATATATCCATATTGTAATGCAATTATGTAAAAAGTAGTCTACAATTATACTTCTAGTATCAATTTTAACTTTTAAGTGAAGAATTCAATATACATACATTCGTTAATATTCAAATATATAAGTTTTTCTTCTTAAAATGAATTTTGTAAATTCTTTTGACAGATCGATTCATCTCGAATCAAGAACCGTAAGTGTCATCACCCAACCCGAACCTAAAACAACTAAAATTAACCCGACTCGAATCCGACCCGCCACGGCAAAATATCAGGTCCAACTCGATCCGGTCCAGACCACTAGTCGGGTCAGGTGCAATTTGCCCGACCTAATGCAGCACTCTATTTGCCATCCAACTCGACCCCGACAAAATAATTTTCGCCCTCCGTATTCTTAACCGAACCCGAAATACTTCAAACTTCAAACTAAGCCGACCGTAAATCCACAATGAGTGAAAATTAACCCGCAATTTAATGTTATTTATAAAAAAAATAGCATATGATCATAATTTCAGTATAAATTTTACCTTTTATATTGCAAAATAAACATGTAAAGAGTCATCCATGTATCAAATATGTAGATTTTCATCTGAAGGAATTAGGACTTTTTTCTTTTCGAAAAATTGGGTTCACCTGAATCCAACCTCCGAGAATCACAATTCAATCTAGAAAGCAACTCATACCCGGAAGAATTTGTTTAGTCAATCCGACTTACAAAGAAAAAAAATGAGCTCCAACTCGACCCAACCCGACCGGGCCGAAATTCAAGTCAAAATATTTTCCCCGACGACATTGAATTTTGACCCCGACGGGGGGGGGGCAGGTATGCCCGACGGGGGGGCATATGCCCCCCCGGTCCCCCCTCTGGTGCCGCCCTTGGTTGTAAAAGATTCCAGCAATCACCATAAATCCTTTAGAGAAACTTTCTTTGCAGTGTTTGAACCAAATTTGTAATTCTTTTTGGCCTCTTTACCGGTAATAAATCGATCTTTTTAGGTGCGTTCGTAATTACATAAATACGTAGCACCTATAGTCGTCGTTCAGTCCGTCTGTCCGTCTGTCTGTCCGCATATAACAGAGCAAAAACTACCCAACTGAATGGTCTGAAATTTTAAATATATAACTGTTGCAAAATTTTGTCAAGTCATTTCAAATTTCGTGAAAATCGGATGTTAGTTTAATGTCAGGGACTGTCAAAAGTTTTCCGTTAGATGACGGCCAATGGGAAAAAAATTATTGCAAGAGCATTTTAATGATGTTACAGCCTTCCGAATGAGCTGAAATTTTAAATATATAATTGTTGCAAAATTTTGTAGTCTCATTTCAAATTTTATGAAAATCGGATGTATAGTTTAATGACAGGGACAGTCAAAAGTTTTCCGTTACATGACGGCCAATGGGAGAAAATTATTTCATGTGCATTTTAATGATGTTACAGCCTTTCGAACAGAATGAAACTGATATGCAATTATGAAGTGCACTAAAATATACATTCAGTACAATATGCGGAGCAAAAAATATTTATCAAACTAGTTATAGTACGAACGCACCCCATTTGCCACGTTTGACGTGCAATTTTCAATTTGTTTAATTTAAGATCAAAATCGTTACCAATATGTGTAAACACCCTATGTAAATAAGAGTTTTTATTTACTCCTATTAAGGTTGTTAATCAGTGAGACCTCAAATTCTCCTCGCTCATTTTAAAGCTATGGGCGTGTGATGCATTCGTATTTTTAAAATAACTCCTCAGGAAATTAATATTTTTAACTCCTTTTTTATTGTGACTGTTCTTAAAAGATGTCTCTTTTATTTAGTTCTTAAAATATTTGTAAAATATATATGTACATAATTTGTAATTTTATGTATTATAATCTTGGCCACTTCTGAGTCATATTAAAACACATAAAAATCAAGTAGTATATATTAGAAATATTTTGACAACTAAAAATAAGTGATAGTCTTTAAGAACAATACACAGGGAAAAAAGAAGTTAAAAATGTTACTTTTCCAAGGAATTATTCAAAAATACGAATGCATCACACGATCATAGGCTTAACACTAGATAGAAGAATTCGCACTGACTAACTGCCTTAAGTGGACTTGGTAGTCTTTGGAAAAAAATGTATATACTTATGCCCTTTTGTTGTACTTTCTTAACATATAATAAAATGAAATTGTTGAACAAAATGATTTTAATCACAAACAATATAATATCATAGCAAGATTCATAGCAAGTGATCACAGATACACAGAGGGTTTCGTTTAATATTTCTTTCAAAACACTTTATCCTTTTTCAAAATCTGTTAGTTCCACATTTCGCAACCAGGGGGCGCACTCTATTCTACACAAACCTCTATCCGAACGAAACTCCGTTTTACAACCTATCCGCAGATATATTAGTCGAGGGGATCGGGCCCATATCACCCGAGATAGGTAGGTGCCCTCTGGCGGTAAAAAGTGGAACTGAAAGATGTAAGGCTATGTGCATAATATGAAAGAGTGGTCAAAGGGGTGTCGGCAAAAGTTAGAAAAGTACCCACCAGGTGCAATAGGAGGATGTTAGAAAAATTGCTTAAAATACACAAGTTAGAGCCCAGGGGGTTAAATATAAGACTTTTTCAAAATTTTATGATTTGTCGTTTGATGTGAGGTGTTCAGCTATAAGTATGCAAAATTTCAAGTCTTCAACTTAATTAGGGGATCAGTTAGAAAAAAAGCTTAAAATACACAAGTTAGATCCCAGAGGTAAAATAAAAGACTTCTTACAAATTTTATGATTCGTCGTTTGATGTGAGGTGTTCATTTATAAGTATGCAAAATTTCAAGTATTCAACTTAATGAGGGTCTCAGTTAGAAAAAAAGCTTAAAATACACATGTTAGAGCCCAGAGGGTTAAATATAAGACTTTTTCAAAATTTTAGGATTTGTCGTTTGATGTGAGGTGTTCAGCTATAAGTAAGCAAAATGTCAAGTATTCAACTTAATTAGGGGCTCAATTAGAAAAAAAAGCTTAACTTGTGTATTACAAGTTAGAGCCCAGAGGGTTAAATATAAGACCTTTTTCAAAATTTCATGATTCTTCGTTTGATGTGAGGTGTTCAGTTATAAGTATGCAAAATTTCAAGTCTCCAACATACATAGTTTCTGAGAACGGACTCTGTGACGGATAGACAGACAAACATAGGAGCGAGACGAATAGGGTTTCGTCAGATGAACGAAACCCTAAAAATGAGAAATTTTAAAAACTTTTTTTTTAATTAAGATTATTAAAAAACAAGAAAGAAAAAGAATCACCCGTAAAGCATCGATTATGAAACACTTTCCAACACATTCAGAATAATGTAATAAAACTTCACCGTTTAATAAGTTGAAATAGAATGTCTAATGGAACCATTTGGAAACGCATTAACACATTCGAAAACCCAATTTCAGCTGTTTCCATCTACAGATGGAAAATTATCCGAATTCTTTGAGAAGCCCTGTATATGATATATAGATCTGCATCTATAAACTACATGCATACAAATATTTAGTTTAGTTAGGAAATATATAACACAGTTTAAAATTCCCTTTCAGCAGTTTCTGCTGATAAGGAGAATGGTGCGTGAAATCTTTTGTGCATCCCTGTATACGAGGTATAGAATTTATACACAACGAGTAACATGCAAAAAGTTTGTTAAATTTAAAAGAGCACATCGAAATGGAAAACGCACTTTCAGCAGTTATTGCTGAAAGATAGTACTGTGACCCATTTATTTGTGTGTCCCTGTAAATGAACAATAAATGCTATGAACGCCCTATTCCATAGTAATCATCTTGTAGTGAAATTCAGTGACTTATATCAATTTCAATACATTTGGAATAGCGTAATGTCATTAAAATACACTGCAAACGATTTTTTCCCTTAAACCATCATGTAACGGAGTTCTTTTGATTGCCCCTGTAAAGGAACTATCAATGCTACACACTTCATATAGAATACCGAACATGCCATGGAAAACATCAATAACATATATCAATTGCATGAAAATACGAGTCTATTTACCAGAGACGGAGTGTGGATAGACGGACAGACAAACCGAATTCATAAACACTTTTCAACTATGTTGGAAAGTGTTAAAAATGAAACGTCCTTATCTATGCCAAAATGTGTGGAAAATACGAATTCCTTCATATTTATATTTTTAATAAACTTTGCATTCATTCTATTGCAAAATCCATTCGTAATTCTATTGAATATTCCTTTTTCATTATGTAAAAAATATATACGCCATTTCTTACATATTTGTTGCAGTTGAAGAATTTTAAAAATAGCAAAATATTAAAAAAAAATACTCAAAATGAGAAAAATGAAATTAATACATTTAAATGGAAATGGGTGTAGAATTTTTCAATTTGGAAATATTTCTATATTTCTATTGTAAGAACATTATATTTACACATTTGCTAATTCTACAAAATACTAAGAGAAATATTTAAAATAGAAGATTTGAGTGGGGTTATAAATAGTGCACAAAATCCCTATAAATTCAAATTTAATTAATCCTTCTAAAATCCTTCTAAAATTTATTAAATGATTATGCAAATCTTCTAATGCAGTTTCAAAAATTCACGAAAAATGCTTTAGAGGATAAAATTTTCATGAATTCACAATTCAGCACATAAAGGGTTAATACAAAGCGCAAACTAACGAGTTAATTAAAAAAATACATAATTTTGCTTCTGTTCTTTTTAAAGATACATTGACAGGAAAGACAAAAAGAACATTATTTGAACTATCTCTTCGGGATTTCTTAATTGTTTTCACAATATATAATCATAATTTAATTAATATTAAACTAATTAACGATTAAAGCACATTTTTAAAGAAAGAAGTTCAAATAAACTAAATCGCGATAAATTTTGTGAAAGAAAATGTAGAAAAAAATTAAAACAGAGGGAAAAAAATTAATGAAAGAAATTTTAAAATACTGTACAATAAACCTTAAATGCATAGTGTAACTAGGGAGTTATAGGATCATTTTTTGCCTTTTGGCGCTTTCTATTGGTCTTTTGATGAACTATTATGAGTTACTTAGGTGTGATAACATGCAGTGAAGTTTGTGTTTTTGTTCTGATTTGTTGCCACGGAGGGGGGGGGGGGGGGGGCGGTTTAACATCTGTTGTTGATACTGCTTGCAAGTTGCTCGACTGGCATTTTCTCTCTATCTTTATAAGATAGTCATTATTAATTCTGCAAACTATTCAAATCATTATAAAAATTATTCGGGGAAAGTAGGGTAATGCCGTTCAGCCCGAAATTGCGCTCACTCAAATATCTCTAAACAGAATAGAACTGAAAACGCACGATCGGTACCGCCACTTAGCGAACATCATTGCAAGTTCCCAGTAAGCATATAGTGACCGTCAGAAGGAAAGTATTTTCGTGTCCTCACGTTATTAATTTGCAGTTGTTTTATTATAAAATTCTACAACATCTAACTTGAAGGTAAGTGTACACTCTTATTTTCAAATGCTAATTTACTCATTATGTCTATAAAATATATACATTTAGCTGCACGTTCATGTTTGTATTTATTTTTGTAGTGCGTTGTTACGCCAACGATAACGCATTAAAAACCAACATGCCGATGAAGGGTAATGGCGCTCACGTGCAAACCCGAGAAATCGAAATAAAAAATTACAAAGAAAAATACTTCGAAGAAGTCAAGCGTCAAACTAACGAAACGCATGATTTCTAAAAGGAAGTTATATTGTTGGTACCAGGAAGTTATATTGTTGGTTAAAGGAAGCTGTATTGCTGGTATGTGTCAAACTATCCAATATGAAAACAGTGTTGCCAGTGGGTTACTTTTTTAACATTCAGATTTCTTGATTGGCACCACTTTTCTGAAATGGTAAAATTCCATATTTTTCTCCTTAATTAATAAGTCATTAAATAAGGCGAATTTTACTATTTCAAAAAAGTGGTGCCAATCAAGAAATCTGAATTTTAAAAAAGTAGCCCACTGGCAACACTGTTTTCATACTGGATAGTTTGACATGGTACCGCGATATGACAGAAGCGCAGAGGAAGACACGGATGAGTCGCAACTGCGTGACGATGATAACGCAGTCTAATCGGATAGGATATGGAGAGAGAAACCTACTGTTTTGGAAGAGAATTCGAGAGAGAGAAAGCACGTTGTTTCGCTGCACAATATGCGGAAAGTGGTCGCATAAAACCTGCAATGGTATAAACAGACCACGCAACTATATATGTGACTTTTGTGTACTTAAATATTGTATCCAAATTTTAAACGCAATTACCGTACTATGTCGGGCATTACCGCTCAATCGATGGTATAATTAAATAAACGATAAAAAAAAAAGTTCCTAAACCTTTTATGCAAATTAGTTGATTGCGAAGTGTTCCTTATGCTTTGGGGTTATACTTCATTAATAAAATATTGATTTTTTGTGTAAATTTAACTAGCTATTCATGTTATTCCTTAACCCTTTGAGGGGCAAGTAATTGTGTTTCTGTAATGTCAAATTCACACCAGAATATCCAAAAAGATTTATTGCAAAATAATGAAAAATTTTGCAATTTTACGACTTTTTTTCCGCCAAAGTTAGAAAAGTAATATTTAATGAAATTTTTCTGGTGCAAATCTTCATTAATCGTAGGCTGGATAAAATATATCACACCGCCCCTCAAGGGGTTAAGTGAGCGTCATTATCCTACTTTTCCCTATACCTTGAATATTTGTTATTGTGCAGTGTAAACACTTTAAAGTATATAATTTAAAATTATCATTTTTAGAGCATTTTTTGTTCTGCAACCCAGGAGTGGCATTATGACATTATGTCCAACACAAACATAAATAATTTTTTCCAGTAAATTTCACTAGTATTTATAGTTAAATTGAAAATTATAAGTTAAACCATGAAAAAAAGAAAAAAAACAGCGGTCTGTGAGATCGCAAATAGCAGTTAACCTCTAACTACTGTGACAAAAATTGTTGCATAAATACTGTGAGCGGTCTTAAAGACCCTTGATCGCAGAATGAATAAAAGGGCTGACTGACTCATAAGATACTGTTTTTGCGCTAAACTTTAGGTAAAGGCCTATTATAATAAAAGTTCTCCTCATTTAGAAGTCTTTAGCGATACTATTAAGTTTCCAAACGAATCAAAATTAAACTAACATCAATAGTTATATTGAAAATTACAAGTTAGGCTATGAAAAATGAATATAGCAGCAGTCTGTGAGACCGTTAACAGGAGTTAAGGATTAAGACTTTAAAACAAAATCGTTTCATGAAACAAGAATAGTGATTTTTAAAAGTAGGTAGATAGATACCTACGTTCTATATTTAAAAAAAAACTTAAGTAGAAAAAGGAAAATGTAGTTAACTAGCTTATATTAGTTAAGTAGCTATTATATTTTATACAATGTAAAAAATAAAACTTACCACAACGTAATTGTGGAAAGCTTTGCATCTAGTTAAAACGATAAGGCAAAGCCCCGAATCTTAAACTTGTGCGTATCTTTGCCCCAAAACGGATGCGTACTTTTACCCATTCTGTAGTATTTTACTTAACCGGCTACCTACAAGTTTTTAAAAAAATGCTATCGAGATAAACTATGCGGCATTTAGAAGCTATAGAGCTTCCGTTCTCCATCAAAATTCGAAAATTTAAACTTACCTCATTTTCTTGGCACGGAGTGCTACTTTTTTCATAAGGTTTGAACACACAACTACTACACATGAGACCAAACTACTACCTAGCGGTCATGATTGTAGAAATGTTTCTTCATATTAAATCAGGCAGTGCGTATCTTTGCCCCCACTTACTCTATAGAATAATTTTTATACCTGATTTGCTTCATTGAACTGTATAACAGAAAGCAATTGAATACACAGACAGTAGAAAAAATAATTCTTTATTGTGTCAAGACAAAAGCAAATTTATTATGTGCTAGTACAAGTTACAAAATCTCAGGAATAAATTACATACATATAACGAAATTAACAATTTTTTTTTTTTTTAAGTATTCTTGAACATAATGCACTTTAACAACGGTGTTTCATTAGTAAGTTGACTAGAACAACTGAAAAGAGTTGCATAGTATATGGATTTGAATAAACGATGTTTTTCAAACACAATCTGTACTGTCCTATTTCAGATATTTCTGCTTGAAATGTTAGTGTTATAATACAGTAATTTGTAGAATTATAAATTTCATTATAATGAAGTTTTTTAAACTGATAAAGCTTTTTTAAAACATTGTGCAATAATTTGGGTTAATATGTATAATTTTCTCTAAATTTATGCATTCTTTTACGACTGATTTATAAAATTATGTATTTTTTTAAGTATTTTTAACTCGATATTTTTATCCGAAAAGAAAAAAAGACCGGATATACTTGATTTATTAGTATTTTGACTTTTAAAAGCTGCTGTTTATAAATAGCACTTTAATAAGGTTGTCACTTTTCAGAAAATCTATTTATATAAAATCCAAGTCTCTGTGTGTCCCTCATAATTCCGGTAGGACCGCCTCATTGTAATAAGTAATTGTTGAAAATTATTAATACAGGCTTACCACAGTAGCGCCAAATGTTGACCAGCTTGGCGAAATATCGCTAAATTTGGCGACAAAAATAAGTTATTAAAATAATTAAAATAATAAAACTTTGTAAAAAATCACCATAAAATAAAAACAAAACACGGGACGCGTTTCGAGCTAAAAACATAACAGCTCGTCATCAGCTACAGCATACACGTGCCCGCAAGCGAACAAGTTCAAAACAACAAGCGAACAAGTTAAGTTGTCATATATGAAGCCAACTTGGCGATAGCTGGCTAATTTTGCGAAATTCTTATTTAAAACCATTAATATTTCATTATCGAGGTCATCGCAATTTAATTTAAACTCCGCGCTTTTAAGGGATTTTTACAAAATCTATGGGTGAGAATTTAAAGTGTAATATACGAAAATGTATGTCTTTACATCTTCATCCCAATGCTACCAGTAACATAACGGCATATAGACGGCGCTGTACTGTCTGAGCTCCTGACTGCCCGATTTGGCGACATTCCCCGGTCTCCCCTACCTTTACTTGTCAGAGAACGCTCATAGTAGTTATGAGACAATTTCTGATTTTCACTATTTCATTGCGCGTACCCTATACATGAGTTGTTAAAAAAATTAATAGAAAATTTAAGTTATTTGAATAGAAGCTAGCTTCGGTGTATGACTAAATTATGTTTCGATTAAGGTAAACAGGAATTGTTTGTATCAGCCCATTTGCTTTAATGGGTATGTAGTTTAACTAAACACCTGTGTAGTCATAGAGCCTTTTGGTATGTATATACAAGGCGGAGTTGCAAACTTCCTCACCTAATGACTATGGCATGCTTAAATGGCTGATCGAAGTTTGTAGCTAACTACATTAAGGCAATTAACAGTTTCACTTGATGTTAAAATTGACCGATATATTTACTGGTAGACTTTTTTTGAATAAAATTTGTAGAAGAACCTCGCCAACCTCCACCTGTAGGATCATCTTCGTCGTAAAAAACTGCACCACGGTAAATTTCTCGGTGAGGTTTCACTGGGCGTCCAATCAAATCTTGAATTCCAGTTGGATACCTAGGTGGAACAGTTGGATATCTATTTTCCTTGTCTTTTTCAATTTCGTTTAAAGCAGTTTTTACAACACTTGCCACTTTTTCAGCATCTAATCCGAGATAATTTAGTGGCACATATCCTTTAGGAAAATATTTCATAATGTTCGTAATTGGTTTCCAAGGTGATTTTTCAACGGGCACTGAGTATTTGACATCACGTTCAGAATAGTGATTTCCATCTTTCTGGTAGCCATATTTGAATTTGCTGTAATCCTCGGGATAGCTATAACGCAGATCAACATTATGGCTTGCAGATTTCGGAAAAGTTACTGCATTTGTGGATAACGGGCTCCATTGATAGTTAGAATGAGGAATATGAAGGTGATTATAGCCATGTCCATGATGATGGTCATGCTGATGCAGATGATTATGTCCGTGATTGTGCCGGTGATGATGATGCTGGTCACCTTCTCCCAAATAAAGCACTTTTGTATGAACAATTCTAAAATTAAAGAATATATTACATTTACTGGTAAAAAATAAAATTTCAGTTTAGTATTGAAAATATTTAAAGCAGTTAATAACAAGAAAGAAAAATAATGCGTTAAGCATAGATTATGAAACACTTTCAACACTTCTTGAATGCTTTAACAAAACTTCGTTATTTAGAGAAATAAGGTAAATAAGATAACTAAGTAAACATTATGGAAAACTCACAAAGCATTTGAAAAACGGATTTCAGCAATTACCATCCATAGACAAATATGTGTTCCAATTCTCTTGAACAGCCCTGTATTTGATCTGTAGATTGATAATGGGAAAATGTAGGTAGTTTAGCAAGAAAACTCATAACAGGTTGAAATTTATCTTTCAGCAATTTATATTAATAGATGGAAACATATTTGAATACTTTTGTACAACCCTGTAGTTTACCTAGAACCTTTATTATACGCCACTATTTAGCTAAAATTTAATTCAAACTAAAACGCTCTTAAAACTACTGAAATCACATTTCTACAAACTATCATCCATAGACTGTCATGTATCCAATTCTTTGCGTGCCCCTATATACCATTTTATCTATATTCTACAAACATTTCTTAGTAAACTAAATACAATTCAGCGTAAAAATGCATAACTCAATTAAAACCCACCTTTAAGCAATTTACTCTCATACTGAGTAACTCCTGCGAATTCTTTTCTGCAGCCCTGTATATGAACTATAGCATTTATACACACTATATAGTATGCATAAATATAGTGAAATTTAAAAGCGCATAACATAATTAAAAATGCATTTCCAGCAATCATTGCTAATGTACAGTAATTCGGATACAATATAGTATCTGAAATCTTTTGTGTGTCCCTGTAAATGCTATTCACATCATATTATATATCAAATAACTTATTGTAAAGCTCAGAGACGTATATCAGTTTCATTATATATGAAATAGTTTAACATAATTGAAATACGCCGCAAACAATTCCCCCCTATATCATTATGTAACGAAATTCTTTTGTGTGACCCTGTAAATGAATAATAGCTATTCTTTGCACAGAATGCATATTTTAGTGGACTTCATAAATGCATATCAATTTTATTGTTTGAAAGGGTGTAACACCATTAAAAAATCATTTGAAACGATTTTTTCCCATTGCTTGTAATGTAACGGAATAATTTTGACTGTCTCTATAAATGAACTTAACCTGCTACAAACTTCATTTGAGATAGGGATCGAGATCAATAACATCCAACAATTTCAGAACAATAAGAGTATATTTACGAGAGTTAGAGCGTAGACAGACAGACAGAAGGCCAGACAAACCGAAGTCAAAAACACTTTTCAATTTTGTTGGAAAGTGTTAAAAAAGATCTCAATCTCTAACGCTCAAAAAATCTGCATTTACTCTCATAAAAAAAAAATTATGCTTCTTTAAAAAAATTGACTCCATAGTTCGTTAAAAGTAACCACAGTAGCGCAATTGAAAGCTAGTTGCGGTCTGAATAAATTGAGTTTCAATTAAATTAAAAGATGTACTGAAATAACACATTGTTTGTAAAACTCCATTTATTTCAATGAATGTGTTTCTTAAATAAACCGTTATGCGATTATAGGGCCTTTTGATGTGCATCAAATTTACATGCTATGGTATTTATCAAATGGCTTATTGAAATCAATAGCTAATTACATTTATTGTATTAACAATTTTATTTTATGTTAAAATTTACACTTTAGACATGAAATTTTGCAAGATATTAGATCTCACAACGTGGATGCGAAATAAAGTTTGTTTGTTTTTTTTTGCAATTCGGTCCCCTGTCCTCGGAAGACGACAAAAACTATCTTCATACCAGTTAAAGATTTAGATAAAATATTTTGCTGGTAGGATGTGGCAATCCCAAAACTTTCTTCTATCTCATACATGTTAATACTTCCTGATAAATGCAGCAGTATCAGCGACACCGGTTAGGTGATTTACACCAAAATCTAATCATCAACAACTTATGTCAACTTCTTACTGAATCTAAGTTTGATGAAAATCCGTGTATTAGTTTTCGAGATAAAATTATTGCGAAAATCGTAAACAATTCTGCATAGCAGCGCCATCTGTCGGACTATGTACACTCAAAACTAATTTTTACCAGGGACTAACTGAATCTGAAGCTTGATGAAAATTCATGCATTAGTTCTTGAGATACAATTATTGAAGAAATCGTGAAAAATGCAGCATAGCAGCATTACCTGCTGAACAATTTACACCAAACACTAAGCAGCACTAATTTATATCAGGGACTAACTGAATCTGAAGTTTGATGAAATTTCGTACATTAGTTCTTGAGATAGAGCTATTGAGATAATCATCAATAATGCAGCACAACAGCGCCACCTGTTGAGAAATTTATACCAAACACAAAGCAGCACTAATTTATATCAGGGACTAACTGAATCTGAAGTTTAAGGAAATTTCGTCCATTAGTTCTTGAGATAGAGCTATTGTGATAATCAGGAATGATGCAGCATAGCAACGCCACCTGTTGGGCGATTTTTACCAAAACGTAATCAGCACCAAATTATATCAAGGACTAACTTAATCGTAAGTTTTATGAAAATCCGAGCAGTAGTTCTTGAGATATAGCTATTGCTGAAATCGTAAAAAATACAGTATAGCAGTGCTACCTGTAAGGCGATTTACACCAAAAAGTAATCAGCACCAGTTTATATCAAGGTCTAACTGAATCTGAACTTTTGTGAAATTCCGTGCATCAATTCTTGAAGCGCCCACAAAATTTTTCTCACATACAGACTCACAGAATGAGTGACAGAGTGACAGACAAACTCACAGACAGACATTTTCTAAAATCCATCAAATTGTGATCAGGACATTCTAAAACGTATAAATCCATAGAAAACCGGAAGTCGAAATTGTTCACGAATCCAATACTTTCTTCTTGTAAAGGTAAAAGAAAGTACTGTCCGGCTCAGACAAGAAAGGCCCTGGAACTGGTTTTGGCTCGGTCCTGTTACCAGGGTAACTGGTCAGTCGACTTTATTTTAGGGAAGATAAGCATCTTATTTTCTCCCGTTCAATCGGTCATTCCAAGAATTATCGTAGCCTTTTCGCCCTTCCCGTCCTATGGACGAAGTTCCTTCCCTACAAATTTTGGAACCTCCAAAAGCAGGAAATCCACTTAGGGTTTTTCTTGTCTGAGCCAAACAGTAACAAGATTGTGAATCTGAGAAATGCGGGCACGGGATATTGCAGAAAATTCTGAAATTCGGTCTCATGCCTTACAGTAGGGTTGCACAACCTGTGGCCCGCGATGGCTTAGCATGTGGTCTGTGAATTTCGTCAATTTATAATTGGAAAAAATTGCAATTTTTGTACATATGTCTCAAGAAAAAATCATGAATTTCGTCAATTTGCACCAGGAAAATTTGAAAATTTCGTCAGTCATTTAATAATCTCGAATTTTTTCGATCAGGCGCGGAAAAATGGCAAATTTTGTTGATCGGGTACAAAAAAATCTGGAATTTTGTCGATAAGGCGCGGAAAAAATCGCAAATTTCGCCGATTGGCACGGAAAAATCGCGAGTTTTGTCAATCAGGCTCGGAAAATCGCGAATTTCGTTGGTCGGGTACGGGAAAGTCGCAAATTTTGTCGATCAGGGTTGGAAAAATCGTAAATTTCGTTGATCAAGGACGGAAAAATCGTCAATTTTGTTGGTGATGCGAAGATTTTGAAAATTTTATTGATTAAAAATTTGACTGCCTAAGGGGAACTGCTCAGACGTGGGGACCACGTCTGTGGAGCATAGATGTTCCCCCCGGACACCTTTATTAAAGTCTTAAAGAAAGGTTACATCAGTGAGTCTGTAGACTCAAGTCGCCGGAAAATAAAACGCGAGCAATGGGCGACTTACAGAAGGATAACAAAAAGTAGAATATTACAGATTTTGGTCGTGGACTAGATCGCCAAAAACGCGACAAGGGGCGATAGTATGTCCAACGCGACAACTGTTTAAGGTAAGAGAAAATAGAATTAATTGTTTGATAGATCCATTAAAAAGCTAGATATTTGTTTTAATTTTAAACGTAGTGCTGGACGGGATAAAATATTACTTTGCCAATTTTTAGGTATGGATAAGGGGCGCCGAATATGCCAGCGTGAGGTAAGTGGACAAGTGTAGTAGTAGTGTGGGGCACTTGCTAAATCGCCACATTCGCATACAGAGGAGCTTGAGCAATGGAATTTATACAGGTGCTCTCTAAATGGGCCATGTCCCGTAAGGAATGCGGTAACGGCAGGAGAGAGGATAGGAAGCTCTAAGGAGACCTTTGGAACCAGGTCATGTGTGAATGTACCCTTCTCCGAATAGTCCCAGTGATCCTGCCACTGCTCCAACAGTTTTTGATTAAAAATTGAAAATTTTATTGATCGGCTGTGGAAAAATAGTGAGTTTCGTCAGCTTATCGCGAGAAAAAAACGGAAATTTTGTCAATCAGCCGCGGGAAAAAATTGAAAATTTCGTCAGTCAGTTAAGAATAGCGAATTTCGTTGATCGGGCGTGGAAAAATCGCGAATTTTGTTGAAAGGGTGCGGAAAAAGCGGGAATTTCGTCGATCAGGGCCGGTAAAATTGCAAATACGTCAATCGGGGACGGAAAATCGCGAATTTTGTCGATGAGACGCGTGAAAATCGCAAATTTCGTTGATCGGGCGCGAAAAAATTACGAATTATGTCGATGATGATCGGAAAAAATGAAAATTTCATTGATCGGCATCTGAAAAATCGCGAGTTTCGTTAGTATACCGGGGGAAAAAACGCGAATTTTGTCAATTTGCCGCGGAAAAAAATGCATATTTCCTCGGGGTCAGATAAGAATCGCGAATTTCGTTGATTGGAAGTGGGAAAATCGCTAATTTCGTCATTCAGGGCCGGAAAAATGCAAATTTCGTCGATCAGGAACGGAAAAATTGCGAATTATCTCGATCGAGCTCCAAAAAATCGCGAATTTCGTTAGTTGGGTACGAAAAATCGCAAATTTTGTCAATCAGGCGCAGAAAAATTGAAAATTTCGTCTATCGGGCGCTAGAAAATAGCAAATTTCGTCGATCAGTCGCGGAAAAAAAGCTAATTTTGTGGATCGAGTGCAGAAAAATAGCGAATTTTGTTGATCGGGTGCAGAAAAATTGCGAATTTTGTCGATCGGCTTCTGAAAAATTTCGAATTTCGTCTACCAGGCGCTTAAAAATCGCAAAGTTTTTTGATCGGGCGCGAAAAAATTGCGAATTTATTTGATCAGGCACAAAAAAATCTCAAATTTCGTTGATTGGGTCCTTTTCTCCTTTTCGTTCATAAAGTTCACATTTTTTTCGGCACTACCCACATTCATGCCTATGTTTGTTTTTTAGCACTTATAATAAAACAAAATTTACTCCCCCGAATAAAGTCAAGGAATATTATCACTCCTTGAAAGCAATCCCTGCTATATCTATGTTATTATATACAAACGTAAACTGTTGATATATCCTTGTCAACTTAATTGGATATGTTGACTGGGTAAGGGAGCCTAGAGGGGCAACCCCACCCCCTCTGAAACCATTTTTTTATTTTATTATAGGCCATAAATCACCTCCCCGACATAGAATTCTCTCCGTGTTATTGATGTGGCCCTCGACAACTCAGACATTTTTGTAAGTGGCCCTTCTCTAAAAAAGGTCGTGCACCCCTACCTTATAGGATGGCATTGCACTCCATCTGAAAAGCCCATAAATCCTAACGGTGCTGAAATTTTCCAAGGAAGTTAAGATGCGCTAATAAAATATTATTGCATTTATTAAGTAAAATTTCAGGTTCAATTATTTTTTTTTTAACCGAAAAGTTGGCATCTATGATGTCAACTTTTTGATATCATCAAAATTTATGTGATCATAAAATAACACATTAACAGAACAACACTTAAAAAACAAAAGAATATTATCAAAATGGTATACTCACGGGTGAGTGACTAAATGAGTTGTATGCTGATGATTTGTCGCCGTATAAATAGGCATCATGTAAGGGTACCATGGTATTCCAGAACTCCTTACTGACGAGGGTAATAGCACAACTAGAAGTCCAATCACATGCATTCCGTAAAGTTAGACTGGATTTTCAACCCCATATGAGTTGATTCAACATCTGAAAAAAGAAAAAAAAACAATATGGGAACAAGAAATGTTGAGTTTCATAATGGTAAAAGTTATAGATGCAGATTTACGGTCGCCAGTCGCCACGTGGCGACTAATTTTTTTGCTTTGGCACCTAACTTTCAGTGTCTCAGTCGCCAGAGGTCAATTTCCAGTGTTCCCAATCCCCGCCGCGGAATTTTTATATATTTTTTCTTTTGCAAATAGAAAAGTACCTGCTCTTTTCACTGGTCCAGATCAAGTATGACTTTGATAAAAAGCCAGGGAATTTTTGCGATCTCAGTTACCGCCGTGAACGCTGCCCCTGTGATGTACTTCTTTCTTGCCGAACATTATGTTCGAATACAATTCTGCGCATGTCCGTTCCACTACAAATCTTAGCAGCTGCGAAGCTCGGCACTTGAGCGCGCTAATGGTAAAGCTTCTCCCTTGGACACCAGATAAAGCAAACATTTCTTCGAAGGTTTCGTCCGAAATCCAGAGTTGAAATAAATACTGCTTTACTGCAGATCTGCTCACGAGACAGTCAAAAGTTCCTGATGCGATGGAGATTATTTAAGGGCTTTGGATCATGGAGTCGCGAGGGTAGAGGATTCCGAACTCTGAAGAAAAAAGAACAAAAAGAAAAAGAAACTCGCACGAAAAAATATTTAACGCGAGGTATATTCTTGCTCTCTGCAAGTGCGAGATTTTTATAGTGCAAAATAATCTTACACATTCCTAAATTTTTTTATATGTATATTTTAATATGACAAAATCAAAATAAGAAATAAAGTTTTCCGAATATTTCCCATTATCATGACTGCTTAGCTTACACATGTTTTGTTATTCAATTGTATCTTGTCCAACTTTATCTTCGGGGGGCACATGTGAACAGTACATATTTCACCCAGTTAATTTGAAATAAAAAATTTCAAAAAATTACCAATAGATGGTAGTACTAGTACCATCTTTTGGCTGAATTTTCAGAACAATAAGCCATTTTGATTTCTGTTAGTGGTAATTTGTTTGTTTTAGAAGGTGTGAAGTAAAAAAGTTTTCTAAGTTATTGAAGTAAAAGTTCATTCAAGACATTTTTTGAAGTGGAATATCAGCATTGCATTCTATAATGGCATTAATTAGGTAAGTCTACAAAAAGTTTTGTTTCCTTATTTAAATTAAAAATATCTTTTTTTATAAATTAGGCTGAAGTTGGTAAATGGGGCACTTGTGAACAGAACATTTGGGGGCAGACGTGAACAATTTACAAGTGTATTTATTAAGTCTGTGATTGCATTTTTTTTCTTTAGTTTAAAATTTAATTATCATTGTTAAACATTGAGCTATAAATTCAATGTTTTTAGGATTGCTTCATAGTTTAATTTGCTGGAAGTATGATAACAATTAAAAGTGACTCAAAAGGAGTAGGTATATTAGTGTACAATTTTACGAATAATTTCTTGTATCGATGTTGAAACATTTATTGATTTATTCACACAAGTAGAAATAGGGCATCTAATTAGTTTTTATCACAGTTTTTATTCACAAAAAATTATTCTTGTCTTTTTTATGCATGTGTTCACATGTACCCCAAGTATGTTCACAATTACCCCTCCACCGAGGCACATGTGAACAAATTTAGACAATTTTTAGAATGATGATATAAGCTAGAAATTCTTGATAAATGCATCCAAAAGTTTCACCAAAAGAACAAACAAATTGTAAATATTCATATAAATCAATTTTTCCTTCAATAGCTCATAACAATTTTGAGAAATAGTCAAAAATGTGAAAATTGTTCACATGTGCCCCCCTCTCTCCTACTTTTTTTAATATCAAAGTTTCAAGAATTTTAGGATTAAATTAAATATACACATTTGTTGTAATCAGTCTGCGTTTTGTTGTACATGTGTATTTATTAATTAAACTATTTTTCATTTTGAATTCCTGAGTTTTTTTGTTAAGTTTTTTCTATATAAACACTATTGTTTTATGAGTTTGTTTCACAATGTGAGCACTAGATTTTGGTTAGAAGGCAAAGTGGCGACTGGATTTTTGAGGTTTAGGAGCCACTGGCTCCTTAAAATTTTGGGAATCTGCACCTATAGTGAAAGTCTAAAAACACAGTAGTGCCAGCAATATGTCAGTACAAAATCTGAAATTAAAAAATCGCCGTTTACTCTCATGTGCAGTAGTATTTACTTTCACGTGTCGTAGTATTAACTCTCATGTGTCGTAGTATTTACTTTCATGTGTCGTAGTATTTACTCTCGTATGAAACGTTGTAGTATTTAACCTCAAGCGTCATAGAATTTACTCCCAAGCATCATAGAATTTACTCCCAAGCGTCGTAGAATTTACTCTCAAACGTCGTAGTTATGACTCTCAAGTGACGAGTATTTACTCTTAATCCAGAATGTACATAGCTTTGTGTCTACTCAAAATCCCAAATTTGACAAAAAGCGAAGTTGTATAAACAGCATATTGACAAGTTGATTAGTAACAAGGAATTTTTTTCATAGTATACACAAAACTCAACAAGAACGAAAAATCATGCATTCGGCACAATTTTCAACACTAACAAAATATTGTTAAGGAATTTCATTTTTTCATGCAATGAGATGAGTTGTGTAAATAAACAACTTAAAAAATGGTGTGTACACTATACTATTTAGTAAGCATCTTGTAGTGCACTTCAGTGATATATATTAATTTCAATACAATTGAAATAGTATAACATCATTAAAATACACTGCAAACGAATTTTCCCCCATAGACCATAATATATGGAATTCTTTTTCGCAGTTCTGTAAATGAACTATAGAATTTAAACACAAAAATTACTATTCAAAAATTTTGTTAAGTTTAAAAACGCGTTAAGTTTAAGTTGAAAGCGCACTTTCAGCAATTATATGTCATAGACAGTACACTACTGTATCCGAAATCTTTTGTGCATAACTATAAATGCCCGATAAATGCAATACATACCATTTTCAGCAGTACACAGAAAAAAATAAGACCTAAAACGGGTAGAAAAATACCAAAATTAGGTAGAAAGATTCTTAGGTATCAGGTCACCCAATTTGGGTTAATATGCTTGTTTAATGGGTATTTAACAGTGCCCAAAATGAAAACACAGTGGTAACAAGCACAGGCATATGGACCCAAATTGGGTAACCTCATACCTAAGAATCTTCTACCCAATTGGGATGTTTTTCTACCCGTTTTAGGTCTTATTTTTTTCTGTGTAGGCATCGTGCAATGTTTCTGCAGAACATTTTAAAGTATAACTGAATGCAACAAAACTGTAAACTCTATTTTTACAGAAAAGAATCTTACACTTTTAAACGTGCAATTCTTGTTCATATCTACCTATATTATAAAGGACAAACGTGTCCGTTCTAATGCTGACGTCATATTGATGTTGCCAACAGCATACGACTTAACTTCGCTTTTAACTGCAATTTTTTAAACTCCTAAACATCGCATATTTTCAATTTTTACACCGTCGAATAGAGAAAAAAATGTTTTTACAACTGCAATTTATTTCAAAACTTTATTGCAATTTGTTGGGAAAATGCATCGCAATTTACTCATTTTTTGACTTTTAAAATAATTTTCAAGCATATATATATATATATTAATCTATCTCTACCGCACGCAGACGATTATGAAAGGTAAATCCTTTTGCACGTAAGTTAATATAACTAGTTCATCATTTATTTCCGGCTTATATTCCATAACGAAGTTAAAACTTCATCAATAAAATAATATAAATAAAACAGAAATTTAACAGATATGTAATCGAACTACACGGTTAAAAATCTGCAGCTATAGCTGCATCGTCACTCCACCGCTTTTATATAACACGATTACTTTACTATACAGTGTGATTCATAAATATCCAAACAATAGGCTATGTCCTTAAATATTGCCCCTAGACCTATACTTCCAATTACAAAGTTTCATAAAAAAGGTGCAAAATATGATGACATAAATTGCAACTCCATGGGGGGTCTATTTGGAAAAAATACAAAAATTAAATTTTGTAAAAATTCCAATTAGGAAAACTTTCCTTATCCATTCCTGAATTAAGCACAAAAACTGCATTTTCATATCTGCAAAACTCGCAGAGTTATGGCCGTTTAAATAATTCATCAGATATTAAGGGATTAGACACAAATTGAAATGCGTGCAATTCAAGAAACAATGTTACTTTAAGAATTCTAGGAAACATGTAAAAAATATATTTGTTAAGTTAGAATTTTGATTTTTTTTTTCTTTTTTTGTGATTGTTAACCATATAATTTGCAAACAAAACCACATCCTAAAATTTCTCATAAAGTTTAATTTTTTTTTTTAATTATTAGTATTTTTTTAAGTGGACTTAATTTAAAATCGTTATAACTCGAAGCATTATTCATCTGATTTAAAAAAAAAATTCATTTAATTAAAGAGGAAAGTATAATTTTAGTTTTGTTTCAGGATTTTTTTAAATATTAATTTTAAAAATATTAAAAATATTTATTTAAAAAAATTATGTAGCTTATTTTAAAAAAAAAAATCATAATTTCAGAAGTAAATTTATTTTCAAATTTGCCGAAACAAAATTAATGTAAAATAATAAAACAAGTTGGAAATTGCTCTTCAAACGTGGCAAATGAGGTGCGTTTGTACTATAACTAGTTTTATAATTATTTTTTGCACCCCATATTGTACTGAATGTGTATTTATTTGCAATTCATAAGTGCATAGCCTGTAACATCATTAAAATGCACTTGCAATAATTTTTTCCCATTCCCCTTAATGCAACGAAACACTTTTGACTCTCCCTGTAATTAAGCTATACATCCGATTTTCATGAAATTTGAAATGGCTCGACAAAATTTTGCAGCAATTATATATTTAAAATTTCAGCCCATTCGGAAAGCTGTAACATCATTAAAATGCACTTGCAATAAATTTTCCCATTGGCTTTAATGTAAAGAAAAACTTTTGACTGTCCCTGTAATTAAACTATACATCCGATTTTCATAAAATTTGAAATGGCTCGACAAAATGTCGCAATAATTATATGTTTAAAATTTGAGACCATTCGGAAAGCTTTAACATCATTAAAATGCACGTGCAATAATTTTTCCCATTGGCCGTAATGTAAAGAAAAACTTTTGACTGTCCCTGTAATTTAACTATACATCCGATTTTCATAAAATTTGAAATGGCTCGACAAAATTTTACAACAATCATATATTTAAAATTTCAGACCATTCGGTTGGGTAGTTTTTGCTCTATTATATGCGGACGGACGGACAGACAGACGGACTGAACGACGACTATAGGTGCTACGTATTTATGTAATTACGAACGCACCTAAAAAGACATGTTCCAAGTTTGCATCTTTTTTATTTAACGATTCTTGACTTATTCTTTCTGTAGCTTAAACTTCCGATTCAGTTTAACTTTTGCTGTTTCCACCTCCTTTCTGTACTATTTAAATATCCATAAATTAATGTTAAATGTGTAATTTAAAACAATGCTTTTTCTAACATGCCGATTAAGAGTTTTTTCATAATTTTAGCCCTCACAACTTCAGTCTTTTTATCGTCCCAGAGAAGAACTTAAAAGAAGTCTGTATTCTGGGACCGGGTCGGGTCAGGCCGGGCCTAACGTATTTTTTCATACCGAACGGGGTTTTGGTGTGATTTATGACAGCCAGTTATCTTCACGAGGGATATGGGCCCGAAGAGGGGGAGTGCCTCCGTGGAGGGTCTTTGTAACGGAACCTAACGCATATTTACCCAAGGATATCCAAGGTTCGAAGAAAACCACGGAAAACTCCGAACGATTAGGCCGAAGGGCGCGATTCGGTTCGAACCCAGCACCTCCGTCTAACTACTTTGAAAACAGAACCTCTCAGCCACCGAACCGGGACTGGCTTCCTTCTTTCTAGATCTCCACGCGGGGCAAAATTTTCAGTCCCGGTCTCGACGCAACCCGTATTAAAATCATTGTCTCTGACTGACCTAATCCGTGCATAAATAAGTAAAATTTGGCTCAGCCAAAAAACTTTTACAACAAATGCATATATTTTTAAATGGCCATTATTTTACAATAAAACTTTAAAATTCATTTTTTTTTTAAGGATAGTAGATTTTAAGTCAAAAAAAAATTAAAATACAGTAAAACTAGTGAAAAAAAAACTTGCCTATGACGGAATCCTTTCTTAAACAGAAAAATCTGTTGATCCGTGGAAAATGAATATAATAATACCTGAGAAAAAATAGACTACATTTACCACTCCTAAGAAGGGAACTTGTCTGTAACGCATTTTTTTCTTTGTTATGTGATTCCGTCTTTTTTGTAAGATTTTAATGTATAGCATTTCTCAAAGTCTCCAACAGATGAATATGGATTAACGATATTAAAGGACAAGTGAAACATTTACATATAAATAGAGATTCATTAATAAAACAAATAATCACAGCTTTTGGTGCTTCTTTAAAATAATAATTGCAAACATGAAAAAAGAAAAGCTATAATAAGTATTTTTGGTCAGAACTACTCCTTACGAAACAATTTTTAACCATATCAATGTAAAAAACTATGTAGAAATTCAGTCAGGCCGGTCCGAACTATGATTTGAACTTTTTTCCAGGCAGAGCCGAACTTTTTTCCTTTGTGTTGGAAATAATCAGAAATGTGTTTTCGTCTTCGTGGTTTGTGAGGTATGCAACAGGTGTCGCCACTATCCAGCAGTGTTTTCAAACAATTCTAAAAGACTGAAACCACAGACTCCTAATATAAGTAGACTCCCAATCGGCAACCTTTTCTTGTCTCCTACACTCAGAGTAAAGATAAGAAGTAGAGGCCGAATCCCATTGTTATTTCGGTCAGAACTTGAGGCACACATGTTTCCGCTTTTATCGCCAAAAGGTTCTCTTTTTTGGCGGTGATCACCTTATTGGCAACTGTCGGATTTGATTTATGCGAGAGAAACGCCCGACGCAAGAAAGATTCAGCGGGAACAGGAAGAGAAAAACCGGTTTGGCGCGTTTTCTCTGCCCACCATCACGTGACGGTGGGTAGTGATCCCGGCGTCAAGAAAGGGTTGCTATTTCTGAGTCCAGTTATATAAGTCTATGCTCCTACATCTCTGCCCTCCATCACGTGATGGAAGGCAGATTTAGCGCGCCAAACCGGTTTTTCTTCTCGGAATCTCTCTCCAGATTCCCGCCGAAACATCGTCTGTCATGAGTTGACCGCACTTTTGCTTTGCCAATAAAGGGATCACCGCCAAAATACGGCACCCTTTTGGCGATGAAAGCAAAACATGTTGGAGACAAAACCTTCCCAAGAGAACAATAATGGGATTGGGAGTCTACTTATATTAGAAGTCTGTGACTGAAACATTACCTTATTAATCAGATCTTGGTTTTCTTTCGGATAGATGGCAGCACTACAAGACTTTCAAAGACACTAAGAACTGGATATCTTAATTTGAACTGATCACAAACAATGACTTTTTAGCAAGATCAGCAATATCCCTTTGTGAATTTAAACTGTTGAACTAAAACACGGTGTTCGAACTTTTAAATCCCCAATCAATCTGGGTGTTGCCTCTGCACGATCAGGACATATTTTTTGTTCTCTCCTCTTGCATTCATTTTATAGGAAGCAATGTTTGGCTCCTAAAAAATGCCGTTAATTACTAACCCAAAAAAATTTAAATTGTATATAATATTAAATATTCAAGAGTGTGTATCATCTAATAATCATTTGTATTTATATTAAATTTAGCTCGTTGCATCAACTGTGTGAATCTCCGTGATTGCAAGCCACTCAAAAATCACCACATACTCATCATCACATTCTTAATAAAATTTATGATTTCCAGCTTTTCACTGGATACAACGATGGGCGGTGAATTTCCGAAGGGCCAGCATTTGCGTCCATACAGGTAAGAAGAATTTTATTCTCTTACATATATGTATTAAATTAAAATTAATTTGAAAGAATAATATATAAAAGGCCTTTACGACGAACTCATGCACACTAAGACTATGGGTCAGTTCGGGACCGGACCTAGATATTTCGACCCGTGCTGACCTCTAGTGCAGACCACCAGCATATTTTGAAAGCTGGTTTAACGTAAAATCTATACGCTGCTATTTTATGTCTAAGGGAGAGGCACTATCTTAAATCGACTTTTAAAATTACAATTTGTGGATGATCCCTATCTTGCATTCAAAATGAGTCAAAAACTCGTCGCTCAGAGGAATGGATAAATGGTGTAAGTCATGAATTTTGGATTTTAATATCTCTGCGAATTTTGAAGAATTTTTTTGTGTTTAATTCAGGAATGGGTAAGGAAAATTTTCCTAATTGGGAATTTTACTCTACGGGGGCCATATAAAAAATTAGTTTCTGTATTTTCTCAAATAGACCCCCCCCCCCCCCCACATGGAGTTGCAACTTATGTCATTAAATTTTGCACCCTTTTTTATGAAACTTTACAATTGGAAGTATGTGTCTACAGGCAATATTTAAGGAAATAGCCTATTGTTTCGATATTTATGAATCACACTGTATATGGAACATTTTCATTGGTCGAAGTAGAGATATCCTATACAAACAATGGAGTGACTATGCAGCTACAGCTGCAGATTTCTAACAGTGTGCGCATTTAAACAGCTGAAATCATCAGAATTCAAAAGTACGGCTGGAAGTAACAAAATCTTTAGAGATTTTTTCGCTTATTAACTCATACGAAAGTATAGCTTTTAATAAATTTCAAAACTTATTTGAATGCAAAATTGACGAGTTTTAGATAAAAATGCTTTTTGGTACATTATTAGTCGTAAATCTAAAAAATATATGTATGGATATAAAAAAAAAAAAATGGTTTTGCTTACATTCTGTAACCCGGGAACTATGGATCCCCTAGTATTCTTAAATTCTCGAATTCTGTAACTATTTTCATGAAAACTACGGATTAGTTTTTTGGTCTAGAAATCGATCTGCCAGAGTGCCATATCCATGCAAAACCGTTTTCATGTAATATCCGCTCTTCACACGGTTGGAAACATTGCAAAATACATAAAAAGTGCAGCTCACCGAACTCCATCTGATTAGAGTACTGATTATTACACATCTGTTAAATTTATGTTGTATTTATGTTATTTTATGTACTTATTC
The DNA here is from genome assembly GCA_963932465.1 of Maratus speciosus. NCBI lineage: Eukaryota > Metazoa > Arthropoda > Arachnida > Araneae > Salticidae > Maratus > Maratus speciosus. The sequence goes on along the minus strand of OZ010792.1, from coordinate 21,381,853 downwards.
ATAAAGTTTTAATTTCATCATAGAATATTAGCCGGAAACAAATGCTGAACTATCTATAGTGTTTTAAGTGCAAACATGTTAATCTTTCGTAAGCGGGCTGTACGCGATATATTACTTTAAAAACACTGTATGAAAATTAATTTGAAAACTATAAAAAATCAGTAAACTGAAATTCAGTTTTCAAACAAATTGCATTTGAATGTATATATATTTTTGTTTGTTTGTTTGTTTGTTTTTGTTGTTGTTTCTTTTTTCAATTCGATAGTGTGAGATTGTGCGATTTATAGAAAATACAAAATTTGCAAAAAGCTAAATTTATTACCCAGGTCAGCTTTATCGCCGGCATGTTTTTACTGTATAATATAGATCTAACAAAAACATAACTGTGAAAAAAAGGGAGCCAAGTTCTGTAACGACAATGGCAAGAAAAGAAGTGATATCTAAGTGGGTGCCAAGTTCAAATAAAATTCACTCAAACTTACCTACTGAAATATTATAGCATTTTTCAAATTGTTTAAAAATAAAAATTATTGTTAGCATATTAATAATAAATCTAAAACTTGGCAAGTTTTTACCTACGAGTCATTTATTTTTATTAATGACATTATTATACCAAAACTTGTTATTTCATGTTTGGAAGCCTTAATTTGAGTGAGCTCCTTAAAGGAGTGCAGCCTCTAGAGTGATGACCAAGAACAAGTGTAAGTGTATCTGTCTCTTTGTCAGGCCTTTTAGTCTGTTTGCATTGAGGTTTCCGGTGGGGGGGAGGGGTAGTTGAGTGATAACCAAAGACGAGCGGGAATGTATCTGTGTGTTTATTGGTTTATCAAATCTTTAACGTGAGTCATTTGTTTATAATAATAACTATAGTAATTTTTTATAATGATATTGTTATTAATATTAACGTCATCATTTTATTAAGACATGAAAATGATAGGCATAGCATTTATCAAAAACTTGCCAAGTTCTAGATTTATTACTAATATGCTATCAATAATTTTTATTTTTAAACAATTTAAAAAATGCTATAATACTTCAGTAGGTAAGTTTGAAGGAATTTTATTTGAACTTGGCACTCACTTAGATATCACTTCTTTTCTTGCCATTGTCTTTACAGAACTTGGCTCCCTTTTTTCACCGTTATGTTTTTATTAGATATCATTACTTTTTGTAAAATTACAATATATTTAGACACTTTACTTAATGCTTTGTAATGTGTTTACACGTGACTATTTTATTCACCAAGCAACATTCAATTTTAATTTAAATTTCCCACAACAAAATATTTGGCTGTCAATTTTCGGCAGAAATCTATATTTTAATACTGTTGTATTGAATGCATATTTTGAAACGAATTTTGATTCGAAATTTTTATTATTTCGGAAACAACAATAATCATATTGATAGTTAAATAAAATTATAAATTAATAGAAAATTTAAAATTAAAAAAAAATATTGTAAAATTAAATAATTAGTAAAAAAGGGTGTATCATATCTTCCCTACCTCCCCTACTATCTTGGTGGAAAACACCTGCAGACCTGATTTTAGTGGTTGACTCGTAGGTTTACCATTATGTTTTCCTGCTCACAGTCCTCCATGTTTTCATACCTTTCGATGCAGGAAAATACAATGATAAACCTACCAATCAACTGCTAAAATCGTGTCTGCAGGTGGTTTCCACCAAGGTATGACTTGACCGACAAGTTGCATTTTAATATGCGAATCGAGTTTTAACTAATCCTTGAATTTCAGCTGCCAACTCGATGAGGTGATGGTCTGTGCGGCCGCTTCCCGTCCCTTACCCGGAATAAAACAACTTAAAATAAAAAAAATGCAATTTAACAAATTACAACGACCATTTGGAAAATGATTTTTTCAAAGTCTAAAATTTAAGACATAAAAATTCCACGGAGCTGGTCATACATTACGTACGCCATAGATTAAACATTCATATTCCTAGACTCACCATGAACAAATTTTAAAAGAAATTTCAGTTTTACAATTTTCGGTACTGCAAATTTTTAAACTTCTACGGAGCTGGTCATACATCACGTACGCCATGGATTAAACATTAATATTCCTGGAACAATCATGAACAAATTTTAAAAGAAATTTCAGTTTTACAATTTTTGGTACTGCAAATTTTTAAACTTCTACGGAGCTGGTCATACATCACGTACGCCATGGATTAAACATTCATATTCCTAGACTCATCATGAACAAATTTTAAAAGAAATTTCAGTTTTACAATTTTCGGTACTGCAAATTTTTAAACTTCTACGGAGCTGGTCATACATTACGTACGCCATGGATTAAACATTCATATTCCTAGACTCATCATGAACAAATTTTAAAAGAAATTTCAGTTTTACAATTTTCGGGTACTGCAAATTTTTAAACTTCTACGGAGCTGGTCATACATTACGTACGCCATGGATTAAACATTCATATTCCTAGACTCATCATGAACAAATTTAAAAAAAAAATTCAGTTTTACAATTTTCGGTACTGTAAATTTTTAAACTTCTACGGAGCTGGTCATACATTACCTACACCATGGATTAAACATTAATATTCCTGGAACAATCATGAATAAATTTGAAATGAAATTTCCTTTTTAAACTTCTAAACATCCCGCAATATTACTTTTTATATCGTGGTATATAGAAAAAAATGTACTTTTAAATGCAATTTGTTTGAAAGCTGTATCTCAATTTGTTTCTGATTTATTAATTTTTTTTTTTGTAGTTTTTATTACTTTTTTGCAATAGTGGCAACAGAAGAATCCATCTCTGTTGAAAGTAAAGGGAAAATACAGATTACTGTATAGACCAATCAGAAAACGAATAAAATGCAGGATTCAACTAATAAAACGCTTCAGATATGTTTTTGATTTCCTACCTTGACTGAGGACAATAAACATTTTTCCAAATGGTTAAGAAAAGCAAAAAATTTATTAAAATTACTTGGAATTTTTCTTCTTTTTCTTTTTAATGAAGTCGCTAATTTATAGTTACAGTAAATAGTCTTATCATATAAATCTTCTCTCATCTGAAATTTTCACTTCGCCACCTTTTCTCCGCTAACATATCATGTGTAAAATTATATAATAAATATTTTCTTCTATTTTTATCTATACTAATATTAACAAAGAAGTAAAAATTGTTTGTTCGTTAGAGGCAATCTCTGGAGCTACCGAACAGATTTCAAAAGTAATGGTATCAAAATGATGGTGTTAGTCCATCTTAGAACATAGGCTACATTTTATGTCGGTGCCACTACTCCAAGGAGGGTGCAGGCGCAAAAAACGTTCTAAAAATGCGATTTTTGCGTTACTGAAGGGCCTAGAAATATGAAATTTGAAATATTAGTAACGTATTAGATATAAAGGAGTTCTAAAAACAGTTCTTAAACAATGCGAAATTTAAAAGGGGTGAAAATGCACAAAAAGCATTCTAAAAATCGATCTAAATGGTGGTTTCTACACAATCTCGGGAAATACCAAACCGATTTAAAAAATAATGGTGTCAAAATGATGGTGACAACACTTGCTCTAACATAGGCTATGTTTTATGTCGGTGCCACTACCCCAAAAGGGGTGCAGGAGCAAAAAATGGTCTAAAATGCGATTTATGCGTTACTGAAGGGCCTAGAAATATGAAATTTGAAATATTAGTTACTTATTAGACATAAAAGATTTCTAAGAACAGTTCTTAAAAAATTCGAAATTTAAAAAGGGGTGAAAAAACACAAAAGCGTTCTAAAAAACGTTCTAAATGGTGGCTTCTACACAATCTCAGGAAATACCAAGCCAATTTAAAAAATAATGGCATCAAAATGATGGTGACAGTCCTTGCTCCAACAGAGGCTATTTTATGTCGGTGCCACTACCCAAAAGGTGGTGCAGGAGCAAAAAGCGTTCTAAAAATGCGATTTTTGCGTTACTGAAAGGCTAGAATCATGAAATTTGGAATGGTAGTTAGTTATAAGATATCAACGATCTCGTAAGAACATTTCCTAAAAAAATCGAAATTTAAAAGGGGTGAAAATGCTCGAAAAGCGTTGTAAAAAATTTCTAAATTGCGATTTCTATGCAATCTCAGGAAGTACTGAACCGATTTAAAATATAATGGTGTAACAATGGTGGTGACAGATCTTGCTCCAAGATAGGCTATTATTTATATCTGTTTCCAGTACTCCAGAGGAGATGCAGGAGCAAAAAACGTTCTAAAAATGCAACTTTTGAATTATGGAAGGACATAGATTCATGAAATTCTGCATGGTATATATTTATTAGATATAAATGATCTCCAAGAACATTTCTTTAAAATTTTGAAATTTAAAAGATGTGAAATTCGCGTAAAGCGTTCTAAAAAAATTCTAAATGCCGATTTGTGAGCAATCTCAGGAAGAATCAAACTGATTTCAAAAGTAATGATAGGAAATTGATGCCGACAGCTTCTGCTCTAATATAGACGCTATTTCAATGTTGGTGTCACTATCACCTGGACGTTGAAGGAGTAAAAAACATTCTAAATTTAGATTTTTGTGATCGGTAGGGACTAGCAACTTGAAATTAGGCAAGGTACATATTTATTTAGATATAAATGATGTTTAAGAACAGTTTCGAAAAAATTGGAAATTTAAAAAGGGGTGAAAATGCGCGAAAAACCGCTCTAAATTGCGATTTCTACTCAATCTCAGGAAATACCAAAGCTATTTCAAAAGTAATGTTTGCGAATTGATTGTGACAGTCCCTGCTCCAACATCGGCTATATTTTATGTTGCTGTCACTACCGTCTGGGGGATATAAGAGCAAAATACGTTCTAATTTGCGTTTTTTGCATAACTGAGGGGTCTAACATTTTGAAATATGGCATGGTATTTACTTACAAGATGCAACTGCTTTCTAAGATCAGTCGAAAGAAAATACCAAATTTAAAAGGATGAAGTGAGCGAAAAGCGTTCTAAATTACAATTTTTATACAATCTTATCAAATACCAAACCGATTTAAAAAATAATGGTGACAAATTGCTGGTGATAGAACCTGCTCAAACATAGGCTATATTTTATGTTTGTGCCACTACCACCAGAGGGTTGCAGGAGCAAAAAACTTTATAAATTGCGGTTTCTGTGATACTGAAAAGGCTAGAAATTTTAAATATGGCATGGTAGTTACTTATAAAATATAAATGCCCTCGAAGGACTGTCGAAAATAAATTCGAATTAAAAAGGGGTAAAGCGAAGGGGAGGTGAGAAAAGCATTCTAAAAAAGTCCTAAATTACGATTTCTATGCAATTTCTGGGAATATAAACCGATTATAAAAATAATAGTTGCGAATCAATGGTAACAGTCTCTGATCCTACATAGGCTATATTTTATGCCCATGATTCTACCACCTGGGGTTCGCAGAAACAACAAACGTTCTAAAAAGGACCTTTAAAAGCTTTCTAAATTATGTTTCTGTGGAATATAGGAAATAACAAACTGATTTAAAAATTAATGTTGGGGAATTAATGGTGACAGTTCCTATTTCAACATAGCCCTTTATGTGTAGATAGGTGATAGGACTTGGAATTTGACACGATAATCAATTTTAAGATGTAAGAAGATGGTTTCTAAAAAAATCAAAACTTCAAGTGAATAATGAAATGAGCGTATTAATTGAGCATAAAAGTTTCAAAATATTTTCTAAATTATCATTTATTTAGTTTTATTTCCTTTTTAACACTTTCCAACAAAGTTGAAAAGTGTTTATACATTCGGTTTGTCTGTCCGTCTGTCCACGCTCTAACTCCCGTAAATATAATCGGATTTTCATGAAATTGATAAAGGTTATTTAGGGTCACCAAAGCATGTTTGGTATTGTATATGAAGTATGTAGGATTAATCGTTCATTTACAGGGGCACTCAAAAGTATTCCATTACATTATGGTATATGGGGACTAACACCCGTAAATATACTCGGATTTTCATGAAATTGATAAAGGTTATTTAGGGTCACTAAAGCATGTTTGGTATTGTATATGAAGTATGTAAGATTAATCGTTCATTTACAGGGGCACTCAAAAGTATTCCATTACATTATGGTATATGTGGAATAACTCCCGTAAATATACTCGGATTATCATGAAATTGATAAAAGTTATTTAGGGTTACCAAAGCATGTTTGGTATTGTATATGAAGTATGTAGGATTAATCGTTCATTTACAGGGGCACTCAAAAGTATTCCATTACATTATGGTATACGGGGAAAAATCGTTTGCAGAGTATTTTAATGACATTATGCTATTTCAAATGTATTGAAACTGATATAAATAAATGGATTTTACTACGATCACGTCAGAACAGGACATTCATTGCATTTGTTATTCATTTACAGGGACACACGAAAGAAATCGGTTACAGTACAGTACTGTCTTTGAGTAATAATTGCTGGAGTGCACGGTTTAAAATTCGGTATGCGCTTTTAAATTTAATTAATTTCTTGCATCTTACCTGTTATATATAAATTCTATACCTCAAACACAGGGCTGCACAAAAGTATTCACGTACCGTTCTCCTTATTAGAGGAAATTGCTGAAGGTAAATTTTAAACTAAAGTATACGTAGCTCTTAAGTGAACTAAATTTTGGCTTGCATGTAGCTAATAGATTCAAATTTATAAATCATATACAGGGCTGCAATTCGCATAATTTTCCGATTGTGGATGGGAACATCTGAAATGTATTATGCGTTTCCATATGGTTGAATTAGACGTAATATTTTAATTTTTTAAACAGTGCAGTTTTGTTACATTATTCTGAATGTGTTGGAAACTGTTTCATAATCTATGCTTGACGCATAATTTTTTCTTACTTGTTTTAATTTAAGCCTCAATTCTGCCTAATGCAGTGTAATAATGAAGTTTAGTCAAACTGCGTTTTAAATAGTAATTTTGAATTATTTCTAAAAATATAATTTCTTTTAATAAAAATTAAACATATAAATATCACTTGGCATATTTCAAATATTACGCGAGCAAAGCCGCGGGGTTTGCTAATTAGTAATAATAATTAAAAATTCTAGATACCCTACCTCATGATTTCTTAAACAAGAAAGAAAAATCATGCGTTAAGCATAGATTATGAAACACTTTCCAACACTTCCTGAATGCTTTAGCGAAACTTCGTTATTTAGGGAAATAAGGTAAATAAGATAACTAAGTAAATATTTTAGAAAACGCATAAAACATTTACAAAACTGATTTCAGCAGTTATCGCCCATAGCCAAATAGATATTCCATTTTTTTTAACTGCTCTGTATTTGATCTGTAGGTTTATATAGATACATTATATAATAGGAAAATATAGTTTAGCAAGAAAACGCATAACATGTTGAAATTTCTCTTTCAGCAATTTATACTAATAGGTGGAAACGTACTTGAATACTTTTGCACATCCCTGTATTTTACCTAGTATCTTTATTACGCGCCACTATTTATCTAAAATTTATATCAAACTAAAGCACTCTTAAAACTATTGAAATCACATTTCCAGAAATTATCATCCATAGACGGCCATGAATCCAATTCTTATCATTTTATTTATATTTTACAAACATTTCTTAGTAAACTAAATGCAGTTCAGCGTGAAAATGCATAACTCATTTAAAATCCACCTTTAAGCAATTTCCGTTCATACCCAGTAACCCTTAACAATTATTTTGCGTAGCCCTGTATCTAATAACCTGTATATGGTATGCATTTATACACACCATATAGCATGCATAACTATAGTGAAACATAAAAGCGCATATCATAATTAAAAATGCATTTTCAGCAATCATCGCTGCTATACAGTACTTCGGATACAATACAGTATATGAAATCTTTTGTGTGTTCCTGTAAATGCTATGCACTTTGTATTATATATGAAATAACTTATACTAAACCTGAGCGACGTATATCAATTTCATTCTATACGAAATAGTTTAACATAATTAAAATAACTCGCAAACAATTCCCCCCTCATATCATTATGTAACAGAATTCTTTTGTGTGACCCTGTAAATTAATAATAACTATTCTTTGCACCGAATATTCTACTGAATACATATTTTAGTGCTCTTCTTAAATGCATATCAATTTTATTATGTTTGAAAGTGTTTAACATCATTAAAAATCATTTGAAACGATTTTTTTCCCCTGGCCGTAATGTAATGGAATACGTTACATGAGTGTCCCTGTAAATGAACTAAACATGCTACAAACTTCATTTGAAATAGGGATCGCACTATGGTAAATATCAATAACATCGAAAAATTTCAGGGCAATCCGAGTATATTTACAAGAGTTAGAGCGCGGACAGAAGGACAGACGGCCAGGCAAACCGAAGTCATAATGACTTTTCAACTTTGTTGGAAAGTGTTAAAAATAGCAGGATGCTATCGAAACGTAGATGCCCTACTTTCTGATTAGTTATTGGAAATTATCTTCTTTCTGTAGAAATTCCTTTTGCCATCAACCCCTAATTTAAGGGAATTTTCAAAAAAAAAAAAAAATTATAATAATAATAATAAATAAATAAATGTCTATTGAAAAGCAGGAGATTCTCCCCTTTCCCCGACCATCCTATCTAAATTCTCTACCTTCACGGTTTTCGCCACCATTCCTTCCTGCCAAGAAAAGTCACTTTGATGCAGAAAGCTTCGACCAATTAGGGGGGAAAAAATATGCTTGGTGCATGTTGAGCTCGGATTCAACATTTGGCGCTTTTTGTGGAAAATTAAAATCTCGCCTAATAGACGTAATGTTAAAGTAAAAATGGACATCCCCAGGTGGGTAATTAATTGATTTTCGCATTCTTTTTTTTTAAATTCCTTAGTTTTATAGTGTAAACGAACTTCGCACCAAATTTGAAGCTTGTATATGCAGTAGATCTATGAGATTTTTTTGATGAGTGAGTCAGTCAGTCAGAAAATCAGTCGATGATAAAATTATCGATTATGACATTTTCCAAATGTCATTATCTCGAAAACAAATTATGTGTTATTTAGATTCATGTGTTAATAGATTTTCAGTAGTAGAGTGTCGAAATTTGGCGAAAACAGCTCGAAATGGTTCGTATAATATGACACACGAGAATGTCAGACGAACTTGGCTGACACACTGCCGTGTGTCTAGATTTAGACATATGAATTTAAATATGACGAATCCTGAAAAATATGTTATATGATAAATGGGTTTAAATTTTTACGCAACCACAGACAGTACACATGAAAAAAGTTACATCTTTTGATCACATTATGGTATTTAGATGAGATTTGCATCAATTTATGCTACCCTAGTTTTGTTTTAAGCCAAAAAAAGGTAAAGTTTTTTATTGTTCGTTTGTTTTCGAGATTTTCGAGTCCCAGACGATCTGAAAAGAGAAACAGAAAATTTCAAATACCTATCTTGGTAAAGGATTTAGATGATGGCCCGGAGGAGAAGGGGATCCGCTATTCAGCAAGCCAAAATGGTCCTCCCACGGAAAAACAGAATTTTCTAATACGTTAAGCTTCTTATCAGTCAAACCACAAATCCCTCTCATTAATGTTAAACTTATGGGCTTAGAATCAATCCCTATTTTTTAAATCTATCCTTAGAAAACAAAAATCTTTACCTTCTTTTTAAAACTTTCCAGTTGAAAAGTGTTAATGAATCGGGTTTGTCTGTCCATGCTCTAACTCGCGTAAATATAGTCCGATTGCCATGAAATCAATATGTGTTATTTTATTGGGTATCACTATGGCATGTTCGGTATTAAACATTTACGGTTGATTTACAGGGACACATAAATAAATATCTACCCTATCTATATTATAAAGGACAAACATATCTGTGCGTAACGCATACGTCATTCTGCGAATGGCAACACTTTGAAATTTGAAATGAAATTTCGGTTTTGCAATTTTTGCTACTGCAAATTTTTAAACTACTAACCATCGCACAGTTTCAGTTTTGCACCGTCGTATAGGGGGGGGGGGGTGTACTTTTAAATGCAATTTGTTTGAAAGTTCTATCTCAATTTATTTTTGAGATATTAATTTTTTTATAGTTTTTAGTACCAATTTTGTAATTGTGGCAACTGAAGTACTCCATTTCTATTAAAAGTAAAGGGAAAATAGTCATGGTTTACTTATTCTCATTGATTATATCCTTATTGATGCCATTTTCACAGTACAAATAAAAGAAACTTTTTCCTAATTTTTGAACGGAAAATGACGTCAGCCATTAAAAAAAAACACGCATTCTTCTTCATAAATCAAAAGATATATTTCAATATTTTTACATTACTCTGATACTGAGTTTGAAACGCTAGGCAAAATGATTCAGTGTGTAAAAATGATGTCATCTCTCTATTCTAAAAAAAAGTAACTACCGCTGTCACCGCCGCCGCCGCCGCCGCCGGTTTTGATTTTTTTGTGACCGGAGGCCTTTCTTCGTTAATATTAACAAAAATAATGCATACAAAAATATGAAAATCGGTGGTTTTATACAGAAATGTTTGATAAACACGCTGATGTAGACAGTTTTCAAATCAAAGAATTATTTTAAGAGTTATTTAATGCTAAAGTTGGACAAAATCGTTCCACTAAAAAAGTTTTATAGCAGCAAAAACTATACATGGCAGTGTAATCATTTTTAGATCATTTTATGCGTTAGAATTTGCCGGAGTGCAGATTGCATTAATTTTTTTATTTTGACTCATTTTTTCAGGTTTTATTTCTATTTTAAATTCAAATTTTCAGCATTTCTAGAGATATTTTTTACAGATTTCAGAAAATTGTACTAATTTAAACTGTTGCCAACTGTATAAAAAGCGCAAGCAATAATGTTTGCTTCAAATTAAAAATTTATTTACACGTGACTATTATAAACAGGAAAAAAACTTTCAAATTAGAATTAAATAATTACGTATAAAAAGCAAGAACTTATTAAAAATTACGTCATAAAAAGTATACACGTGAATTTTAAAAGAGAAAGGATATTGTAAAATAATAAATTCATTAACATGCGTTAGAAGTCTTAGGAGAAATTACGTCATATTTACGTCACATTATAGTTATTACATAAAATGAACACAAAATAATATTGCAAAAAAGTTTAAACTTAGAAATTGCGCTAGACATTTATTTGATATTTTGCGAATTAATTTAAAATGTCTCATTTAAAAGAACTTTCTTTTTGCTTTGTTAAAAAATACCTGGAGACAAAGATTATGTTTACTTAATTCCTTTTATATTAGCTTATTTTGAAATGTTGTTACACGTGTATACGTTATCAAGTTATTTTTATTTCGACGTTTTATTTGTGTTTTTATTAATGTTGTACGAATTTATTTGTTCTTTCGTTATTTAAAATAAAAATTATATCAATTTGTATAATTTGGCGAGTGGTTTGGCGATTTATATAATTTGGCGAAATTGGTCGACAGGATAATCAAGTAGTACCGCAGCGGATTTGGCGTTAAAATTCCCCAATCAAAGAGAAATGAATAGAAATTCGTTTATAGGGAGATCCCCACTGTTTTTTAAATTATAATTCAATCTTTCGAAATCTTTTTAAAGCCGATCAAATTAGCGTGCATTTAGAGTCTGCGGTGTCTGGACGGGGGTTGGCGAGCGTAGCTCGTAGGGGGCCGAGCCCCCTAGTATTTAAAACAAAAAGATCATTTTCTTTGGTAAAACTAAATATTTGACCAATACTAAATGGCCAATACTATGGCAACTAAAGGCAAATTTCTGAATGGTAAATTTTCGCGGGTACTGAGATTAGAACTTAAATTTTATGCGAATGTTCATATGAAAAGTTGTATCGGACAAACGTGACTTTGAGTTTGAAAATACATTCATTAATAATGTATTGCGCGTTAAAATACTTTTAAATTGTGAATTTGAGTGGTGCGTATGTAAATTTTGAGAATGTGAAAATAACGTACAGTTTAGATTTTATGGGGGAAAATTTTATGATGTGACAAAGCGAAATCCTTTTTACTGATTTTTCATCCCATAAAAACAAACGTAACTGCCTCAATCGATAACTTCAACATAATTACTCATCTTGATTACGTATTCTAATACAGTTTAATTTTTCAATAATTTAAGCAGTTGAAGTTTTTGGAAATAATATTTTGGTAATTTTAGGTTAAAAACATTATTTGTTTCAAGAGTTACATAACCAATGCGAGATGAATTTTTTATTGTAATTATTTTTATAGGTTTATTATAAATTCGATCTAACAGTTCCATTCTAAACATTTTAATTCGTCGAATTTCGACGGGTTCCAACTCGTATATATAAAATCCTAATGAATCGAATTGAAACGAATTTATGTAACGATTCTATGAAACGACTGATTAAACAACTGATTACGTTTCACGGCGATTTCTCCTAAAATATGGAATACTTTGTGATGAAATTAACACCAAAAATCCGTATTGATCCACAGATCTCAAAACTGGTATTAGAATTTTAAAATTAGAATTAATTTTCGAAATATTAATTTTTTTCTAATTTTAAATACTTTTTTCCTAATGATGGCAACTCAAATTTTAAAACAGATATTTTTTTCATATTTCAGAAAAGGTTATTTTAAATTAATTTGGCGACGAGTTTGGCCTCCCTTAAATGTATGCTAAGAAATGCATCATGTTACTTTTATTCAGAATTCAATTTGTATTTCATTATCATTTTATTTAATACAAAACTTTCATTTAAAATTGAAACCTTTAAAATAAATGGCTTTTACTTCATTCCTTTTTTTAAACGAAACGAAACGAAAAATATTAGACACAGATGTCATATACACAACGGGATACCTAATTGGCGCCAAAATGGCGTTATTTTGCCTGACATGGTAACCCGGCTATTGTTGCTTATTTATTAATAAATGTTTATTTGAATTTATTTTCTTTTTATTTACAAAAAATGTTATAAATTGTTTTGTTCTATAGTTATTAATTATTTTTTTTTATTTATTGTTATTTCATTTTAAAAATAACAGAAAATAATTTAAAAATACATATGTAACAGGTATTTGAAAACGAGGTTTTCGCCAAATTGTCGTAAAAAAAAAAAATATAATAATAATAACGCCAAACCCGTGCGTATGTGACAATGCAATAAATCATGAGATTTAATTTCCACTTCAAAGCAACGTTTTAATCTTATTACTTTTCCCGTCGAGTAATTTCGCCAAATTATATAAATAGCTAAATTATACAAATTGACATATTTTTTTTTTTTTTTTAAATAACAAAAGAACAAATAAATTAGTATAACATTAATAAAAATACAAGTAAAACATCAAAATAAAAATCCACTTGATGGCGTGAACATGTGTAACTTCCTTAAAGTCAAGTGAATGTGACATTTACGATCAACTATTATTGGCATTTAATCTTATAGTTTGGCGACAGATTTTTAGTCGATGGGATAACCAAGTAGCACCGTTTTAATTTACCACTCGAAAAATAAAAAAATGCTAACTGGCGAGTTAAAAAAAAGCTATTGGTGAGATTTTCACCTGGCTAACATAAAAGTACCAGGAATTCTTTGTGATCATGCAACTTTTATGTAGTTTCTCTCTATTCTAAAAAAAAGTAACTCCCGCTGTCACCGCCGCCGCCGCCGCCGCCGCCGGTTTTGATTTTTTTGTGACCGGAGGCCTTTCTTCGTTAATATTAACAAAAATAATGCATACAAAAACATGAAAATCGGTGGTTTTATACAGAAATGTTTGATAAACACGCTGATGCAGACAGTTTTCAAATCGAAGAATTATTTTAAGAGTTATTTAATGCTAAAGTTGGACAAAATCGTTCCACTAAAAAAGTTTTATAGCAGCAAAAACTATACAGGGCAGTGTAATCATTTTTAGATCATTTTATGCGTTAGAATTTGCCGGAGTGCAGATTGCATTAATTTTTTTATTTTGACTCATTTTTTCAGGTTTTATTTCTATTTTAAATTCAAATTTTCAGCATTTCTAGAGATATTTTTTACAGATTTCAGAAAATTGTACTAATTTAAAATGTTGCCATCTGTATAAAAAGCGCAAGCAATAATGTTTGCTTCAAATTAAAAATTTATTTACACGTGACTATTATAAACAGTAAAAAAACTTTCAAATTAGTATTAAATAATTACGTATAAAAAGCAGGAACTTATTAAAAATTACGTCATAAAAAGTATACACGTGAATTTTATAGGAGAAAGGATATTGTAAAATAATAAATTCATTAATATGCGTTAGAAGTCTTAAATAGGACAAATTACGTCATATTTACGTCACATTATAGTTATTACATAAAATGAACACAAAATAATATTGCAAAAAAGTTTAAATTTAGAAATTGCGCTAGACATTTATTTGATATTTTGAAAATTAATTTAAAATGTCTCATTTAAAAGAACTTTCTTTTCGCTTTGTTAAAAAATACCAGGAGACAAAGACTCTCTTTACTTAATTCCTTTTATATTAGCTTATTTTGAAATGTTGTTACAGGTGTATACGTCATCAAGTTATTTTTATTTCGACGTTTTATTTGTGTTTTTATTAATGTTGTACGAATTTATTTGTTCTTTGGTTATTTAAAATAAAAATTATATCGATTTGTATAATTTGGCGAGTGGTTTGGCGATTTATAAATTTGGCGAAATTGGTCGACAGGATAATCAAGTAGTACCGCAGCGGATTTGGCGTTAAAATTCCACAATCAAAGAGAAATGAATAGAAATTCGTTTATAGGGAGATCGCCACTGTTTTTTAAATTATAATTCAATCTTTCGAAATATCTTTAAAACAGATCAAATTAGCGTGCATTTAGAGTCTGCGGTGTCTGGACGGGGGTTGGCGAGCGTAGCTCGTAGGGGGCCGAGCCCCCTAGTTATTCGAAAAAATAATTTTGATTCTTTAATCAAAATGGAAACCTTTCTTATGAAAAGCGAAGGCATCAGCCCGTTGTTTATGGCAGTTACATGACTTGTACTATTGTAATATACTAGGGGGCTCTGCCCCCTACGAGCTACGCTCGTCAACCCCCGTTCAGACACCACAGACTCTAACAGCACGCTAATTTGACCGCCTTTAAAAAGATTTCGGAAGATTGAATTATAATTTGAATCTGACAATTATAATCTGACGTAATTTTCCCCAAACTTTTCTTTCTCTTTTTAATATTCACGTCAAAATACTTTTGTTAGAAATGAAATATTATGATCATCTTAAAATGTCAAGTAAATGTCTCGCGCAATTTTTAAATTAAAACTGTTTTACAATATTATTTTTTGTTCATTTTACGTAATAAGTGTAATATGACGTAAATTCTCCTATTTAGGGCTTCTAACGCATGTTACTAAATTTATTATTTTACAATATTCTTTCTCATTTAAAATTCACGTGTAACTATAGTTTTTATGACGTAATTTTCAATGAGTTCCTGCTTTTTATATTTTTTGTTTATAATAGTCACGTGTAAAATAAATTTTTAATTTGAAGCAAACATTATTGGTTGCGCTTTTTATACAGTTGGCAACAGTTTAAATTAATACAATTTTCTAAAATTTGTAAAAAATATCTCTCGAAATGCTGAAAATTTGAATTTAAAATAGAAATAAAACCTCGAAAAATTATTCAAATTAAAAAACTAATTGCAATCTGCACACCGGGAAATTCTGACGCATAAAATGATCTAAAAATGATTAAATTCCTATGTACAGTTTTTGCTCCTATAAAACTTTTTTAATGGAACGATTTTGTCCAACTTTGGCATTAAATATCTCTTAAAATAATTCTTCGATTTGAAAACTGTCTGCATCAGCGTGTTTATCAAACATTTTTCGATAATACTACCGATTTTCATATTTTTGTATGCAACAGTTTTTTTAATATTAACGAAGAAAGACCTCCGGTCACAAAAAATTCAAAACCGGCGGCGGTGACAGCGGTAGTTACTTTTTTTTAGAATAGAGAGAAACGAAATAATGGGGATAGAATAATATTCGGCGACTAATCACACCTGTGGCTGGCTAACATTAAAGTACCAAAATGGCCGCATGGAATATAAAAAGCGAAGGGATCCGCCTGGAGCTGTTGATGATAGTCACATGACTTAGGCTATTATTATAGAGATTGTTTTTAATTTTAAAAATAAAGCAAAGAATAATATTTTCTAACGATTAAAAATTTATTTTCACGTGACTATTAAAAACAGAAAAAAGAAAACTTTAAAATTACTATTAAATGAGTATGTGTTAAAGTCAGGAAAATATTGAAAATTATGTTCTGAAAATTGTATTTACACGTGAATATTAAAAGGGAAAGGAAACTTTAAAATAATAAATACATTAATATGCGTTTAACCCTTTCACGGACAAGGCACTTCTATTCGTAAAATCTTGAAATCAGTGAATGGCACCAGAGTTTACAAACAAATTTCGAAATACAAAAATGCTTTTGTTCACTTACTTGGTCACCTGGCCAGGACGCCAACCGTGGGGTTTATGGACTGAATGTCCTGGCAGGAAAAAACCCCTCTACCATCCAGCTTCACCGTATCAAAGAAACGGGCTAAACAAGCGACAATTATTTAACATAGGAAAAAGAACAGGTGCATAATCCTAATTATTTAAATAGCAGCTCGCTATGACAAAAAGTACAAATAATGCAAGACTTGTTCACTTACTTAATAAAAGGGAAATTTTCATCCCAATATTCTAATGCTAATGTGGCATTTAAGAATTAAAATTAAGTGATCCAAAAATGAACCACCGCCCTTGAAGGGGTTAAAGCAGCAAATTTTAGTAATTGTATTATGCCAATCGTTTTATAATCTCTCTATTCTAAAAAAAAAGTAACTACCGCTGTCACCGCCGCCGCCGCCGGTTTTGATTTTTTTGTGACCGGAGGCCTTTCTTCGTTAATATTAACAAAAATAATGCATACAAAAATATGAAAATCGGTGGTTTTATACAGAAATGTTTGATAAACACGCTGATGCAGACAGTTTTCAAATCGAAGAATTATTTTAAGAGTTATTTAATGCTAAAGTTGGACAAAATCGTTCCACTAAAAAAGTTTTATAGCAGCAAAAACTATACATGGCAGTGTAATCATTTTTAGATCATTTTATGCGTTAGAAATTGCCGGAGTGCAGATTGCATTAATTTTTTTATTTTGACTCATTTTTTCAGGTTTTATTTCTATTTTAAATTCAAATTTTCAGCATTTCTAGCGATATTTTTTACAGATTTCAGAAAATTGTACTAATTTAAACTGTTGCCAACTGTATAAAAAGCGCAAGCAATAATGTTTGCTTCAAATAAAAAATTTATTTACACGTGACTATTATAAACAGGAAAAAAACTTTCAAATTAGAATTAAATAATTACGTATAAAAAGCAGGAACTTATTAAAAATTACGTCATAAAAAGTATACACGTGAATTTTAAAAGAGAAAGGATATTGTAAAATAATAAATTCATTAACATGCGTTAGAAGTCTTAGGAGAAATTAAGTCATATTTACGTCACATTATAGTTATTACATAAAATGAACACAAAATAATACTGCAAAAAAGTTTAAATTTAGAAATTGCGCTAGATATTTATTTGATATTTTGAGAATTAATTTAAAATGTCTCATTTAAAAGAACTTTCTTTTCACTTTGTTAACAAATACCAGGAGACAAAGACTCTCTTAACTTAATTCCTTTTATATTAGCTTATTTTGAAATGTTGTTACACGTGTCTACGTCATCAAGTTATTTTTATTTCGACGTTTTATTTGTGTTTTTATTAATGTTGTACGAATTTATTTGTTCTTTCGTTATTTAAAATAAAAATTATATCAATTTGTATAATTTGGCGAGTGGTTTGGCGATTTATATAATTTGGCGAAATGGGTCAACAGGATAATCAAGTAGTACCGCAGCGGATTTGGCGTTAAAATTCCCCAATCAAAGAGAAATGAATAGAAATCCGTTTATAGGGAGATCGCCACTGTTTTTTAAATTATAATTCAATCTTTCGAAATCTTTTTAAAGCCGATCAAATTAGCGTGCATTTAGAGTCTGCGGTGTCTGGACGGGGGTTGGCGAGCGTAGCTCGTAGGGGGCCGAGCCCCCTAGTGCTGTTAAAAAATACCGAGAGACAAAGACTCTGTTTACTTAATTCATTTTATTTTAGCTTCTTTTCAAATGTTTAACTGATCTTTTTTAACTTAACACGAAAACAACCATTGGATGTCTTAACCGCAACTTATTCTACCTTAAATTTTTGCAATCAAAGGGAATTGAATGGAAACCAGGACATCGCTTTACAGGGACATCGCTACAGGTTTTTTCAGTATAATTCAATCTTCTCTAATCTTTTTAAAACCGATCAGATTAGCGTGCTGTGTCTGAACGGGTTTGGCGAGCGTAGCTTGCAGGGGGCAGAGCCCTCTAGTATATATATAAATTTTTAAACATATTTATCTCTTTATTTATTTATTTTTTACATATAATTTTTTAAACATATTTATTTTTTTTTTACTTTTACATGTAATTATTTTTCTTGTTTCTGAAAACTGATTCCTGTATGTTTTGGCATGTTTTAGAAAAAATATTCTAATTTTCATGATAATCTATAATTTGTATAACACTACACAACAACGAAACCCCCTGTAAAGCAAGGTAGGTTTGTCATTTTAATTTTTAAAAAACTCTTCTTTTAAAGTAAATGGTTGAATAAAAAACACTAATTAAAAGTGGAATCGTTCTTTTGCTGTTCTTTTTCACAAATTCTGGAAAAGGAAATTCAAATTTGTATACAGTTAAACATTTGTATCCGACAAATGGTTTTAAAGATTATATTAAAAATATTGTGGTGTTCAATACTTTTGACCAAGGTTGTATGTATGAAATCTTTATGGAATCTATGAAAAATATTATATACATATGATAATAAGCATTTTTATGTAAATTAGGAAAAAAATGTATAAACAAATTATACATAAGATAAAACGCAGATAATGTAAAAATATTTATATGAAAATTGTATGTATAGGTATATCTTTATGCAAAGTATCCAAAATATTGAGTATACAAATCATATATCTGGTAAAATAGGTATCCTTGTATAAACTTTTGGCGAAAATTATGTATGAGATAATATGAAACTTTATGCAAATGATTCAAAAATAATATGCATATAAATTACTTGCATGGTAATATGTATCTTTATCAGAATCCCGCAAAGAAATATATACAAATTTTATGTAAGGTTATATTATATTATATAAGCTGTTAAAAAAAATTGTTAACAAGCCAATCGTATAGAATAAAAAAAAAACTTTCCTACATCATGTCCTCAAAAACAATATTGGTGTAACTTTGATTATTCAGAAATCATCAGTGGCAATGATTAATGTTTAATTGCGATGACAAAAATTGCTACATAACTACACCATGAGTGGTTTGTGAGACCGCTCTATCGAAATAGGAACAAAAGGCGTAATTAACTCATAGGATACTGTTTTTTGTACTAAACTTTTTATACAGGACTCTTATAATGAAATTTAACTGATTCAAATGTCTCTAGCTTGGGCTACAAACGAAACAAAATTTCACTAGTATGTATAGTTGAACTGTAAATTACAAGATAAACTGTGAAAATTAAAAAAAGCAGCGGTCTGTGAGACCGCTAACAGCAATTAAGGGTTAATAAAATAAAACATTCCACATAAAAAAGACGAGAGGTTCAAAAATTTCCAATGGCTATACGCGAATATTACCAATCAAAATGTGATGTAACAGATCAAATTTTTGAGTTTGCCTCAAAACTGGAAAATGATATAAAAAGATCATTTGTTCAACATTGCAAGTAAAGGTGAGAGATCAATTAAATAGTAAGTAAAGTGATTCATTACATGTTTTGTTTGTCCTGAGCATATTATTACTTTGTGTTAATAAGTTGTCATTAATTTGCTTTTTTACAAAAATTTCTAAATAAAATGTTACTTCTTTTGTCGTAAAATTGGTAACCTATTTAATCTGTCTAAAACTGAATTCAATTTATTCAACTCAAGCGATCATTTTACACCAGTCAAATCCCCTTAACTGCTGTTAACGGTCTCACAGACCGCTGCGTTTTACAATTTTGAGAGATTAACTTGTAATTTTAAGTTTAATTAGAGATATTAGGGGGGGGGGGGGTTGTAGCCCTAGTAGGGGAGACCGGGGGAATGGCGACACCTTAAGGGAATTTAATTTTTTCACCTCAAAAAAATGTTTATTTTTTAATAGTAAAAATTGTAAAGCTGAATTATTATCTTTAGTATCTGTATAAATTTAACCGTAATCATAACTGTAAAGTAAGTACGAATAAAAAAAATTCTGTCAACCTCTGTACAGTGGCGGGATTACCCAGGATACTGGGGTAATTCCGCCACTGTATCGGAGTAATGACGCCACTCTATAATGACCTATCAAATACATAAAATGGATACTACGAAACGCATAACCTACTAAAAATGTTTAGAAGGCAATAATTTATCAAAATAATAAATAATTATAATGTTCCTTAAGCTAGATTTGTTAATGTGCTAAGCTTACAATTTAACTCAAATTGGAAAAGTCACCCTTTGCCATGGTGGCGGCCTTACCCCGAGAAAACAATATAGAGGGAAACCCCCAGCAAAGGCGAAGGAAGAACCGAACTTGTTCAAAAAATTGCATCAAAATGTCGGCGAATGCATCTAGATTACGGGTCATATTATCTTAAGTACCTAATGTTATAATAAAAGGTGTTTACCTGCACTCATTTGAAGCTCCAAAATAATAAGCAACTAGATGAAAACTAAATTTTTCGCTAGAACAAGCGAAGGACGTACAACAAAACCATTCTCACTCTAGGCACTGTTTCCATTGCTGGCCGCTACAGTACAAACGCAATCAATATCTCAAACTGCCGATAGTTTTTAAACTAGACGGGGTGGCAGCATAACCCCGAATGGCGCCATTCCCCCGGTCTCCCCTACTATCGCTATAGAGACTTCTGAATATGTGAATTTTAATAATAATATCCCTATATAGAAAATTTAACACGGAAATAGTATCCTAAGATTTAATCGAGCCTTTTATTTAAGTATTGCGCGGCAGCGCAATACTTATTTATTTCCAGTGTCACTTCTCAATGTTAATTTAACATAGAAAAGCCTATGGAGATCATAACTTTTTCATTTTTTCTTCCCACCTTTCTGTCCCTGATGCCACTCATTTTTAATTCTTTGCTAATTCTAATAATATTATAAATTCAAAGTGTAAAAACATTTGCCAGAATAAATCAGAATCAAAACGGATCATAAAATGCCTTTGCATATAGGTGGATTATAATCTAGAGAGTAACATGGGCTAATTTTTATTTACATTATTCAAATATTTTTCTTAATAATTCCAAATTTTGCTTTTCTCATTGAGAATCAACGGACATTTTCTAATAAAATTTAACATTTTTCCTTCATTGTTGTAAATAATTCAAAAGCCGTAATAATAATTTTCCTATTTTTAGTTGAATGATTTTCACGTGAAACATGAAACTGAAGAAACTGAAATAGTTTTCTTTTTTTAAAAAAATTAAAAAAGAAGATGAATATGACGTCATAGTGGGCAAAAAATGACATTTTCAAGCAGATTTTTTAAGTTCAGATTGTAATTTTTTGACCAAACTAACAACAACCAGCATTACTGCACTGGTGAAACATTTTGAATCGTACATAGGTAAATTGCATCACAAATTGTGATGCGATATCGCACAAATCAAAGCCTGATGATGATACCCTCCATTAATTTTGAAATGTGTTCGTCTGAATGCAGAAGTTATTAAAAAACTTGACACATTAAACAAAAACCTAATTTGCAGAACAAATTAAAAAAACAAAATTTATTTCCTAAATTGTTTAAGCCCGAGAAGGGGCAGATATTAAGATATTTCATTCAATTCATTCTACATTTAATGTTAAATTTTTGTAACAAATAAGCTAAACCAATTGAACATTAAAAAATAAAAATGAAATTCATAGAATATAATGCTTTAAACACCTATATACTTAGATTCCGTTCAAATGAAATTGAAATAAATCTTAGACTTTTTCCATTTTTAGTTGTAAATATTTGTACTGCAGATTTTGCATTATGTTTATGACGATTGTACATAGTATGATAAGGTACATGCAAAATACAAAACTTTAAAAAAGTCTAAGATTTATTTCTATTTCATTTGAACGGAATCTAAGTATATAGGTGTTTAAAGCATGATATTGTATGAATTTCATTTCTATTTTTTAATTTTCAATTGGTTTAACTTATTTGTTACAAAAATTTAACGTTAAATTTAGAACGAATAGAATGAAATATCTTAATATCTGCCCCTTCTCGGGCTTAAACAATTTAGGAAATAAATTTTGTTTTTTTAATTTGTTCTGCAAATTAGGTTTTTGTTTAATTGATATTTAGATCTAGTTGTCAGATCGCTTAACGGCATCTATGCGAGAATTTCTGTTACAGCAATTAAAATTTAATGATGATTTGCGTTATTGCGAACAAAAATTGGCGTCCCTTGGAAGTCCGCACTAACGGGAGTTCACAATATATAGTAGTATGTATTTATAAGTACTGATATTTGCATATTTCTTGCAGATTTTATTATAAAATAAACGTATTTTAAGACAAACTAATGCAATCACGCTTAGAGAGATAAACTAAATCCAAATTCGGAACTCAAAGCTTATTGTGACACAATCAGACAGGCTTTTTGTTTTCACCAGCTAAGAGATTTCCTCAACATCAAAGACCCTTCTCCCATGTTACAGGGTTTTTATCTGAAAACTGTACTGGTATATAGGGGGAGTCCGGAACACTTGTTCAGGGAGGAGACATGAACCATTACAAATATCTCTTTCAAATTTCATACTATTGGGTCGATGGTTACTTCATAATATCCATTAGGGGAGACCAAGGGAATGGCGACACCTTAAGGGAATTTAAATTTTTTCACCTCAAAAAAATGTTTATTTTTTAATAGTAAAAATTGTAAAGCTGAATCATTATCTTTAGTATCTGCATAAATTTAACCGTTATCATAACTGTAAAGTAAGTACGAATAAAAAAAATTTCTTTCAACCTCTGTACAGTGGCGGGATTACCCAGGATACTGGGGTAATTTCGCCACTGTATCGGGCGACACCACTCTTCAATGACCAAGTAAATACATAAAATGGATACTAGGAAACACATAACCTACTGAAAATATTTAAAAAGCAATAATTTAGCAAAATAATGAATAATTACAATGTTCCTTAAGCTAGATTTATTAATGCGCTAAGCTTACAATGTAACTCAACTTGAAAAAGTCACCCTTTGCCATGGTGGCAGCATTACCCCGAGAGGGCAATATAGCGGAAATCCCCCAGCAAAGCCGAAAGAAGAACCGAACTTGTTCAACAAATTGCATCAAAATGTCGGCGAATGCATGTAGACTAAGTTTAATATTATCTTAAGTACCTAATGTTACAATAAAAGGTGCTTATCTCTACTCATTTGAAGCTCCAAAATAAGAAGCAACTAGATGAAAACTAAATTTTCCACTAGAACAAACGAACGACGTACAACAAATTACTCTCACTCTAGGCACTGTTTCTATTGTTGGCCGCTATAGTGCAGGCGTATTCACTTTCTCAAACTACTGTTAGTTTTTAAAATAAGCGGGGTGGCGGCATAACCCCGATTGGCGCCATTCCCCTGGTCTCCACTATAGAGTCATCATCTCAGCTAGGAGGCAAAAATGCATTCCGCTTTGACGTGTATAGACGGGAACATATTTCGACGTGTTCAAAGAAAAAATTTTGTTTTTTTATTTTTTCGTCGTTTATTTAAATTGTTAGATATGTATACAGTGCAATTTTTTTTTAATTTATTTTCTAACCTCTTTGTTATTTCAAGACTTTTTAGTAGTTTTATCTATTTTAAATTTTTATTCTACTATAGTCCAAAACATTTCATATCTCAATTTATTATTTTTTCCTGTTTCACACTTTCTTTGATATGGCCATATTTCTCGGTTGCCAGGTTCCCTCACACACAAGGGACATTAGGGCAATTTTCAAATTTTTCGAAAACCAATCGCAGCAGTCTTGTTTATTAACCTTATATATTAAAAAAAAAAAAAAAAAAAAAAAAAAAAAAAAAGGCCTGTATTTTAACGAAGTAACCATACTTTAACATATGTCTCATTTATCTGTATTGATTACAAAAGTAAATATTGTCATTTTTATAAAAAAGTTTGTTCAACTGTCTCTGTCTCTACGCTAAATTTGATCATCAGAGATCAGATATAAAAAGGTAAAAACACTACTCTTTAAGCTATTCCAATGCAAATTATATGTATTGTAATATGTATATGTATACAAATGATGCAAAGAATTATAGATAATCTATGTACAGTAAAATCTGCTAAAATGGAATCGCAAGAGACCGTAGAAATATTCCACTTTACACACGCTTCCGTCTTTTCACCGGGGGTGTAATTTTTCTCCCTGTTAACCCCTTGAGGGACAAGCAATTACGTTTGTGAAATGCTGAATTCCCACCGGAATCTTTGAAAAATTCTATTTCAAAATAAGTAAAGGCAATTTTATGGCTTTTTTCCACCAAAGTTAGAAAAGTGAAATTTAATAAATTTTTTCTGGTGTAAAACTTCATTAATCGTAGGTGGTATATAATATATACCGATGCCCCTCAAGGGGTTAACTCAAGATTCCGTTATATACAAGCTCTGTTTTGACAAGTTTCATTGAGTAAGGTAATATGTATATTTAATTATTGGTATACGCATTATTTTTATGGCATACTTTTATTGTTAAAGATATTTGAATAGGGGAGATCGGGGGAATGCCGCCAACACGGGTTATGCCGCCACCCCACCTAGTTTAAAAACTAAGGGCAGTTTGAGATAGTGAATGTGCCTGCACTATAGCGGCCAACAATATAAACAGTGCCTAAAATGAGAGTGACTTTGCTGTACGTCGTTCGTCTGTTCTAGTGAAAAATGTAGTTTTCATCTAGTTACTTATTATTTTGGAGCTTCAAATGAGTAGAGATAAGCACCTTTTATTGTAACATTAGGTATTTAAGATAATATGATCCGTAATCTACATGTATTCGCCGACATTTTGATGCAATGTGTTGAACAAGTTCCGTTCTTCTTTCGACTTTGCTTGGGGATTTCCGCCATATTGTCCTCTCGGGGTAATGCCGCCGCCATGCAAATCAGGTGAGAAATGGCCTCATTTTAATGTAGTGGAGCCGATTCAGCAGAGCGACTTTTGCAATATGAAGTAAATTGTAAGCTTAACCATTATTCTGCTCATTTACATTGCTTTCTAACTATTTTCAGTAGGTTGTGTGTTTCCTAGTATCCATTTGATGCATGTACTAGGTCATTAAAGAGTGGAAGCATTACCCCGGTACGGTGGCGGAATTACCCCCAGTGTCCTGGGTAATCCCGCCATTGTGCAGAGGTTTAAAAAATATTTTTTTATGTATGCTTACTTTACAGTTATGATTACGGTTAAATTTATACAGATACTAAAGATCATGATTCAGTTTTAGAATTTTTACTGTTAAAAAATAAACATTTTTTCGAGGTGAAAAAATTTAAATTCCCTTAAGGTGTCGCCATTCCCCCGGTCTCCCCTACAAGCGTCTATGTGTGTATACCTAATGTGAATTATATTGTTGCATGTATGGTATTGGTATATGCATACCAACTAAAACAAATGAATTCACATATATATGTGTGTGTGTGATTTATATTTTATATCTTTATATAAATTAATTATATCTATACATGTATCAAATTATATTTATAATATACATCTTTAATTACTGGTATTTGCATATTTTTAGCAAATTTTACTACATATTAAACATATTTGAAAACAAGCTAATGTCTATGTGTGATGTGTGAGTTATGTATTTATCATATTTATGATATCTTTAGCTATCGACATATGCATAACAATTAAAACAAATGAATATACTCATACATAGATATGTGTGTATGTGTAATTTATGTTACATATACGACACAATATATCTTTATACAAATTAATTATATGTATATCTATATAAAAATTATATCTATGATATATTATATACCTTTAATTACTGGTATTTGCATATATTTAGCATATATTTTATCACTCATTAACCGTATTTTAAAACAAACAAATAGTGTTGGAAAAAAAAACTTACCTTCACCCTAACAACGCACAGAGAGATAACTAAACCCAAATTCAGATCTCGGAGCTTATTTATACATATAATCAGATAGACCTTTTTCTTTCAACAATTACGAAGACATCCTCAACATCAAGACCTTTCTTTTTTCCCCTGGAGATGTACACTAGTTTTTCCTGAAAACCATACTCGCCTATGACTCCTGCCGTGTTCTGCTACACTTCTTTCTGGGACAACAATCGCTAAGAGGATCAAGTTTATTTTGCATAAAAAAACTACAGTTTCAATTATCTTTTCCTTTGAATCATCCTCCCCCGTTATTTTTTAGCGTAGTCGATCATTTTGTTTCTGCTTTGTTGGGTCTTAAATTGATATGTGCAACAATGTACGTTTTTTTATTTTAAATGAAGATTTCGATGGCGAATTTTGTGTTTTTCAGTTCTTTAAATAATAGCATGGTAACCGGCATAAGTGATATCCATAAATAATCATTGCGAAAAGGAAATGGCAAAGTTAAAATAAAAGTTGTTTTTACTTCTTTTCTCCTAAAATTTCTATTTTTGCCTTAAAGCTTTTCATAATATCTATGATAATACCAATCATTCGCTACGTTATACAACTTTTATGGTTTTTCCAATTCCTGTCTTTTTTGTTTTGGGGTTATAAAGAGGAAGTCGCTTGTTTAAAATTCTTAAATAGGACCAAATTATAAGATCTAAAAAAAATCGGGATATTATCATTTATACCATATATATATATATATATATATATATATATATATATATATATATATATATATATATATATATATATATATATTGGAGAAAATACTAGAAATATTTATTTGTTTTACATTGGAAAGTTAGGATACAATATAAAACTACTTAACCATTAATTACTGCGACAAAAATTATTGCATAACTACTGTGAGCGGTTTCGGAGACCGCTTGGTCGAAAAATTAATAAAAAGCTCGATTAAGCTTTAACTGATGTTAACAGTCTCACAGACCGGTGCTTTTTTCAATTTTCATAGTTTAACTTGCAAATTTCAGTTTACCTACAAACACTACTGAAATTTTGTTTCGTTTGGAACTTTAATACTAACACCAGAGACTTTTGAATAGGTGAATTTTAATTATAACACTCCTGTACAAAAAGTTTAGTACAAAAACAACATCCTATGAGTTAATCGCGCCTTTTATTCATCTTTCGATGGAGCGGTCTCACAGACCGCTTCACACTAGTTATGTGACAACAGTTAAAGTTAATTCATAGGATAATGTTTCTATACTAAACTTTACGTACAGTCTGGGGCGGGGGGGGGGGGGGGAAGTAAACATCCTTTCCTAATTCTTCAACAAATTATTGTAGAAGAAACTAACTGGTACCAAACGATTGGAAATAATGTCTACTTTTAAATGATGTATATAAAATTTACTTAGGGGGGCATTTACATATCAAAACGAACCCAAACTTTATTTGTTTCAATAGCAGTACCCAAGTTTGACAGATTAAAGAAATTCTACACCCATCAATTAGTCTACATACAAATTTTCGAGAAATTCGTACGATATTAGTTTCAGAGATATTAATTATTTTTAAATGAACCTATTTTAGATGTTGTATCCAAATTGAAGTTCGGTACTCCATTGTTAAAATGTTACAAAATGACTATGTCACTTCTATTAATGTATTACGTATTTCTTGCCAATATGACCATTTCAGTCGCTTAATATGCTTCAACTACTGTCAGCCTAAATGTTTTAATAAAATGAGTAAAACATATTTTCTTCAAATTATGCTTTTCAGCACATCATAGACAGCCCCTTAAACCATCATTCTGGCTTTTTTTAAGCATAATTCGAAAACTACTTGGAAGAAAAATTTTAAATTGTGAATTCGCATAAAGCATGACATAATAAATATAAATCTTTAAATAAAAATTGTAGATTGCAATTTATATATATATTTTAATATTAATTTCATAATTCCTAATTCATGCTATTAAATTTTTTTTTATTACAAATTCAGTACATTTATGTTTGGGTTTTTTAGAATTATAACCGCACAAATTTCAGGAGATATTAATAAAAGTATGAAAATTTAATTTAACATCAGAAGCTCTAAATTTTGAATGTTTATAATTCAAAATCTTATTATCTAAATGACTTGAAATCTAGGCATAGTTTGAACCGAAGGTTTAAAATATATTGTCAAAATTGAGTGTTGCTATTTAAAAAAAAAAAAAAAAAAATTTCGGTCTTTTTTTTTTTGTTGTTTGTAGATAGGTCCCTAAGCAAATTTTATATACGTAATTTAAAGGTGAACTTTATTTCCAATCGTTTGGTCCCAGTACTTTCTTCTATTATAATTAGTTGCAGAGTTAGTAGGGGATGTTTACTTTTGTTTTCCTCAACTGTACAAAATTTGTATAATTAAAATTCACCTATCCAGAAGACAACTATAAACTAGAGTTGCAAACTAAACAAAATTTCACTAGTATCTGGTAGTTAACCCTTTATGCCCTGACGGTACTTTAACCTCTTCGGTCCCTGGGTCCCCATACGGAGACCTCTGTTCTTTTCCTTATAATAACTAAAATGTCCGATTTTTTTACATTTTCACATCACTTCTTAATAGCTTAATGTTTTTTGCGTTCAAAGCAAACGAATAAATGGCACCATCTCAGCTGATTCCCACATAAAATAAATGTTATTTTCATCTGAGTTTGAAAAATGCCTAAAAATGCTCAAAAGACAGTATGACCAAGAAAGTGAGAAATTTTCATAAGTATTTAACTTAAATCTTTTTTAATGAAAAAATTTGAGGATATGTAGATTATTTACTTATTTAAAGCTCTTAAATTTGTGGTTGCGTTAATTTAGGTTAATGGTTATTAAATTGCTATTTTTGTAGTTTCAGATCCATATATTTGAACCTAAATTACTAAGCGCCTAAAGGATCCATTTCCGAAAAGTTATTTTTTGTCATTTACGATGTCATTTTGTTTGAAAAAAAATCCAATGAATAAGCATTTGTACTATTATTTTAGTTCCGGAACTGAAGAGGTTAAAGTACCACAGTTTTCTATCTCAATTAAAACAAACTCATTAAATGCATTCGCAATGGTACTTTTAGGAGACAATAGTAAATACTTCCCTTGACCATCACTAGAAAGCAATGGTAGTTCCAGTAAGCTGAAAATTATTTACGAAGCTCTTTTGGTGCGTGTGAGTGTCAATTTTCTTGTCTGACATGGTATCCCTAACTTTTGCTTGGAAACATCTATAAATTTTAAAGGTAAAGACAATCATATTTCTTTTTTCTCGTTCTAAATAGGTCACTTGACAATATGTTACGGTAAAAAAAAACAATTGGTTTGTTTACTTTACGAAGCACTTTTCAAATTGGTGCTTTTGAGTACCGTCGGAGATTACGTTCAACAGGATTTTTACTTAGATTTTTATCGTTTGAATACATAGGGTGCTTAAAAACGTACAATCGTGGAAAAAAAAAAGTAAACACCCCCTACTAACTCCTCAACAAATTATCGTAGAAGAAAGTTACCGGTACCGAACGATTGAAAATAAAGTCTACTTTTAAATGGTGTATATAAATTTTGCTTAGGGGGCCATCTACATATTAAAACAAACCATAAATTCATTTTTTTCAATGGCAACACCCAATTCTGACAGCATAAATGAACTCTACACCTTTCAATTAGCCTAAAAACCAATTTTTATGCAATTCGTACCATAAGTTTCCGAGAAATTAATTATTATAAAATGTGCGTATTTTAAGGGCTGTATCCAAATTGAAGTTCCGTAGTCGATTGTTAACCGAGAGAGCCTCCTTCTTGATCAAGGCACCTTAAGCAGTCAATGAAGCCTGTTAAGTGTCGTTTACACGGAGCGAGTTTACTAGCTACAAGCCGGCGAATTCACTAGCTGCTAGTAAACTCGCCCCGTGTAAACATGTTTGCTAGTGAACTATCTGGCAGCTCAGCGAGTGGGAAAAAAGTTGAAAGCTCGGCTACTTTTCTCGCTACTCGCTGGCGTGTTAGCTACCTGGCTAGTAAACTAGCTGTGTGTAAACGGTGTTGCTAGTGAAATCGCTGCGAGTATTCAGTGGTTTCGTGGTTCTGCATATGTAAACAATGTCGACTGGAGTAGTTCGTGCCGGCGTGAATGAAACAAAATATATTTTTTCGAACAAAATTAACAAATAGGATACCAATAAATAAAATATTTTTGAGAATTATTCACTGTTTGAAATAACTACCATAATTATCACAAGGTGAATGTTATAATTATTTTAGGTAGATATTTTAAAATACTAATGTCGGGGAATTGCAGTTATCAAATTATTGAGACTGTACAGGGTATTTAAAGGACAATAATTGGAGAAAAAAAATCTGAAAAAAAAAGTTTTGTACAGTGCATAGATTCGTATATTTTCCACTATTTTTCACAGTTAATATTCCAATAAGTGCAATTTAAAAATTAAATGTGATTAATTAGATTTTCAGTTAAAAGATTTTATGCCCTATTAAACATCATTGAAATTGCATTTTTACTTTCTTCTATCTTTACAAGAAGAAAGTATTGGATTCGTAAAAATTTTCGACTTTCGGTTTTTGACGGATTTACACGTTTTAGAGTTCAGGGATTCCGAAAAGCATGTTTTTACAAAATGTCTGTCTGTGTGTCTGTATGTGACACAAATTTTGTGGGCGCTCTATCTCAAGAACTAATGCACAGAATTTAATAGAAATTTATATTCAAGTAGTCCCTAATATAAATTGGTGCTGATTAGTTTTTGGTGTAAATCGCCCAACGGGTGGCGTTGCTATGCTGCATTTTTCAGAATTTCCCCTACAGCTCTATCTCAAGAAGTAATGCACGAATTTTCATCAAACTTCAAATTCAGATATGAAATGGTGCTAAATTGATGTAATTTCTTGTACTATTTAAATGATTTAATTGATATGATTTATATAGAAGAAAGTTTTGTGATGGCCACAACAAACTAGTTAACAGTGATTTCATGGGGTGTCCATTACTGAAAATATAGAAATGAAGCGTTACAATAGTGGACACGGGTCTTAAAACCTTAAAAATTAATGAAATTTTATAAATGAGCATTAGAATATAAAATTCAAATTTCATCTTTTAATTTCGTATTGCAGTAATCTGTGTATTTTATGTTCCATAACACAGTGTACTCTTGGTATACATTTAAAAAATCAGCAATATCATTTGCGTTCCACTTCATTTTTCCACGAACACACACACAAAAGAAAAAAAAAGCAGGAAAACTCTGCACTTAATATAAAAACAAACATTGTTTACAGAAAAAAACATAAAAGAAAGCTTTAGAACGCAGCAAGTGATGCAATAGCGAGTTGGCTACTTAGCGAGTAAACAAGTTCGTGTGTAAACGACCACTATCTCGCTAGCTGACTCGCTCGCTTCTTTTCTCGCCGGCTTGTAGCTAGTAAACTAGCTCCGTGTAAACGAGCCTTTAGACAACGGGACAGCAGAAGAAATTTCAAAATATCTACTCACTTCTATCACAGACGGCACCTTAAACCATCATTTTGCCGTTTTTTAAGCATAATTTGAAAACTATTTGGAAGAAAAATGTGAAATTTCGGATTTTCATAAAGCAGGACTTAATAAATCTAAATCCATCAAAAAAATTGTAGGTTGCAATTCATAATTTTTTCGAATATTAATTTCATAATTCATAATTTATATCATAAAATTATAAAAATTGCAAATTTAGCGTATTTATGTTTGGGCCACATTAGTATTATTGCTACACAAAAAATTAGCACATTAGGAGCATAATTTCAGGAGATATAAATAAATATATGAAAATGTAATTTAACATTAGAAGCACTCAATTTTGAATGTTTATAATTCAAAAACTTATCATTCAAATGACTTGAAATTTGGTGTCTGGGCATAGTTTGAACCGAAGATTTGAAATATCTCGTTAAAATTGGGTATTGCCATTGAAAAAAATCAGGTTTGGGTTCGTTTTAATATGTAGATGGCGCCCTAAGCAAATTTTATATACATCATTTAAAAGTAGACTTTATTTCCAATCATTCGGTACCAGTAACTTCCGTCTACGATAATTTGTCGAAGAGTTAGTTAGTAGGGAGTGTTTACTTTTTTTTTCCACGACTGTACATATTTTCTAAGTAATGGCGTGGCTGCGAGACAGGTGGATTTTGATACAATGTAGGGGAAGATATTGCTTGATTTATGTAATGACATTGATAAATAATAAAGCAAAAAATATGTTATTTTTATCTATAGAAAAAAATATTGTTTTGTTTTTTTTAAACAAATAGAAAAAAGTTACAAATTAAAAAAAAATCCTAAAAATAGCTTAGCATTTTTATGAATCCTTTTGAGTTTTCTACAACTAAAAGTTTCGAAATTTCATTCAGATAAGCTACCATGGGACGATAGTGTTACAACTGTAGAATATTCTTCTAATGGTAAAATGCTAACTGATGATGCGCCTACAGCATGATCACCTAGTTATATATACATCATAGGCATATATACACTAGATATATACATAAGTCGCATTAAAATAATAAGAAAAAATTGGATGTAGTTTTAAGTCTCGATTTTTGTCCAAGCGATATGACCCAACGGTACATTGAAGTAGCACATCAAGTAATTAGCTGTAATTAGCAAAAAAAATAAAATATATATATTTTTTTTTTTAGTGCATATATCGTCGCTACCATGTGTGCTATCCAATGTGAAAGAATGCATTTTTCATATTTTGTGCCAGTTTGTTGTATTGTGCATGATACTTACTAATCAAAATCGTCACGTCTCTATCTTGATCAGAAACTAAGATAATGACTGTTTCAAAGCATCCAATATGCACATTTTTCTAAAATTTACAATGTCAGACTGACCAATATGGCGTATTCGATCCTTTGCCGCAAATGTTTGAAAATTTTTCTTTTTCTAAGCATCCGTACCATGTCAAACTATCCAATATAAAAATAGTCTCTTTATCAGGAAAACAAAAACTGTTTTATTTATCGATTGAAATTTAACGCTATTGACATATGTTTTTGACGTTTACTATATGACATATGTTTTCTATTGTTAATGGAATGTAAGAATTTTTAGTTCGTTTAGAGATACACTCAAAAGAATCCCGTTACACTACACTCAATAGGGGAATAGAGCGGTGTCTTTAATGGTGTTACGATATTTAAAACATAATGAAATTAATATGGATTTATCAAGTATATTAAAACATGCAGAATTTTATGCAGAATATGGTGTGCAAGCCATTTATTATTATTTACAGGTTCATACAAAGAAATTTTGTTGTATAATGGTTTATAGTAAAAAAAAAAAAAGTTTGTAGCATATTTTAATAATGTTAAAATATTCCAAACAAAGTGAAATTGACATCCGTAGTTGATTTATATTGCAAATTGCTTACTGTAGAATATGACATGTATGATAGTTATCGTTAATTTACAGGGACACACACAAAAAAAAAAAACCGGTTATGCTGCTGTCTATTAGCGATAGTTGTTTGAAGTGAGTTTTCAATAATAATATGAGTTTTTAACTATTTGGATATTACGTGGTGCGTATAAAGTCTACAGATCATATACAGGGCTATACAAAAGAATTCGTAAGCATTATTAGCATTCTTTTGTATGGGCGTGAATTTCTTAAAGGTAGGTTTTAATTGAGTTATGCAATTTCGGTCTTTTATTTCTTTTTACGATACTGAAATATGCTAGTAGGAATTCCTATTATGCATGGCTACGAAAAGAACTCAAAGAAATGACGGCTATGACTGGTAATTTCTGGAAGTGCGTTTATAACAATTTTTTGCCTGAATTAAATTTTACCATATTACGTAACATGCATAAAACTCTGTAGATAATGTACATGGCTATACAAAAAGTTCGAGTATATTTCCGTTTATTGGCGGAAATTGCATAAGGTTGAAAGTATAAGTTGCGTTACGCGTTTTCTAATTAAACTAAATTGTCGCATACTATCTAGATTATATGCAAATTTACAGATCATTTACAGGGCCTCACAAACTGATTCGAGTGCTTTTTCTGCCTATGGAAGGTAATTGTTTTTTAGTGAATTCTTTCATGCAGCCCTGTATACGAGGTATAGAATTTTTATACAACATGCAAAAAAACAGTTAAATTTAAAAGCGCATACCGAAATTCAAAAATGCACTTCCAGCAATTATTGCTCAAAGACAGAACCGTAACCCGTTTCGTTTGTGTATCCATGTATATGAATGACAAATGCTAAGAATGCATGCTATATCCGTCGTAATCTTCTTGTAATGAAATTCAGTAATTTATATCATTTTAATGCATTTGAAATAGCGCAGCGTCATTAAAATACTCTTCAAACGATTTTTCTTATGTACCATAATGTAATGGAAATCTTTTGAGTGTCCCTGTAAATGAACCATTGACGTTACACACTTCATATATGCAATACCAAACATGCCACTGTAAGCACCATTCACATCTTTCAATTGCATTTAAATCCAAGTATATTTACGTGAGTTAGAGCGTAGAACAAACCGAATTCATAAACCTTTTTGGAAAGTGTTAAAAAGTATAATAGGTTGAAAATTCACATTCAGTAATTTCTTCCAATAGACGAGCATAATTGAATTATTTTGTACAACCCTGTATATTACCTACAGATTTTTATACATGCCGCATAATAAGCTAAAAATTTAATGCAAGCTAAAAGACGCTTAAAACTATTGAAATGATACTTCCAGAAATTATCATCCATAATTGTCCATGATTCTAGTTTTTGAGTAGCCCTGTATATGATTTTACTTATATTCCACAAACATCTCGTATACTAACTATATTTCAGCTTTGAAATGCATAACAGAATTAAAAACTACGTTTAATAAGTTCAGATTCATACTTAGCACTGCTAATGAATTATTTTAGGTAGTCCTGTATACAATTTATAGAATTTATACAGACTAAGTAGTATGTTTCAAAATGCATACCATAATATAAAACGCATTTTCAGCAGTTACCGCTAATAGACTGCACTTTAACCGAAATCTTTTGTGTGTCCCTGTAAATGAGCCATAACTGCCGTACACGTCATATTCTAACGTAGGCATGTTGCTGTGCACCCTCAATAATGTATATAAATTTCATTATGTTTGAAATATTGTAACGTAATTAAACTTAACCACAAACGTTTCTTTTTCCATTGCGTAATGTAACCAGGTTCTTTTGAGTGTCCCTGTAAAGGACCTATAACTGCTACACGCTCCGTTTTCAGTACCGGACATGGCCATAGTAAACATAAATAAGTTGTATGACAATCCGACTATATTTATGAGAGTTAGAGCACGATGAGACGACAGAAAAGTAAACCAAAAGTCATAAAAAACTTTTTAACGATCAAGAAAGTCTTGAAAAAAGGGATTACCCCTTTATCATTCCCTACGTTCCGGAGAACATTTGCAATTATTGTATTAAAAGAGCCTATTATGAAATTCTTCCAAATTTTTTTTCAATATCATTTGTTCCAACATTTTTTAATGGGACATTCGATAATATAAAGTTTTCTATTCGAAAATAGTGGTAGAAAGCGTCCCACGAGTTTCTTAGAATAAATAGTGCGAAGATCAGTATTTATAATTACGGGTATGAAGTGCCTGTTGTTGCTCACCCCATTATTTGAGATATTGTTTTCTTATATTTTATAAAATTAACAGAATGCTTAAAAATAACTTTTTTTTTATTAATTTACTGTATATTCGTCATTAAAATTATTAAAGAAAATTCTTAAGAGATATTGAATATGTAAATATCAACATTTTGACAAATTAAACTATTGAATACGACACATTCACTAACTATGAAACGGCGAACCTGGGAAAAGCACAAAATTTTTTTCAAGTCAAACTATCCAATATGGCATATTCGCTACTGTGGAATTGCGAACCTGGGAAAAACACAAAAGTTTTACCAG
Organism: Maratus speciosus; assembly: GCA_963932465.1. Taxonomy (NCBI): domain Eukaryota; kingdom Metazoa; phylum Arthropoda; class Arachnida; order Araneae; family Salticidae; genus Maratus; species Maratus speciosus. Next base: position 21,345,502 of record OZ010792.1, on the reverse strand, counting down.
TCGAACTATCCAATGTGGCATATTGGATAGCTTGAAGCTGAAAAAGTTCAACGAAGCTCAAAACGTACACTTAAGTATGCCATATCAAACTATCCAATGTGATTTTTTGGAGAGTAAAATTATTCGAATGATTTATCTCAATAGCATGCTTAAATACGATATAAAACAGCACCCGAAAAATATAATAATTGTTTACTGCTGCTTAGAGCTGATTTTGAATCCCAAATTAAAACAGTTTTTTTGCCCTCCTCAAAAGTGGCTATTTTCACATTGGATAGTTTGACATGGTATCGACGATATCTTCTAATGAATCATAGTAATGCAAGGGGAAAAGTTTCGGGGGATAGTTCTTTAAATTCATAATCTACCCTATATATATAAAATCCTAATGAAACGAATTTATGAAACGAATATATGAAACGCCTGAAATGTAACGATTCTTTGAATCGACTGATTAAACAACTGATTACGTTTCACGGTGATTTCTCCTAAAAAAAAAGGAATACTTTGCGATGAAATTAACACCAAAAATCAATATTGATCCGCAGATTTCAAAACTGGTATTAGAATGTTTAAATTCGAATTAGTTTTCGAAATATTAATTTTTTTCTAATTTTATATACATTTGTCTAATGATGGCAACTCAAATTTTAATCAAACAGATATATATTTTTTCAGATTTTAGAAAAGGTTACTATTTTAAACTAATTTGGCGAGAAGTCTGTCCTCCCTTAAATGGATGCTAAGAAATGTATCATGTTACTTTTATTCATGGTTCAATTTGTATTTCATTATCATTTTATTTAATACAAGCAGAAACATTTAAAATAAATGGCTTTCACTTCTTTAATTTTTTTTAAAGGAAATGAAAAGAAAAATATTAGGCACAGATGTCATATACACACCGGGGTACCTAATTGGCGCCAAAATGGCATTATTTTGGTTGACATGGAAACCCAACCCGGCTATTGTTGTTTATTTAATAATAAGAGTTTATTTACTCTATTTACTTTTTTTAAATTACATAAATTGTTTTGTGTTATAGTTTATTATTTTTTTGTTATTTTTATTTAAAAATAAAAAAATAATAGAAAATAATTAAAAAATACGGTACTACTTAGTTATTCCATCGACCCATTTCGCCAAATGATACAAATTGACATAATTTTTATTTTAAATAACGAAAGAACAAATAAAATAGTATAACATTAATAAATATACAAAAAAAATTTCGAAATAAAAATCACTTGATGACATAAAGACGTGTAACTTGCTTAAAGTCAAGTGAATGTGACATTTATCAACTATTATTGGCATTTAATCTTATAGTTTGGTGATAGATTTTTGGGTACAGATGTCATATTCGCCCCATATTGGCGCGATTTTTTTCGGTTGCCAATTTGGCGAAAACATCAACAGCATAAACAACATAATCCGGGTTACCACATCAAGCACTTTGGCGCAAGTTAAGTACCTGTTGCCTATATGATATTGGCGACAGAAAAAAATCGCGCCAATATGGGGCGAATATGACATCTGTTCCGAGTTTTGTTCGACGGGATAACTAAGTAGTACCAAAAATACATATGTAACTGGTATTCGAAAACGAGGATTTCGCCAAATTTTCGTAAAAAAAATCACGCCAAACCGGGTGCGTATATGGTATCTGGCCAAATATTAAATTATGTAACAAACGACGACATTTAATTTCAACTTCAAAGCAATGTTATAATTTACCACTCGAAAAAAAAAATGCTAACTGGCGATTTGAAAAATAGTTATTGGCGAGATTTGCACCCGGCTAGCGTAATAGTACCAAGAATTCTTTGCGACAATGCTTTTATGTAGTATTATTCGAAAAAAAAAATTGATTTTTTTAAATCGAAATGGAAAACTTTCGGCACAGATGCCACATACGGTCCAATATTGACGCTATTTTTTTCTGACGCCAATGTCATATACGCAACGGGTACTTAACTGGCGCCATAGTATCGTTATTTTGCTTGATTTGATAAGCCGGATGTTTTTGTGTATGCTGTTGATCTTTTCCCCAAATTAGCGTCGGAAAAAAATCGCGCCAATATGGGGCCGTATATGATATCTGGGCCAAACTTTCATATGAAAAGCGAAGGGGTCAGAGCGTATTTATTTATGGCAGTTACATGACTTGGACTATTATAATATAGATGAAATGATGGCGATAGAATAATATTTGGCGACTTATCACCTGTACCTGACTAATATTAAAGTACCAAAATTGCACCAGGAATATAAAAAGCGAAGTGGTTCGCCCGGAACTCTTGATGATAGTCACATGACTTAGGCTATTGTTATAGAAATTGTTTTAAAATACCGGGAGACAAAGACTCTGTACACTTAATTCCTTTTATTTTTAGCACCTTTTCAAACATTTAACTGATCCTCTTTAATCAAACGCGAAAACAACATTGGATGTCTTAACAGCAACTGATTCGGCCTTAAATTTTTGAAATCAAAGGAAATTGAATGGAAACCCGTTTACAGGGAGATCTGCACAGCTTTTTTCCGTATAATTCAATCTTCTATAATATTTTTTAAACCGATCAGATTAGCGTGTTTTTAGATTATGCGGTGTCTGAACGGGGGTTGGCGAGCGTAGCTTGCAGGTGGCAGAGCCCCCTAGTTAGGATGTAAAGTGTTAAACTGTGAAAACTAAAAGAAATAGTTGTCTGTGAGGTCACTATCAGCAGTTAGAGGTTAAAATGTCAAATACAAGTGTTATATATACGGGATGTCTCTGTACTCATGAGCCAAACTGTAAGGGAAGATAAAGTACACATAAATACTAAAAACTTTTGTGTCATTACAGACCGAGCCTGATACAGAAAGTGTAGCAGTAGAAAATCGTTAATGACGTTTAAAATTTTCTCAAGATTAATTTTCTCATTTAACACGTTGAGGTCTGAGCTATTTCAACCGCATAGGGGAGACCAGGAGAATAGCGCCATTCGGGGTTATGCCACCACCCCGCGTAGTTTAAAAACTAAAAGCAGTTTGAGATAGTAAATGCGCCTGCACTATAGCGGTTAATACTAGAAACAGTGCCTAGAGTGAGAGTGATTTTGTTGTACGTCGTTCGTTTGTTCAAATGAAAAATTTAGTTTTCATCAAGTTTCTTCTTATTTTGGAGCTTCAAATGAGTAGAGGTAAACACTTTTTATTGTAACATTAAGTACTTAAGGTAATATTATCCGTAATCTACATGCATTCGCCGACATTTTGATGCAATTTGTTGAACAAATTTGGTTCTTCTTTCCGCTTTGCTGGGGGATTTCCGCTATATTGTACTCTCGGGGTAATGCCACCACCATGGCAAAGGATAACTTTTCCAATTTGAGTTAAATTGTAAGCTTAGCGCATTAATAAATCTAGCTTAAGATACATTGTGATTATTCATTATTCTGCTAAATTATTGCTTTCTAAATATTTTCAGTAGGTTATGTGCTTCCTAGTATCCATTTTATGTATTTGCTAGGTCATTAAAGAGTGGCGTCATTACCCCGATACAGTGGCGGAATTACCCCAGTATTCTGGGTAATCCCGCCACTGTACAGAGGTTGAAAGAATTTTTTTTTTTTTTTATGTGTGCTTACGTTACAGTTATGATTACGGTTAAATTTATACAGATACTAAAGATAATGATTCATCTTTAGAATTTTTACTATTAAAAAATAAACATTTTTTTTTGTGGTGAAAAACATTAAATTCCCTTAAGGTGTCGCCATTCCCCCGTTCTCCCCTACACATAAATACTAAAAACTCTTGTTTCATTACAGCCCGAGCCCGATACCGAAACTATGCAGTAGAAAATCGTTAATGACATTTAAAAATTTCTCAATATTAATTTTCTCATTTAACACGTTGAGGTCTGAGCTGATTCAACCGCATATCTCTGGTCTGACCCCTCTGGACTCAGGATATTTGGTACTTTTCATTATTATTTTTTTTAAATATTTGGAAGATATGAATTTTAATTTTTTTATTATAAACTTCAAATTGTTTTTATTCATAAAGAAAGTGAATAATGAAATGAACTAAAAATTAATATTTAAGGAGAAATTATGGGAAAAAGCATGTTTTATATATTTTTTTAATTTCCGCATAAGAAAACATCATTTTTTAACATAAAATTTTAAATAGGCTTGAATTAAAAACTTACCCAAATGTTGTACAAATATCTGAAAATAGGTTTTATTTGTAGTGGAAAGTAGGGAATGGTGCTCACTTAACCCTTAAATGCCGGGTGTTGCTTTTCGGCAACATACCCAATTTAGGCTTCTAAAATACTATTAGAATAATATTGAAGCTGTAATGCCTAATGTTGCCAATAATATACATTCTGAAAATATTATTAAATCGATTTTCAACATGTAGATAGCAACACTTATGCTGTTTAAGAATAAAGAGAGATTTATTTTTTCAATTGTTGCTACTTGTTCTTTTTGTTTTGCTTGGAAGCTTGCGAGATACTCTATTTTATTCTGCAGTAAGCAAGTAAAATTTATTTCTTATTATAGTTCCTAAAATTCTTGTGTGTTTAATATTATAGAATTTTATCAAGGAAAATTATTTTTTCAATTAAAGGCCAGTATTGCCGATTAGTAACAAACCGTTTTTTAGCCGTAAACCATACTTAAAACAAAATATGATTTTTTTATGTATTTTTCCCATGATTTATTTAAAAAATGAAATCCGAAAATCATTATTACAATGATTTTCGAAAAGTCAGGCATTTAAGGGTTAAGGGAAAACATGAATAGCTAGTCAAATTTAGACAAAAAAAATCAATATTTTATCAACGAAGTATAACTTCAAAGCATAAGGAACAGTTTGTAATCAACTAATTTGCATAAAAGTTTAAGGAATTTTTTTTATCGTTTTATTTAAATAACCATCGATTGAGCGGTAATGACCGACATGGTAAGGTAATTGCGCTCAGAGTTTGAATACAACATTTAAGTAAGACAAAAGTCACATATGTAGTTGTGTGGGCTGTCCACACCACTGTAGACTTTTTGCGACCACTTTACTCATATTGTGCAATTGTGCACACATATTGTGTTACACATATAGTGGGTTACTTTTTTTAACCCTTAGCCGGAAACGTGAAAATCCCGTGCACAAACAGAACACTTAATAATTTACCAAATAGTGAACTTAAACATTTAATCTTTATAGTAATGCAGTAAAAGAACCAATTTTTTTAATATAACAGCATAAAAATAAGTTTGAAATGTCGGAGAGAGAAAATATTAAGGGCAGATAGATATGTAGACGCAAACATCTCACAGACGTACGTTTCCGGTTAAGGGTTAAATTTAGGTTTATTGATTTTCACCACTTTTTTGAAATCGTAAAATTCTCCTTGTTTAATGACACATTAATTAAGGCGAAAACGGGGGAATTTTACCATTTCAAAAAAGTGGTGTTAATCAATAAATTTGAATTTTTAAAAAGTTGCCCACTGGCAACACTTCATTTGGAATTCCACGCGAGCACCATTACCCGTTACCGCCATGTTGTTTTTTAATGCATTATAATTGGCGTAACAACGCACTACAAAAATAAATAAAAGCATGAAAGTACAACTAAATGTATATATTTTGTAGACATAATGAGTAAATTAATATTTGAAAATAAGAGTGTACACTTACCTTCAAGTTAGATGTTGTAGAATTTTATAATAAAACAACTTCAAACTAATAACGTGAGGACACAAAAATACTTTCCTTCCGATGGTCACTATATCCTTACTGGGAACTTACGATGAAGTTCGCTAGGTGCCGGTACCGATCGCACTTTTTCACTTCTATTGTGTTTAGAGATATTGGTTGTGCGGGATTACCCTTCTGAGCGTCATTACCCTACTTTCCCCTATATAAACATTATTTAGTAAAATTTGCTTTTCTGTGGTATATTTCAAAGAGCAACACTACAAGGTTCACAATAAGTTCCAGTTAAGCTCTGATTCTAGATATTTTCATATACTTACTTGCTCTGTTATAGTTCATATACTCTGTTTAGTGCTGCAATCTATATATATTTTTTTCAAAATAAAAGGGTCGTAGATAATATCTTAAAAGACAGGGAAATAATATAGTAGGTATTTTTATAGCTCAAAGAGTTAAAAGTTGACCCCGAGAGACTCTCGGGCTTAGTTCGCTTTACAAAAAACGGCAACCCGAGTGGCACTCGGGCTTAGACCTCAAAGAGTTAAGAATCTCTTCTTATATAGAAATAAATATCAATTCTAAATACTCCTACAAAATAACATTTCGGGATTTTCACATCCTTAAGGCTGTTTGTTCTCAAATCCAAAAGGACAACTTTATGACATAAGTTTTAATTTATTTTTGTTCGGAAATGCATGAAACTAGCAGGTGTTGTTGTTCAGAAACTATGTAATCGAACTATGTTTTCCGTTTTATTTTTATTTATTTATTTATTTATTTGCGAACGCAATAGATCTTTCAGAAAATAGTGTCAAAGTGAGCGTTTTGAACTGAATTTTCGCGCGAAACAAGAATAACCACTCAAGGAAGGGTGAAGAAGTCTTTGTCACGGGATCAAAATCACTTATAACTCAAAGGGTAATTTATTTATCAAAAAATGGAAAACACAGTTCGATTCCAAATCACTTCCATAGTTAAGCCTTCCAATTTTATAACTTTCCGTTAAAAAATGAATTTGTAAATGTGTCAGAACACTTTGCGCTTGTTGAGCAGAGCAGTTGAGACTAGCCTTAACACTTCATTACTCGCGTGGGATGTTTTGAACACCATAGGAGTAAAAAAAATTTCGAATTATTTATATCAGTTGCTATAATCGAAGATGATTTTAAGCACACAAATATATATAGTAATAAAATATAATCTAACTTTTTTAGAAAAAGAGACTACTTCAATCACTAGTAAATTACAAAATTATTACAATTCATTACAACTTAAAATTTATGATAAAATTTTTGTGGTGTTTACAACATCCTCGAGAGTGATCGCATGATACAAACAGGTGCGAGTAATGGAGGGTTAAAAATCTATTTAAAATAACCAATCTCACAGCTCAACCACTGCTAAAAATCTGCAAAAATCACAATTCTCATTCTTTTAAAATATCATTGTACAACTATGACAGAAAGACGTGGGTTCTGCTTTCTAGTAATTCAGGAAAACGTCTTCAAACAAAAAGGGAGGATAGTTAAGTGATATCCCACCGTTTCTTTATGTTACTAACACTAACCTTGCCAAGGCCCAATGCTTTAGAATCAGATATATAATACAAGCCTGCGATGGTTGTGTTGTTTAACTTTTGATAATTGATTTTTGTGTATTTTTTAGCGCTGAATCCGAAAATGACCTTCATTTTTAACCATCAAGTCAGGATTTTTTGCAAGTAGTAAATTTCAAAGTCAAAAAATAGCAAAACTCTGATACTATAAAACAGATGTGATGGCTGTGTTTTTTCATTTTTGATAATTGATTTTTATGTACTTTTTACCTCTAAATCTGAAAATAACCTATATTTTTAACCATCACGTCAGAATATTTCGCAAATCGTAAATGTCAAAGTTAAAAAGTAAAAATTTTGCAAAAAATCCTGACATTATGGTAAAAAATGAAGGTCATTTTCGGATTCAGCGCTATAAAATACGTAAGAATCAATTATCAAAAGCTAAGCAATATGACACAACCCAAATTTTGCAGGCTTGTGTAGGGGAGACCGGGGGAATGGCGCCACTCGGGGTTATGCCACCACCCCGCCTAGTTTAAAAACTAAGTGCAGTTTGAGATAGTGAATGTGCCTGCACTATAGCGGCCAACAATAGAAACAGTGCCTAGAGTGAGAGTGATTTTGCCGCACGTCGTTCGTTTGTTCTAGTGAAAAATTTAGTTTTCATCCAGTTGCTTCTTATTTTGGAGCTTCAAATGAGTAGAGATAAGCACCTTTTATTGTAACATTATGTATTTAAGGTAATATTACTAAGTAAGTAAGTAAGCACCCACCCTGGGAACCCGCTTTTGGCTTATGGTTAGGTGTAAACCCCAAGCCCAGGGCAGGGAAAAGTTTTACTACCTGCGGAAACAAGCCCAGAACCCCAGTCTCCGGGAAAGAAGACTTCAGAACGACCCGCCTGACACGCCGAAGAGAGCACAAGAGGCAAGTGCCGTGTCCCCGGACCGCCTGTGAAAATTTATGATTATTTAAGATGGCGATTCTTTACCAATCACAATTGGCTACCCTATTGTTTCAGGGCGAGCCTAGAAATATATTACGATTATGATTTATATGTTTTGGAATTTACGTACTATTTGAAAAAAATTTTAAGTATTTACATTCATCTTTTCATTTGATAAGAAATATTTTTTTCCCTTTTTTTCACCCTTTTAAACAAAAATATTTGTACATATTTACAATATTTCTAGTGGTATTTAAGTTCTTAAAAATAAAACAATCTCAAAAACACCCTTCCATACACCACGTGGACCCATGACATGTCCACCACAGGCAATCAGAAGAGGTAATTATTAAATGTATTTATATTGAATAAAAGAATAATGGCTATTGAGAATATCGTAGTTAGCATAAAGTTTTATAAGTTGTGCCGGGTCATTAATTATTTTTAGGATGTCCTGAAGGATTGTCGTTTCTGTTCTGTGAAATTTAAACTTCATGAATTTGCAGTTGCCGAAAATGTAATGCATCGGGTCTCCTCGACCACCACATTTACAAAGGTCGTCATCTTTTTTGCCGATATTATAAAGGAAAGACGGGAAGCTGCCGCGGCCTGTTAAAAAGTAAATAGATACTTTATCTTTTGAAATTATTTGGTTCTGAACTTTTGGTACCAGCCCGTGCGTATATCTGCCACCCCCTGAGTGATCCCAGTTGTACTGCCACCTGTCCAGTAATTGGGTTCGAATACATTTTATAAGATAGGACCGAGGCAATTTAACTCCTCGATCCACTGGTAGGTCGCAGTACTGGGCGGCATCATTCGCCAGCTCATCCGCCAGTTCATTACCCGCTATGCCAATGTGGCCTTTTATCCAAGTAATGTAAAAAATTTTATTTTGATTTTGTTTAATTAAATTATGGATGTAATAAATTGAGGGGTTAGTTGGAAATAAATTGTCTAAGGCTTTAATAGTAGATTGACTGTCACTTAATATTTGGAATTTCGTATAAGGGGAGTTAATGGCCCAATTAATTGCCGAAATTATTGCGTGCAGCTCCGCCTGAAAGATTGAATTATCTGCTCTCAGTTTGACTGTTTTTTCATAAATTTTAATGTTATGATTGTAGGCTACCATTGCATATGCTGTGCCAGAGTCCACCTTAGAACCATCTGTGTAAATCGAAATAAGATTAGTTTTTGTGATAATTTTGTCTGTAACTATTAAGTTATTTAAATGAATTTCCAGATTTATTTCATATTTTAGGATTTTATTTTCTATATCATCTTTACATATTGGTTTGGGTTCTTTAAGTAATAAGTTTTTATTGTGTAAAATATTGTATTTTAGATTTTTATATTCCAGTGTTATTAAGATTGGTATTATTCCTAATAGGACCTGTAACGTATGTGTTGCAACATTTTTATATGTTTTGGTTATTGACGTGAGACAAGTTCTTTGGATGGATTGGAGAGCGCGTTTATCTTTTATCCTGAGGTCTCCAAACCACACCTCCGAACCATAATCTATAATTTTTTCTAGTACTGCTATGTACCAGGTTCTAAGATAGCCTCTGTCCATCCCCCAAGTAGCCGAGAAGACCCGTTTAATGGATGAGGTTAGCTGTAAAATTTTGTTTTTTATGCTAGTTATGTGCTTGTCCCATTTTAAAGTACTCTGGAATATTATCCCTAAAATTTTTATTTCCTTTAATGGCTTGATGGTATAGTTACCCAATTTAAAGGTTGGTGGACGTTTATCCAGAGTGTTTTTCCCCAACATAATAAAAGTCGTTTTTTCCTTTGAAATCTGTAAATTTAAGTTATTGCAAATATTATAAAAAAGTTTTATTTTTTGGTTGGTTTCGGTCTCTAAGATGAGTCTGCTCCTCGCTTTGACAACCATATTGAAGTCATCGCAAAAAACATACAGGTCTTCGAATTTACTGTAAAAGTTTATTAAGATTATATTTGCTATGATTAGCCACAGAAGCGGCCCAAGGCACGACCCCTGTGGACAGCCTTGATAAGTTGGTCTTTTAATGTTATTTGATAAATAATTTGTTATTAGTTCTCGTTCGGATAAGAAGCTAAGAAGGATACATTTTAAATATTGCGGAATTGGTAATTCGTTAATTTGTTGACCCAAAGTGACCCAATCGATATTGTCAAACGCCCCTACAATGTCGAATGAGATAATGCTGCAGTATTTATATTTTTCAAGATACGTTTTTGCTTTATGTTTTAATTTGTTTAATAGTTGAATTGTGCTTCTGTTCTCACGGAAGCCATACTGGGCCCCGTGAAGAACATTTAATTTTTCTAAGTAGTGATTAATTCTTCGTTTTAGGATCCTCTCATAAAGGTAATATTACTCGTAATCTACATGCATTCGCCGACATTTTGATGTAATGTGTTGAACAAGTTCGATTATTCTTTCGGCTTTGTTTGGAGATTTCCGCCATATTGTCCTCTCGGGGTAATGGCGCCACCATGCAAATCGGGTGAGAAATGACCTCATTTGAATGTAGTGGAGCCAATTCAGCAGAGATTTATATTTGTGACTTTTCTTTTGGGTTAAATTGTTACTGATATATTACTTTTGCTTTCTAAATTGCTTTCTAAATATTTTCAGTAGATTATGTGTTTCCTAGTATCCATTTGATGTATTTACTCTGTTGCCAACTGTATAAACAGCGCAAGCAATAATATTTGCTTCAAATTAAAAATTTATTTTACACGTGACTATTATAAACAAGAAAATATAAAAAGCAGGAACGCATTGAAACTTATCATAAAAACTATATTACACGTGAATTTTAAAAGTGAAAGAATGTTGTAAAATAATAAATTCATTAGCATGCGTTAGAAGTCTTAAATAGGAGAAATTACGTCACATTTACGTCACATTACACATTACGTAAAATGAACAAAAAATAATATTGCAAAACAGTTTAAATTTAAAAATTGCGCGAGACATTTATGAAATATTTTAAGATGATATTTTCAACTATTTTTATTAGGATAGCGCAAATAATATTTTATTTCTAAAGGAGAAAGAAAAGTTAAGTGAAAATTACATCAGATTAAAAACGATACATTTAATGTGTCATTTATAAAAAACTTTCTTTTCGCTTTGCTAAAAAATACCGCGAGGCAAAGACTCTGTTTATTTAATTCATTTTATATTAGCTTATTTTGAAATGTCAACTGATTTTATTTAATCAAAGGCGGAAAAAGTCATTGTATCATTTAACAGTCCGCTGATTTGGCTTTAAAATTCCCTAATCAAAGAGAAATGAATAGAAACCCGTTTATAGGGAGATCGCCACTGTTTTTAAACTTATAATTCAATCTTCCGAAATATTTTTTAAGCCGATCAAATTAGCGTGCTTTTAGAGTCTGCGGTGTCTGAACGGGGGGTTGGCGAGCGTAGCTCTTAGGGGGCAGCGCCCCCTAGTAATGTAAATAATATCTCTAGAAATGCTGAAAATTTGAATTTAAAAGAGAAATAAAACCTCAAAAAATGAGTCAAATTAAAAAAAGAAATACAGTCTGCACACCGGGAACTTCAAACGTATAAAATGATCTAAAAATGATTAAATTCCCATGAATAGTTTTTGCTCCTATAAAACTTTTTTACTGGAACGATTTTGTCCAACTTTAGCATTAAATATCTCTTTAAATAATTCTTCGATTTGAAAACTGTCTACATCAGCGTATTTATCAAACATTTCTGTATAATACCACCGATTTTCATATTTTTGTATGCATTATTTTTCTTAATATTAACGAAGAAAGACCTCCGGTCAAAAAAAAATTCAAAACCGGCGGCGGCGGTGACAGCGGTAGTTACTTTTTTTTAGAATAGAGAGATAATTCATTATGGTGCAACTGTCCAGTATGTGTTATTGAATTATTATTGTTATTTATGTACTATATCAGGCTACTCAAGTTAAAGATGACTGATTTACTTCAGTGTACAAAATAGATACAAGGGTTAGATAAGAGTAAGTGCAGGGAATCCCGTGTACAGAGTAGATGAAAACTGTTTAAATTCTGTAGTAGATGTTTTACATTTAGTACATAAGTACTTCCCCTCGTATTTTTGTGGTTTGCAGATAGAACCCGAGGTACAAAGATCTGCAAGGACTCAAGGACCGGAAAATAAAGGCAACTTTTCAAGCAGGCCATGTAAATAGAATTAAGACATTTTATATTAATGGGTCGGATCAGACTTGTTAAAAAAAATTGAGCAAGCTGACAAGCCCAATGTAACAAATTTGAAAGAATCAAACTACGCCGATAAAATAGGAACAATTTAGAATGGACATGATTGGAGTGAGAATAAATACAAAGGCACGGCCGAACTTTTTAGGGTCGGGCCTTAATATTCGGCTCTTACCAGAAGTAAAGCGAAAATTATAAATTTGAGCTATTTTTTTTTTGAGGCAAAAGAACTAAGAAACTGGTATAGCATTGTAATAGAAGCCTTTTTCCTTTTCCTGCACCCCCCCCCCCCCTCCCCCATCAAATTTTTCCGATCTGTATGACCAAATGTCAAAATTCTAAAATACTATTCGTTTATTTACTTATTTTTGTGCGCAGGAGTCAAAATAAGATGAAATTGTAATTATTTTTTTCTGAAACGGCGATACCCTACAGCGATAAAATAGTGAAATTTGATTATCTTTCAACTTTTGAACTTCGGATTTTTCAGTTCTGCAGAACCCGAAATAAAGCCAAAAGCGCAAAATTAATCAAAAAATGTTAATTTTTATTATTTCCTCATTTAGAATCCACAGAATCCGAATTAATTCCAAAATAAAAATTTTCATCTTTATTTTTCCTCCTTTACATAGAAATTTTCCAGTCTAGAGGACGCAGCAAAATGAAGGACTAAATTGTAACGATTTCGCTTTTTCTCCTCACTAAAAGTACTAAAATATCCGTTTTGTGTTCTTTAGACTTCGATAGTTGGATTTTTCGAGTTTGCGGGCGCGAAATTGTAAAATTAATAAAGCGGAAAATATAATTTTTAGCCCCCGGTATGCTATTTCTTTCTCCCAGCTATTAAAATGTCGTCTCCAAAAAATTATGTTCCGTTGTATAAGCCATCCGTAAAACAAATCAGATGTATCATTGTTCTGTTAAATACTCGACTGCAAATTTTTAAACTTCTAAGCTTCGCACATTTTAAATTTTTATACCATTGTATTGGGGAAAAAAGTACCTTTAAATGCAATTTGTTTGAAAACTGCATCCCAATTTATTTTTGAAATATTAATTTTTTTGTAGTTTTTAGCACCTTATTTTTTTAATTGGACACTCAAGTGCTCCATTTCAGTAGAAAGTGAAGGAAAAATAGTCGGAAAATAGTAATTATATCTTTTTGTTGCCCTTTTCCCATAACAACGGGAAAAAAAAGGTAATTAAAATACGTGCTATTTTGAAAAAATATATAAATGAATGATTTCTGATAAAACATAGAGCTATTATAAACTATATTTAATTTTAAGTATCTATATTAATATTAAAAACAAATGAAAGCATATGAATCATTAGATAGCCTATTTTTTTTTTTTTCTTGTCGAGTTTCTTGAATGACGATATCTTTTTTTTTTTTTTTTTAGGATTGTGTATTATTGAGCGATAGTGACTTCCTATGCATTGTAGATATTGTTTAAGACTAAATCGTAAATGAGGAATTCTTCCTCTGGATGCGAGTGATGCCATTTTATATAAAATAAAAGCATGTGTTTTAAGTCTTAAAAAACTGAAATATGTTTTGTACTATCTATATTTATATACATACTAGGGGGCTCTGACCCCTGCAAGCTACGCTCGCCAACCCCCGTTCAGACACCGCAGAATCTAAAAACCCGCTAATCCGATCGGTTTAAAAAATATTATAGAAGATTGAATTATACTGAATAAAGCTGTGCAGATTTCCCTGTAAACGGGTTTCCATTCAATTTCCTTTGATTTCAAAAATTTAAGGCCGAATCAGTTGCTGTTAAGGCATCCAATGGTTGTTTTCGTGTTTGATTAAAGAGGATCAGTTAAACGTTTGAAAAGAAGCTAAAAATAAAAGGAATTAAGTGTACAGAGTCTTTGTCTCCCGGTATTTTAAAACAATTTCTATAACAATAGCCTAAGTTATGTGACTATCATCAAGAGTTCCGGGCGAACCACTTCGCTTTTTATATTGCTGGTGCCATTTTGGTACTTTAATATTAGCCAGGTACAGGTGATATGTCGCCAAATATTATTCTATCGCCAACATTTCATCTATATTACAATAATCCAAGTCATGTAACTGCCATAAATAAATATGCTCTGATCCCTTCGCTTTTCATATGAAAGTTTGGCCCAGATATCATATACGGCCTCATATTGGCGCGATTTTTTTCCGACGCTAATTTGGAAAAAAGATCAACAGCATAAACAACAACATCCGGCTTATCAAATCAAGCAAAATAACGATACTATGGCGCCAGTTAAGTACCCGTTGCGTATATGACATTGGCGTCAGAAAAAAATAGCGCCAATATGGGAACGTCTGTGGCATCTGTGCCGAAAGTTTTCCATTTCGATTAAAAAAAATCAATTTTTTTTTTCGAATAATTCTACATAAAAGCATTGTCGCAAAGAATTCTTGGTACTGTTACGCTAGCCGGGTGCAAATCTCGCCAATAACTATTTTTCAACTCGCCAGTTAGCATTTTTTTTATTTTTCGACTGATAAATTAAAACATTGCTTTGAAGTTGGAATTAGATGTCATCGTTTGTTACATCATTGTTACATCGTCTATATAATAAAAGTCGAAGTCATGTGACTGTCATCAATAGTTCCGGGCTGACCGCTTCACTTTTTATATGCCAAAGGACATTTCGGTACTGTTATACATAGAAGTTAGTCGGGCGCTGGTGATAAATCGCCAAATATTCTTCCATCGCCATCATTTCATTAAAAATATAAACCTATCTCTCATTTCCTTCTATATATAAAAAAAAGTTTTGATTTGGAAATGGACCAATGAAAATCTGCGTAGATCATCCGGGTATACTCCTACTAGATCGGCATCCATATTTTTTATGACCGGGGGTCTTTCTTCGTTAATATTAAGAAAACTGTTTCATACAAAAATATAAAAATATGTGGTATTATAGAGACATGTTTGATAAACACGCTGATGCAGACAGTTTTTAAATCGAATAATTATTTTAAGAGCTATTTAATGTTAAAGATGGTCAAAATCGTTCCATCAAAAAAGTTTTATAGGAGAAAAACTATACATAGGAACTTAAACATTTTAGATCATTTTATACATTGGAAGTTCCAGATGTGCAGACTGCAATTATCTTTTTAATTTGACTCATTTTTTGAGGATTTATTTCCATTTTAAATTCAAATTTTCAGCATTTCGAGAGATATTTTTTACACATTTTAGAAAAGGGAAATTATTTTAAACTGTTGCCAATTTTAAAAACAGCGCAAAGAATAATATTTCCTTCAAATAAAAAAATTATTTACACGTGGCTATTATAAACAGAAAAAAACTTTCAAATTAGAATTAAGTGATTACGTGTTAAAAATCAGGAAAATATTGAAAATTACATCATAAAAACTATAGTTACACGTGAATTTTAAAAGGGAAAGAAAATTTTTAAATACTAAATTCATTATTATGCGTTAAAAGTCACAAATGAAGGAAATTACGTCATATTTAAAAAGGCCAAATAAATAAAAGTTGGCAAAACACTTTAAATTAAAAAATATATTTGCACGAGACGTTTATTTCATATTTTGAGATAATCTTTTCAACTATTATTGTGAATTCTAAGACAGCGCAAATAATATTTCCTTTCTAACAACAAAAGAATTTTCATGTGAATATTAAAAAGAGAAAGTTAACTTTGGTGAAAATTACGTCAGATTTAAAACGATACATTTAAAAGAACTTTCTCATAGCGGTGTTAAAAATTACCGATAGACAAAGACTCTGTGTACTTAATTCATTTTACATTAGCTTACTTTCAAATTTTTAACTAATTTTTAACGCTTTTCAACAAAGTGAAAAGTGTTATTGATTTCGGTTTGTCTGTTCGCGCTCTAACTCTCGTAAATATACTCGGATCGCACTGAAATTTTTGGTTATTTATACGTTTAGCCTAGCACGAACCCTATTTCAAATGAAGTTTGTAGCATGTTTAGTTCATTTACAGGGACAGTCAAAAGTATTCCGTTACATTACGGCCAATGGGAAAAGATCATTTTAAAGATGTTACACCCTTTCAAACATAATAAAAAATATTTGCATTTACGAAGTGCACTAAAATATGCAGAATATTCTGCAGCATATGCGGTGCAACGAATAGTTACTTTTCATTTACAGGGCTACACAAAAGAATTCCATTACAGATGGTATAGGGGGAAATTGTTTGCGGCGTATTTTAATTATACAAATTCATATATAATAAAATTGATATACGTCGGTGAGGCTTACTTAAGTTATTTCAGGTATAATACGAAGTGCATAGCATTTACAGGAACATACAAAACATTTCAGACAAGTATTTTCTATCCGAAATACTGTATATTAGCGGCGATGGCAGGGAATACATTTTTAATTACGATATGCGTTTTTAAGTTTCACTATATTTATGCATACTATATGGTGTGTGTAAATGTTGTAGTGATATACAGGGCTACGTAAAGAATTCGTAAAGGTTACTGAGTATGACCGTAAATTGCTCAAAGTGGGTTTAAAATGTGTTAGGCAGCCTAAGAGAGACTGCTCAGGGCCGGCTAGGCCTGCCCCTTAGAGCTTAACGTCTCTCCCGGTATGTTCCCCGACACGTTGGGGCTCGTTATGAGTCCAGCCTTGTCCGGCCGTATGCAGACGGACAAACACAAAATGCTCAAGGGGCGACGCTCACCCGCTAAGGGCGTCTATGCACCACCGACCACAGAACCCAGAATTTATTTGAAGAAGAACAAAGTGGGATTACAAAAATTAGACGAATGCCTTCCCGCCAGGAAAACGCCTACTCGCGACAGAGGGCGGGAGTATAAGAACATTTAAAGTAAAAATAAAATAAAATAAATAATAATAATAATAATAATAAACATCACTGATCCCGGCCGCCGGGGTAGGAACCCCTCTCGCGACAAGGGGCGGCAGGAAGGGAAAAGAATGGAATGCGTGGCACAAGTAAGATGGCACGAGCAAATACTCAAGCGTCCATTGGAGATGTAATGATTTGCGTGGCACAAATAAGATGGCACGAGCAAATACTCAGCGTCCATTGGAGATGTAATGCTTTGTGTGGCACAAGTAAGATGGCACGAGCAGATACTCAAGCGTCCATTGGAGATGTATCTCTTGATAGAATGGTCAGAAGCACGAGCAGAGGCTCTTGCGATCGTAGGATACCACACATTGATGAGTAGGAGAATTTACTGGAGCCTACAAAGAGGACTGGATTCTGGTGCTGTTTGAAGATTGATATGGTGGCAGTGAGACTGGATAAGCAGAACCAGGGCTTAAGTTAAGTTTGTTAAGTATGTAAGGAAATTGTGAATGTGTTTTAATTTGTTGAGTAGGAGGGTGCGGGAAAGGACGTTTTGGAGCCAGTTGATTGGCAGTATGTCTGGACGCCTCAAGTGCCAGCGTTGCGTGAGAGTACAATTGTAGTACGGGTGACTTATAGTGCCATCTTCACCGCAAACGCAAGTGGCAGTGGATCTTATTTTGAAGCGGTCCAGATATGCCATGAAAGGGCCATGTCCTGTTAAGAAGCTAGTGGTGTAGGGTGTTAAGTTATATAGTGTGTGAGAAACTTTAGGAATTAGCTTATATGTGTGCCTGCCCTTTTTTGAAGTATCCCAGTGCTCCTGCCATCGCGTCAGTATCCTTGCTCTAAGGACTCTTTTGACGTATGACTGGGGCACTGGGAGGTGTGTGTCTATTGTTTCTTTCTGTGTGGCCTTCTTCGCTAGGTTGTCTGCTAGTTCATTGCCAAAGATACCTTTGTGAGCCGAGACGTGACCTTGTGAGATACGATGTAGGAGATTCTTAAGTTTTAGTTTGATTTGCAGTACTAGAGAATGTTTTGTCCTGTGTGCCTGTATTGCCTGCAGGCCAGAGAGGCAGTCGCTGTAGATGATAATACTATTGCGAGAGTGGGATTCCACCCACTCTAATGCGTTTAGTATTGTGAACAGCTCCGCTTGGAATACGGAGTTATTATCATCTAGCCTTGCAGACCACTGATGGACCACCACCGTGCCCTCCGTGGCGCAGAAGGCTGCGCCCACGCCAGTCTCTGTGCCTGAACCATCAGTGAAGAGTGTGGTGCTAAGGGCAGGTGTGTAGCTGTTGCGTGTTGTGTTTACTTGAAAATGTAAAGTCTCCTCAGCGGGGTGGAGCTGCCAGTTCCTGACTTTGTATTGCAATGTTGTGTTTGGAAAAAGAGAATCTATTACTGTGTCACGTTTTAGCTGTAGGATTGAGGATTTGGCGTGTTCGTATTCTAGTTGAAGTGTGATGGGTGGAATACCTGTAAGTATATGTAGTGCATCTGTGGAGATTGTGCGGTAGCCCCTTGAAATTTGTAGGAGAAAAGTGCGTTGTATTGATTTTAGTTTAGGTTGTGCTATGGATGATAAATTACCCCCCCCCCCAGATACAGACCCCGTAAAGTATTATTCTTTCGATTATTGTTAGGTACCAGATCTTCAGTGTTTTGTTGTCTACCCCTCCCAATTTAGAAGTTAATCTTAATGAATTATTATGATATGCTGTCAATTTAAATTTTAGGTCGTTAATGTGTGGGATCCAGTTAAGATTTGCGTCAATGGTTATACCTAGGAGTTTTATGAATTGTACGTGTCGAATGGAGACATTATTGATCCTCATCACTGGAGGGCGTTTTGGATCATATCTGTGTGGTTTGGTGAATACTAGTGCTTGAGACTTTTGTGGTGAGAGTGTGAGGTGCAGTAAATCCAGGAGCCGGCAGAAAATAGGAAGAGCTTCGGCAAACTGTTCCTCCAGATGACGTCTGTAACGACCGGAGAAAATGAAGCTGAAATCATCGGCGAAGGCAAATAGTTTAAATCCCAGCCGATTTAGTTCTGTTAGTAGCACATTTGCTACAAGCAACCAGAGGATTGGGCCAAGGCACGAGCCCTGGGGGCAACCCTTCTGTAATCGGTGGGTAGATGTGCCAGCACCCCAGTTTATCAGGACGCTCCTCTGTGAGAGGTAGGAGCCGATGAGACCAGCTATGTTCCCCGGACAGTTGAGTGCTTGTAGTTGTAAGAGAATGTCTCGCCATTCTACGTTGTCGAATGCGCCTTGTATGTCTAGTGAAACGAGTGATGTTGCGTTGCCTTGGGCTATGCTTTCAGTACAGGCAGTCATTATGGCATGAAGTGCGAGCTCGCATGAGTGGCCCTCGCGGAACCCGAATTGTCTGGGGTGGAGAAGGTTGTTTGACTCCAAGAAGTGGGTCAACCGCATAACCAGAAGTTTTTCCAGAAGCTTTCCCAGAGTGGGAAGAAGGCAGATGGGTCTGTATGACTTGGGTTCGGAAGGAGACTTGCCTTGCTTCAGAAAGTAAACTACCTCTCCCTGCCTGAGTACGAAAGGAAAGTACCTCATGGTGAGGCAGAGGTTAGCCCAGCGCGTGAATATGTGTGGAAGTTGTTTGTGAGTGAGTTTTAGTATCCGAAAGTCAATTGAATCCGGCCCTGGGGCCTTCTTGTCATTCAATGTGTATAGTGCTGTTTTTACTTCTGTCTTTGTGAAGCGTTTGTCTTCGTGTGCTGTGAAAAGGATATCCTGGTTGTCGGGTTTAAAATGTGTTATGCTGAACTGCATGTAGTTTTCTATGAAATGTTTGTAGAATATAGATAAAATGATAAACAGAGCCACGCAAAGAATACATGGCCGCCTATAGATGATAAATTCTGGAAATGCGATTTCAGTAGTTTTAAGAGTGATTTAGTTTGAATTAAAGTTTAGCTAAATAGTGGCGTGTAATAAAGGTACTAGGTAAACAAAAGGGCTGTACAAAAGTATTGAAGTATATTTCCATCTATTAGTCTAAATTGCTGAAAGAGAAATATCAACCTGTTATGCGTTTTCTTGATAAACTAAATTTTCCATTATATAGTATATATATATCAGCCTACAGATCAAATACACGGCTGTTCGGAAGAACTGGAATAAATATTTGGCTATGGATGGTAACTGCTGAAATCAGTTTTTTAAATGTTTAGTTAGTTATCTTATTTCCCTAAATAACGAAGTTTTGTTAAAGCTTTCAGGGAGTGTTGGAAAGTGTTTCATAATCTATGCCGTACGCATGATTTTTCTTTCTTGTTTTTAATCAAAAACGAAAACAGCTATTGTATCTCTTAGCAGCGGCTGATTTCGTCTTAAAAATCTCCGATCAAAGGAAAATGAATGAAAACCCTTTTACAGGGAGACCGTCACTGTTTTTTTTAAATTATAATTCAAACTTTTTAAGGCCGATGAAATTAGCATGCTTTTAGAATCTGGGGTATCTGAACGGGGTTTGGCGAGCGTAGCTCGTAGGGGGCACAGCCCCCTAGTCATTTAAAATAAATCTTTCAATTAAAATACACATATTTCATTTACCTCATTTAAAATACAATAAATAAATAAATAAATAGATATTTTTCCAGCATAGGTTCTTGGCGAAAAAAAATTGGCATCGTATTTTCCCACAATCTATATCCTATTGCATATACATAAGCAATTTTTTCCATATGAATACAATTTATTTAATCTTAAGAAGCCAATAATCTATTTTTATATAAAAACAGAAGTAATTTCTTTCTAAACAAATGTTGTATAATATGTGTAAATAAAATGTTTATATGCAAATAAATACATATAAATAAAAATAAAAGTTCACCAGATTTGTTTTCATAGCTATTTATATATTTTATCAACGTATTTCACGTTCTGAAGCCCGAATTGCGCCAAGCTTTAAAAAAAAATAATGCCAAGGCCCCTGTAATGGAAAATTACCTAAATAAACAATTAATCGTAATAATAATAACATAAACTAAAATGTTTCATTCCAACATCAAAGTATTGTTTCTAATTTACATTCAAATAAATATATATTCCAAGATAATTTCAATTGAAATTAAGTTGACATCTTTCTATTTCACTTCATAAAGTAAACAAACACAAGAGATTCATTCATCATAAATAGTAGACCATGGTGGTAATCATTCACAAAGCAGATTCTCCAACAAAAATGGACAATATTCTTATGACGTCATAGTAGGTAAATTGATGGCGCTAACTTTTGTTGGTACAGATGTCATATTCGCCCCATATTGGCGCGATTTTTTTCTGTCGCCAATATCATATAGGCAACACGTACTTAACTTGCGCCAAAGTGTCGTTATTTTGCTTGATGTGGTAACCCGGATTATGTTGTTTATGCTGTTGATGTTTTCGCCAAATTGGCAACCGAAAAAAATCGCGCCAATATGGGGCGAATATGACATCTGTTCCCTTTTGTTAACGGCTTGCATTCACGAGGGTTTTATTTTGCTATTTCTCTTAGTTACGTTATAATATTGTCATATTTATGAACTCCGAAATCAAATCTATAAAAGTAAAAGTATATATATTCATTATTTAGTTATTAAATAGAGAAAAAAAATTATAAATGCATGATTTGCAAAATTTACATAATTTATTAATACTAAAAAATAGCATTGAAGTAACAGCATGTTTAAGTAAAATAAGTTTAATTTAGATAATTTATGAACAAATCTCAGTTTAAACACTTGAAATTTCACTCATTTTTACAGCTAAGGAAATTAAATAGTATTTGTCAAAAAAGACGAAATACGCAGAACAACAAAAATGTATGAAATGTTATAAAGTTCGTAAAGAATTCTTGATTTCTCTATCAGAATATTTGTACTCGGGGAAGGATTGAGCAAGTCAATTAGTTTAAGAATGAAAGTAACATGATGCAATGCTTAGCACACATTTAAGGGAGACCAAACTGGTCGCCAGAGGCGGCTAGTCATTTAATATTTAGCCAGATGCCATATACGCACACGGTTTGGCGTGATTTTTTTTTACGAAAATTTGGCGAAATCCTCGTTTTCGAATACCAGTTACATATGTATTTTTGCTACTACTTAGTTATCCCGTCGAACAAAAATCGGTACTTTTCGGTTAGCCGGGCGCCAGTGTTATATATACATATGTATGTATACCTATACATACATATATAGGAACAGATGTCATATTCGCCCCATATTGGCGCGATTTTTTTCTGTCGCCAATATCATATAGGCAACAGGTACTTAACTTGCGTCAAAGTGTCGCTATTTTGTTTGATGTGGTAACCCGGATTATGTTGTTTATGCTGTTGATGTTTTCGCCAAATTGGCAACCGAAAAAAATCGCGCCAATATGGGGCGAATATGACATCTGTACCCATATATATGTATATTTATACATATATAGAAGCTATATGTATACATATATATATGTGTGTGTATATATACATATATATGTATATATAAGCATACATACATATGTATATATAACACTGGCGCCCGGCTAACCGAAAAGTACCCAAAAATCTATCAACAAACTTTAAGATTAAATGCCAATAATGGTTGATAAATGTCACATTCACTTGACTTTAAGCAAGTTACACGTCTTTACATCATCAAGTGATTTTTATTTCGACGTTTTATTTGTATATCATAGCAAACGCGGTAGCGTTATCATAGCAAACGCGGTAGCGTTAAGCTATAATATGATTAAGAAATAGAAAATGCAAACGACTTTCTTAAATTTCCGGCGAACCAGTTGACATACGACAATGATTTTTCTTTTGAAAGATAGAACTCGACGAGACGAATAAACTGATAGCATTAAAAAAATTACTGTAGCTTTCAGTAGTTTTTTATTCAACCTTAAACGAAAAAATGAAGACACAAAATTCAACAAAGTGTAGCTAACGTTCCAGTGGGTGGATTAACTTCGTTTTTGTTTTATTTTGATCCTCTTGCTCAAACTTAAAATAGATTTTTTTTAAATCTTTGTATGTTTGACGGTCGCTGAGAAAATCGAATTTGTCTTTTATAATGTCTCCATAAAATTATAGCAATCTCTCCTTTTCATTTTTCAATTTTCTAATTCAATAATTTCTTTCGTGTTGCCACTCCCTAAAAAGCAATACAATAATTAAAGAAAAGGATAACACGTGTACTTTTGTTGTTATAAGTGAATAAAAATTGAAATTCAACTGATAGATTTTTTAAATTTTGAAATCGCAGTCAACCTAAGCAGATAATGCATAATTTTCATAAATATATATATGAACTTTCTTGATTAATATTTTGAACTGGGGTAATAGACACAATGGAGCATAAACGAGTTGATAGGAAAAAAAAAAAAGGGTAAATCCCAAGCTTCTGTTCAGGAGCTAAATGTAAGTTTTTTTTAAATTATCATCGTAACATCCTAACTTGCACAAGCGAATGGTATGCAGTAATATAAATACTTCGCATACTAAGCGTACCTTAAAAAATAGCATTCGATCTATTTTAAATAAGGAAGAGATGTCATATACGCACCAGAGTACATAACTGGCGCGATAATGGCGTTTTTATGCCTGATACGGTAACTGAGCTATTGTTGTTTATTTATTAATTATTTTTTTTATTTACTTTTATTTTATTTTTTAAAATTA
The DNA here is from genome assembly GCA_963932465.1 of Maratus speciosus. Taxonomy (NCBI): domain Eukaryota; kingdom Metazoa; phylum Arthropoda; class Arachnida; order Araneae; family Salticidae; genus Maratus; species Maratus speciosus. The sequence continues at coordinate 21,321,513 of OZ010792.1, read as the reverse complement.
TATAAATTGTTTTGTTCTATAGTTATTAATTAAACTTTTCATTATTTATTGTTGTTTTCTTTTTTAAATAATAGAAAGTAATTTAAAAATATATATGTAACTGCTATTCGAAAAAATATGTAACTGATATTCGGTTTTCGTCAAATTGGCGTCAGAAAAAACCGCGCCAAACCCGTTGTGTATATGACATCTGTACCTTAAATAATGGTACAGATGTCATATTCGCCCCATATTGGCGCGATTTTTTTCTGTCGCCAATATCATATAGGCAACAGGTACTTAACTTGCGCCAAAGTGTCGTTATTTTGTTTGATGTGGTAACCCGGATTATGTTGTTTATGCTGGTGATGTTTTCGCCAAATTGGCAACCGAAAAAAATCGCGCCAATATAGGGCGAATATGACATCTGTTCCTAAATAATTAGGGTTTCGTTTAACTTTAGGTACTTTTGCTTGAGATATTGTCGAAAATGTACAGCAAAAATATACGATACTACTTGATTATCCCGTCGACCAATTTCGCCAAACTATTCGCCAAATGATACAAACTGACATAATTTTTATTTTAAATAACGGAAGAATAAATAAATTAGTAAAACATTAATAAAAATACTAATAAAAACTTGGGCACAGATGTCATATACGCTCCGTAATTGCGCGATTTTTTCTGATGCCATTTTGGCGAAAACCTCGTTAATATATCACCTATATCCGGGTTACCATATCAAGCAAAATAACGACACTTTGTCTCCAATTAAGTACCGGGTGCGTATATGACATTGGCGTCAAAAAAAAATTGTGCTAATATATATATGACATCTGTGCAAAACTTGAATTAAAAATCACTTGATGACGTAACAAACACGTGTATCGTGTTTAATGTCAAGTGAATGTAACATTTACTATCATCCATTATTGTCATTTAATCTTATAGTTTGGCGGTAATTTTTTGATCGACAGGATAATCAAATTGTACCAAGTATGGTACAGATGTCATATACGCATCACGTTGGCGCGATATTTTTTCTGACGCCAATTTGGCGAAAACCTCGTTTTCGAATACCAGTTACATATGTATTTTTAAAAAGGGTTTAACAATAAATTAAAGAAAGTTTAATTAATAACAATAGAACAAAACAATTTATATAATTTTAAAAAAGAAAATAAAAGTAAATAAACAATTTATTAATAAATCAACAAGAACATCCGGGTTACCATATCAAGCAAAATAACAAAACTTTGGCGCCAGTTAAGTATCCCGGTTCGTATATGACATTGGCGTCAGAAAAAAATCGGGTCAACGTGATGCGTATATGACATCTGTGGCGTTTCAAGTACACTTCTGAACGTTACTTTGAAATCGGTGAGTTTCATCGCCAAAATCGCCAAGATGCTTAATGATCATCGCCATTGAGTATATAAATAATGCCATATTTGCAAACTTATAGGTCAAAATATAAGTGGAACCTCGGTTCACGACCGCCTCTGTTTATGACCAGTTCGGTTTATGTCCAACTTCGGTGATCAAAATTTGACTCGGTTGGCGTGCAATATCTCGGTTCACGACCAAGGCTGCCGAATAGTTCAGTTGGCAACCCTTACATAACTCGTGTTATTAGTCAAGTTTGGAGTAAGGTGTGCGTATCAGAGTGCTTTGTGTACCTTTATTACTGTAAAAAAATTAACTTTTTGTTTTACTTTTAGTCAGGTTTGCGCTAATTTTAGCTCTCATTATGGCTTCTAAGAATGAAAAAGTGCTTAGTGATTAGCAGTAGTAAGAAGCTTAAGCGAATTACTGTTCAATAAAAGGAATTGTAGCAAAACATGAGAACGATATTACTATAACCGGTCTAGCTAAACAATACGATGTGGCCTAAACCTTCGATTTCCTTATAATCTATATATATATATATCACGTTATCGTATGTGTCACAGAAATTGCGATTAGTTGTTAATTGTTTAATGGCAACGCTCGAATGAAACGCATCTCATTGGTTATAGAACAGCATTTAATGCATTTCCATACCTATAAGGGGGGGGGGGGTGCTTAAAATAGGCAGGACCCTGTTCTGTCGCCAAATACCGCCAAGTTTGTCATCAACTTGTAAATATATCGCCAAATTCCTATAGACTTCCGTTGCAAACCAATAGGGTTTACTTGTTTAGAGAGAATCAACAAATTGAGATATTTTAATGCAACAAAAACTAATATCAGTTTAAGGAATTATATTAATTATATTTAAGGGAGCCCAAGTAAATTAAATTATGAATAAAAATAACGTGAATTTGATTTTAAAACCTTTAACCTCTTAAAACAGTGTGCATTACTTGGTTAAATAGTGCATTATTGCGCGAAATAAGAAAAAAGTATTGGGAATATTTAAAAGCAACTCAGGTTTATTTATATTCAATATATAATTATCAAAAAATTTAAATGACTAGTATTAAAAAATGCTCTGACGAGCACCAAAAAAGGCTAATATGTTTTTAAGTATGAAAAAGGGTTTGACAAGTGCTTCTAATTGGGCATGAAAAAGGACAAGGGGTCCCTTCTTGGCTGCAGCTCACTGTCAATGCCAACTTTGAAAATATCATATTTGCGCTTTTTTCCTATAAAAAAAATCAGCCACAGTTACGATAAAAATCTGTAGTATAACGACGCAGCCTGATTAAACATGAATGTAAGGCGACATAGCACCAAAAACCTTAGTTCCTGCAGCGTATCACACTAATGCAGGGCCACCAAGCACGCCCGCAGTGTAGAACTGTACAAAAAACTGCTTTGTAGTGCAGTGCAGACTGTTGCAGCACTCTGCACAGGAACAATTCCACATGTGCACGCATAACAGTATAATGCATTCACTGATTGTTGAAATTATATGCAAGTGGCTGTGGCTGTACAATGTGGTATGCAGTACAGCAATGCATGTAAATTATAAACGAACATTAGATGCATACACCTTTAATACGGAAGTACAAAAGCACAGTGTGAGTGTGCGCTGAGGTTCAAAAATTAAAAGCATAATAGGAATGTACAGTGTAGTATAATTTATAGAGAAATAATGGTACACAGTGTACTGTACAAAGTTGCATTGCAGACGCATGCGCAGTACAACAGTGCAACAATGCAGTTAACAAGTAAAGCACGACGGAAAGTTTTACTAAAGTACCGCGAATTTATGTTATATAGAAAAAGCGCAAATATGATATTTTCGAAGTTGGCATTGACAGTGAGCTGCAGCCAAGAAGGGACCCCTTGTCCTTTTTCATGCCCAATTAGAAGCACTTGTCAAACCCTTTTTCATACTTAAAAACATATTAGCCTTTTTTGGTGCTCGTCAGAGCATTTTTTAATACTAGTTTATTAATGTTATACAATTTTCTTTGTTCTTTCGTTATTTAAAATAAAAATTATGTCAATTTGTATAATTTGGCGAGTGGTTTGGCGATTTATATAATTTGGCGAAATGGATCGATGGAATAACTAAGTAGTACCGTATTTTTTTAATTATTTTCTATTATTTTTTATTTTTAAAGGAAAATAACCAAAAAAATAATTAACTATAGAACAAAACAATGTATGTAATTAAAAAAAATAAAATAAAGTAAATAAACACTTATTATTAAATAAACAACAATAGCCGGGTCACATATCAACCAAAATAATGCCATTTTGGCGCCAATTAGGTACCCCGGTGCGTATATGACATCTGTGCCAAATATTTTTCTTTTCATTTCGTTTAAAAAAAATAAAGAAATGAAAGCCATTTATTTTAAATGTTTCTGTTTGTATTAAATAAAATGATAATGAAATACAAATTGAATTATGAATAAAAGTAACATGATACATTTCTTAGCATACATTTGAGGGAGGCCAAACTTCTCGCCAAATTAGTTTAAAATAGTAACCTTTTCTAAAATCTGAAAAAAAAAATATGTGTTTGATTAAAATTTGAGTTGCCATCATTAGAAAAATGCATATAAAATTAGAAAAAAATTAATATTTCGAAAACTGATTCGATTTTAAAAATTCTAATACCAGTTTTGAAATCTGCGCATCAATATTGATTTTTGGTGTTAATTTCATCGCAAAGTATTCCATATTTTAGGAGAAATCGCCGTGAAACATAATCAGTTGTTTAATCAATCGATTCAAAGAATCGTTACATTTCAGCCGTTTCATATATTCGTTTCATAAATTCGGTTCATTTGGATTTTATATATATAGGGTAGATATTTTTGTTTCATCGGGGGGCGACACTAAATTCTGAAAAGCTGAATTCCTGTTTTCTAGTTTTATTTTTTATATTTGAAGCCCTAAAAAAGAGAAGCAATGCCAAAATAGTGAGATTTTAGCTTTATTTGTCTTATATTCCATAATTATTTAAAACAGGCAACACTATTAGCCAGCCCGGAGTCGGAATAGGAGTCGGAGTCGTTAAAATATCCCGGAGTCGGAGTCGGCCATTTTTCTCACCGACTACGCAGCCCTGGAAACCACAATGGTAAACCTACGAGTCAACCGCTAAACTCGGGTTTTCCGGTGTTTTCCGCCAAGATTGGGAGACCGATTTGGCAGACCGATTTGGCAGACCGACTTGGCAGACCGATTGCGTTTTAATATGCGAATCGAGTTTTGGCTAATTCTGGAATTTCAGCCGTGAACTCGATGAGGTAATTGTCTGTGCTCTTCCGGTCTATATGATTCACTTTTTACAAGTTTAGGGAAATTAAGAGAGCTCTCTGAAATCTCTGCAACCTTTGCAATCTCAGCAATAGATAAACATTCAGTTACCATTATTAAAACCACATTTACCTGGACAAATGTTAGTAAATTACAGTATGGTAAATGATGGTACCAGGAGGTGAATAAATTACTTTTTTATTTTACGTCGCCATTGGACAATGTATAAATATGGAGATTGATCCTACAAGAATACTAATATTTAGGTAGTTTAAAATGGAGCTGAAACTGGTTTTTAAAAACCGCAATGCTCCTGTTTTATACAGAAACGATACTTAAAAAAAAAACTTTATTACGTTATTTCTTGTTGTTTATCTTATTTTTATTTCTTTATTGTTATACTTACAAAATGTAAGTACGGTAAAGCACCGATTATACGTCTTTCAGGGCACTGTTCTAAAACGACGTATAACTGAGAAAGACATGCAATAGAAATTGTAGTCGCCTAAGGCCCAAAATCCTCGACTGCAGAAATATAATGCTACAATCATACAAATTAAAAATTGCTAACATTATCGGTTGTTTAACAGGCACTATATATTGAAAAAAAATTAAAACGTTGAAAAAACTTATTAAATAATCATTTCCAAAAGTGAAAAATAAAAGTGAGAATTATCAAATCTTATATCAGTTGCATATCTTTAAATACACTTTTTTTATTACATTATCGAACGTATAAACAGGCTTTAAGTAAATTAATCATTAATCGTCGTCGGCCGTGCCGATTAACTTTGGTACATAAGCAAAGCATTATGTATGGAGTTAAATTCATGCAAAGTTTTCTCGCTAGTATTGTGAGAAACAAAAACAGTTCTAAGAGTGTCAATGTCAATGCAGTTTACCCACTGCTCATTCTTTTCGTCCCACCTCCTTCATAGGTTCCACGATCTTCAAATAACCCCTATAGCAGTCACACATGTTCTCTATCTGCTATCTTTCCCTAAATATTGTTGGCATAAAAGAAAAAAAAAAGACGCTGCAAGAAGAAAATCTATTACCGCTGCATGAGAGAAACGACGTATAACCGGCGTTAAGCGTCGTATAAACGAAATATTACAGCATTAAAATACATAGGGATGAATCGGGATCGCACTGAAACGACTTATAAATGCAAAAGACGGACAAATGAGAAACGTATGCAAGGTGCTTTACTGTATTTTATTGTATTTTATTTAACCCCTTGAGGGGCGGTGAGATAAAATATATCCCACCTCATTTAAATAAGATTCCCACCAGAAAATTTTAACTAAATTTTATATTTTTAACTTTGGAGGAAAATCATTGAAAAATTGCTTTTCCTTATTTAAAAATAAAAGTTTCCGGTGAGAATTTAGTATTTAGAGACATTTTTGCTTGCCCCTTAAGGGGTTATTCCTCACAACTCCGCGTTTCATGAGATAGTTAGACATTTTTGTTTGGCATTCTAAGCTGAATAAAGCTTGTTTTTAAGGCATTTTCTGTCAATACTTGCAAGCCGAACTCATGTTTTTCTTCCCTTTAATGAACTTGTAGATCATAAGATTTCTAAGATTCATCAGTTTTTGGAGAGGGGGGATATATGACGAAAATTATATTTCCGCGCCTTATTAAAATTATTCCATAGAAATTTCTTTTATAAATTATTCTGCAGTCCTAGTTTATTAAATTATTCCCTATCTTAAATAATATTCCATTCATTTTAAAATCATTCTATTTAAAATGCGCATTTAATTTCCTTCAAAATCTTCAAAAAAACATTTCACATTCTGAAACATGAACGCGGAGCGGGAGATTTTCGTGGCATTTGTTGATATAAAAACTACATTGCTGTCCAGAAGTCACGGAAATCCAGAAGCGTAACGTCGCGTCGTATAAAATGGAGTGTGTACAGCTCAGAGTAAAGATAAAATCTAATATATGCTCTAAGGTGTACAGCAGTGGTGGGAAAAGGGTTATTAAATTTGTGGTGGATGCTTGACCAATGTATTATGATAGGAGGAAGTAATAAAAATTCTTCTTTTGGGAAGAAATGTTGTCATTATACGGGAAACTGCCAATGTTTTATCGACCAAAGCCTAAGTTATTAGAGTACCAATCAGAGCCGAAACTAGGGGTGGGGGGGGGCATGTGCCCCGGACGCCAGAACGAAGGGGCGCCAAATGAAGGATTATACCTTTGGAATGGATCATTTTCTTCTGATGGACTGGTGGCTTCGATTATTATGAAAACAGCCATTATAAATGAAGTGTTAGGTGAAGATGAAAGAGCAGCCGTAAAAAGTTAGAATTCTGATTTTCTGGTCAGAATGGGGGAAAAAAAATTGCCATAATTTTTTACGTTTCATTTATAATGACTGTTGCATAATAATAGAAGCTACCAGTCCATCAGAAGAAAATAACTCGGTTAAAGCGGAAACTCGGATAATCGGGACTCTACTGTATATTTCATTTTAAAAATGATCTTTAGAATATTTTTGTTGGTGTTCAGAGGGGGGGGGGGCTTATGACACCCGTGACTTCACCTTGGATCCGCCATTGTAGATTACGTAGTTCAGTATTACATATTTTATGAATACATATTTTAAATTTTAAAATAAGTAGGTTATTAGAAAATTAGTAAAATTCTCTTTGTAAATATACTTTACGAAGGGGGTGAGGTGCCAAAATCCACGTTTGCTCCGGGCACAAAAAAGGGTAGTTTCGGCCCTGGTGCCAATGAAATATTGAATATGTGAGCTTGATTGGTATCGAGAAGACGGCTGCCAAAATTCTTAGAATGTTAGGGAGCGGGTTCATTGTTGCTTCATTTTACATCCATGGCCATTAATTTTGTTTAATACTCATCGCTTACAACATCGTTCCATGACCTGTCACCCAATATCATCACATATATACCGGGTGTCCCAAAAAGGACTGACTGATTTTAAAATTCAATAACTTCCAAACGGTGACAGATATTAAAAAAATTCTTGCAGGAGGTTTTGCATAAAGTCAAAAGTTTTATTACAGTGATTTTCGATTTTAGTTCGAATTACAAACAATAGATGGCGCTGTAAGCAAAAGTCGCTAAATACAGGCTCGATTTTTGGTCCTTTCTGTTGTTCTATGCAGAAAAAGGAAATGGAAATGTATTATCCGGGACACGAAGTACCAAAAATCGAGCCTGAATTTAGCCTCTATTGATCGCAGCGCCATCTATTGTTTATAATTCGAACTAAAATCGAAAATCACTGTAAAAAAACTTTTGACTTTATGCATAACCCTCCTGCAAGAATTTTTTTAATATCTGTCACCGTTTGGAAGTTATTGAATTTTAAAATCAGTCAGTCCTTTTTGGGACACCCGGTATATTATACAATTTAAAAGTGTTTCGAAAAATTATTATTTGAGCTGTGATAATTTTCACCATTAGAAGTTTTTCCCGCATATTATTTTAATTATTTTAAGCATTTTACAAAGATCTCTATATTTAATATTTGGACATTTTACATATGACGTAATTGTCCCCATAAAATGTGTTTCGCGTGTAATAATTTAATTATTTTAAGATCTTCTTATATTTTTAACTAGGGGGCTCTGCCCCCTGTAAGCTACGCTCGCCAACCCCCGTTCAGACACCGCAGAATCTAAAAGCACGCTAATTTGATCGGTTTTAAAAAGATTAGGGAAGACTGAATTATAATGAAAAAGCCTATAGCGATCTCTCTGTAAACGGGTTTCCATTCAATTCCCTTTGATTGCGAAAATTTAAGGCCGAATCAGTTGCTATTAAGACATCCAATGGTTGTTTTTGTGTTTGATTAAAGAAGACCAGTTAAACATTTGAAAGGAAGCTAAAATAAGACGAATTAAGTAAACAGTGTATTTGCCTCCCGGTATTTTTTAACAGCGTTATAAAGCGATTGACATAATACAATTTACTACAATTACTGCAATTTACTACTTTAACCCCTTCAAGGGCGGTGGTTCATTTTTGGACCATTTAATTTTAATTCTTAAATGCCACATTGGCACCAGAATATTGGAATGAAAATTTTCCTTTTATTAAGTAAGTGAACGAACTTCGAGTTATTACGATGCTGGAGTCTTCTAATTATCTTGATGATGGACAACATGGCTTTCGTGAGGGACGGAGCACCTTGACAGCACTTTCTGCGTTAAAGAATATCATTGGAGAAACACTATCAGTATATAAATACTGTGCAATGATTTCTTTTGATATCAGTGGTGCCTTCGACGTTTTGGATTGGCGTATTGTAGCCGATATCATAAATATCTTACCTATTTTTGATTACATGAAGTCTACACTTAAAAATTACATGAGTCATAGGCTTATTTGTTTTAAATATGCGCATGGATTAACATGGTTTCATGTATTCCGTGGGTGCCCGCAGGGGTCATGTCTTGGGCCGTTTATCTGGACACTAGTTGCTGACAGGATTTTAAAGAGTTGCAAGCAGAGAGGATTACTGATTATTTCTTATGCTGATGATAGCGTTATTATAGAGGGCGCAGATACGCGCTCTGCGCTAGAACATAAAATGAATACTAGTGTTCATCACTTTTCGGATATCTGTTCTATACATCATTTGCAAATTAGTGCAGAGAAGTCAGCCGCAATGCTGTTTGGGAGCCACACTCTTAGTAAAAGAAGACCAATTTTTAAACATAATGGCAAAAGTATCAGTGTAAAGGACAATATTCTTTATTTGGGATTTCTACTTGACAGCAATTTTCGCTGGATGGATCACCTAGATATGATTAGAACTAGGCTTAACGATTTCACGTGTAAAATGCGCCAAACCAGAATCCGTGATAGAGGCCTTCCTTCTATTTATCTTAAAATATGGTACAATACCGTCTTGAAGAAACGTATTTCATATGGGCATGAGATCTGGATGCCTGACTTAAATCAACATGGAATAACAAGATTACTCTCATGTCAACGTCTATGTCTGCTATCTGTCTTAAAGGCATATCGTACGATTTCTAATGACGCATTGTGTGTTTTGGTGGGTGCTCCACCACTTGACATAGAACTGAATTTGTCTTCTAAGCGTTATAATATCATTTATGGAAATGGTACAGTCTTGATTGACAATATGTGTTTTAAAGGTGAAGATTTTATGAATAAACTGAGGACATATAATTATCCTTACTTCTTTGAAAACTTAAATATAAAATTTGCTAAGCCAGTGGTTGATACAGTACCAGTGGTGAATCATCCGATACTGTATACTGACGGTTCTCGAATGATGAACAGTGTAGGAGCTGCATTTAAAGTTTGGTACAGGGATTCTTTTGTGCTAGACATGAGATTAAAATTACATGACTATAACTCTGTTTTTCAAGCAGAATTGGCTGCGATAGACGAGGCTATCAGTTGGTGCATCGACTCCCCGCATGATTCATTTCATCTTTATACTGACAGCTTGTCATCAATTTACGCTCTTCAGCGCTTATTTCCATCTAACGGTCAGCTTTTTAATATCTTCAACTCTTTGCGCCTGTTACATAATAAAGTCATATATATTGGCTGGATAAAATCGCATGTTGGAATACCAGGAAATGAAAGAGCGGACATTTTGGCAAAATCAGTTATTATAAATGATCTGTATGATAAAGTTCTACGCATTCCTGCACCAACTTCTATTTTAAAGCGTCATTTTAAAACACTTCTACATGATCAATGGCAGGTTTCTTGGGAAAATTCGGAGAAGGGAAGAGATACTTATGCGATATTAAACAAGGTTAACGATTTATTTCTATGTGAATCCCAGGTGATAGGTTATTTTCTTTCTTCACATGGAGCATTTCCACAGTATCTGTTTAAAATAGGAAAACGCCCAGATAACAGGTGTAACTGTGGTGAAGTAGGAAGTATACAACATTATTTGTTTGGACATTGTCCGTTAATGCCTTGTACATTTAAATTCAACAGGAATTGTACACTGAGATGGAATATTCGAAACGTTCTCACCACCCGTTCAAACTATAGAAAACTGTGTGCTATGTACAACGCACTTAATAGGGAATACTCATTTATTAGGTATAAATTTTGATAATTTTTACACTTGTAACTTTTTACTTCTATCATACTGTTAATACTCATCAGTGGTTCGCTACGGACATTACGTGGTTTTCTGACACTACATCAAAGGCTCAACATTGTGCCTTTTATAGTAACTGTCCTTTGTCTGACATTTTTGTTGGCGGTGATTTTCTCTTGAGGTCTGAACATTATGGTGATCTTTCTTCAAGTTAGTTTATCTTATATAAAACTTTTATGAACATTTTTCTTTCGAACACTGAACTCATTTGAACATTAGTGAACAGTGAACTTTTATGAACATTTACACTTCATAATCTTGAACAAGGATTTATAGTCTTAACTTTTGTTATACATTTAAGTCACTTCACTTTTGTTTTTATTTTTATTATTATGATGAAAGCAACATCAATTGTTTTGTAAATTTACGATTTACTATGTAAGTTCGTCAGAATATGTGCCTTTTTTCCCTGTTATTTTGGGTGCTTTCCGATGTCCGGCATCGGTGATTGTTGTGGGGATTTTCCACCGGAGCGTTACATCCTATGCCATTCTTTGGTTGGTGCTCCGGTCGGGTGATCAAGTAAGTGAACGAAGGAAAAGGAAAAAGGTCCACCATTGTTGTCGTGTGCATTTTTTTAAGCTCCTGATTTAAAGTTCTTTTTATCGGTAAATATCTGATCCAGTTCTGATTTTGTGGCATATTTCTTTTATATATGTTAATGTACTTATCTGATAAAATTTATGTTTAATTTTATAAACTATTTCTTTACTTAATTTAACTTTGATATTTTTCGTTTCTATCCGGCTCGCCGGTAGACACGCCATGTTTAAATGACTTTTTGTTTTGCTATTTTCTTATATTAATTATTCATTTAACTGTTTAAATCCCTTCTGTAAAGAAGTATACTTACATTCTCTTTCTTATCGCTGTATTAGTTTTCTATGTACTGTATTTATTTAGCAATTATCTATTTTTCAAGTTTTTGCTTATGGGCGGGTCACATTTCGTCTACATTTGTTACGGTGGCCATTTTGTAGCTGTGTTATGTTGAGTAGTTTGTGTGCTGTCTTTCAGTATTTATTTTTATCTGGTTACTTGTGTTTTGCGCGTTGTCTAGTTCTGTTACTGGTTTAGTTGTATCTCTCGCATCTTTGGAGTACCGTTTATAATTGTGGTTCTTTTTGGTTTATTTGCGATCACGTGTCAGGGTTGGAGCCTTTTAAATTTTTCATGGGCAATCTTGCTCTTGGTCTTATTGAGTATATAGTGTTTATGTTACTAATGGAGTTGTCATAGTTACGGTTGAATCGGTTGCAGTATTATTAGTTTAGTTGTTAAATTATTTTTGTATATATTGGTTACCTCGGTGATTTTGATTATTAGTAGTAATATTATTGGTCTAACTGTGCTGGTTTGTCTAACTGTGGCGTCCTTTGTTGGTAGGCCGGTTACTGAGCTGTGTCATTATCAGTTTGTGTCACATGAGTAGGGACTTTTTTGTATCTGTAGTATTGTGTGATTAATTGGCTGATTTCTAGTGGATATTCATTGGTGATTGGATTAGGCTGTCTACTTTGTCATTCGGTTGGATCAATAGGTTTGTTTCAGACCATTGGTCCGTACTACATAAGGTGAAGGTTTATTCTGACTGTTACCGGCCCTTGGTGGATCGTCGGTAGTTTGGTTTTCATAGGGTAGAGGGTCATTTGGTGTGTTTTGTCTTGGTGTTTCTTGTGTTTTAGAGTACTTTTGGTGCCTTTCGGAGTAATTATGGCTAATGATGATGTAGATAAATGGATCAAAGAGGTTGAGGGAAAGAAATTTATAACACTGGTAATAGATATGCATGCTAAGATTATGGATCTATTAGAATATAAAAGATCAAAGGATCACAAAATTACGATGCCTTTAGTGGCAAATATAAAGAAGGCCATGGATTTTCTACTTAAACAATGTACCGAAATTAGTGAGGAGAGTAAAGTGATGAAAACAAGATTGGAGGACAGAGATGAATATACAAAGATGTTGAGTGACCTGGCGCAGAAAATCACAAGACCATCTATTGACTCGGTTGATGAGATGCCGGTCAAGGAAAAGGAGACACAACAGAAGAGAAGGGAGGAATTCTCTGTAATAATAACACCTAATACTGAGAATCAGGATATGGATGTGGTTAAGGATAAAGTTAAGGAAATTTGTAAAGGCAGAAGTGATCTCCCGACCCCTAATGACGTAATTGTTACAAAATCTAATCAAGTTATTCTGAAATATCGTAATAAAAAAGAAGTTGAGATAATGAAAGATTCGCTAACGGAGGCACAAGAAATCAAGAATATGGCAAAGGTAAATGTACAGGTTAGGCGAAGGGACAGAGTATTGATCCTAAGTGTGGACCCAAAGTTAGATGAGGAGGAGGTTGGGAGAGAGGTTGAGAGGCTTTTGCGGGGAATGGATGCAGATATATCTAGTGGCAGTTTTAAAGAAAGACTGTTGACTGCTCATCTTGAGGGTACTACACGTTCTCTTATTGAAGGATTTTTATATAAATCGGATGCTGAAGTAAGAATAATAAGAAAAATACAAACGAAACAAGGAAAGAATAACTGGTTGTTAGATGTGGATGCCGACAGCAAACAGGCCCTCCTTGGACTCCGCCGCATCTGCATTGATTTTGAAAGATACCGCGTGGTTGAGTTTATCTCAATCACGCGTTGTTTCAAGTGTCAAAAATTTGGGCATATGGCAAATAAATGTAGTGAAGCAACCCATTGTGTAAAATGTGCCGGAGACCATGTGTTGAAAGACTGTAAATCGGAAACCTTATGTTGCGCCAATTGCTATTTCAACGATGCTGGTGGAAAATGTAGTCACAGGGCAGATAGTAGTGGTTGTCCAGTCTTCCTGAGTTATAGGGATGGACTATTGCCGAACCGTAGTTAAGGGCACGCTTGGTGGCCCCTCTGTTGATAATTTGAATGTGTTGCAAATTAATCTTCACCACTGTAATGATGCAAATGAAGCTTTATTTAACTATGCTACTAATAATAACATTGATATAATTTTATGCCAGGATCCTTACATTCTTGATGGTACTGCCCCTGGTATTCCACCAGAATGGATTATCTTTTATTCTAACTCATTTAATGCAGCTGTCATTTTTACTAATAGGGAATATGCCACGATCAGTAATTTGGTATTAGATAATGCTGTGTTTGTATCTTTAAATGTAAATAATGATAAAATTTTCATTGGTTCGCAATATTCTCCCCCAAGCGGAAATATAGATAAAGACTTTGAAGATATTGGCGAACATTTCCAGAATTTTGACAAAGTACTATTAGCAGGGGACTTTAATGTTCCATTACTGGACTTGGGATATACTTATCAATCCGTGAGAACTGATGTGTTCCTGGAACATCTCTTGGAGAAAGATCTGCGGATTATAAATGATACTGATGCCGCTCATACATTTGTTCAAGGTTCGCTGAAGGGTAGACCGGATTTAACATTGGGAGGTCTCGAGATCTGTGGAAAGATTGAAAATTGGTATGTCGACGAAAAGAATTACTCATTCAGTGACCATAGATATATAAGATATTCTCTGGGTTACGTTGCCTCTAATAAGACGAATCAACGATACAAGACCAAAAATAAGAGTTTCAGAAAATTCAATGATAATATTAAGAAAAAGGAAGATTACTGGTTGAACGAACTCCTGAAAATTAAGAATACAGAAGACTTGGAAAAACATGTGAATCAATTCGTGGAAGAGGTGTCCGATATCACAAGGGGATGCTTTAGGAAAGGAAGTCTATCACATAAACCAACGGTGAAATGGTATTCAGAAGAGTTAAGGATCGAAAGAAACAGAGTTGCTGCCATGTATAGAAGGTGTGTTAAAAATCCGGAAGATATAGATATGAGAGAAACCTATAAGAAATATAAAAGGGAATACAATAGAAATGTGAAGAACGCTAAAAGAGAATCGTGGAAAATTTTTTGTCAGAAGACAAATCAATCGTTTGGAAATTTATACAAGTATATTTCTGGTAAGACGAAGAAATGTACAGACTTCATATTTACCAGATTAGAAGAATCACAACCCTTTGATACATATGATGATGTGGCAAGGACATTGATGGCAGAACACTTTGATATTGACGAAGTTCCGGAGAATATTTATGAGTTTATCTCGGATAAGATCGAAGAAGATGGATTTATGGAGGTAACAACGAGAGAATTGAAATACGTAATGAGCAAACAAGAAAATAATAAGGCACCAGGCTGTGACGACTTAGATGCTTTGATAGTCAAAAATATTTGTAGAACCAATATGAATTATGTCAAGAAACTATTTGGAAAATGTCTGAAACATGGTCACTTCCCAGAGGCATGGAAATCTGGTAAGGTGATTTTCTTCCGTAAAAGGAACAAAGATGGTAGGTCTGCCAGGTCATACCGACCGATAACTTTGTTATGTATTTTTGGTAAGCTCCTTGAACGGTTAATTAAAATTAGGATTATGCCGAAGCTGGAAAAAGAAGAATTTTGGGATAATGGTCAACATGGATTCAGAGAAAGAAGGAGCACTATCACAGCTTTGGAAGATCTAAGAGAAAGAATTCGCATAAATCTGTATAATTATAAATATTTTGCAATGACGTCGGTTGATATACAGGCAGCATTTGATGCGGTGGATTGGCAGATATTGGCTATGTTGATAGATAGGTTACCAATAGCTCAATACTTAAAGAATATTCTGAAAAATTATATATCACGTAGAAGAATAGGATTTAGTTTCACGTATGGAATTATCTGGTATATATTATTTAAAGGCTGTCCCCAGGGAAGTTGCCTTGGTCCACTTCTCTGGTTGATCGTTGCAGACTACCTATTGAAGAGATATAGATTAAGACATGGCGATATATTATCCTACGCTGACGATTTCGTAGTTTTTGCAGGTGCAGACACAAGAAAAGAATTAGAAGAAGAAATGAACAAACGCATAGCATGGTTTGCAGAGATCTGCGAGAATTTACATTTAACAATAAGCAAGGAAAAATGCGAAAGTATTTTATTTGGCAGGTATTTGTTAGAAAACAGGCATCCTATTTTCAAGATTGGAACATCATCGATATCCATAAAAGACTCAGTTGTATACCTCGGTGTAACTATTGAGAGTAAATTAAATTGGATTAGACACCTTGAGAAAGTAAGAGAGGGGGTGAGAAATTTTACTTCAAATATAAAGAAAACAGTGCAGAGAGATAGGGGATTACAAGCATCATATAGAAAGATTTGGTATAATTCTGTGATAGAAAAACAGATAACATATGGTGCGGAAATTTGGTTTCCAGATTTGAAAGTGGATGCACTTAATAAATTAAGATCATGCCAGAGGCTTGGATTATTATCAATTATCACATCATATAAAACAGTCTCTACGGACGCTTTGTGTGTATTAGCTGGTGTTGCTCCATTACACATTTCACTCAAACATTCTGTGGTGAAATATAGAACTATTCATGGGAATGCAAGTATCATAGAGAATGGAACAGAGATCAAGAAAGATAATATTATGATCAACTTGGTGACAATGGACTACCCAGATTATGGAGCTCTCAGTAACATTCATATCACAGATAAGGATAGTCGTGAATATCAGGGAATTAACATGCCATTAATATATACAGATGGGTCAAAAATGGCCAGTGGAGTAGGCGCCGCATACACAATTTTTGTAAATGGTGAATGTATCTTGGATTATAAGATATCTTTAAATATTTTAAATAGCATATATCAAGCTGAACTGACTGCGATAAAGTATGCAGTAGATTGGGTAATAAACTCGAATTATAACAGTGCTGTCATTTTTACTGACAATAGAGCATCAACTTTGGTTATACAGAGAAACTTTCCTGCAAACGCCATTGTTAAAGAAATCTATGATAATATGAAAAGTCATCCGGAAAAAATGGTCACTATTGGATGGACCAGAGCACACGTTGGAAACGTGGGGAATGAAAGAGCAGATCGTTTGGCGAAAGAGGCAACAGATTCATCAATGGCTGACATAACTGCTGATGTATTATTTCCAATTTCTTTAGTTAAGAGAATCTGTAGTGAGAATACCATTAGACAATGGCAGGAAGAATGGACATCAAGTACCAAGGGTAGAGACACCTATAAGGTTATCAGGAAAGTAAATACCGATTATGTGTGTACGAGTCAAGTTATGCAGTATTTTATAACAGCACATGGTAGTTTCCCAGAGTTCCTTTTTAGGATTGGAAAGAGAAGAAATGCACTTTGTGACTGTGGCACAGTGGGTAATGTACTGCATTATTTGTATGGACGCTGTCCTTTTGTCCCACATTTCTTCAACTTTGACAACTCGTTAAGCATCAGGCAAAATCTCAGGAGAGTAATATTTGACAAAGACAATTATAAGAAACTTTGCAATATATACAATTCTTTAAACGAATTATATTCGTTTATTAGGTATAAATTCTGAGGCTGTAATTAGCTAGAATTGCGTTAGAAATTGAGAACATTGTCTTTTGATTCAGTGTAGCATGTGCAATTGAACACTGAGCAATTCATTTGAACACTGAGCTTGATTTTCAATAACTTTGATACAAATATATATCTTGTTGAGGAACATTTTGGAAAAGTCAACATATTTACTGTCTGAGAAGTACCAGCATTTCAAGTGACTTTAATTTACAATGTGTCTCTCTCTCTGTTCTGTGGTGCTTTGGGCATTTCATATACTTAATCCCATTGTGATATGGACCTTGAACATTGATGCTTGCCTTACAGTATGTTGTCATTTCAGTGTACTTCAGTGTTCTTTTTATGAAGTTCTTCATAAGTTGTAGGTTACCTATAAACATTTCAGGCCGTGTTGGCAATCCTGTTTTAATGTTATTTGGTCTATATTTTAGTTGATGTTCGTAACCTGTAAACCATCTGTAACCATTCCTGTAAACCATCATTTTTGTTATTTTGTTGCATGGCTACCTTAAACATCGTATTTTGTATTTTGTATTTTTTTTTTTTTTTGTAACATAGCGAGTTTTTTTTTATTAGCATATTTGAATATGCCATTGCTTCACTTTAGTAAGTCCTTATGTTGCCGTTGTTCGGGTCCGTTCGGGCTGTGGTAGAGCTGGATAGTGGTGCGTTCTTTTTTCCCGCCAGGACATTAATTCCATTAACCTCGCGGTTGGCGTCCTGGTTGGGTGTCCCAAGTAAGTGAACGAAAGCATTTTCTATTTCGAAATTTGTTTGTAAATTCTGGTGCCAATCACTGATTTCAACATTTTACGAATAGAAGTATCTTGCCCCTGAAAGGGTTAAACGCATATTAATGTATTTATTATTTTAAAGTTTCCTTTCTCTTTTAATATTCACGTGTAAATACAATTTTCAAGACATAATTTTCAATATGTTCCTGCTTGTAAAACTTACTCATTTAATAGTAATTCTAATTTTTTTTTTCTGTTTTTAATAGTCACGTGTAAATAAATTTTTAATCGTTAGGAAATGTTATTCTTTGCGCTGTTTTTAGAATTGAAAACAATCTGTATAATAATAGCCTAAGTCATGTGATTATTATCAACAGTTCCGGGTGGATCCCTTCGCTTTTTATATTCCAGGCGGCCATTTTGGTACTTTAATGTTAGCCAGCCACAGGCGATAAGTCGCCAAATATTATTCTATCGCCATCATTCACTTATATTATAATAGTCCAAGTCATGTAACTGCCATAAACTATTACAACCTTTCGCTTTTCATCAGAAAGGTTTCCATTTTGATTAAAGAATCAAAGTTATTTTTTGGAATAAAATTACATAAAAGTTGCCATGATCGCAAAGAATTCTTGGTACTTCTTAGTTATCTCGTCGACCAATTTCGCCAAATTATATAAATTGCCAAATCACTCGCCAAATTATACACATTGACATAATTTTTATTTTAAATAACGAAAGAACAAATAAATTAGTAAAACATTAATAAAACTACAAATAAAACGTCGTATTAATGGTTTTATTGGCTATTATTGGCATTTTACAATTAATTAATTAATGGCAACCATTATTGGCATTTAATCTTACAATTTGGCGACAGTAATTTGATCGACGGGATAACTAAGAAGTACCGAATTCTTGGTACTTTTATGTCAGCCGGCTGCAAATCTCACCAATAGCTTTAACTCGCCAGTTAGCATTTTTTTTTTTCGAGTGGTAAATTAAAACGATACTACTTGGTTATCCCATCGACCAAAAATCTATCGCCAGACTATAAGATTAAATGCCAATAATGGTTGATCGTAAATGTCACATTCACTTGACTGTAAGGAAGTTACACGTGCTTACGCCATCAAGTGATTTTTATTTCGACGTTTTATTTTTATTTTTATTAATGTTATGCTAATTTATTTGTTCTTTCGTTATTTAAAATAAAAATTACGTCAATTTGTATAATTTGGTGAGTGGTTTGGAGATTTATATAATTTGGCGAAATTGGTCGACAGGATAACTAAGTACTAGTACCATTAAAACATTTCTTTGAATTTGGAATTAAATGTCAGGATTTGTTGCATTATTTAATCGGGTTTGGCGTGATTTTTTTTTTTTTACGACAATTTGGCGAAAACCTCGTTTTCGAATACGAGTTACATATGTATTTTTAAATTATTTTCTATTATTTTTAAAATGAAATAACAATAAATTAAAAAAAAATTATTAATAACTATTGAACAAAACAATTTATAACATTTTTTTTAAATAAAAAGAAAATAAATGTAAATAAACATTTATTAATAAATAAGCAACAATAGCCGAGTTACCATGTCAGGTAAAATAACGCCATTTTGGCGCCATTTAGGTACCCCGGTGCGTATATGACATCTGCGCCTAATATTTTTCTTTTCGTTTCGTTTAAAAAAAAGAAAGAAGTGAAAGCCATTGATTTCAAATTTTTCAGTTTTAAATTAAAGTTTTATATTAAATAAAATGATAATGAAATACCAAAAAAAAAAAAAAAAAAAAAAAAAGCATTGTTCTTAGCATACATTTAAGGGAGGAGGCCAAACTGGTCGTCAAATTAGTTTAAAATAATAACCATTTCTAAAATATGAAAAAAAAATATATCTGTTATGGTTAAAATTTGAGTTGCCATCATTAGAAAAAAGTATTTAAAATTAGAAAAAAAATAATATTTCGAAAACTAATTCTAATACCAGTTTTGAGATCTGCGGGCGAAACATAATCAGTTGTTTAATCAGGCATTTCATAGAATCGTTTCATAAATTCGTTACATTTCAGTCTTTTTATATGTCCGTTTCATAAATTCGTTTCATTAGGATTTTATATATACTAGGGGATCGAACCCGAGCTCCTCGGGTTACAGAGTATAGGTGAAAACCATTTATTTATTTTTTTTTGTAATTATTTTTTTTACATGTAATATATATTTTAGATTGCCCACTAACATCAAAAAGAATTTTTATCTGAAAAATATCAATTATGCAATCAAATAAAGTTTTAAATTTTATTAAAAGCGATACTTTCACATGTCACCGCATGCCAGGAGTTATTTGCCCAAGATTTTATGACTTACGGCAGTCTTTCCGATCATTTCAGTGCTTTAAGTAAGTTGTTCAATCACATGTCTGTTAATTTTTTTTCTTATTTACATTATTTTATTTATTTTTCTATAGAGGAAGTTTTAATTTTGTTATGCGACATTAGACGGAAACAAATGCTGAACTTTTTACATTTTTTTAAGGGAGATTAATCTTTCGTAATCGAGCTACACGTGATAGATAAATTTAAAAATAATTCATACTTGAAAATCTATATATTTTACGCTATCGTAGGTGGCACAGAAATCGCGATTATTTGTTAATTGTTTAATGGCAACACCTGAATGAAACGCATCTCATTGGTTATTGTGTAATATTTTTAAAAAGGGAATAACAATAAATAAAAAAAAAAGTTTAATTAATAACTATAGAACAAAACAATTTATATAATTAAAAAAATGAAATAAAAGTAAATAAACAATTTATTAATAAATAAGCAACAACATCCGGGTTACCATATCAAGCAAAATAACGACACTTCGGCGCCAGTTAAGTACCCCGGTGCGTATATGACATTGGCGTCAGAAAAAAATTGCGCCAACGTGGTGCGTATAGGACATATATTGACATGTCTTATATGACATGTCTTTTATTCATCTCATTTAAAATAGAATAAATAAATAAAGGATTTTTTCCAGTATAGGTACTTGGCGAAATAGAGAAAAGGTCCATGGCGAGAAAAGAAATTTGGATACGTATTTTCTGGCAACCTATTTCATCAAAATATTTTTTTCGAATAATACTACATAAAAGTTGCTATGATCGCAAAAAGTTCGTACTTTTATATTAGCTGGGCGCAATTCTCGCCAATAGCATTTTTTAACTCGCCAGCAGCATTTTACGTAGATTTCGTATGAAATACTACCTATTGGGATCGTTCCTATGTTGGAATTTCTGAAAAATTTTTGCAGATCTACACCGATCATGACCCCTAGAACCCAAAACCACCCTCAGTAAAAAACTTTATATATCTATCTATCTATCTATCTATCTATCTATCTATCTATCTATCTATATATATCACTTTCTTCTGGACACGATAACTTTCGTAATTCTGCACCAATCTCTTCCAAACTGATACATAAAATCAATGGGCATAAAATCTCGGTCAAGTTCGTTAATGGGCAAAATCGGACCAAGGGGAGGGAAATAGGGAGGGGTTTTGTGAAAACAGAAAACCCCCCATAACTTCTTAATTTTTGTACATATCAAATCCGTTTAAAGTTTTTATTACTTCTAAAAATAGGGCCAAAAATGTATGTATCACAGATTTTTGATAAAGTTAAAAATGGGCTCAAGGGGCGCAAAAAATAGGGTTTTTGGGAGAAAAAAATCATAACTTCGTCAATTCTCAAGATATCAAATTCAATTAATTTTATTATAAATCTCCTTAACATTATCTAAAACTTTTATATTCACAAGTTTTTGATAGGAGCAATTCGTACCGCAAAAAAAAATTAAAAACGAAAACAAAAAGGGCGTTTGAAGAAGAAAAAAATACATAACTTCGTCAATTCTCAAGATATCAAATCCAATTAATTTTATCATGAATCTCCTTAACATTATCTACAACTTTTATATTCACAAGTTTTTGATAGGACCAATTCGTACCGCAAAAAAAATTAAAAACGAAAACAAAAAAGGGGTTTGAAGAAGAAAAAAATCCATAACTCCGTCAATTCAAAAGATATAAAATCCCCATGAATTTATCATATATCTTCTTAATATTGTCTACAACATCTATATAGACAAGTTTTGGATAGGACCAATTCTTAGAGCAAAAACAAATTAAAAATAGATACCGGTTGAAGTAAAAAATGATCTTAGTAAGGGTGTATTCAAATCCAAACTGCTTATTTTCTTACTCATTTTACAATTCATTTTTGCTCTCAAAGGCTTCCAATTGGTACGTTTTCTTACTCAGAAACTATATAATGTACCGTAATGGTCGATTTTCTGATAGGGGCAGAATATATTTTTTTAAATGCTGTTAAAAAGGGCATTTTGAACCGAATTTACCGAAGCGGATTGTGTTGGAAAAAGCATTGTATTAAGGATGCGCTTAAATCCAAACTACTTATTTTCTGACTGGTTTTTAAATTCATTTTTGCTCTCAAACGCATTTAATTGGTAGATTCGCTTATTCAGAAACTATATAATGTACCGTAATAATCGATTTTTAGATAGAAGCAGAATATATTTAAAAAAATGATGTCAAAGTGGGCATTTTGAACGGAATTTCCCGAAGCGATTGTGTTAGAAACGAAAAATATTGTCCTTCTGAGAAAATAATTGTTTATATATCAAGTTTTAATTAATTGAACAAAAAATAAAAACACAGGTCGCTTATAAATCTCTTCAAAAATCACGTCAGCAAGTTTCATATTTTTTTTTATTAAAAATGAATCTGGAATTATGCCAGAAAATTTCGAGTTGTTGAGCATGGAAAAGTATTTTTTTGAATACCGCCCTAACATGATTCTGATAAAACCAGCTATTATATGAAAATGAAATAAAAACTCGTCAAGAGCGGCCAGATAAAATTGTTAAAGTGGATTTATCTATAATCATGATTTAGTTTTTGTTTGTGAAATTAGTATATTTGACTTCGAAATCTACCTCTGCCTGTAGGCCATGCCGGCAGGGATTTTTTTATTTTTCGAGGTGTAAATTAAAACAATGCTTCGATGTTGAAATTAAATGGTTTATGGTATTTATTCTTTTCTTTTCTTTTTCCTTTTTTAAAGAATTTTTTTTTTCTTTTTAAGTGAAATTCATGAATTTGAAATGTTTCAGTTTTAAATTAAAGTTATCCATTTTAAAATGAGTCAAAGGATTATATTTTAACTTAATATTTCATATTTCTTTAGAAATATGAAAAAATGCGACGGGTACAATGTTTGCCGATTTATCACCTGTGCCCGACTAATATAAAAATACCGAGTTCTTGATTTCTCTATCAGAATCTTCCGATTTGGCGAAGGATTGAGCAAGTAAATTAAATTATGAATAAAAGTAACACGATATAATGCCTAGCATTCCATTTAAGGAAGACCAAACTGGTCGCCACGGGCAGTTAGTTATTTTAAAAACCGTAATAACTCAGTCAATTAAAATACAATTTTTAAACACATTACATTTAAAAGTAGATTTTTTTTCTTTATTTGACGGTGTAAAAATTGAAAATGGCTTTGAATTGGAAACTTAAAAAATCGCTGACATAGCACGCATTATAATTTCATTCTTTTTTTCAGTTTTTATGAGAAAATGGCAACAAAATGTACAGTAATATATTATTTTCTTTACCCGGGGATTATTTTCCCTCTAAACCCTCCATTACTTTCAACAGAAATGGAGTACTTCAGTTGCCACAATTACAAAAAAGGTATTAAAAACTACAAAAGAATTAATATCTCAAAATTAAATTGAGATACAGCTTTCAAACAAATTGCATTGAAAAGTACATTTTTTTTCTTATACGACGGTATAAAAATTTAAAATGTGCGATGTTTAGAAGTTTAAAATTTTGCAGTAAAGAAAATTGCAAAACCAAAATTTCATTTCAAATTTCAAAGTGTTGCCATTCGCAAAATGACGTATGCGTTACGCACAGATATGTTTGTCCTTTATAATATAGATAGGGTAGATATTAAAGTGTAAATACAATTTTTATGGCGTAATTTTACCCATTTCCTGTTTTTAACGCATGATCATTTAATTATTATTTTAAACTTTCAGTTCTGTTCTTAATAGTCACGTGTAAATATATTTTTAGGTGCGTTCGTAATTATATAAATGCATAGCACCTATAGTCGTCGTTCGGTCCGTCTTTCTGTCTGTCCGTCCGTCCGTCCTCATATAACAGAGCAAAAACTACCCAACCGAATGCTCTGAAAATTTAAATATATATTTGTTTCAAAATTTTGTCGAGTCATTTCAAATTTTATAGAAATCGGATGTATAGTTTAATGACAGGGACAGTCAAAAGTTTTCCGTTACATGACGGCCGAAGGGAAAAAATTATTTCAAGTGCATTTTATTGATGTTAAAGCCTTTCGAACAAAATGAAATTCATATGCACTTATGAAGTGCACTAAAATATACATTCAGTACAATATGCGGAGCAAAAAATATTTATCAAACTAGTTATAGTACGAACGCACCTCATTTGCCACGTTTGACGTGCAATTTCCAACTTGTTTATTTGAGAAGATGTATAATTATTTGCGCCGTTTTACAAATTGGCATCAATAAAAAAAATGGCTTTTTCTAAATATGAAAAAAATATCTCTTGAAATTATGAAAATTTAAATACATAAAAAAACCCCTAAAAAATTAATTTAAATAAAAAATAAGCGCAGTCTACACACCACAAGTTTATGATGTATATTCCTAGAGTTTTTTTTATATATATAAATTCCTATGTATAGTATTTGCTTCTATAAAACTTTTTTAATGGAACGATTTTGACCGACTTTAACAATTAATAGCCCTTAAAATAATTCTTCGACTTAAAAACGGTCTGCTTCAGCTTCTTTATCAAACATTTCTCTATAATATCACCAATTTTCATATTTTCATATTTTTGTATGCAGTAGTTTTCTTAATATTAGCGAAGACGACTTCCGGTCACAAGAAATTAATTTACGGCAGCGGTGACAGCATTAGTTACTTTTTAGGTGCGTTCGTAATTAAATAAAACGTAGCACCTATAGTCGTCGTTCGGTCCGTCTGTCCGCATATAACAGAACAAAAACTACCCAACCGAATGGTCTGAAATTTTAAATATATAATTGTTGCAAAATTTTGTCGAGTCATTTCAAATTTTATGAAAATCGGATCTATAGTTTAATGACAGGGACAGTCAAAAGGTTTCCGTTACAGTACGGCTAATGGGAAAAAGTTATTGCAAGTGCATTTTAATGATGTTACAGCCTTCCGAATGGTCTGAAATTTTAAATATATAATAGTTGCAAAATTTTGTCGTGCCATTTCAAATTTTATGAAAATTGAATGCATAGTTTAATTACAGGGACAGTTAAAAGTTTTCCGTTTAAATGACAAAAAGCTGAATAAAAAATTTAAACAAAACAAAACCTTAAACAATTAGTCAAATTTTAAAAAAATGTGCAGTCTGCACACCGCAAGCTTGTGAAGGCTATCCTAGAAAAATGAAGTCCTATGCATAGTTTTTGTTACTATAAAACTTTTTTTAACGGAACGATTTTCACCTATTTTATCATTAAATATTTATTAAAATAATTATTCGATTTAAAAACTGCCTGCTTTAGCATGTTTATCAAACATTGCTCTATAATTTACCAATTTTCCTATTTTTGTATGCAGTAGTTTTCTTAATATTATCGGGGGAAAAAACCTCCGGTCACAAAATTAATTTACGGCGGTGACAGCCATTACTTTTTTTTAAAATAGATAAACATTATTCTTAAAAAACTAAAATAAATAAATAATAAAAAGTATCTATGCAGTTTTATTGAGCGGAAGACTAGTGAAATTTATTTTCAGATGTTTATGCTTAGGAAACAAAGAAAAAAAATTTTGCACCTGGATTTTTCACGCGTAAAATTTATTTTTTTTCTGAATGGCAACATTAAAGTTTATTTTCCAAAAGAACATAGTAAATATTTTATTGATTTGATCCAAATGAATTGTTCTTAAATGTTTAAAAGGTTTATATATTAGATTTGTTTCATCAAAACTGTTACAACTATTTTAAGTAAGCATATTTTTTGTTCTTTTTCAGCCTGCATATTATATGAGTAATTAATCATTTAGATAAATTTCTGTTAATGTTCATTTGTTTATGTCGGTCGTATTTTGAAATACATCGATATACGAATTTTAATTCAATATACTTTCATATTTTATTTAGCATTTTTCGTCAGAAGCTTTTTGATTTCTCCATTTTGCATTTTCCAGAAATAGTTATATTCTTAAATTATTGCATAAATCGAATCACTTGAACAAGAGGGATATTTTAGAATTATGCATTATAGATTAACCAAGTGTCTCAATTCCAAGTTTTAAGTCGTCGATATTCAATAGGTTTCATTTAAAACAGTGGTACTCACTACTTGTTGCAAAAATTATTCTGACACCACTATTTGCGAAGTGTAATATTCGCTTATTTATTGACAGAAATTCTGAGATTTAATTAGGTTATCATTAACATTACCAAAAAAAAGAAGAAAAAAAAAAACGTACCTGCGAGTTGCGTAGTGAATACCACTGGTTTATAATAATGCTAGATTTAGTAAGAATCTCCATTTAGCAAGGCAAATATAGCATATTTTAATATTTTCGGTTATATATTTTTGGTTAATTTATATACAAAATTTATTTTGTGTAAAGTCAGGTACTACCTACTTATCCAGTCGACCAATTTCGCTAAATTATATAAATCGCCAGATTGTACAAATTGACATAATTTTTATTTGGTACTTTTCGGTTAGCCGGGCGCCAGTGTTATATATTTATATAAATATACATACATATATGTATATATACACATCTATATATATACATATATTGTATATATACACACATATATATATGTATATATATAGATGTGTATATATACATATATGTATGTATATTTATATAATGTGTATATATACATATATGTATGTATATTTATATAAATATATAACACTGGCGCCCGGCTAACCGAAAAGTACCTTTTATTTTAAATAACGACAAAATAAATAAATTAGTATAAAATTAATAAAAATACAACTAAAACGTCGAAATAAAAATCACTTGATGACGTAAACACGTGTAACTTGCTTAAAGTCAAATGAATGTGACATTTACGATCAACCATTATTGGCATTTAGTAATCTTATAATTTGGCGGTAGATTTTTGGTCGACGGGATAACTAAGTATAGTACCAAATTAACATATTTTTTATATTAAATAACGAAAGAGCGAATAAATTAGTAAAACATTAATAAAAATGCAAGCACAGCGTCGAATTATAAATCTCGATATAAAAAATCTCTTTATGACGTAACAAACACGTGTAATGTGTTTATTATCAAATGAATGTGACATTTATGGCCATCCATTATTGGCAATTAATCTTATAGTTTGACGATACTTTTTTGGTCGACGAGGATAATCAAGTAGAACAAATAATCTGGGCCGAAACTAGCCTTTTTTGCACCCGGGGCAAGCATGAATTTTGGCGCCCCCACCCCCTTCTTCCGCAAAGTATATTTACAAAGAGAATTTTACTAATTTTCTTATAACTGACTTATTTTAAAATTTAAAATATGTAATAGTGAACTACGTAATCTACAATGGCGGATCCAAGGGGGAGGTCACGGGGGTCATGACTCCCCTCTGAACACCAACAAAAATATTCTAAAGATCATTTTAAAAATGAAATATACAGTTAGAGTCCGGATTATCTGAGTCCAGCTTAACAGAGTTTCCGCTTTCACCGAGTTATTTTCTTCTGATGGTCTGATGGCTTCTATTATTATGAAACGGCCATTATAAATGAAGTGTTAGGTGAAGATGAAAATGGGATAATTTTTTTTGACAAAAAAAAAAACCTATGGCCATTTTTTTTTTCTTCCCATTCTGACCTGAAAATCAGAGTTCTAAATTTTTACGGCTGCTCTTTCATCTTCACCTAACACTTCATTTATAATGGCTGTTTCATAATAATAGAAGCCATCAGTCCATCAGAAGAAAATGATCCATTCCAAAGGTATAATCCTTCATTTGGAGCCCCTTCGTTCTGGCGCCTGGGGCACATGCCCCCTCTGCCCCCCCCCCCTTAATTTCGGCCCTGCAAATAATTATAACTATTGATTTAAAAATAGTTAATGAATTGACTTAATAAAATAGTCCAATCTTGAACGCTAGATTCACCTTTGTTTAATATATAAAAACATGGAAACATTTAAAATGCTTCATTTAAAAAACATTACTACATAGGTGTGATAAAATATATACAAATGTTTTTAAAAATTAAAAACACTATATGTTAAAATGATAAAAAGCTTCTCCGAGCGATTTCGGCTAACCTTAAGCCTTTGTCAAGGAGAAGAGAATTGACTGATAAAAACACTCGACGCTCGATGTTTTAAATGAAGCATTTTAAATGTTTCCATGTTTTTATATATTAAAAATAGTTTTTAAAGAAACGAGGTGGAACCCGCCGAACTTCGACGAAGGAAAATATTTAAGAAGGAACTGTTTCATTGATTTATAATAAACCTACAAAATTCGTTACAATAGAAAATGCATCTTTAATTGGCTAGTCTAACTCTCAAACAAATATTATTTTAACCTAAAATTAACAAAATACTATTTCTATAAAACTCAGTTGTCTGTCTGAATTATTAAAAGTAAACTTTAATCGCATATGTAATCAGTAAAATATAATTAAAAACAGTTATTATGATGAAGTTGTCAATTAAGTCTCTTATGCTTCGTTTTCCCGAATCAAAACAATAAAATTTATTCTAGTTTGATACAATCAGATTGTTTTCCCTGTAAAATCTAAACCCGATATCATTTTCACCTTCTCACAATTTGCATATGTACTTCTCATATCCGTATTCACCATGTTTTAAAAAATGGTATTTTAATTTGATCATTTTAAATTCATTATCAAAAATCATTTTTTCAAAATTCGGAAAAAAGTATTATACGCGGATAATTAAAACTGCATTCTTTCAGCTTTCTGATAGGAAATAAGTAATTGTGAAGGAAAGTCATACAATTATTTAAAATACGTTTTCGTAAAGAGAAAGTGTTATATCGTTTGTAAAATATTTTTGCTATAAATTAAGAAACATTTAATTGGTGAATAGAAATGAAATAAAATCAAAATTCACAGGACTTTTGATGACAGATGGTATTTTTGACATAGCATGTATTTTAATTTCAATTTTTATGAGGAAATGGCAAAAAAAAAAAAAAAAAAAAAAAAAAAAAATACAGTAATCTATCATTTTCACTTTACTTGTAATAGAAATGGGGTACTCCTGTTGCCACAATTACAAAATTGGTACTAAAAACAATAAAAAAGTTAATATTTCAAAAATAAATTGAGATACAGCTTTCAAACAAATTGCATTTAAAAGTACATTTTTTTCCTTATACGACGGTATAAAAACTGAAAATGTGCGATGTGTAGAAATTTTAAAATTTTCAGTAGCAAAGATTGTAAAACGAAAATTCATTTCAAATTTGAAGGTGTTGCCATTCGCAGAATGACGTATGCGTTACGCACAGATATGTTTGTCCTTTATAATATAGATACTTTAAGGGTGTGTGTCCCTTACTTGCACATCTACCCTATATGCATGTGTGGCACAGATATCATATGCGCACCGGGGTACAT
Source organism: Maratus speciosus (assembly GCA_963932465.1). Lineage (NCBI taxonomy): Eukaryota > Metazoa > Arthropoda > Arachnida > Araneae > Salticidae > Maratus > Maratus speciosus. The sequence continues at coordinate 21,291,704 of OZ010792.1, read as the reverse complement.
AATTGGCGCCAAAATGCCGTTATTTTGCTTGACATGATAACTCGGTTCTAGGCGCTATAACTAGGTTATTGTTGTTTATTTATTAATAAATTGTTTATTTATTTTTATTTCCTTTTTTAAAATTATATAAATTGTTTTGTTCTATAATTATTAATGAAACATTTTTTATTTATTGTTATCTCCTTTTTAAAATAATAGAAAATAATGGTACTTCTTAGTTATCCCATCGACCAAATTACTGCCGCCAAATTATAAGATTAAATGCCAATAATGGTTGCCATTAATTAATTAATTGTAAGATTAAATGCCAATAATGGCCAATAAAACCATTAATTTGACGTTTTATTTGTATTTTTATTAATGTTTTACTAATTTATTTGTACTTTCGTTATTTAAAATAAAAATTATGTCAATGTGTATAATTTGGCGAGTGGTTTGGCTATTTATATAATTTGCCGAAATTGGTCGACGGGATAACTAAGAAGTACCAAATAATTTTAAAATATAGATGTAACTTATGTAACTGATATTCGAAAGCGAGATTTTCTCCAAATTGGCGTCAAAATAAAATTGCTCCAAACCCGGCATCTGTGCCGCATGTGTATATTCGTATTATTTTGTCTTGAATTGAACTTTTTAAACTCGATTATTTACAATCGTTAAATATACATCAAAAATCGAATTTTTCGACCTTTTTTGGTTGCCAAGAAATTCTTCAAGAAGAGGTCACATTACGGTGAAGATGTCTCAAACGCACCATGGAACATATTTGGCGCCAAAATGGTGATTTTATGCCTGGGCAACCCTGCGATTTCGATGAGATTTTGCTCCGTATGACAACCCGCTATAACAGATTACGTCAACACCTTTTATATTAAAAATTAAACATTGTGTTTGTGTTTTTTATAATATTAGGGGGCTCAGCCCCCTACGAGCTACGCTCGCCAACCCCCGTTCAGACACCGCATTTTCTAAAAGCACACTAATTTGATTGGCTTTAAAAAGATTTTGAAAGATTGAATTATAATTTAAAAAACAGTGGCGATCTCCCTATAAACGGGTTTCGATTCATTTCTCTTTGATTGGTAAATTTCAAAGAAAAATCAGGTGCTGTTAAAAGATACAATGGCTGATTTCGTCTTTGATTAAATAAAATCATTAAACATTTCAAAATAAGCTAATATAAAATGAATTAAGTAAACAGAGTCTTTGTCTTCCGGTATTTTTTAACAAAGAGAAAAGAAATTTCCTTCTGACGTAATTTTCACCAAACTTTTCTTTCTCTTTTTAATATTCACGTGAAAATACTTTTGTTAAAAATGAAATATTATTTTCGCTGTCCCAGCAAAAATAGTGGAAAAGATCATCTTGAAATATCAAATAAATGTCTCGCGCAATTTTTAAATTTAAACTGTTTATCAATATTATTTTTTGTTCATTTTACATAATAAGTGTAATGTGGCTTGTGAGTAAGAGTTTGTGGGTGCGATTCCCGCTGGTTCCATTGCACACACATTTTGTGTGGAACTCCCAGGGTGTATTTCTCTTGTGTTGTAATATTTCCTTGTGCTATCTTGTCTCCGACTTATAAGCGGGCTCTCATGTCAAGCACACAAGTCGTATGTTTGTTATTCAATAAATAAATAAATAAGTGTAATGTGACGTAAACGTAACGTAATTTCTCCTATTTAAGACTTCTAACGCATGTTAATGAATTTATTATTTTACAATATCCTTCTTTCTGTTAAAATTCACGTGTAAATATAGTTCTTATGAAGTAATCTATAATAATAAAGAAAGAAGTTTGTGTGTGAGTGAGTGAGTGTGTCGACGGCGTTCTGAAGAGACCGCTGCACGCAGAGCTACAAAATTTGGGGAAAAGGTACGTCTATATATGAAGTTTTGCACTTCGAAGCCCGATTTTCGATTTTTTGATTAGATTTTTTTTAATTTAATTTTTTATGCGATTTTTAGCACTTTTTTAAGTTTCGAGGTGATTTTTTCCATATAAGTGAGAAGAATACGGGGTCTTTCTTTTAACTCAGTATAGTAAATTTTGCTCTCTTTTCAAAAAAGTTTATTCGGAATTCATGCAGCGATTTTTGAATTTTTAGCGAATTTTTTATGCTATTATTGAACAGCATTTAATATATTTTCATACCTATAAGGAGGTTGCCGTAGAGGGACATAGTTCTGTCGTCAAATGCAGTTAAGTTTGTCGCCAACTTGGCGATATTTCTAATATTTCGCCAAATTCCCACATACTTCCATTGTAAACCAATATGGATTACTTGCTTACAGAAAATCAACAAATTAAATATTTTAATGCAACAAAAACTAATATTAACTTAAGGGATTATGTTAATTATATTTAAGGGAATCCAAGTAAATTAAATTGTGAATAAAAGTAACATGATACAATGCTTAGATTATTGTATTTTATTGATATTTTCAACGAAAGGGTTGCCAGTGGTCATTTTGCCGAAAATTATAGTTGATAAATGAATTGAAATGGCTATATCCGTTATAAAATAATGTAAACAACTCGCAAATTAAAAGAAAATAACTGTTATTTGTTTAATTTAAAAAAAAAAAGAATCAAAAACCTTTTTAATGCGAGATAAAATTTATAAAATGAAAATATTTAATTTAAATATGAAAGGAATGTTTATAAAACTTAAAAAATAAATTAGTATGAAAGAAGCAATTTATACATTATTTGGCGATTTTTCGCTTCGCTAAGTTAATAAAAATGTGCCTGAAAAAACTTGAAGAAATAAAATTTAAGTAACATTCTTTTAGTCCTCCTTTTTTTTAAAATTCAATTTAATTATCATTTTTATGTAATTTTCCCATCGTATGTCTTACAGGAGAAAGGCTTTATTTGTGAGTTACATGCTATTTAATTATTACCTTGGTCGCCAAACAATGCAATTTTAAGCCACAAAAGCAGAAGCGTGAGATAAGCCAGGCGAAGGTCGCAATAATTTTTTTTAAGTATAGGAGAACATTTTGGAGTAAATCTTTATATTCAAATGTAAATTATATAAAAAGGATTTAAAATTATAACTATGTAGTCAAGTATTTAAATTTTAGTGTAAAAATGTGCCCATATACACACATATTTAAGTATTGCGCGGCAGCGCCCGCGCAATACTTATTTATTTCCAGTGTCACTTCTCAATGTTAATTTAACATTGAAAAGCATATGGAGATGATAACTTTTTCATTTTTTCTTCCCACCTTTTTGTCCCTGATGCCACTCATTTTTTATTCTTTACTAATTCTAATGATATTATAAATTTAAAGTGTAAAAACAAAAACGTTTGCCTGACGTCAGGGTCAAAACGAATGGAAAATACCTTTGCATATGGGTGAATTATAAACCAGAGAGAAACATGGGTCAATTTTTTTTTTACATTATTCAGATATCTTTCTTAATAATTCGTATTTTCGCCTTTTTCATTGAAAATCAACGGACATTTTTCATAGAAAATGTAACATTTTTACTACATTGGTGCAAAAATTTCAAAAGCTGTAATAATAATTTATTTCTTTTTAGTTGAAAGATTTTCACGTGAAATATTAAATTGAGCTATTTTTTTTTTTTTTTCAAAAATTAAAAAGGTGAATATGACATCATAGTGGAAATAAAAAGGATATTTTCAGAATACGTTTTTGCTTTGGTCAAGTTTATATTTTAGTAAAAAGTTTCTAATGGATAGCTATTTTTATGCAGGTAACGAACTTAGTGGGGAATTACCAAACTTAAATTTTAAAATGCATTTTTTTTTTTTTCGAGATGAGAACTATTTATATCCCAAGTTAAATCTAGGTAATAATTTTCTGATGTGTTTACATCACCTCTCGGGAGAGAATAAGGTTTAAAAATTTAAGTAAAACTTTTATTTTTTAATTTTTACTGTATCACAGCTATAATATTGTTACATATTAGCAGTAAGGATTCAACACAATTTACATTTACATTCATAGCGTTCCTGATTGGGAAATAGGGTATCTAAATTTAAGTGAAGTTAATTTTTTATGTTTTGATTATAGATTTTTTACATTCAGATTAGAAGTTTTTGTCTAAACTACCGGAACCTACATTACTACAGTGGTGAAACATTTTGAATTACACATTGGTAAACTGCATCCCACATAGTGATGCATTACCGCATACATCAAAGCCTGATGATGATACTCTCTATTAATTTTGAAATGCGTTCGTTTGAGTGCAGTAGTTAATAAAAAACTTGACATATTAAACAAAAACATAATTTGAAGAACAAATTAAATACACAAAATTTATTTCCTACATTGTTTAAGCCCGAGAAGGGACAGATATTAAGTTATTTCATTCAATTAGTTCTACATTTAATGTTAAATTTTTGTAACAAATTAGTTAAGCCAATTGAAGATTAAAAAATAAAAATAAAATTTATACAATATGACTCTTAAAACACGCTAAAAAATTAGATTCCGTTCAAATGAAATCGAAATAAATCTTAGACTGTTTTTTAAGTTTTGTATTTTGCATGCATCTTATCATTTTATGCAGAATTGTCATAAACATAATACAAAATCTGCAATACAAATAGTATTTTCAAATAAAAATAGAAGAAGTCTAAGATTTATTTCGATTTCATTTGAACGGAATCTAATTTTTAGGTAGATTTCGTATGAAATACTACCTAATGGGATCGTTCCTATGTTGGAATTTCTGAAAAGTTTTTGCAGATCTACACCGATCATGACTCCTAGAACCCAAAACCACCCTCAGTAAAAAACTTTATATATATATATATATATATATATGTATGTATCTATCTATCTATATATATATATATATCACTTTCTTCTGGACACGATAATTTTCGTAATTCTGCACCAATCTCTTCCAAACTGATACATAAAATCAAAGAGCATAAAATCTCGGTCAAGTTCGTTAATGGGCAAAATCGGACCAAGGGGATGGAAACAGGGTTGTAATTTTAACCGGTCAAAATTGATTTTGACCAGGACACTGGATAAAAGTGGTTTTAACCGTCCAAAATTGGTCAAAAGTGGTCAGAAATGGTCAAAACTGTTAAAAATGGTTTCAATTTTAATAATTATTTTTTCTTTGCAATTAAAAGTAACTTAATAAGTAATAAAAGTAACAGGCAGTTTAAAAAATAATACACTGATAAGTTAAGGAGGGTCATTAGTAAAATATGCTTATGCAATACAATAAGAAAGCTAGATCCATAATTGCCCTTTCATTGTTAATTGCATATCAACAGGGAAAAAGTCATTCTTCCTTTCAGCTGTTGATACAGGGGTATCTAAAAAAACTGCCCAGTATTGTTTAAAACTAGCAGCTGATGCTAAAGAAGAGGTAGAAAACAAGTTTGCTTGTAAAGTAAGAAGTTTTGTAAGTGACAATGAAAACAAGATGAAACGCATGAGAGAAGATTTTCAAAATGCATATAGAGACGAACTGTTTATTTCTTATGGATGTGCTGCACATTACTTGAATCTTGTAGGACAAGATATTACAAACACAAAGTTAATTCAATAATGAAGCATGTTATTGAAATGAAAAATTGCAGATGAGCATGAAGATAATATTGATGATAACATTGTAAAAATCATTAACAATGTATACAAAGAAGTAAAACATTTATAAAATCAACTTAAGCCTATTTCCCTTGCTTTAGATAAACTTAAAAAGAAAGATGCTACTATATCTGATGCATGCGACGAATGGTTAAGATTGCTAAAAGAAAAAGATCTTGAAACTTATTCTAAAATGATAGTTTTGATTTAATGAAAATGTTATCCCAGTTCATTTTCTGGCTCATATGCTGAATCCTGTCTACATGAGTAAAAGTATTGAAGAGAAGCAAAAAAAAGCAAGGCAGTGGTTACACGATAATATTGATCCTACCTTTTTGCCTCTTGTGATTGTATTTCAAGCAGAATCCTCACCATATCCAAAATCCTATTTTTCTGAAAGTGTAAAAGATACAATTGGGCCTGATGCCTGGTGGGCAGCAATGAAGAAGGTTAAAGGCATTGATATAAAATTTGTTGAATTCACATTACATCTAATGAACTGTTGTGCCAGCTCATCGGTCAATTGAAAGATTGTTTTCTAAATTTGCAATAATCCAAAATAAATTACGAAACCATCTAAGTTTAGAGACAACTGCAAAAGTTGTTACTTGTAATCATTTTTTAAATTCAACACAACTTACATAAAAAATAAAAGAGCTTGTGTATAAAAAATAATTAAAACATTTGTGTTGTATCTTGGTGTTATGTTATTTATGTTATGACATTTTTAATTTGGTATTTGCTGGTGTTATGTCACTTATATTATGACATTTTTAACAAATGTTAACTTAGTTTTTAACATATGCTAGTAAAACATTTGATTAGTAGTAAATAAATTGAATAGTCAATTTCAGTGGTCAAAATGGTCAAAATTGATTTTGACCAGGACGGTTAAAACCGGTTTAAACCACTGGTTAAAACCACCATGGTTAAAACCGAGACAACCCTGGATGGAAATAGGGAGGGGTTTTGTGAAAACCGAAAACCCCCCATAACTTCTTAATTTTTGTACATATCAAATCAGTTTAAAGATTTTATTACTTCTAAAAATAGGGCCAAAATTTTATGTATCACAGATTTTTGATAAAGTTAACAAGTTGGAAATTGCTCGTCAAACGTGGCAAATGAGGTGCGTTCGTACTATAACTAGTTTTATAATTATTTTTTGCACCCGATATTGTACTGAATGTGTATTTGTTTGCACTTCATAAGTGCATAGTCTGTAACATCATTAAAATGCACTTGCAATATTTTTTTCCCATTCCCCTTAATGTAACGGGAAACTTTTGACTGTCCCTGTAATTAAATTACACATCCGATTTTCATAAAATTTGAAATGGCTCGACAAAATTTTGCAGCAATTATATATTTAAAATTTCAGCCCATTCAGAAGGCTGTAACATCATTAAAATGCACTTGCAATAATTTTTCCCATTGGCCGTAATGTAAAGAAAAACTTTTGACTGTCCCTGTAATTAAACTATACATCTGATTTTCATAAAATTTGAAATGGCTCGACAAAATGTCGCAATAATTATATGTTTAAAATTTCAGACCATTTGGAAAGCTTTAACATCATTAAAATGCACTTGCAATAATTTTTCCCATTGGTCGTAATGTAAAGAAAAACTTGACTGTCCCTGTAATTAAACTATACATCCGATTTTCATAAAATTTGAAATGGCTCGACAAAATTTTGCAACAATCATATATTTAAAATTTCAGCCCATTCGGTTGGGTAGTTTTTGCTCTGTTACATGCGGACGGACAGACGGACTGAACGACGACTATAGGTGCTACGTATTTATATAATTACGAACGCACCTAAAAATGGACTCAAGGGGCGCAAAAAATGGGGTTTTTGGGAGAAAAAAAATTCATAACTTCGTCAATTCTCAAGATATCAATTCCAATTAATTTTATTATAAATCTCCTTAATATTATCTACAACTTTCATATTCACAAGTTTTTGATAGGACAAATTCGTACCGCAAAAAAAAATTAAAAACGAAAACAAAAAGGGGGTTTGAAGAAGTAAAAAATCCATAACTCCGTCAATTCAAAAGATATAAAATCCCCATGAATTTATCATATATCTTCTTAATATTGTCTACAACATCTATATAGACAAGTTTTGGATAAGACCGATTCTTACAGCAAAAAAAAATTAAAAATACATAGCGGTTGAAGAAAAAAATCATCTAAATAAGGGTGTATTCAAATCCAAACTGCGTATTTTCCGACTCATTTTACAATTCATTTTTGCTCTCAAAGGCTTCCAATTGGTACGTTTTCTTACTCAGAAACTATATAATGTACCGTAATGGTCGATTTTTTGATAGAGGCAGAATATACTTAAAAAAATGCTGTTAAAGTGGGCATTTTGAACCGAATTTCCGGAAGCGGATTGTGTTGGAAAAATCATTGCATTAAGGATGCACTCAAATCCAAAGTGCTTATTTTCTGACTCATTTTTAAATTCATTTTTGCTCTCAAACGCATTTAATTGGTATATTCGCTTATTCAGAAACTATATAATGTACCGCAATGATCGATTTTTTGATAGAGGCAGAATATATTTCAAAAAATTATGTCAAAGTGGGCATTTTGAACGGAATTTCCCGAAGCAATTGTGTTATCAGTTTCTTCTGGACACGATAACTTCCGCAATTCTGCACAAATCTCTTCCAAACTGATACACAAAATCAAGGGACATAAAATCTCGGTCAAGTTCGTTAATGGGCAAAAGCGGACAAAGGGGATGGAAATAGGGAGGGGTTTTGTGAAAACCGAACAAACCCCATAACTTCTTAATTTTTGTACATATCAAATCAGTTTAAAGTTTTTATTACTTCTAAAAATAGGGCCAAAAATTTAGGTATCACAGATTTTTGATAAAATTAAAAATGGACTCAAGGGGCGCAAAAAATAGGGTTTTTGTTGAGAAAAAAATTCCTAACTTCGTCAGTTCTCAATATATCAAATCCAATTAATTTTATTATACATCTCCTTAATAATATCTACAACTTTTATATTCACAAGTTTTTGATAGGATCAATTCGTACTGCAAGAAAAAAAAACGAAAACAAAAAAGGGGGGTTGGAGAAGAAAATTTTTCATAACTCCGTCAATTCACAAGATATAAAATCTCCATGAATTTATCATATATCTTCTTAATAATGTCTTCAACATTTATATAGACAAGTTTTTGATAGGGCCAATTCTTAAAGCAAAAACAAATTAAAAATACATAGCGGTTGACGAAAAAAATCATCTTATTAAGGGTGCATTCAAATCCAAACTGTCTATTTTCTTACTCATTTTTAAATTCATTTTTGCTCTCAAACGCATCCAATTGCTAGATTCTCTTATTCAGAAACTATATAATGTACAGTAATGATCGATTTTTTGATAGAGGCAGAATATATTTCAAAAAAGGATGTCAAAGTGGGCATTTTGAACAGAATTTCCCGAAGCGATTGTGTTAGAAACGAAAAATATTGCCCTACTGAGAAAATAATTGTTTATTAATCAAATTTTAATTAATTGAAAGAAAAATAAAAACACAGGTCGCTTATAAATCTTTCAAAAAATCACGTCAGCATGTTTCATATTTTTTTTTTTTATTAAAAATTAATCTGAAAATGTGCCAGAAAATTTCGAGTTGTTGAGTATGGAAAATTTTTTTTTTTAACATGATTCTCATAAAACCAGCTATTTTATAAAAAGGAAATAAAAACTCGTCAAAAGCAGACAGATAAAACTGTTAAAGTGGATTTTTATCTAATCATGATTTAGTTTTTGTTGGTGAAATTAGTATACTTAACTTCGAAATCTACCTCTGCCTGTAGGCCGGGCCGGCAGGGATTTTTTAGAGTGTTTTAAGTATCATATTGTATGAATTTTATTTTTATTTTTCAATCTTCAATTGGCTTAACTAATTTATTACAAAAATTTAACATTTAAGTATTGCGCGGCAGCGCAATACTTATTTATTTCCAGTGTCACTTCTCAATGTTAATTTAACATAGAAAAGCCTATGGAGATCATAATTTTTTCATTTTTTTCTTCCCACCTTTTTGTCCCTGATGCCACTCATTTTTTTTCTTTACTAATTCTAATAATATTATAAATTTAAAGTGTCAAAATGTTTGCCTGACGTGAGGGTCAAAATGGATGATAAAATGCATTTGCATATGGGTGAATTATAACCAGAGAACCCATGGGCTAATTTTTATTTACATTTTTCAAATATTTTTCTTAATAATTCCAAATTTCGTTTTTTTCATTGAGAATCAACGGACATTTTTCCAATAAAATTTAACATTTTTTTTTCATTGTTGCCAATAATTCAAAAGCCGTAGTAATAATTTGTCTATTTTTAGTTGAATGATTTTCTCGTGAAAAATTACTGAAATAGTTTTTTTAAGAATTAAAAAGAAGTTGAATATGGCGTTATAGTAGAAATAAAAATGACATTTTCAAACATTTTTTTATGTTCAGATTGGAAGTTTTTGCCCAAAGTACAGCAACTTGCATTACTGCACTGGTGAAAGCTTTTGAATTATACATAAGTAAATTGCATCACAAATTGTGATACGATACCGCATGAATCAAAATCAAAGCCTGATAATGATACCCTCCATTAATTTTGAAATGTGTTCATCTGAATGCAGTGGTTATTAAAAAACTTGACATATTAAACAAAAACCTAATTTGAAGATCAAATTAAAAAAACAAAATTTATTTCCTACAGTGTTTAAGCCCGAGAAGGGACAGATATTAAGATATTTCATTCAATTCGTTCTACATTTAATGCTAAATTTTTGTAACAAATAAGTTAAACTAATTGAACATTAAAAAATATAAATAAAATTCATACAACATGATACTTTAAATACCCTAAAAACTTAGATTCCGTTCAAATGCAATCGAAATAAACCTTAGACTTTTTAAAGTTCTGCATTTTGCATATATCTTATCATTTTATGTACTATCATCATAAAAATAATACAAAAATCTGCAATACAGATAATTACAACTGAAAAATGGAAAACGTCTAAGATTTATTTCGATTTCATTTGAACGGAATCTAAGTTTTTAGGGTATTTAAAGTATCATGTTGTATGAATTTTATTTATATTTTTGGAACAGATGTCATATTCGCCCCATATTGGCGCGATTTTTTTCGGTTGCCAATATGCCGAAAACATCAACAGCATAAACAACATAATCTGGGTTACCACATCAAGCCCTTTAGCGCAAGTTAAGTACCCGTTGCCTATATGATATTGGCGACAGAAAAAAATCGCGCCAATATGGGGCGAATATGACATCTGTACCATATTTTTTAATGTTCAATTGGTTTAACTTATTTGTTACAAAAATTTAACATTAAATGTAGAACGAATTGAATGAAATATCTTAATATCTGTCCCTTCTCGGGCTTAAACACTGTAGGAAATAAATTTTTTTTTTTAATTTGATCTTCAAATTAGGTTTTTGTTTAATTAAATGTAGAACTAATTGAATGAAATAACTTAATATCTGTCCCTTCTCGGACTTAAACAATGTAGGAAATAAATTTTGTGTATTTAATTTGTTCTTCAAATTATGTTTTTGTTTAATTTTATAATCTTCGATAATCAAGCCACCATCAAATGACATATTTACTATATTATTGAAAGTTTTGTTGGCACAGATGTCATATACGCTCCATAGTACATAATGGGCTCCAAAATGGCGTTATTTTGCCTGACATGGTAACTCGGCTATTGTTGTTTATTTATTAATAAATTGTTTATTTATTTTTATTTTCTTTTTTACAGTTATATAAACTGTTTTGTTCTATAGATATTAATTAAACTTTTTATTATTTATTGCTATTTCCTTTTAAAACAATAGAAAATAATTTAAATATATATATGTAACTGGTATTCGAAAACGATGTTTTCGCCAAATTGGCGTGAAAAAAATCGCGCCAAACCCGGTACGTATCTATGCCTAATAGTTATTTACATTATTGTGATTACTTAGTATCAGGCAACAGATTGAAGAGTATTTGGTATATTTTTAATATATGGGCTTTTGTGAGTTAGAGAAAATGGCCTTGGCGAGTGAAGTGAATTTTACGTATATTTACTGGCAAACTATTTACTTTTCATATACATATAAGCATTTTTTTTTCGATATTTATTTTATTTATTTATATAAAGAAGAGCTATTTATCTACTTTTAAATACTAACAGAAATAATTTGTGGTTCTACCTGATTATCCCATAGACCAAAAAAAATATCGCCAAACTATAAGATTAAATGCCAATAATGGGTGATCGTAAATGTCAAATTTACTTGACATTAAACCCTTTACACGTGTTTGTTACGTCATCAGGTGATTTTTAATTCGATGTTTACGTTTCTTCGCGATCTGCTGCAATTTTTTGACATTCCATTTTTGACCTATAATACTAAAGTAATTTCTACCTTCATTCAATAAAGTTTATTCGGATTTCGTATAACAATTTTCGAATTTTTCGCGTATTTTGTATGTGATTTTTAGTGTAGTTTAGCGATTTTCTACCATTTTTCCACATTAGTGAAAGACGTTGATAGAAGTTGAATCAACTTTCAATCTTCGAACACAATATATATATATATATATATATATATATATATATATATATATATATATAATATATATATATTTTCTCTTTTCGAAAATTGCGCAGCGATTTAAAATTTTTTCGCGATATCTTATTGTGATTTTCAGAGGTTTTTCGCAATTCGTGCTGTTTTTTTACGTACCCGGGCAACGCCGGGCAAGTTAGCTAGTTTCCAATAAGTTCCTGCTTTTTATACGCAATTATTTAATTCTAATTTGAAAGTATCTTTTTTGTTTATAATAGTCACGTGTAAATAAATTTTGGTACTTCTTAGTTATCCCGTCGACCAAATTACCGTCGCCAAATTGTAAGATTAAATGCCAATAATTGTTGATCCTAAATGTCACATTCACTTGACAACACGTGTTTACGTCTTCAAGTGATTTTTATTTCGACGTTTTATTTGTATTTTTATTAATGTTATACTAATTTATTTGTTCTTCCGTTATTTAAAATAAAAATTATGTCAATTTGTATAATTTGCCGGGTGGTTTGGCGATTTATACAATTTGGCGAAATTGGTCGACGGGATAACTAACAAGTATCTAAATTTTTAATTTGAAGCAAACATTATTGTTTGCGTTGTTTATACAGTAGGGTAACAGGTTAAATTAGTAGAATTTTCTAAAATAAGTAAAAAATATCTCTCGAAATGCTGAAAATTTGAATTTAAAATAGAGATAAAACCTCAAAAAATGAGTCAAATTAAAAAAATAAATGAATTCTGCACACCGGGAAATTATAACGTATAAAATGATCTAAAAATTATTAAATTCCGATGTATAGTTTTTGCTTCTATAAAACTTTTTTAATGGAACGATTTTGTCCAACTTTAACATTAAATATCTCATAAAATAATTCTTCGATTTGAAAACTGTTTGCATCAGCGTGTTTATTAAACATTTCTCTATAATACCGCCGATTTTCATATTTTTGTATGGGATATTTTTCTTAATATTAACGGGGAAAGACCTCCGGTCACAAAAAATTCAAAACCGGTGGCGGCGGTGACAGCGTAAGTTACTTTTTTTTTAGAATAGAAAGAAAATAATTTGTGTTTATAATAAAAATTGTGTGAGTTTATAGTAAAAATTGTGTGTGTTTTATAATAAAATTGTGTTTTTTATAAAATAAAGTGTTTCATAATAAAATAAAACTAACATGATGTTTTCGCTAGCTAAGCCTAACGAGTACACGAAAACTGGATTTTCATGCTAAATGACTCAAAAAAAAAAAAAAAAAAGACTAGAAAACAGGAATTTTGCTTTTTCAGAATTTAATGTCGCACCCGATGGCAAAAAAAAAAAAAAAAAAAAAAAAGAAAAAGAAAAAAAAAAAAAAAAATATATATATATATATATATACTAGGGGGCTCGGCCCCCTACGAGCTACGCTCGCCAACCCCCGTCCAGACACCGCAGACTCTAAATGCACGCTAATGTGATCGGCTTTAAAAAGATTTCGAAAGATTGAATTATAATTTAAAAAACAGTGGCGATCTCCCTATAAACGGATTTCTATTCATTTCTCTTTGATTGGGGAAATTTTAAAGCCAAATCCGCTGCGGTACTACTTGATTATCCCGTCGACTAATTTCGCCAAATTATATAAATCGCCAAATTATACAAATTGACATAATTTTTATTTTAAATAACGAAAGAACAAATAAATTAGTACAACATTAATAAAAATACAAATAAAACGTCGGCCAAATTCGGCAATTTCTTAAAGTGCCTGTCATTTTAAGACAACATGGTGGATGAGGCTAAGCAGTGAACTTGGTCGAGACCTTAGTAATTGCTGTGCACATGCTCACTCACATCGGAATCGGTTAATATATAGGAGTGCTGTCGCATGCAAAAAATCAGATTTTTCAAAATGTCACCCACAATAGAAATTGAAACTGCTATATCTGAGCCATTTTTTAAGGTAAAGACAAACAAAAAATGCTCCTGAATCCTTATATCAAGATCAAATACTTAAGAAAGAAACGTTTTTCAATTTCTAATTTTTTTGCACCTCACTTTAAATATATATATATTTTTTAATTTAATGGCCGTCATTTTGAAACAAGATGGCTGATGAATCTGGCCAGCGAACTTGGTCGAGGTGTTGATGTATACTATCCACATGCCTTCTTACATCGAAATAGGCGAATACGTGTGTTATCGCGTGACAAATACAAGATCGTTTCAAAATGTTAGCCATGCTAGAAATTCAAAGTGCTATAAATCAACCATTTTTTAAGATATCAACAAAAGAACAAATTTTCAGAAACAAAAACTGCTCCGGAATCTTTGTATCAAGGCCAAACACATAAAAAAAATCTTTTTCATTTTCCAATTTTTTAATACCTCATTTTGTATTTTAAATTTAATTTTTTTTAAATGGCAACCCTTTTGAAACAAGAGGGCGAATGAAGCTGGCCAACGAACTCGGTCGAGACATTGGTATGTACTATGTACAGACCAAGTTACATCCAAATAGGTTCATAAATACGCCTGTTATCGCGTGACAAAATTCAGGTCGTTTTAAAATGTCAGCCACAAGAGAAATTCCAAATGCTATTACTCAGCCATTTTTTTTTAGATATAGACGAAAGAAAAACTGTTCCGGAATCTTTGTATTAAGGTCAAACACATACAAAAAAAATCTTTTTCATTTTCCAATTTTTTGGTATCTCATTTAATTTTTTTTATTTTTTTATTTTTTTAAATGGCCGCCATTTTGAAACAAGATGGCGGATGAAGCTGGCCAACGAACTCGGTCGAGATATTTGTATGTACTATGTACACACCAAGGTGCATCCAAGTCGGTTCATAAATACGCCTGTTATTACGTTAGAAAAATCAGGACGTTTCAAAATGTCAGCCACGCTAGAAATTCAAAATGCTATAACTCAGCCATTTCTTAAGATATAGACGAAACAAAAACTGCTCCCGAATCTTTTTATCAAGGTCAAACACATAAGAAGAAAATATTTTTTCAATTTTCAATTTTTGGTACCAGATTTCAAATTTAAATTTTTCTTAAAAATTTAAATGGCCGCCATTTTTAAACAAGATGGCGGGTGAAGCTGGCCAACGAACCCGGTCGAGACATTGGTATGTACTATGTATAAACGAAGTTACATCCCAATCGGTTCATAAATACGCCTTTTATCGCGTGACAAAATTCAGGACGTTTCAAAATGTCAGCCACGCTAGAAATTCAAAATGCTATAACTCAGCCATTTTTTAAGATATAGACGAAACAAAAACTGCTCCGAAATCTTTGTATAAAGGTCAAATACATAAGAAAAAATATTTTTCCATTTTCAATTTTTTGGTACCACATTTCAAATTTTAAATTTTTAAAAAAATTTTAAATGGCCGCCATTTTGAAACAAAATGGCGGATGAAGCTGGTCAACGAACTCGGTCGAGAAATTGGTATGTACTATGTACACACCGAATTACATCCAAATCGGTTCATAAATACGCCTTTTATTGCGTGGCAAAATTCAGGACGTTTCAAAATGTCAGCCACGCTAGAAATTCAAAATGCTATAACTCAGCCATTTTTTAAGATATAGACGAAACAAAAACTGCTCCGGAATCTTTGTATAAAGGTCAAATACATAAGAAAAAAATATTTTTCCATTTTTAATTTTTTGGTACCACTTTTCAAGTTTTAAATTTTTTTAAAAATTTTAAATGGCCGCCATTTTGAAATAAAACGGCGGATGAAGCTGGCCAACGAACTCGGTCGAGAGATTGGTATGTACTATGTACACACCGAATTACATCGAAATCGGTTCCTAATTACGGGAGTTACAGTGTGACATAGGTCAGGTATATATATATATATATATATATATATATATATATATATATATATATATATATATATATATATATATATATATATATATATATATATATCAATTTTGAACGGAGGGTGGTTTCGGGGTCTGGGGGTCATGATCGATGAAAATATACCAAAATTTTTTGAAATCGCTTTCCTCCGAACGGCTGCAATAGGTAGCTTTTTTGTAAAGAAAGCTACCTAAAATGCTATAACTCAGCCATTTTTTGAGATATAGACGAAACAAAAACTTCTCCCGAATCTTGGTATCAAGGTCAAATACATAAAAAAAATATTTTTCCATTTTTAATTTTTTGGTACCACATTTCAAGTTTTAAATTTTTTTAAAAATTTTAAATGGCCGCCATTTTGAAATAAAACGACGGATGAAGCTGGCCAACGAACTCGGTCGAGACATTGGTATGTACTATGAACAAACGAAGTTACATCCAAATCGGTTCATAAATACGCCTTTTATCGCGTGACAAAATTCAGGACGTTTTAAAATGTCAGCCACGCTAGAAATTCAAAATGCTATAACTCAGCCATTTTTTAAGATATAGACGAAACAAAAACTGCTCCGGAATCTTTGTATAAAGGTCAAATACATAAGAAAAAAATATTTTTCCATTTTCAATTCTTTGGTACCACATTTCAAATTTAAAAATTTTAAGAAAATTTTAAATGGCCGCCATTTTGAAACAAAATGGCGGATGAATCTGGCCAACGAACTCGGTCGAGACATTGGTATGTACTATGAACATACCGAATTACATCCAAATCGGTTCATAAATTCGAGAGTTACAGTATGACAAAGGTCAGATATATATATATATATATATATATATATATCAACTTTTGAATGGAGGGTGGTTTCGGGGTCTGGGGGTCATGATCGATGAAAATATACCAAAATTTTTTGAAATCGCTTTCCTCCGAACGGCTGCAATAGGTAGCTTTTTGTAATGAAAGCTACCTAATAATTACACTGCCATGTATAGTTTTTGCTGCTATAAAACTTTTTTAGTGGAAAGATTTTGTCCAACTTTAGCACTAAATAACTCTTAAAATAATTCTTCGATTTGAAAACTGTCTGCATCAGCATGTTTATCAAACATTTCTGTATAAAACCACCGATTTTCATATTTTTGTATGCATTATTTTTGTTAATATTAACGAAGAAAGGCCTGCGGTCACAAAAAAACCAAAACCGGCGGCGGTGACAGCGGTAGTTACTTTTTTTTAGAATAGAGAGACTAGGGGGCTCGGCCCCCTACGAGCTACGCTCGCCATCCCCCGTCCAGACACCGCAGACTCTAAATGCACGCTAATTTGATCGGCTTTAAAAAGATTTCGAAAGATTGAATTATAATTTAAAAAACAGTGGCGATCTCCCTATAAACGAATTTCTATTCATTTCTCTTTGATTGGGGAATTTTAACGCCAAATCCGCTGCGGTACTACTTGATTATCCTGTCGACCAATTTCGCCAAATTATATAAATCGCCAAACCACTCGCCAAATTATACAAATTGATATAATTTTTATTTTAAATAACGAAAGAACAAATAAATTCGTACAACATTAATAAAAACACAAATAAAACGTCGAAATAAAAATAACTTGATGACGTATACACGTGTAACAACATTTCAAAATAAGCTAATATAAAAGGAATTAAGTAAAGAGAGTCTTTGTCTCCTGGTATTTTTTAACAAAGCGAAAAGAAAGTTATTTTAGATGAGACATTTTAAATTAATTCTCAAAATATCAAATAAATGTCTAGCGCAATTTCTAAATTTAAACTTTTTTGCAATATTATTTTGTGTTCATTTTATGTGATAACTATAATGTGACGTAAATATGACGTAATTTCTGCTATTTTTGGCTTCTAACGCATGTTAATGAATTTATTATTTTACAATATCCTTTCTCTTTTAAAATTCACGTGTATACTTTTTATGACGTAATTTTTAATAAGTTCCTGCTTTTTATACGTAATTATTTAATTCTAATTTGAAAGTTTTTTTCCTGTTTATAATAGTCACGTGTAAATAAATTTTTAATTTGAAGCAAACATTATTGCTTGCGCTTTTTATACAATTGGCAACAGTTTAAATTAGTACAATTTTCTGAAATCTGTAAAAAATATCTCTAGAAATGCTGAAAATTTGAATTTAAAATAGAAATAAAACCTGAAAAAATGAGTCAAAATAAAAAAATTAATGCAATCTGCACTCCGGCAAATTCTAAGGCATAAAATTATCTAAAAATGATTACACTGCCATGTATAGTTTTTGCTGCTATAAAACTTTTTTAGTGGAACGATTTTGTCCAACTTTAGCATTAAATAGCTCTTTAAATAATTCTTTGATTTGAAAACTGTCTGCATCAGCGTGTTTATCAAACATTTCTGTATAAAACCACCGATTTTCATATTTTTGTATGCATTATTTTTGTTAATATTAACGAAGAAAGGCCTCCGGTCACAAAATAACCAAAACCGGCGGCGGCGGCGACAGCGGTAGTTACTTTTTTTTAGAATAGAGAGACTAGGGGGCTCGGCCCCCTACGAGCTACGCTCGCCAACCCCCGTCCAGACACCGCAGACTCTAAATGCACGCTAATTTGATCGGCTTTAAAAAGATTTCGAAAGATTGAATTATAATTTAAAAAACAGTGGCGATCTCCCTATAAACGAATTTCTATTCATTTCTCTTTGATTGGGGAATTTTAACGCCAAATCCGCTGCGGTACTACTTGATTATCCTGTCGACCAATTTCGCCAAATTATATAAATCGCCAAACCACTCGCCAAATTATACAAATTGATATAATTTTTATTTTAAATAACGAAAGAACAAATAAATTCGTACAACATTAATAAAAACACAAATAAAACGTCGAAATAAAAATAACTTGATGACGTATACACGTGTAACAACATTTCAAAATAAGCTAATATAAAAGGAATTAGGTAAAGAGAGTTTTTGTCTCCTGGTATTTTTTAACAAAGCGAAAAGAAAGTTCTTTTAAATGAGACATTTTAAATTAATTCTCAAAATATCAAATAAATGTCTAGCGCAATTTCTAAATTTAAACTTTTTTGCAATATTATTTTGTGTTCATTTTATGTAATAACTATAATGTGACGTAAATATGACGTAATTTCTCCTAAGACTTCTAACGCATGTTAATGAATTTATTTTACAATATCCTTTCTCTTTTAAAATTCACGTGTATACTTTTTATGACGTAATTTTTAATAAGTTACTGCTTTTTATACGTAATTATTTCATTCTAATTTGAAAGTTTTTTTCCTGTTTATAATAGTCACGTGTAAATAAATTTTTAATTTGAAGCAAACATTATTGCTTGCGCTTTTTATACAGTTGGCAACAGTTTAAATTAGTATAATTTTATGAAATCTGTAAAAAATATCTCTAGAAATGCTGAAAATTTGAATTTAAAATAGAAATAAAACCTGAAAAATGAGTCAAAATTAAAAAATTAAAGCAATCTGCACTCCGGCCAATTCTAACGCATAAAATGATCTAAAAATGATTACACTGCCATGTGCCATGTATAGTTTTTGCTGCTATAAAACTTTTTTAGTGGAACGATTTTGTCCAACTTTAGCATTAAATAACTCTTAAAATAATTCCTCGATTTGAAAACTGTCTGCATCAGCGTGTTTATCAAACATTTCTGTATAAAACCACCGATTTTCATATTTTTGTATGCATTATTTTTGTTAATATTAACGAAGAAAGGCCTCCGGTCACAAAAAAATCAAAACCGGCGGCGGTGACAGCGGTAGTTACTTTTTTTTAGACTAGATATATATAGATATAGATATAGATAGATAGTACAAAACATATTTCAGTTCTAAGGCTTAAAATACAAGCTTTTATTTTATATAAAACGACATCATTTGCATCCGGTGAAGAATTCCACATTTAAGATCCAGTCTTGAACAACATCTATAGAAAAGTATGTATAGGACGTCACTATCGTGGAATAATACACAAACTCGGCAAACAGCGATGTGAAGCTAATTGCATCTAAAAAACGAATCAAACGATTTTGTCAAAATTTTGTATTACAGTAGACGCTCGATTTTACTAACCTCTTTTTTACGAACTTTTCGTTTTACGAACGGAAGTACTGGTCCCGACCAACATACCATTGAACTAATGTTACCCCTATTTACGAACTTTCGATTTTACGAACACATTATATGAGTCCCATCGGGTTCGTAAAATCGAGCGTCTACTGTATACCATTTCTAGGCATCAGAAAACCATTGGGCACTCACATGTTCGAGAAAATTCGATTTGTTGGTCGTTTTTGGGTCACTGTGCAGTGCAGCGTTAAAAATCCTTGGTGATCCGCTGGTCCGAGACTACCAAAAATTCAATCAGACCACTAATTTGAAAAATTTAGTGGTCCGCAGGACCAGTAACTTTTTTCCCCTCTCTCACAAGTAAACCTAAATTTTGCCGTCAATGAGAAAACCGCAACCAAACACCAATCACTCAATAATAAATAAGAAAATATATTTCACAAATTACAACGACCATTTGGAAAATGATTTTTTCAAAGGCTAAAATTTAAGACATAAAAAATCGCATGGAGTTGATCATACATTGCGTACGCTATGAATTAAACATTAATTGTGTTATTACACGTAAAAATTGCAAGCGACAAAAATCGCCTGCGACCCGTCAGATTTCATGAAACTTACGTATTATACGTATTATCCACCTGAAACTTACGTATTATCCAAGCATTTCATTGGCTGTTCGGGAAAAGGCTTTTCCATTGTCAGATTTCCAAGAAATCTGACGACCCATTTTAAATGAAATTTCATTCTTAAGGGGTCTCAAGACTCTTAAAGCTTTAAAATTTTCGAAATTTTAATTTTTTTAGATATTAAACTACTATCTTTTCTGAACATTTTGGTATAAATGTTTCCTTGAAATTCCTATTAGAACAGAAGTTATGGCTTTTAGAATTATACACGCTCAATAGCTGAAGTGGCGTTTCAGAAACTTTGAAGTCAATTTTCTCCAAATTACGTTTTTGTGCATAACGCGCACGATATCTCAAAAACTTCTGAATTTTTTTTCATGAAATTTTCAAAACATATGTTTCATGTTAGTCTGTATAAACTGAACCTAAAATTTCCTCTTATTGTTCAGAAATATATTCTTTATAGGTGATTATACTGTTGAAAATTTCTAAATTTTGCATTAACTAAATACAACTTTGTATTAAAAATAGAAAAATGCTTTAAATACGAATTTATTTAGGTTCAGAGTAATTATTATAATGTGAAGCATAAGTAGGACCCAAAATTTTCCTTCTACTTGCAAAATTTATTTTGTAATCGTGCGCATAATCTGTTATGCCGATTTTCCGCTCGTCAAATGTCCGACGTTTTGGAGCCCACTGTAAATTCTAATTCTGCATCTTGTAATTTTTCAAATACATGAAATGAAAGAACATATTTATATCTTTCATCCCAATATAAATATGTGTCTTAAAATCAATTACATTTTAAGATATTATCTGTTGAAAATGGTCTTTTTTTTTCGATTTTTCCAATTTTAAGAGTCCTGAGACCCCTTAAACTTCTAAACATCCCACAATATTACTTTTTGCACCATCGTATAGAGAAAAAAATGTACTTTTAAATGAAATTTGTTTGAAAGCTGTATCTTAATTTGTTTCTGAGTTATTAATTTTTTTTTTTTTTTTTTTTTTTTGTAGTTTTTATTACTTTTTTGTCATAGTGGCAACCAAAGTAAAGGCTAGTGTATAGACCAATCAGAAAACGAATAAAATGCGGATTAAACCAATAAAAAGCTTCAGATATGCTTTAGATTTCCTACCCTGACGAGGACAATAACCATT
Organism: Maratus speciosus; assembly: GCA_963932465.1. Classification (NCBI taxonomy): domain Eukaryota; kingdom Metazoa; phylum Arthropoda; class Arachnida; order Araneae; family Salticidae; genus Maratus; species Maratus speciosus. The sequence continues at coordinate 21,269,677 of OZ010792.1, read as the reverse complement.
TTTCCAAATGGTTAATAAAAATTGCATTAAACCTTAGTCAGTTGAAATAAATAATCAGAAATAAAATATCTAATTAATAATTTTATAGTTTTTCTTTATAGTACTGTTTATTTAAGTATTGCGCGGCAGCGCAATACTTATTTATTTCCAGTGTCACTTCTCAATGTTAATTTAACATAGAAAAGCCTATGGAGATCGTAACTTTTTCATTTTTTCTTCCCACCTTTTTGTCCCTGATGCCACTCATTTTTTATTCTTTACTAATTCTAATGATATTATCCATTTAAAGTGTAAAAACGTTTGCTTGACGTCAGGATCAAAACGAATAGTTAAATGCCTTTGCATATGGGTGAATTATAACCCAGAGAGAAACATGGGCCATTTTTTTTTTTACATTATTCAAATATTTTTCTTAATAATTCCAATTTTCACCTTTTTCATTGAAAATCAACGGGCATTTTTCATCGAAAATAAACGGACATTTTTCATAGAAAATCAACGGACATTTTTCATAGAAAATGTAACATTTTTACTTCATTGTTGCAAAAATTTCAAAAGCCGTAATAATAATGTATTTCTTTTTAGTTGAAAGATTTTCACGTGAAATATTAAATTGAGCTAGTTTTTTTTTTTTTTTTTTTTCAAAAATTAAAAAGGTGAATAGTGGAAATAAAAAGGATATTTTCAAAATAAGTTTTTGCTTTGGTCAAGTTTATATTTTAGTAAAAAGTTTCTAATGGATAGCTATTTTTAAGCAGGTAGCGAACTTCGTGGGGAATTACATAACTTAAATTTTAAAATGTATTTTTTTTTTTCCGAGATGAGAACTATTTATACCCCAAGTTAAACTTAAGTAATAATTTTCGGATGTGTTTACATCACTCTAGGGATGCACCGAATAGTGATTTTGGCCGAATACCGAATATTCGGCTAGCCGAATAGTAACTGCTAGGCCGTATACCGAATATTCGGCCTGCCGAATAGTAACTATTCGGCCGAATACCGAATATTCGGCTTGTCGAATATTTTTATATTTTAAAGTTTAAAGGCATTAAAATGTTAAATTTTAAAACAATTTTACATAATATTTAAAACAGAAACTTTTATTCTAATAAACAAGAGCTTTTTTCAAGTAAACTTTATGATGAAAAAAATCTGCTTTGAGTTATTTAAGAAGATAGTTATAAAACTTTTTTAATTAGTAAAATTTTAAATTCCATGGCTTTTTCCGAGAATTAATACAAATGAATAAAATTTTCTTAAATTCTAAAACAAACATTTTAAAATCAAAGAGAAATTGGGAAAAAATCGGAAGAAGAATTGTACAGGATCGTATATTATTTGTCTGCCAGGAAGAGACTAAAGTAAAAGTAAATAAATAATACAATCTATTCAAATTTTATAGGGTGGCAACTTAGCAAGAATAACTGTTCTACTCCCTTTGATTAAGCAAGGAAGTTTTTAAATGCATCCTAGATCGGTGTCTGTAGTGGGCAATCGTTTTCAGAGATTGTAAACGTTGTTCTTAAAATCTTAGCAAGAAACAGATTATTTACCAGACAATGTTCAGGAGCTTGCGTTTGTACATAATTAATTCCTATGAAAATACTCGTGATTGGTTAATTTTCTTAAATAATACTAACAAACAGCAAATAAATAATATAAAAACATTCTATTTTATTTAAATATGATTCTGTTTCTAATTATTCTAAATATCTTTATAAGTTGACTGTTAAACGTATAAGTTGTATAAGGTTTTTAAAAATATGTTTTAAAAGTTTTTTTTAAGTATTCAGTTCGGCCGAATACTTCAATATTCGGTCAAACCGAATATTTGGCAGGCGGAATAGTTTGTTATTCGGCCAAGCCGAATATTCAGTATACCGAATAGTTTTATATTCGGCCAAACCGAATATTCGGTAACATGGCCGAATAGGCCGAATACCGAATAGATACCGAATATTCGGTGCATCCTTACATCACTCCTTGGGAGAGAATAAGGTTTAAATTTTAAGTAAAACTTTTATTTTTTATTTTTTACTGTATCACAGCTAAAATATTGTTAAGTATTAGTAGTAAGAATTCAACACAATTTACATTTACATTCATAGCGTTCCTGAGTGGGAAATAAGGTATCTGAATTTAAGTGAAGTTAATTTTTTATGTTTTGATTATGGATTTTTTACGTTCAGATTAGAAGTTTTGTCCAAACTACCGCAACCTGCATTACTACAGCGCGCTGCAGCGGTGAAACATTTTGAGTTACACATTGGTAAACTGCATCCCACATTGTGATGCAATATCGCATACATCAAAGCCTGATGATGATACTCTCTATTAATTTTGAAATGCATTCGTCTGAGTGCAGTAGTTATCAAAAAACTTAGACCTTTTTATTAAGTTTTGTATTTTGCATGCATCTTATCATTTTATGCACAATTGTCATAAACATAATACAAAATCTACTATACAAATATTTTCAATTAAAAATGGAAGAAGTCTAAGATTTATTTCGATTTCATTTGAACGGAATCTAATTTTTTAGGGTGATTTAAGTATCATATTGTATGAATTTTATTTTTATTTTTTAATCTTCAATTGGCTTAACTTATTTGTTACTAAAATTTAACATTAAATGTAGAAGTAATTGAATGAAATAACTTAATATCTGTCCCTTCTCGGGCTTAAACATTGTAGGAAATAAATTTTGTTTTTTTAATTTGTTTTTCAAACTATGTTTTTGTTTAATTTAATTTTTAGTAAATTATAATTTTACATTTTATTATGCTGAAATTTTTTTGTATAACTGTAGAGAAAGTTTGGTTTATATTCTGGAAGTGGGGTTGGGGTGTGGGGGGGGGAGGGGGGGGGCACTCAAAGGGTTAAAGGGGCTTAACGGAATTTATGTAGCGGGCCAGTGATGATGACTGCGGACCAATAAATTCTCATACTTACTGGTCCTAGGGAAGAATGACTTTTTTTAATCAATTCTACCGCTGCTGTGGGTCAAGCTAATTGTACCTAAAAAACGAGACTCAAACAATTGACAAAATTTTGTATTATACCGTTTCTGGGCATGAGAAGACGACTGGGCTAAGTTCGAGAGAATTCGATTACTGGGTCATTTTTGGGCCACTGTGGGTCAAGCTAATTGTATCTAAAAACGACTCAAACGATTTTGACAAAATTTTGTATTATACCGTTTCTGGGCATGAGAAGGCAATTGGGCTAAGTCGCATGTTCGAGAAAGTTCGATTAGTTGGTCATTTTTGGGTCACTGTGGGTCAAGCTAATTGTATGTCACTATGCTCATGATCATGCCAATTGTATCTAATCAGCAAGAATGATACAGTGAGAATAAAATATCGAATTGAACACAAGGCTAATTTTGACCGAGCTTAGCTCGGTCATTCCTGCTAGTAGTTTATAATAGCTCCATTCTTTATCAGAAATCATTCATTAATATTTTTTCAAAATTCGGAAAGTGTTATTACACACGAGCATTCCTTCAGCTTTTTGATAGGAATTAAGTAAATGTAGAGGGGAAAAAAGTTACACATATATATACTGTACTTTAAAATACATTTTTATAGCAGACAATATTCTTGGCATAGCACATATTTTAATTACAATTTTTTTTTTTTTTTTTAGTTTTTAGTTTTTGTGAGAAAATGACAGCAATCTACTATTTTTTCTTTACTTTCTACAGGAATGGTTTTAAAAATTACAAAAAAAAAAATAATATCTCAATAATAAATTGAGATGCGCTTTTCAAACAAATTGCATTTAAAAGTACTTTTTTTTCCTATACGGCGCACAGTATTGGTGATCTAGGTGGACAAAATTCGTTTTTCCGATTAACTCGAAATTTAACAAAACCGCATATACAGGTAGCTGAATATCTGTATTTTCCAGATCCGTACGAGTTTTGTCGAAAAAATCAGAGGTGTCGATTAATTATGACCGTAAAGAAGCCATTTGCGCAGTTGGTTTGAGGGAGTTTCAAAAGTTGCATTAGCTTCCTCTAAGTTTGAAAGCACGTCGTGACTATTCTGTTTTATTTGAAAGCACGAGTTTGCTAAACATATGTCACGGGTTTAACAAGGTCAGATTTAACTCATTTTTGTTTGAAAATAAACGATATTAAATCCGCTTAACCGTTTCAGCAATAAGCATTTTTTTTTTTTTTTAATCAAAGAGCCATTCCTAAAGTATTGAAAAATTAAAGATCTGCAGGCATCTGCAGGAGTTTTTTTAAGTTATTACTAATAAACAAGCATCATATTGACTTGCAATGTATGTATGTATGTTTAGTTCAAATCTTGCTAGTCAAATTTAAACCACTTTTAATTATCCGATTGAACCGAAACAATGAAAACATGTGTAATTTGAATGACAATACAATATTATTATATTTTCGTTTGTTTAGAATACTATTTCTACAGGGCTTCAGAAAAATTTAGATTAAAACTTGCAAGTTAATTTTTAACCAATTTCAATAATCTGATTGAGCTGAAACTTTGCTCAGGATATGTAGTTCTGGTGACAATGCAATATTATTGTAGCGGGCATGACCGAGCTAAGCTGTGTTCAATTCGATATTTCATTCTCACTGTAAAATTCTTGCTGTTTAGATAAAATTGGCATGACCCTAAGCCATATAGCCCAGTGGTTAGGGGGTTGAATTCGGAATTAATTAGGGGAAAGATGGAAATTGTTTTAATCCCTTCTGTTTAGGTCTAGAATGAATATGTTATGTTTTCCCCCTCGTATTAGGTGAGCGTTAGGAAATATGTATAGAATTATAGCCAAAAAACACGTTTTTTTGCATTCCATAACAATATCTCAAAACAGCTAACTCTGTCAAAAACATTGTCAAAACAAATGTTGTACAGCTTAAAATTCTGAGTAAAATGAGTACCTACACTCAATACTTATGTTGAATATTAAGGTCACAATTCTACTTCAAAGTTTTAGATCCATCATCAGGGGAATGACCTCAGAATTAAGTAGGAGAAAACTGGAAATAGTTTTAATCCCTTCAATTTAGGTCTAAAATGAACGTATGTTTTCTTCCTCGTACTTGGGTGAATGTTAAAAATATGTACATATTTATTTTCGAAAAAGACGTTTTTTTTAATTTCCTTAACAATATCTCAAAACAGCTAACTCTATAAAAAATATTGTCAATACAAATATTGTAGAGCTTAAAATTCTGAATAAAATGAGTACCATCATTAATATTTTTGTTCAACATTAAGGTCGCAATTCTACTTCAAGATTTTTCAAATCAAGAGCTTGAAGCCAGGAAAACCAAGTTACGTAACAATATTTCAAATTGCGGCCTTAATATTGAACAAAAATATTAAGTGTAGGTACTCATTTTACTCAAAATTTTAGGCTCTATAACTTTTGTATTAACAATGTTTTTGATAGAGTTAGCTGTTTTGAGATATTGTTAAGGAAACTAAAAAAAAAACGTGTTTTGCGAAAATAAATATGTACATATTTTCTAACATTCACCCAAGTACGAATAAGAAAACATAGTACGTTGATTTTAGACCTAAACTGAAGGGATTAAAACAGTTTCCAGTTTTCTCCTAATTAATTCTGAGATCATCCCCCTGATGATGGGTCTAAAACTTTGAAATAGAATTGTGACCTTAATATTCAACATAAGTATTGAGTGTAGGTACTCATTTTACTCAGAATGTTAAGCTCTACAACATTTGTTTGGACAATGTTTTTGACAGAGTTAGCTGTTTTGAGATATTGTTATGGTATGCAAAAAAACGTGTTTTTTGGCTATAATTCTATACATATTTCCTAACGCTCACCTAGTACGAGGGGGGAAACATAACATATTCATTCTAGACCTAAACAGAAGGGATTAAAACAATTTCCAGCTTTCCCATAATTAATTCCTAATTCGGCCTTTTTTTTGCTCCCCTATCACTGGGCTAATAGGTACCCACTAACCAAAATTTTTCGAACACACGACCTAACCAATGCTCTTCTCGAACACGAAAACGATAAAATACAAGATTTAGTCAAAATGGCTAAAGTCATTTTGTAGATAAAATTAGCTTGACCCACGGTAACCCAAAAAGGACCTACTAATCTAAATTTTTTGAATATCTGACCTTTCCCAATGGTCTTCTTGTGCTGGGAAACGGTGTAATAAGAAATTTTGTCAAAATCGTTTGAGCCATTTTTTTAGATAAAATTAGCTAAACCTTGACCCAAAATGACTGGTTCATCGAATTTTCTTGAGCATGCGACCTAGATGAATGGTCTTCTCGAACCCGAAAACGATAGAAAACAAAATTTAATCAAAATCATTAAAGCTGTTTTCTAGATAAAATTAATTAATTGACCCTCAGTGACCCAAGAATGACCCATTAATCGAATTTTCTCGAACATGTGACCTAACCCAATGATCTTTTCTGCCCGGAAACAGTATAATACAAAATTTTGTCAAAATCGTTTGAGCCTTTTTTAAAGATACAATTAGCTTGACCCACAGTGACCCAAAAATGACCCATTAATCGAATTTTCCCGAACATGTGACCTGACTCAGTGATATTCTCATGCTCAGAAACTATATAATATACAAAATTTTGCCATAATGTTTTGAGCCGTTATTTTAGATACACTTAGCTTGACCCACAGTGACCCAAAAATGACCCATTAATTGAATTTTCTCGAACATGTGACTTAGCCCAATGGTCTTCTCATGCCCAGAAACTATAATACAAAATTTTGTCAAAATCGTTTGAGTCGTTTTTATAGATACGATTAGCTTGGCCCACAGTGACCCAAAAATGACCCACTAATCGATTTTTCTTGAACTTGTGACTTGGCCCAATGGTCATCTCATGCCCAAAACGGTATATTACAGAATTTTGTCAAAATGTTTTGGGCCTTTTTTTAGATTCAATTTTCTTGTCCCTGACCCATTGTGACCCAAAATGACCCACTAATCAAATTTCCTTGAACATACGACCAAGCCCAATGGTATTCTCGCCCCCGAAAACGATAAAATACAAAATTTCGTCAAAATAGTTAGAGCCGTTTTCTAGATAAACTTTGCTTGATCCACAGTGACCCAAAAATGACCCACTAATTGAATTTTCTGTAATATGTGACTTAGCCTATTGTTCTTCTCGTAATCCAACATGACAGAATACAAAATTTAGTAAAAATCGTTAGACCCGTTTTTTAGATAAAATTGGCTTGACCCATAGGGACCCAAAAATACCCACTAGTCGAAATTTCTCGAACATGTGACCTAGCCTAATAGTTTTCTCGTGCCGAAAAGCAGTTGGATATAAAATTTAGTCAAAATAGATTGAGCCGTTTTTTTAGATATAATTAGCTTGATCTTGACCCATTTAACCCAAAATGATCCACTAATCGATTTTTCTCGTACATGTGACTTAGTCCAATGGTCATCTCATGCCCGGAAACGGATACATTACAAAATTTTGTCGAAATGGTTTGGGCCTTTTTTTTTATTTAATTAGCTTGACTCTGACCCATTGTGACCCAAAATGACCCACTAATCGAATTTTCTTGAACATGCGATCAAGCCTAATGGTGTTCTCGTGCCCGAAAACGATAGACTACAAGGTTTCGTCAAAATCGTTAGAGCCTGTTTTCTAGATAAACTTTGCTTGACCCACAATGACCCAAAAATGACCCACTAATCGAATTTTCTCTAATATGTGACTTATCCCATTGGTCTTCTCGTAATCGAAAACGACAAAATACAAAATTTAGTCAAAATCGTTAGAGTCGTTTTCTAGATAAACTTTGTTTGACCCACGGTGACCCAAAAATGACCCACTAATCGAATTTTCTCTAATATGTGATTTATCCCATTGGTCTTCTTGTAATCGAAAACGACAAAATACAAAATTTAGTCAAAATCGTTAGAGCCGTTTTTAGATAAAGCTGGCTTGACCCATACTGACCCCAAAATGACGGACTAATCGAAATTTCTAGAACATGCGACCTAGCCCAATAGTTTTCTCGTGCCGAAAAACGCTTAAATACAGGGGCGTAACCACAGATATTTTTTCCGGGGGGAGAATTCGAAAATTTCCCAACTTGAAACAAATTGCTCCAATTTTCGACTAAAATGATATGCACAACGTGTGTAATAATTATAATGATACTTTTGCATAAAAAATTCTTTCCAAAGAAAAATTCTGAAACTGAAAACATAAAAATTCTAATTATGGGTTTGTTTACTAAAAAAATAAATACGCTTTTTACTTTCTTCTATCTTTACAAGAATAAAGTATTGGAATCGTGAAAAAATTCGACTTACGGTTTTAGACTGATTTATACGTTTTAGTAAGTCCTGAACACGATTCGACTGTTTTTAGAAAATATCTGTCTGTCTATATGTGATACAAATTTTGTGGGCGCTCTAACACAAGAACTAACGCACGAAATTTAATAAAACTTTAGAGATTCACTTATACAGTCGAATCTCGTTAACGCGAACACTCAAAGGGAAACTTTTTTTGTTCATATTAAAAGTAGTTCGTGTTATCGGAACTTAACTACATTACATACAACTTGACGAGGCAATCGGAAACAGTTCGTGTTAACGAGGTTTGACTGTACCTTGATAAAAATTGGTGCTGATTTGTTTTTGGTGTAAATCGTCCAACAGGTGGCACTGCTATGCGGCATTTTTCACGATTTACATGATTTTAGCGATAATTATATTTCAAAAACTATTGCACGGAATTTGATCAAACGTCATATTCTGTTAAACCTTGACATAATTTGATGCAGATTAGCTTTTTATGTATATCATATAGCAGGTGGCGCTGCTATGCATCATTTTTCACGATTTTGCGATAGCTGTATCTCAAAAACTAATGCACGGAATTTACTCAAACTTCATATTCCGCATACGTAGCACTTCCACATAAATAGATCCTTATTAGGCTTGGGTCTATATTGTCCAAAGCTATCGCTTTTGTGCACTTTGAGTAAGGAATTTTAGTTGCAGACATCTAAGAGGCTGGGTGCCAAAATTCAACGATTTGTTTGAAAAATGCTATGCTTATATCTCCGTTTTAAATGCACACAATTCAACAAATCTATACCTTTAGAGTTTGTTATTATAGGCAAAGAATTGTCATTTAATTTTGGCACTGTGATTGCAAATTTTGAGGCATTAACATGTATGGAGTAGAAGAAAATTTTGGGATTGTCACATCCGACTAGTTTTGACTTAATATTAATTCTTGTGGTCTTCAAAGAAGCCCCACCTCTTAATAACATCGCTTAGTTTAATAAAATTCCCTATTTCACTTTCATATTTTAAAGGCATTAGGCTGTCGAGTCTGTCATCCCTCATTGTAGCTTGCAATATATATTTTTTAAATTTTTGTTTGACTAAAGATTCTTTCATTAGATGCAACACCATAAAGATAAGCTGCTGTGAATGTTAAGGTACGAGTATATAGTTTTACGGCGTGGCCCAAATAGTCTTTGAATTTCATGGCATGAGTAAAAGGTTTGTTAAGTGAGTTGGGATTTGGTTTATTTCTATTTGACTCTGCAAGTCATGTACATCCAGTTTCTCATATCCAGGTGGAAACATTATTAACTTTTCCCTTGCACAATTGTAATTTAAATATGGAATGCATTGCTGCAATATTCTCTTGATATAGGGAACATTGTCATTTAAGCCCATTACTAAATTCCCGAAATTTTCTTGTATTTCTTATAATTCTTTACTGTAAAACTTATGTGTATCAATGTCCATTGCTGTGCTATTATTTTTATCTATTGCCTTTGGTGAAACCGTTTTCTACGGTGCTTTCGGAACTCAGCTTCTCCAGTCACATCCTAATATTCATAATTGTTTGTGAGCTTGTCTGTAAGAAATCTTTATTTCTTCAAAATTTTATTCAAGTGCAACGTGTCAGTGTTACAGTGCATGTCTATTTTTTCTTCAGTTGATGGACTGCTTTCATGGTCATATTTCTGTTCCAAATTAAAATCGTCCATTTTTTACCTTTTTCATCCTCGAATGGATTTTTAGATGCTCCAAAATCTTGCACGAAAACTCTTTTCCTATTATGAAGGGTTTCTTCGTGCTGAACTTACGCTGCTTCGCGCTGCCGATAGTAACTTTTTAGAACAGCTTTAAGCACAGAACACTGGACTTTTGGTTTAAAATTTTATAAACACATATGAATATAAACGAACAGGACTGATATATATTTCCGCACACAAATAAAAGTAAAATGTGACAAATTTATCTAAACTAACGATTTCTTATATCCGCATTTGCTCATATAACGCTTTGTACTTGACAGCGATGGGTTAACTAATTTTTGCGGCAAAAAAAATCATGAATGAGTAAAATATTTTCCAAAAATCGCAAAATTAGTCAAAAAAGTTGGGAAAACTCATCAGATCTTCTTGCCCATAGCTGTGTTTCAAGTAGGTTACTACATTCCTTTCTGTTGTGCTACAAGTGATCTCCAATTTTCAAAAGAAGCTGCAATCCCTTTGGATTAAAATACCTGGATTCTCTTTTGGGGAGGAGAAGGGGAGGTAGGGTGAAATTTTTGAGAAAGGAACAAAGTTTTGAAGGAAATAAAGGAATTGGTTAATCAGTTATTGATGGACAGGAGTAGAGAAATTTAGGTCTGGTAGATGTACAATATTTTCGTAGAACTGAAAAATACAATGATAGATTGACCGTGGCTGATTTCTTTTTGTATTTATTTTGATAATTTAACTTGTTTACTGTTGCAGTACTCAAAATAATCACCAAAACAATAAAAATTTCGTAATTTTTTTGCTATTACTTTTAAAAAAGAAAATGCCTCAAAAATCTAGAATTTCCCAACTCTAAGCTCAAATTTCCCAACTTCGCACATATTGGGAGGGAGGCTCCCCCCCCCCCCCCCCCCCCCATGGCGGCGCCCCTGCTTAAATATGAAATTTAGTCAAAATCGATTGCGCCGTTTTTTAGATATAATTAGCTTGACCTTGACCCATTATGACCCAAAATTTATAGCATTCAAGACGAAATTTTTACCCTGTATTTCGTTGCACTTAAATCGTTCTCTCATCATGTAAAAAAAGTCATATATTCCTGCATGAACATAGAATAGATATTAGATATATAAAATAGAATATCTATGTGTAAGTTCTATTGAAAACGTGAACATGCAGCATGAAAAAAAGAAAGATTACAATAAGGTTGATAGCCAATAATAAAAATTTTACAAAGATGGGAGTTTCTTCCCCATTGTCACTAAAGGCACTACGATCGCAATCGCATTACCATCACGCTCTATGGAAATGTCCCATCTTGTATGTTAATCTATGGTCAAAGACATCTTTTCTCAATAGATGGGCGCTGAATGTTGCAAAGTCAACTATATTAGTTTTTGTTTCAATTTATCAGCTGTTCAATCAAAGTTCTATTGTGCAGAATCCATTTTATAACTTTGTCTGTTTCCAGCCTATTTCCCATTTTTTTAGTTATAGCTCTCGTAATGTTTTCTAAAGTGTTTATTTTAAACTACAGCTTACCTCTAGACCTTTTTCGTCAGTAAGCTCCAATATTCATACCAGGGTGTGCAACAGAACAGCGCGCGACTGCTTAGCGAGCTACACTTCCCATTTCAGTGTGTGAATCGCTGTAACGTTTTAATGTGTGTTTTTGTTTTCGAAGATGGTTTTGACGATAGAGAGCTCTAGCTTTTTGGAACTTTTGAGAACGTGATTTCTCGGAACGATTAGGCCTTCACCTTTTGACCTCAATAGGTCTTCCAATTTTTTTCTGTAGCTGATTGGAAGCAATTGAAAAAATAATAGATTCTTGCTAGCTGTTTAGAAAAGGAAGTAGAACGTCAAAGTGACCTCCTAAGAAACTATAAAAAAAGTAAACATTTCACTAAAGTTTGAGAATTATCACCAAATGATCCCCTGAAGGCCATTTTGGTAGACCTCGAACGTATACGGATACAGTTTGGCGGCTACCACGAACACTGAGACTGACCCATAAATAGTAGTATTCAGCATAAGCTTCAATTGCAGTTTAGTGTTAGGAGAAACATTTCCATGCTTATCACAAGTGTATGCTTGCAGCTAATCCCCGTGCGCAACCACATATTCAACTATAGCACATCTGATATCATACGACGAGGCTGTTACCTAGCACAGAAAAGAAAATATAGAATGAAACAGACACGAACCATCTCCTGATGTAGGAACTACTCGATGAGGGCTACTTTTTTTTACGTATGCGATTATGTTAGTCATATCCTGAGTGCCACTCTCCATGTTTTATAAAAATTAAATTTATTATTCTTCAACAATTGAAGAGCTAGTGGATGAACATGTTATGCTACATTTTCTAAAAAAAATTTTATCTTTTAGATAAAAGCGTTATGAGGTATCCTATCACATGGTGAAGATAAAATACTAAGATTCTATTTATTCTTAAGATTTAAGACATTATTCATTAATATTTAATATTTTAATATTTAATAATGTTAATAATTTTTAATATTTGAGAATTAAATATGAATAATTATTCTGAGAGAGTTTAGTACCATACCTGTTAATATTTTAAACACATAGTATCAAACAGAAAATAAATCATTGAAATTTACAGCAAAAACTTTAGACATTTACTTAAACATTAGATGTAAATTTCCAACTGAGCTAAAAATGTCCGGACCAGGATTCGAACCAGGGATCTCCTGGTTGAAGCCGCCAGTGCTCTGCCATCTGAGCTATCCCGGACGAATCTGGTGGAACTTTCTCACCCAGCTAACCTTAATGATTATAGCATCTGGTCTGAAACCTGGTTCAGCTCAACAGAATAAATCTCAGGTAATGGAACTCCAGAAATCGCTGGATACGAAATTACACTAGATTAATTTTAACACAATTATTCTAATTGGTAAATAAATCATATGATCTCCATAGGCTTTTCCATGTTAAATTAACATTGAGAAGTGACACTGGAAATAAATAAGTAGCGCAATACTTAAATTAGATGTAAATTTCCAACTAGGCGAAAAATGTCCGGACCCAAATGTTGCACACATATTCAAGAGACCGTAAGTTTGCCGATTGTTCAACTTATGGAAATATACACATAATCTGCTTTTTTGAGATTTTGATAGTAATGTTAAATAAAGAATTGATTAATCAATCAATATCTGGATTATGCCTTTTAATTAAAGAAAAATTGCTTAAAAGATGGACGGCAACAAACGCACGTCATACCAAAATGAACTACATCGGGGTACTGGTGAACGCGTGCACAAGCTACGCCAGGAAAGAGAAGGTCGCCAAGCACAACCAGAATTGGCGAGGTATCGCTCAAATGTAACACATCCTTCCCGATATCAAGGCCAATTTTGATTAACACATTAAAAAAAATTACAAAGAAATCATATACAATAAAAAAAAAACACATGTAAACAGTCACTTTTCACTTTGAACTATATTTTTAGCCAATCCAAGTCCATCACATAATTTTATAAACAAAATGCTAGACAGAGGTTTTGTGAAGATATCGGCAGTTTGTTCTGCTGATGGAACATATTCTAATTTTAAAATATTTCGCTCAACTTTCTCTCTAATGGAGTGAAACCGCACATCAATGTGCTTAGATCTACGATGCTGCTGGGGATTTTGAGCAAGTTTTATAGCACTTCGGTTGTCGACATACAAAATAGGAGTGCCATCATATCCTATTAACTCTTTGAACAGCAACTCGAGCCAAACAAGCTCTTTAGCTGCTTCCCAGTGGCAAAATATTTCGCTCAACTTTCTCTCTAATGGAGTGAAACCGCACATCAATGTGCTTAGATCTACGATGCTGCTGGGGATTTTGAGCAAGTTTTATAGCACTTCGGTTGTCGACATACAAAATAGGAGTGCCATCATATCCTATTAACTCTTTGAACAGCAACTCGAGCCAAACAAGCTCTTTAGCTGCTTCCCAGTGGCAAAATATTTCGCTCAACTTTCTCTCTAATGGAGTGAAACCGCACATCAATGTGCTTAGATCTACGATGCTGCTGGGGATTTTGAGCAAGTTTTATAGCACTTCGGTTGTCGACATACAAAATAGGAGTGCCATCATATCCTATTAACTCTTTGAACAGCAACTCGAGCCAAACAAGCTCTTTAGCTGCTTCCCAGTGGCAGAAACACGGCGACATAGTCGCGGACAAAAAAAATCTTTTGCGGACAATTATTGTCTGCACTGATGAAATCAATTAAAAAAATTGTCCGCAACTTTCGGACAATTATTTCCCGCGAAAAAAACGCGAATTTTGGCAAAATATCGCGTAAAAATCGTGAATTTTGGCAAAAGATCGCGTACAAAGCGCGAATTTCGGCAAAAGTTCGCGTAAAAAGCGCTAATTTCGGCAAAAGTTTGCATTAAAAGCGCGAATTTTGGCAAAAGATCGCGTAAAAAGAGCAAATTTTGGCGAAAGATCGTGTTAATGGCGTGAGTTTCGGCAAAAGATCGCGTAAAAAGTGTGAATTTCAGCAAAGTTCTGGTTAAAAACTTTAATTTCGGCAAAAGATCTGGTAAAAGACGTGAATTTCGGCAAAAGATCGGGTAAAAGACGTGAATTTTGGTTAAAGATCGCATAAAAAGCGCGAATTTCGGCAAAAGATTGCGTAAAAAGCGGGAATTTCGACAAAAGATTGCGTAAAAAATGCAATTTTCGGCAAAAGATCGCGCTAGAGTCGCGAATTTCGGCAAAAGATCGCGTTAAAAGCGCGAATTTCGGAAAAAGATCGCATTAAAAGCGCAAATTTCGGCAAAAGATCGCGTAAAAAGTGCGAATTTCGTCAAAAGATTGCGTAAAAAACGCAATTTTCGACAAAAGATCGTGTTAATGGCGTGAATTTCGGCAAAAGATCGCGTAAAAACTGTGGATTTCGGCAAAAGATCGGGTAAAAGGCGTGAATTTTCGAAAAAAAAGCGCGAATTTTGGCAAAAGATCGCTAAAAAGCCCGAATTTCGGCAGAAAATCGCGTATAAAGCGTGAATTTCGGCAAAAGATCACGATAAAAGCTAGAATTTCCGTAAAAGATTGCGTGAAAAGCGCGAAATTTGTCAAAGGATCATGAAACAAACGCGAATTTCATCAAAGAATCGTGAAGTAAATGCAAATTTTGTCAAGGGATCGTGAAACAAACGCGAATTTTGTCAAAGGATCGCGAACAAAACGCAAATTTTATCAAAGGATCGCGGACACAACGCAAATTTCCTCAAAAGATCGCGGAAAATGCGAATTACGTCAGAGGATCATGAAAAAACGCAAATTTCATCAAAGGATCGTGGAAAAGTACGAATTTCGTCAAAGGATCGCGGAACAAACGCGAATTTCGTCATAGGATTGTGGAAAAAAACGCAAATCTCTCTATCTCTTCTCTCTATCTCTCTATTCTAAAAAAAGTAACTACCGCTGTCACCGCCGCCGCCGGTTTTGATTTTTTTTGTGACCGGAGGCCTTTCTTCGTTAATATTAACAAAAATAATGCATACAAAAATATGAAAATCGGTGGTTTTATACAGAAATGTTTGATAAACACGCTGATGCAGACAGTTTTCAAATCGAAGAATTATTTTAAGAGTTATTTAATGCTAAAGTTGGACAAAATCGTTCCACTAAAAAAGTTTTATAGCAGCAAAAACTATACATGGCAGTGTAATCATTTTTAGATCATTTTATGCGTTTGAATTTGCCGGAGTGCAGATTGCATTAATTTTTTTATTTTGACTCATTTTTTCAGGTTTTATTTCTATTTTAAATTCAAATTTTCGGCATTTCTAGCGATATTTTTTACAGATTTCAGAAAATTGTACTAATTTAAACTGTTGCCAACTGTATAAAAAGCGCAAGCAATAATGTTTGCTTCAAATAAAAAATTTATTTACACGAGACTATTATAAACAGGAAAAAAACTTTCAAATTAGAATTAAATAATTACGTATAAAAAGCAGGAACTTATTAAAAATTACGTCATAAAAAGTATACACGTGAATTTTAAAAGAGAAAGGATATTGTAAAATAATAACTTCATTAACATGCGTTAGAAGTCTTAGGAAAAATTACGTCATATTTACGTCACATTATAGTTATTACATAAAATGAACACAAAATAACATTGCAAAAAAGTTTAAATTTAGAAATTGCGCTAGACATTTATTTGATATTTTGAGAATTAATTTAAAATGTCTCATTTAAAAGAACTTTCTTTTCGCTTTGTTAAAAAATACCAGGAGACAAAGACTCTCTTTACTTAATTCCTTTTATATTAGCTTATTTTGAAATGTTGATACACGTGTATACGTCATCAAGTTATTTTTATTTCGACGTTTTATTTGTGTTTTTAATAATGTTGTACGAATTTATTTGTTCTTTCGTTATTTAAAATAAAAATTATATCAATTTGTATAATTTGGCGAGTGGTTTGGCGATTTATATAATTTGGCGAAATTGGTCGACAGGATAATCCGCAGCGGAGGTAGTACCGCAGCGGATTTGGCGTTAAAATTCCCCAATCAAAGAGAAATGAATAGAAATTCGTTTATAGGGAGATTGCCACTGTTTTTTAAATTATAATTCAATATTTCGAAATCTTTTTAAAGCCGATCAAATTAGCGTGCATTTAGAGTCTGCGGTGTCTGGACGGGGGTTGGCGAGCGTAGCTCGTAGGGGGCCGAACCCCCTAGTTCTAAAAAAAAGTAACTACCGCTGTCACCGCCACTGGTTTTGAATATTTTGTGACAGGAGGTCTTTCTTCGTTAATATTAAGAAAAATATTGCGTACAAAAATATGAAAATCGGTGGTATTATAGAGAAATGTTTGATAAACACGCTGATGCAGACAGTTTTCAAATCGAAGAATTATTTTAAGAGATATTTAATGCTAAAGTTGGACAAAATCGTTCCATTAAAAAAGTTTTATAGCAGCAAAAACTATACATGGGAATGTAATCATTTTCAGATCTTTTTATGCGTTAGAATTTGCGGGTGTGCAGATTGTATTTCTTTTTTTAATTTGGCTAATTTTTTGAGGTTTTATTTCTATTTTAAATTCAAATTTTCAGCATTTCTAGAGATATTTTTTACAGATTTTAGAAAGTGATATTAATTTAAACTGTTGCCAACTGTATAAACAGCGGAAACAATAATGTTTGCTTCAAAAAAAATATATATATATATATATTTATACGTGTAATAAATTAAAAATTTATTTACACGTGACTATTATAAACAGAAAAAAACATTGGAATTAGAATTAAATAATTATGTACAAAAAGCAGGAACTTATTAAAAATTACGTCATAAAACTATAATTACACGTGAATTTTAAGAGAGAAAGGAATTTGTAAAATAATAAATTTATTAACATGCGTTAGAAGTCTTAAATAGGAGAAATTAAGTCATATTTACGTCACATTACAGTTATTACATAAAACGAACACAAAATAATATTGCAAAACGGTTTAAATTTAGAAATTGCGCTCGACATTTATTTGATATTTTGAGCGGATACTTTTCAACTATTTTTCTTAGGAAAGCGCAAATAATATTTCCTTTCTAACACAAGTATTTTCACGTGAATATTAAAATGAGAAAGAATAGTTTGGTCAAAATTACGTCAGATTAAAAACGATTAATTTAAAATGTCTCATTTAAAAGAACTTACTTTTCGCTTTGTTAAAAAATACCGGGAGATAAAGATTCTGTTTACTTAATCCCTTTTATATTAGCTTATTTTGAAATGTTGTTACATGTGTCTACGTCATCAAGTTATTTTTATTTCGACGTTTTATTTGTATTTTTATTAATGTTGTACTAATTTATTTGTTCTTTCGTTATTTAAAATAAAAATTATGTCAATTTGTATAATTTGGCGAGTGGTTTGGCGATTTATATAATTTGGCGAAATTAGTCGACGGGATAATCAAGTAGTACCGCAGCGGATTTGGCGTTAAAATTTCCCCAATCAAAGAGAAATGAATAGAAATCCGTTTATAGGGAGATCGCCACTGTTTTTTAAATTATAATTCAATCTTTCGAAATGTTTTTAAAGCCGATCACATTAGCGTGCATTTAGAGTCTGCGGTGTCTGGACGGGGGTTGGCGAGCGTAGCTCGTAGGGGGCCGAGCCCCCTAGTATTCTAAAAAAAAGTAACTACCGCTGTCACCGCCGCCGGTTTTGAATATTTGTGACAGGAGGTCTTTCTTCGTTAATATTAAGAAAATTATTGCGTACAAAAATATGAAAATCGGTAGTATTATACAGAAATGTTTGATAAACACGCTGATGCAGACAGTTTTCAAATCGAAGAATTATTTTAAGAGATATTTAATGCCAAAGTTGGACAAAATCGTTCCATTAAAAAAGTTTTATAGGAGCAAAAACTGTACATAGGAATTTAATCATTTTTAGATCATTTTATACGTTTGAAGTTCCCGGTGTGCAGACTGTTTTCTTTTTTTTTAATTTGGCTAATTTTTTGAGGTTTTATTTCTATTTTAAATTCAAATTTTCAGGATTTCTAGAGATTTTTTTTACAGATTTTAGAAAGTGATATTAATTTAAACTGTTGCCAACTGTATAAACAGCGGAAACAATAATGTTTGCTTCAAAAAAAAAAAAAAAAAAAAAATATTTATACGTGTAATAAATTAAAAATTTATTTACATGTGACTATTATAAACAGAAAAAATCATTTGGAATTAGAATTAAATAATTATGTACAAAAAGCAGGAACTTATTAAAAATTACGTCGTAAAAAGTATACACGTGAATTTTAAAAGAGAAAGGATATTGTAAAATAATAAATTCATTAACATGCGTTAGAAGTCTTAAATAGGAGAAATTGCGTCATATTTACGTCACATTACAGTTATTACATAAAATGAACACAAAATATTGCAAAACGGTTTAAATTTAGAAATTGCGCTAGACATTTATTTGATATTTTGAGAGGATACTTTTCAACTATTTTTGTTAGGAAAGCGCAAATAATATTTCATTTCTAACAAATGTATTTTCACGTGAATATTTAAAAGAGAAGGAATAGTTTGGTCAAAATTACGTCAGATTAAAAACCATTAATTTAAAATGTCTCATTTAAAAGAACTTTCTTTTCGCTTTGTTAAAAAATACCAGGAGACAAAGACTGTTTACTTAATTCTTTTTATATTAGCTTATTTTGAAATGTTGTTACACGTGTCTGTGTCATCAAGTTATTTTTATTTCGACGTTTTATTTGTATTTTTATTAATGTTGTACTAATTTATTTGTTCTTTCGTTATTTAAAATAAAAATTGTCAATTTGTATAATTTGGCGAGTGGTTTGGCGATTTGTATAATTTGGCGAAATTGGTCGACGGGATAATCAAGAAGTACCGCAGCGGATTTGGCGTTAAAATTCCCCAATCAAAGAGAAATGAATAGAAATCCGTTTATAGGGAGATCTCCACTGTTTTTTAAATTATAATTCAATCTTTCGAAATCTTTTTAAAGCAGATCAAATTAGCGTGCATTTAGAGTCTGCGGAATCTGGACGGGGGTTGGCGAGCGTAGCTCGTAGGGGGCCGAGCCCCCTAGTATTGTCAAAAGATCGCAAAAAAAACTCTGCAAATTTCGTCCAAAAATTGCGGGGGAAATGCGAAATTTGTCAAAAAGCCATGTAAAAAACCTGAATTTCGCCGAAGAATTTAAAAAAAAAAATAATTTCCTCAAAAGGACGCAGAAAAGAAAAATTCGAATTTTGTCAAGTCATGAAAAAAAAAACGCAAATTTCGTCCAAAAATTGCAGCAAAAACGAGAAATTCGTCAAAAAGCCTTGAAAAAAATGTGAATCTCACCAAAGAACTACAAAAAAATAATTTCCTCAAAAGGCCACAGAAAAAAAATGCGAATTTTGTCAAGGGATCGCGAAAAAAAACACAAAATTCATCAAAGGGTCGAGGAAAAAACGCGAATTTCATCAAAAGTGCGCGAAAAAACATGAATTTTGTCAAAGGTTTGGAAAAAAAAAACCTAATTTCATTCAAGGGTTTTAGGAAAAAACTCAGTGCTTTTTGCACTTGAGGCCACTGAAGCTTCCGAAGGTTTTTAAAAGCATCGTTATTGCCTATGTGTGGTTCTGGTTATCCTTCACACTTTAGAAATTCTACAAAAAGTTAGATGATGAAAAGTTATAAGCAAAATTAATAAGAATGCATTATGCTTACCATGTTTTAAATAGAATGACAAAAAATTCCTAGTTTAATTTATTATTTATTCATTAAAATGACATGCAAAATTTGCAGACAGATTATGTAATTTTAAAAGCTTATCGCAGACAGCTACAAAACTTTCTGCCACTGGGAGCTGCTTCACTAGCAGCAACATACTCAGCTTCAGTAGTTGAAATTGCAACAGAATGTTGCAATCGAGACCAAGTTATTGCAGCATATGAATGAATCGAAACCATACCAGATGTTGAGAGTCTGGTCTTTTCATTACCAGCATGGTCTGCATCACTAAAAACTGAAAATTCTGTTTTTACTTGCGACTTGTATAGGAGACCAACACTGCTTGTGCCTCGTAAATATCTGTAAATTCTTTTCACATGTTTCCAGTCTTCTTTTGTTGGTTTGCACAAAGCTCTTGAAACCAAGGCTACAGCAAATGCTATATCTGGCCTAGTAGCAACTGCAAGATATTGTAAACAACCTACTGCTTCTCTGTAGGGAACCGAACATCAGCCATAGATGAATCTCCTTCCTGAGATTTAGCCACATCACAAGGTGTAGACAGTGGTTTTGAATTTTCAAGCCTAAATCTTTGCAGTATCTTTTCGGTATACAAACATTGAGAAATAAAGATGTCACCATTATCTCTATGGTTAATTTGGACTCCTAAGAAAGAATCAAGAGGACCATCAGTAATTTTGAACTCTTCTTTCAAGTTACTAATTAACTTCTCTATTTCTGAAATACTTGATCCAGCTACAAGACCATCATCTACATATAAGGCCACTATCAGTATAGATGAGTCGTTTCTCTTTGTAAACAGACAAGGATCAGCATGTGATTGCTGAAATTTCAATTTCTGAATTGCTTGAACAAAACGTCGATTCCAGCAGCGTGGAGCTTGCTTCAAGCCATAAAGAGAGCGAACTAATCTGCACACACGGCCAGAACCATCACCAAAGTCTTCTGGCTGTTTCATGTAGAGCTCTTTGTCGAGAAAGCCATAGAGGAATGCTGTTTTCACATCAAATTGATATAGGTACAGATTTTGCGAAGCAGCAACACTAAGAACTGTGCGCAAAGTGTCGAATCTAGCTACTGGTGCAAATAAATCATCATAATCATAACCAGCTTTTTGCGAGAATCCTCTTGCCACAAGTCGAGCTTTAGCTTTACAGTGAGAACCATCAGTATTTGTTTTTATTCTGTAGACCCACTTGCTGTCAAGTATCCGTTTATTTTCTGGAGGTTCTGTAAGTTTCCAAGTTCCATTTTCTTCATGAGACTGCGGTTCTTCTGTCATGGCTTCTTTCCACAGCTTAGATTCCGGTGACTTCACTGCTTCATCGTAACAGGCAGGAGTTTCAATTCCAGTAAGTGTGCTTACAAAAAGTACATAATTTTCTGAGAGAAATTGCGGCTTCTTATGTTCTCGTTCAGGGTATCGTTTTCGAGGGTCAGGTTCTTGGCATTCATCTTCATCACTCTTTTCGATACTTCCATTTTCTTCTTATGAGTGCACTTCACTAGAAGTGGTGACTTTAACACTCAACTGCTCATATGGGAATTCATCACAAAATATTGCAGCTTCTTTCCACTTTATTTTGAGAAGGTATAAAAACTCCATCATGAGCTTCATATCCAACAACCAGTCCTTCTACAGACTTTTTATCCCACTTTTTGCGTCTTTGTTTTGGTTCATGTACATAGCATTTTGTACCAAATATTCTAAGACGTTTCATGTTGAATTTTTCTTGGAGTTGGACCTGTGTGATTTAACACGTAGACAGCAGTATTACATGCTTCAGCCCATAACTTCTTTGGCAATTCCTTTTGATGAACCATAGCTCTTGCAGCTTCCACAATAATGTGGATCTCTCTTTCAGCAGCTCCGTTCTGTTCAGGCGTCTCAACCATTGCCAAACGCAGATCAATACCACGATCACTTAAAATCTTTTTCACGCAATGGTTGTCAAATTCTTTGCCAGAGTCGCAACGTATCTGCTTAACTGTATGTCCAGCAGTCTTTGCTTCATTAAGGAAAGTCTCTATACAATTTGGTACTTCACTCTTTGCTTTCAGGAAAAATACTCTTCGAAATTTTGTATAATCATCTTTCAGAACTAGCATAAAACGTGAACCACCAACTGAGTCTTCTTCCATTGGACCAGCAAGGTCAGCATTGATTTGTTCAGCAGGCTCTGTTGGTCTAACAGGTCTTGAGTGGAACGACATTCTTTGGAATTTGCCGTATACACATCCTACGCAAAATTCAGAGTTCTCACTAGATAAAGAAACGCCCTGTCTTTTAAGAAACTTTATACAGTGTTTCTTGTTCTGGTGTACCATTCTTTCATGCATCACTTGGAGAGTATCACTAGTACTTGAAATAAGAACAGTTGCTGGTTTTCTGGGATTTTTAGCATGCATTTCCATCACAAATAGACCATTTTCTGATTTTTGAGCAACTGCAATGGTTTGATTATTATTTTTCACCAAACAAAATTTGTTTTTAAATACAACATTTAATCCTTTACTTAGAGCATGAGAAATGGAAAACAACTGATATTTTAATTCAGGTACATACCAGACATCTGTTAGGTGATTTTCCTGCCATTTACCAGCCACACGAGTTTTCACATTAATTTGTCCAGAACCATAGGCAATAAGTTTCTGACCTCCTGCAGCATTGACTATTTCTGGGACAGCAAATTTCTTGAAACTTTCAAATACAGAAGAGTCAAATGTCATATGCTGAGATGCTCCAGAATCAGCAATCCAGCTTTTGTCATCCAGTGAAATTGTACATGGCATGGCTACACCAGATGAGGGAGGAAGTGTCTTGTTTTTATTTTGAGGACAGTTTATTCGTTTGTGTCCAGAAAATCCACACTGAAAACAAGTAATATTTACATTCAAAGGCTTCTTATTGTGCCATTTCTTCGGTTTTAATTTACTTCCTCTCGAATATTTGGCATTTGCATCATCTCTTCCATAACTTGGCAACGGCGTTTGACGACTGGATTGAATTTGCAGGGCTGTACTTTCACATTGTTGTTGCTCTATTTGTTGCTCAAAAGCACATAATCGTTCAGTTAATAGTTCGATCGATCGATCTTTCAACGGAATTCCATCCCATACAGTCTTAAATGCGATGTATTCTTGAGGTAGCATCGAAATAATTCGAAAGAGTAACATTGCTCCGGGAACTTCACATTTTAAAATACGCTGCAATTCTTCGTTTGCTTCAATAAAAATATTTTGACTTCTACTTATAAAGGATGCAATATTCTCACCTTGTTTCCATTCCAAATGAAAGAAATCAGTCCATAAACGATCGAGTCTATGCGTCGTTGATTTATCATAAATCGCGACCAGCTTTTCATATGCATATTTTGCTGTTGAACACGTTTTAATATAATCAAAGTTCATGTCATCAAATCAAGTTCCTGGGAAATAAATAAAAGTGCCTTTGCATCGGCCAATTCAAACTTCTTTTTCGTTTCTGCCAAAGCGGCAGCATCATTGTATCCATCCGTCATTTCGAGCAAAGTCTTTTCTCCTGTCACATGACTCAGCAAATCGTGCGTTTTTAATAATAATGACATGGACATTTTCCATCTAGTCCAGTCTTTTGCCGATTCCAATTTTTCAATAGTGAACTTAAAGTCCATTGGTGCCATTTTTAAATTTCAATTCGGAGTTTACAACACTAGACGAAAAGAAATGGCGCGACGCTTAAATTCGATGGCTTAAAGTTCAAATAAATACGGCATATTTCGCAGAGGAAACGTTTCTGGAGGCCATGACCTTTTGAGATTTTGATAGTAATGTTAAATAAAAAATTTATTAATCAATTAATATCTGGATTATGCCTTTTAATTAAAGAAAAATTGCATAAAAGATGGACGGCAACAAATGCACGTCATATCAACATGAACTACATCAGGGTACTGACTGGTGAACGCGTGCACAAGCTACGCCAGGAAAGAGAAGGTCGCCAAGCACAACCAGAATTGGCGAGGTATCGCTCAAATTTAACAGCTTTGTATCGCATCTATTCTTCGTTATTTCCTCTAAAACCTTCAAAACTATCCAATTTTAATGTTTTAAATTCTATATTAAAAATAACGGGTAGCCGGCTATTATAACGGATAACCAGATATAAACAAATGAGACTGTTCCCATTTAGAACTACAAATTTTAAATCTAGAAATAAATGAACGACTCTAACAGCGTTTCACAAATAATAATAATAATAATAATAATAATAACTGATTCTGCTCTTAAAATATTTGTAAAAAAGCCTATTAAGGCTTTTAAATATTTTGAAATGCGTGTTCACTTTTTCATACCAACTCATGATTTTGTGAAAAAGGGACTTAATAAGACTTATATCGCCATCTATCGACCAAAAGTTAAGATTACGAAACACTGTTCTTATACTCGAATAAAAATAGCTTTCGTCTTTTGCTTACAAGTTTTACTGACAGATTTAAAACACACTCAGACTGTTTTATTTCATTAAAATTTATCCTATTTATTAATCATACATACATATGTGGAGGGGGAGGGGGTAAACGATAAAAATACAATTTCAAAGTATTATAAAAAAAAAATTAGTATTTTATTTCAATAGTTGCAGCAGACTTTTTTAAATTACGCAGTTTTATTGCATATTTGTTACATTTTTGTTTTATTAAGAATTCTTAATTTTGTTATGGTATTAGCCGGATGCTAATAGTGTGTTTATTAGAATATAAACTAGCCGAACTTTGCTCATCTAAATGCTTCCATATTGTCAATTATTTTTATAATTTTTTTCAAATTTTAAGTAAAAATCACAATTTTTTCCTACCGTCCTAGGACGGGCATTTATACTAGTCATTTAATAAACAGGACCCTCATTCGAGTTGTCTGGATCCCTTTGGCTACGTCACTGTGTGGAAATTCAGCTTAAAGAGGTACACGACGTGAACATCGAAATCTGAATTGGGATTCATACTTGAGATCTGTTGCAACCATTGTTTTAACGTTTTAAATATTTTACACCAAAGATTGGTTTAACTATGAGCTAAGATATTCATCAGTGGAAGTTAACGACAAACATCGCTTGCATTTTATATTGTGTGTGTGTGTGGGGGGGGGGGAATTTAAAGTGTAAAGTGGGGGTTTTAGCCCAAAATTTTGTAATTAATTTATGTTTGTAAAATAATAAATTCGTTATAGAATTTATGTTCAGTCTTCTAAACCTCATCGATATAAAAAGAACATTTAACTTGCTTGTTAGACATTTTTTTAAACTAGACTGGTGAAAGTAATCGGCTTTATTTGCTTTAGCCTTTTCAGGGGATCACGGTACTTGTATATGTAAAATGTTGAAATAATTGAATGGCACCTGTATTTACAAGAAAATTTATTTGTAAATAAATAAAAGTGTATTTTAGCGTACAATAAACGTGAAATTTTTATTCAAAAATTCTGGTGCCAATGTGTCAATTAGGGATTAAAAATTAGGTGATGCCATAACGGCATCACCGCACTTCAAGGTGTTAAAATTCGGTACTTATCTGTTCGAAGAATAAATCTTTTTTAATATGAAAATCGGTTCCGGCGCGAAAACATATCAGGAGCTTGGAAGAAAAAGGGCGAACTCGAAAAATCGATTTTTTTTTAATGTTTTTTCGGCGTCAGATAGATGTAGGCAATACGTAGGTAAGTCGTTTTGCCTTGTTCGCCCTTAGTATTCTTACAGTGTCGAGCTAAAGTGAGTAGTACTAGTACCCTATTCTATAACACTGCTTGCAAAACTTGAGCTTGATTTCCCAACACCCCAATTTTGAGACTCGCCCTTTCTCTTGCGAAGTCCTGATATGACGCTTTCCTTCATTGTCGCCCTTTTACACACTTTATCCATGAAAAATAATACTTTATTCGAACAGCTAATCACACAGCTAATGCCTTAATCACATAGGCGTTCCTTAATTGTCTAAACCTAGAGCCAGCCCTCATAAAAAAATTAATCCATTTTCGAAGTGTTTTTTAATCGATGAATGAAATAATTGTCTACTTTGTTCAGAGCTTGAATATCTTACAATTTATTTGTATTGCTATTTATGCTTTGTTTTCTGAACGAGTGTTTTTTTCTTTTTTAGGTAAAAGAATAGAAAAAATTTTGTGAATTCCTATTAAAAAAGGTAATGAATGCTTTTCACATTTTTTTTTATATTAATGTTCTGAATCCTTAGAATTGATGACTATCTGAATGTGTTGTAAGAAGCAGCATGAGTGATAATTGGAAACGTCCGCATAATATGAATGATAACTGGAAGCGTCATAATAATAAAGATGGAAACTGGAAGCGCCAGCATAATAGAGAGGAGAACTGGAAGCGCCCGCATAATAGAGAGGAGAACTGGAAGCGTCGGCATAATAGAAATGAAAACTGGAAACATCCGAATGATTCCAATACAAATGCACAATCCGAAAAGCCCTTTAATAATGCTCCAAGGCATACACTAAATTTCTGGAGGCGACCATCTTTCCCTTCTAGAAGACGAGGAGGCTTGATGGCAGGACGGTATCCAAATATGGGTTTTAGACAACATCCATCAGCTACGTATAGACCAGATTGCCCAACGCTACAGGGTAATTCTCCAGGCTTCAGATATCCCACACCTAATCCACCTACTGGGATATCTGCGCCTTTTGTACAAAGACCACCATTTTTACGCATGCCCAGTAGCACCCTAGATAATAAAAGTAATCAATGTATGTCGTCAGCTACAAATATAAATGAGTGCCAAGTAGCTACTGAATTCAAGGAGCAAAGTAGCGATTCAAATGATTTATGGGTAGAATCGTTAGCACCTGGCGGAAGAATATATTTCTATAATACTAGAACTCGAGAATCTACGTGGAGAAAACCGATTAATGTTCGCATAATTGAACTAAATGAAATCAAGGAACTGACAGACATCGAAAAACCTGATAAAATACATCAGGGAAATTCAAATCAGGGTATGCAACAGCAATCCATTAATAATCCCAACGTTAATGCTTTTTATCCAAAAGCTTTTTCTATGTCACCACCAAGAATAATGTTTCCGCCAAATGTGTTTACCCCCCCTCCAAATTTTCTCAGGCCACCCGCTGGAAATATCCAGAGCAATGTTGCCAACTACAATTTCGGACTTGTGATGTCTCCTACAGTATTACCCATTCCAGTTGTGACAAATAACGTAATGAATGAATATACTGTTAGTGTTGCTCGAAATCTGTTACCTACTAACAATATTGTTGAATATAATTCCAATGTTCCTCAGAATCTCTTACCGAGTGACAATATGGTTGAATATAATTCTAATGTTCCTCAGGATCTGTTACCGAGTGACAATATGGTTGAATATAATTCTAATGTTCCTCAGAATCTGTTACCGAGTGACAATATGGTTGAATATAATTCTAATGTTCCTCAGAATCTGTTACCAAATGACAATATGGTTGAATATAATTCTAATGTTCCTCAGAATCTGTTACCGAGTAACAATACTATTGAATATAATTCTAATATTCGCCAGAATCTGTTGCCGAGTGACAATATTGTTGAATGTAATTCTAATTTTCAGAAGAATGCAATGCAAAATTGCTTATCGCGTGATAAAATGAATGATGGCAGTGCAACTGCTACGCAAAATTTTATCTCGAAAGCTAAAGTAATTGATTATTCAAGTAGCGATTCAGATGAGACTGAGGCCAAGTCCTCAATAAATAAAGACATTACTGGTGTTAAAAGCAAAAATGATAATCCAAGTATCAACACACTAGTGTCTAACATAACTCCTTTATCGAATGTTGAAGTAACCACCAAAAATGCTAATGAAAACTCTGAGCAGGAGGAAAACGAAAAATCAGTTGACCTGAAGTCTAAAAATGTTTCTCAAAGTACGAAATCCGAAGACTCTGTTATAGCAGAAACAAACGATAAATCGCCTGCAAAGCCTCTCAATAAGGACAAACCGGTCAATAAATCACGACCTGTATCCAGCACTCCAGTTTCTGGAACCTCTTGGAGTGTTGTATGGACAGGCGATGAAAAGGTCTTTTTCTTTGATAATAAACGTAAAGTTTCGATCTGGGAAAGACCGGGTGAGTTATTAGATAGAAGTGATGTAGATAAAATGGTCAAAAAATCTCCATTGTCATTGCATTTGAAACCTTTAACAAAAGAAGCTCGTAAAAATATATCTGATGAGCATTTGGATGTGACTAAAAAACAGAAAATAGATGATGAGAAAACTGAAAATTCTGAATCCAAGAAAACAGTTGAAAATTCTAATATCGAGAGCATTGCTGTGGATGAAAATACTTTCAGGATAGAAGAAAAATTTAAAGTTGACGCCTATTCTCATAACCAAAGGGTTGAAAAGTTTTGTGAAATGCTTTCTGATCACAAAGTTTCCATTTTTTCGACGTGGGAAAAAGAAGTTCACAAAACAGTTTTTGATTCCAGATACTTATTACTACCTGCAGATGAGAGAAAAAAAGTTTTTAATGATTATATTGAAAGAAAATCGCTCGAAGAGATAGACAGACGTCAAAAAGATCAATTAAAGAAAGAGGAATTTTTATCTATGCTGATGGAAACAGATGTTACTTCTGAATCACTATTTTGTGATATAGCTCATCGTTGCAGCGAAGATGCACGCTTTAAAGCCATTGAAGAACTACAACTAAAAGAAAGCATATTTAATCAGTATGTTTCCGAGTTGAAACAGAAAGATGAAGACAGCGAAAAGCTCGAAAATAAAATGAAAAGCGACTTTATTGAGTTATTATCCGAGAAGAGCTGTTTTGATAAAGAATGGTCAAAAGCTCAAGGAATTTTAGAGGATGATGAGCGTTACAAAGCTATCGAGTGTGATTCTTTAAAAGAAGATCTATTTAAAGAATATGTTCAAGAAAAACATCTGAATATCTCACTGGTCGAAAAGCGTGAGGATCCCGGCGACTGTCTGAAAGATCGCGAAAAAGAGGTAAAACGGGATTTACCAATTCGTCAGAAGAATCGAGAGAAGGGTGAAAAGTATAGGTTAGCCGTATCGAATTTTAAAGCAATGCTGGAAGATTTGATTGCGGATTCAATTATAAGTTGGCAGTCAGCAAGAACAATTCTGAAAGCAGATCAAAGATGGAATTATTCAGAGTGTTTGGAGGCAGACAAATGTGAAAAGTTATTCCAACAGCACACTAATGCTAAGAAAAGAGACCAATTCCGTTGTTTGTTGGACGAGTTACCAGACGTAACGATAAAAACATCATGGTTAGACATCAGAAAAGATGTTTTGAAAGATCCCAGATGTGCCAGGTTTTCTTCTTGCGAGAGGAAATGCGAAAGAGATTTCAAGGAATATTTAAACTCTAAACGAGCACGTGCAAAAGTCGAATTCTATCAACTTCTCAAAGAAACAAAATTGATCACACATAAATCGCAGTCTCTCTTGAACAGCTCAGATCATCTCAAAGATATTGAAAAAGCTTTATCAGAAGACCAACGCTACTTGGATTTGGATTGCATGCGTAGTGACAGAAAGAAAATGATCTTGTCTTATATTGAGAAGTTGCGTGCAAAAGGTTCGCCGCTACCACCAACGGCTAATGATCGACAGAAAAGCATTTAAAAATACAGGTATCTTAATAAATGATCGATTGTAAGATAAAAACTGATAATTGGAAGGGTGGAGCACCACTACTCAGTTATTTACCAGTTCTTTCTCTTTCTGAGGAATTTTTTTGATTTTGTAAAGGATTAGTCGGAATTCCCCATTTTCGTTTTTTGAATTGATTGTTTAAATAAAAAATTTCATGAAATTTTGTGTCATCATTTTGCCTTTTTATTTATTTTTTACTCGACTGGACGAAGGTTGGTGTATGATACGAAAAATATTGGATGATACATACAAAGTACATGAGCGCCCATTAAGGGGAGCGAGAAAGGGCCATTTCCTCTTGCAGGATTTTCAAATTTAACTATCCAAATTTTCTTTTTTTTTTCTGATATAAAAATAACAATAAAATTTATTTTTCTTAAATAATATAAAATAATAGAACGCTAAGAGAAAAATGAACTTTAGGCTTTTCGTTAGACCGCCCCCCCCCCCCCCCCCCGTCTCATCGTACAATATTGTATTTAATGGTTTTATTTTAACATTCATGTATTTATCTTAAACTATAGGGGATCGTACCCGGGCTTCCCGGGTTACAGAATATAGGTGAAACTTTTTTTTTTAATTGAAAACTAATAATTTTTTTATATGCAATAAATTTTTTAGATTGCCCATTTACTTCAAATAAGTATTTTTCATAGGAAAAATACGAATTATATAATCAAATAAATTTTTGAAATTTATCAAAAGAGATATTTTCTTATAAGCCGCATGCTAAGTTATTTGACCAAGATTTTGCTACTTACGGCATCCTTTTATGTTCTGATAATTTCAGAGCTTATACATGTCTGTTAAATTTGTGTTTTATTTATATTATTTTATTTATTTATTCATAGGGAAGTTTTTTTAATGGATATTAGACATAAGAAAATGATCAACTGCTTATTTTGTTTTAAGGGCAAACGAATTAATCTTTCGTAATCGAGCTCCGCGCTATATAAATTAAATTAAAAAATATTTCATGCTTTAAAATTGTTTTTAAAACCCTTTACAATCATTAAACTGAGATGAACTTTGCAAATAAATTCCATTTGAAAGAAAAAAATTCTTATTTCGTGATCTAAAAATTTAAATTGCACGATTACAAATATGTTAGATTTGTGGGGTTTTTTAAATATTATTCTTTTATTTGTTTATAAAAGAAGTATTAATTTCGTTAAATTGTTTTTCACAAATATGTTAGATTGGTGTTTTTTTTTTAATATTCTTTTTGTTTATAAAGAAAGTATTAATTTCGTTATGCAAAAATAGTCAAAAACAAATGCTGAACAGTGTTTGTTGCTTTATGCGCAAAATATTTATTATTATGTATTGAAACCGGCATATGATAAGATAAACTTAAAAGAAATCATGCTTAAAAATTATTTTAAAAAACATAATACATCAGTCAATTAAGATACAGTTACAAATTGCATTTGAAAGTAAATTTTTTCCCTATGCGACGAAAATTGAAAATGTACGAAGGTCAGAACATTAAAAAATTGCAGTAGCGAAAAATTCAAGACCGAAACTTGATAGTGAAGTGTTGCCATTCGCAAAATGTCGTCAGCATTACGCACAGATATGTTTGTTCTTTATAATATAGTACGTAATCAGTAAAATATAATAAAGATTAGTTATTAGGATGTGGTTATCAATTGAGGCTCTTATGCTTGGTATTCCGGAATGAAAAACAGCAATTTTCACCTTTTCAAAATTTGCATACGCACTTCTCATATCCATATTCATCATTTTTTAAAAATTTGTATTTTATTTGATCATTTTAAAATCATTTTATATCAAAACTTGAAGTCACGATTGTCAGCAACACCTTTTATGTGAACAGACGCACTCTTTACTTGAGATTCTAATCTCAATTCCGGATAGTAAAAATCTCCATAATTTATGTTTTTTAGACGCATTTGCGTTAAAATGTTTAGTTTTATCAAAGAAAATGATCGTTTTCTTTTAAATATGACTTCATTTTCACTTAAATAAGCATTTCGCCTAGTGTCTGAAACTTAGTATCAGTACACATGCAGAAGGAAAAACAATATAGAAAATTTATGAGGAAGAATGCGTGTTTTCAAAAGCAGTATGTCATTTTCCGTTATTATTCCCCTAATATAATATTATGCTCCTAGTGGAATTTTGCGCTACTAAACCCTAGACAACAATTTTTATCAACAATTTTGAATTTTTATTAGAAAATGGCCTAAATAAAGATAAAAATACCTCATTATTTCTCCCTTGTCTGCAATAATGAAAGCTATCTAATTTTCACCATTTTGAAGAAATTTCATAAAATGCTTTTTAAAATTAAAATATAAAAGTGGGGATATTGAAAACAAAAACAGATAGTGCGATCACATCTACAAATGAACAGCTTTCAGTTAAAAAAATATTAGTAAAATTGGTTCAGCAGGAAGATCAGGGCAGATGACTAAAAAACACACTTGTGTTTTAACTATATAGATTATATAAAATTATGAAAAATTAAATTAAGCAAATTATGTTATTTTGATAAAATTATAGTACAATGTCCTATAGAATAGCATTAAAATTTTGTTGTTCGAGAGAATTTTGGACAAAAATTTCAGGAACATGATATTATTTTAAAACTCGAATTATTTGTTTGCTTGTCTAACTCGGCGAAGCAAATCTATCCAGGCGAGAATCATCAATTTCAATAATATAAATCGCTATTATTTGCATGTCACCTCTCTTTTATAAAGACACTCTAAATTTTTGTAAAACATTGCGTTTTATCAGTGTGTGATTTCGATTACATTATTTTCAAAAGTGAAGCATTTTCACCTGTGAAGAATTTCAAAGCAGCTGGGCAGCGAAAATGACGCACTCATACAAACCATAATTCAGTTTTAAGACTTAAAATACACGCTTTTTTATAAAATGACGTCATTTTCATCCGCTAAAGCAATCCACTTTTATAATTTTGTCTTCATCTATAGAAAAGAATGCATATGACGGCATTATCGCATAATAACAGACAATATTCTTGACATAGCCCGTATTTTAATTTCAACTTTTTTTTTTCAGGTTTTATGAGAAAATGGCAACAAAAAGATATAGTAATCTCCTATTTTTGACTACTTTCCCTTTACTTTCAATAGAAATGTGGTACTTTTGTTGCCACGATTAGAAAAATGGTATTAAAAACTACAAAAAAATTAATATCTCAACAATAAATTGAGATACAGATTTCTAACAAATTGCATTTAAAAGAGCATTTTTTCCCTCATGCGACGGTGTAAAAATTTAAAATGTGCGATGTTTAGAAGTTTAAAATTTTCAGTAGACAAAATTGCAAAACCGAAATTTTATTTCAAATTTCAAAGTGTTGCCATTCGCAAAATGACGTATGCGTTACGCACAGATATGTTTGTCCTTTATAATATAGATAGATAGATAGACAGTTAGTAAAATATAATAGCCTGTTTAAATTTTTCATTTAAAAAAGTCAGTTGAAAATAACTATTGGATTTTTATTAGTATTTCCTTTTTGTTAATTTCTATATTGATTAGTATATTTAAATGTTTAAGAATTGCCTTGCACGGGGTTTTGATTTTTAAAAAAAATTCTTAGTTTAACTCATTTCATTTTTATATTCTCGATTTTTAGGGTTTCGTTCATCTGACGGAACCCTATTCGTCTTACTCCTCTGTCTGTCCGTCCGTCTCTCACAGAGCTCGTACTCTGAAACTATTTAAGTTCCAGACTTGCTGTTTTTTTTTTTGTTTTGTTTTTTTTTACATAGGGCTAAATGCCCCTGACCTTGCCAAAATCATAAAATTTTCAAAAAATCTTAATTAACGCACGTTATTAATTAAAAACCCCAATTAAAAGAATGGAAAATGTTCATAATTCAACAAAAGCAACGATTTGCTGTCAGAAGGGGGAGGGTCTACCATAATTTAGAAGGGGTTTCATAGCGATAAATGTACTAGGCGTTTTGAAAGACGCCTATATTTTATAATCTATCGGACGTAAAAACTTGAAAATTGCACACGCAGACGCAAAAAAAATTTTCTCTTTCAGAATTTGTAAATTTGTTTCTAAAATTCCATCTAGAAGCGGGAAAATCCATTAAAAATCGATTTTTATAAACTGATTTTATTTCCTTTCAAAGACGAGCAATAGAACACAGGTGTTTGAGAAATATTTCAGGGCCAGGCGGTTATCGCATAGGGTACTGGCATTTATTGCCGGCCTATAAATTTTTTACAAATATTGCATTAATAGATTTAATTTTTATGCATCTATGTGTAATTTTTGACGCTGATTCCGAATATGTAATTTTCGTTAAAATATTCCCAATAGAATTCTAATTATCAACAAAAAATTTGGTTTAGTGAAAGGATTCATTTCAAATTTCATTTTCTCTCCGCGGAAACATTAAAAGCGAGACATCTGGTAAAACCAGAGATAATTTTTTAACTAGGATTGTTTTTGTCGTATAAAATTTTTACAAATGCTGTATTTATAGATTTTAAACTTGTGCTTATATGCCTATTTTTCGACGCTGATTCCGAATATGTAATTTTCGTAAAAATCGATTAAGGTATTTTTATTTTATCAAAAATCGCTTTTTAAAAAGGAAAAGAAATGTTTTTGTATGACATGTTATTTAAATCTGAGCGTTTCTCCACTAACTATCATTAGGTAGATTTCGTAAGAAATACTACCTATTGCAGTCGTTACCATGGTGCGACTTTTGAAAAATTCCTTCATAACTTTTCATTATACGACCCCAGGAACCCAAAACCACCCCCACCTAAAAAGTTTATATATATATATATGTATGTATGTACTAAATTTTGTCCGCACGATAAAAGTCGCAATTATGCACGAATCGTCTTCAAACTCCCCAACAACTTTGAGAAGGCTAATATCTCGGCGGGGATTGAAAATGGGCAAAATCGGCCCAAGGGAATAGAAATGGGGAGTGTTCAAAATTTTGAATACCGTCTTAACATGATTCTGATAAAACCAGCTCTTTCACAACAATGGCAGAAAAAAATAAATATTTTTCGTTATAGCAGTTGCCAACAATTAAAAAAAGCAATAAAATTCTCACCACAACAATTGATTTCCTATTGCAAAATTTTCACGCGAAAATTAATTAAATAAAAAGTTTGACGAATTGAAAACAAATTGAATATTACGTCATAAGTTTTTTAGAGCAAGATTTCCGCCTGAAAACTGAAAATGAAATAAATAGTTTGACAAATTAAAAAGAAAATAAAAATATTGCGTCATATTAGAAATATAATGGACACCAGCAGGTGAATATGTAACGTCATGTGAGTTTGAAGAAACGTATTAAAACATGGTAAAAACCAGACTATGGAAATATTAACATATTTTAACACTTTGAGGTTCTCTGAATTTGCTTTAGCCATTTTTAAACCTATTCCATATACATGCGTCTGTGTATTCCTGTATATTAGAATTTTTTCAAAATGTTTAGCTCCCAAGAGCTCATTCTTGGTCAAGGAACTGGGTTTATCTCTAATCTTGATTTAAGTTTTGTTGGTGAAATTAGTACTTAACTTCGAAATCTACCTCCGCCTGTAGGCCCGAGCCGGCAGGGATTTTTTTTTACGTCCGATTTTTTACTATCGGCTATATAAAATGAACATATTGCCCCTTTTATTTATGAGTGGTAGTAGTTACCACTATTTCCGAATATTAATTTCAGAAAAAAGAAAAGTAATCAAGTCATCGATTTTAAAATTTCAGACTCTCTTATTGTATAATTCTTGCAAATTCTTAAGAAGTGTGTGTGGGGGGGAAAGGGGGATTTCTAAGTTTCTTTTTTACCTTTCCGGGCTCTAACTTGTGTATTTTAAGCATTTTTTGTAACTCAGCCCCCAATTAAACTACAGCGAGATTCGACCTCATTTGAAGGCTTAACAGAAGGGGTATCTCGTCGAGCCCGACATCTTGCTGGGGTCTATTTCGACCCCAGACAATTAGGCGCATTCCCCGGTGGGGAAGGGGGGGGGGTGATTTTTTCATGTGACACATCGTTTTAAAGCTCTTAGCCTATACATTACTAAGCAACCACTCCCCACCCTCCTAACTCATATTTTTTCACCACTAGGGGTGTTTTAATGTTTTATTTTGTTCATTACTACCCCATAAATTTTCCCAAAAATTAAGAACAAAAATCTGCATAGCAAATCTCAACAATTAGCATCTTCTCACCCATTTATGTCTTTCTGTCGCCAGGAGGCGCTATTGAAAAAAATTGCAAACTTCAAATTTAATCTACGATATGTCATGTAATATCTTAAATGAAAGGCCGTGTGTCATATAATGTTATTCTTCACGCTCTCTCTACCTCTATCCTCACCCTTCTATGCCATCCCGATCTATGTAAGGATTTAATAATTATAAATTAACAATTTGGGTTTATTAATTAACCTTTAACTGATGTTACCGGTCTCTCAGACCACTGTTTTTATAGTTTAACTTCCAATTTTCAGTTTAACTACAAACACTACCGATATTTTGTTCCG
This sequence comes from Maratus speciosus, assembly GCA_963932465.1. Taxonomy (NCBI): domain Eukaryota; kingdom Metazoa; phylum Arthropoda; class Arachnida; order Araneae; family Salticidae; genus Maratus; species Maratus speciosus. The sequence goes on along the minus strand of OZ010792.1, from coordinate 21,233,136 downwards.
TTTGGAACTTTAGTACTATCACCAGATAATTTTGAATAGGTGAATTTTAATTATAACAGTCCTGTACAAAAAGTTTAGTACAAAAACACCATCGTATGAGTTAATCGTGCCTTTTATTCATCTTTCGATGGAGCGGTCTCACAGACCGCTTCACACTAGTTATGTGACAATTTTTGTGACATCAGTTAAAGGTTAAAGGATAAAGTGTTTTGAAAGGAATATTAAACGAAACCATCTGTGCGATCTGTGATCACACTGACTCACTTGTTCAAATCTGGGCCTGAACAGAACACTGAAGGCTATTCTCCATAATCTGGCTGAAGGCTGTTCCATAATCTTGCCCGTGTGTCATTTTTTTATTTTATCAGCAGATTTTCACGTTTAGTAAAGTGATGGTTTTTTTTTTCTTTACATTTTGGTTACAATAATTTTATTTTGTAGCTGCACAATGTTTAAAGTAAAGCAAAAAACTGGAAGCGGAGCTTAATGTTTTTTATTTAAGCTAGCAGGCTTGTTGAAGATACTTAGACAACTGAAGATACTAGAAGGTGTAAAAATGTGTAACCTCTGTTATCAAATAAAAAGTCTATCATATTTATAAGAACAAGCAACCAAACAATACTCCTTACCATTGGATTTAATAGATGTCCTGGGCCAAGCTAATGATGCATATTAAGCGAAACATGTTTAAGGCGAATAAATAAAATTATGACCAAGTAGCTTCTGTTATAGACCGGCTGCACAAACCATCACCTCATCGAGTGGACGGCTGAGATTCCAATATTAGTTGAAATTCGATTCGCATATTAGAATGCAACTGGTCTGGCAAATCATATCTTGGTGGAAAGCACCTGCAAACCGATTTTAGTAGTTGACTGGTAGGTTTACCATTGTGTTTTCCTGCTCCCAGTCCTCCATATTTCCATACCTTTGGTTGCAGGAAAACACAATGATAAACCTACTTATCAACCACTAAAATTGGTTCTGAAGGTTTCTACCAAGATAGGACTTGGCAGACCAGCTGTATTTTAATATGCTGATCGAGTTCTGTCTAATCCTCGAATTTCAGCCGTCAACTTGATGAGGTGAGGGTCTGTGCTGCAACCTCCCGGCTTATTACTAAATAGTATATTTTATGCTTATAACTTCTTTTTAAAAAATTTTAATTAATCAATATACAGTGAAACCTCCCTGTGCGACCATCTCCATTAAGCGACCACCTCCTTAAACGACCATTTTTTCATGGAACGAAATTTAATCCATAGGCTCAATACTAATTTTACCTCCATTCAGAGACCATCCCAGTGTAACTCCCTCCATGAGCGACCCATTTCTTTGAAGAAAATGAAACAAATTCCGTTTTTTCCTGGTCGCTTGAAGAAGGTTTTATTAGAAAAATAATTCCGAAGAACGCATTATTCATCAAACTTCTAAACTAAGTTTAGAGTTTTATTTTATTTCGGTAACTTTTAAGTGTTTAAACCCCTTTGTGCCTTTTTAGGCAATGAATTTAACTCTGAGGACAAATTAAGAATGACGGTCAATAAACTCCTCTGCTCTATTCTGTCATGAAACTCTCAAAGAAATAGATAAATGAATGAAATCGTCATTATTTGTTCCCGTCAAAAAAAATTGCATTAATTTACTGAACTTCGAAAGGATTTGGAAATAAAAGTTATGAATGATAAAATCGTAAAATCAAAGCAAACGTCAATGCATTCATTTTTTAAACTCTGCTAACTTTTGTTTTGATATTTAAATTTTCATATTTTCCCCTAATGTTACAAATAAATTTTAGTAACATTAATTGTTACCCTGTTTCAACAGTTAAAATCTAAATTTAAACATGACCTCCATTAAGAGAACACCTCTCGGAGCGACCAATTTTTATTGGAATGGAGCGTGGTCGCTTTAGGGAGGTTCTACTGTATATAAAGATGACTTTTAGGGATTGCTTGTCCACTTAGTGAGTCTACCAATCAATTGATAGATTATAATATTCAATATACAAAATTTCCAACAAACAAATTACTTCATGAGATAACAGATGTTACAAAAGGTAGATGAAGGTACCGACACCAATAAATTCAATTATTTTGTTCTCATATGTTAGAAATAATATTTATAGTTTACTACACTAAAAAATTTCTTAAATGAATTAATAGTTAATTTTGAAGACTAACATCTGTTACTTGGTAACAGGGATTACATTAAGAAAGATAAAAAGAAAATCCGAGAATACACTTATTTACTAGGTTTAACCATCAGTTTAATAATTTCATAGCGGTTTCATAGCGAACTAATTTTATTTATAAACATTCAAAAATTACAACTTCATAAAAGTAATGAATAATTGGTAACAGAAGTTACAGAGAGAAAACACTCTCCCAAGAAAAATATAAATCAGTCTGCTGTATCTGATATTTATAACTAGTCTTCGACCGAAATAGGTCTTTAAAACCGAAACCGAATTTCGGTAATCTTCCTAGTTTCAACCGTAAACGAAAACGAAACTATGCAAAAAAATTAAAGTAATTGATACACATAAAAAAAATATATAATTATTAATTATACGTATATCGAAACACATTTCTAACAAACGTATAAATATGTAATACATATATATTATGTGTGTATAAGTTTAAAACAAAACATCTTTAATAATAAGGTAAGAAGTGTGTGTGTGTGTCGGCTGTGTTCTAAAGAGACTACTGCACGTAAAGTTACAAAATTTGGTGAGAAGATACTTCTATGTATGCAGTTTTGCGCCTCGAAGCCCGATTTTATTTTTTACTTACCCATCATACGTAGTATAGGGTAAGTCTTGTAATCGTTTTAAAAATCGAAAAATTTTCTTTGACGGATTTACATGTTTCAGACACTGGAGATTCCGAAAAACATATTTTTAGGAAAAAAAAATTGCCGTCCGTCTGGGTGTGTGTGTGTGTCTGTAAACGCTCTATCTCCCGAACAAATTGAGATAGAGACTTGAAATTCGGTGAATACTTAGGGAGTAATAATGGGAAGAAGCCTATTGAATATCAGTAAGCTCGATTTACCGGAACTATTTTTTTCGGACTCTTGAAATATTCGTTCTGATAAAAGGTATACAAAAATTTTCGAAATTGTTTATTTGAAGGAGTGAATATAAAAGACAATAAAAAAACATAAATTTTGCATCATGAATGAACTCGATCGGATAATTAGTTGCCGAGATATTTGTACAGTAAACTCTCGACTATCCGGCCTAATGTGGCGGAAGGGTAGGCCGGATAACAAAAAAGTCCGATAGGCCGGAGTTCTATAAATATTTACTCACTTCCTGCACCTCCCCCATTATATTAAAACACATGTTACACATTTTAAGACAAATTTTATATATACAGTACATACAGTTTCAAAATAAGCAAAACATTAACGTAAAACGTAAGCCTAATTCTTAAAAAAAATGAATAAATCTTATTTTACTGTTTATTAATAAATGATTGCACAAATTTGAAAAGTTATGCATAAGATAAAAGAGTCAAAACTTAGTTCATAGTTTTTGAAAAAGTAGTTGATAGATGACTGTCTCTGCTATTGCATTCTGTAATACCATTTTGCTCCTTCTTGTCGTGTGTTAGCACTTTCCTACCGAACAAGAACCTGCCTGTCTCGGCCGCTTGCAACATTCCTCTTTTTTTTTTTTTTACTAGGCCGGATAGTCGGAGTTTACTGTAATTCTGTTTTTTCGATTCTTCATTTTGATTCTTCGACTCTTCGATTTTTCATGACCCTGTATTTCATTCAAATTTCAATTCAAAGATATATTTTAATTGGAAATGAGACGTTTAATCCGACGTAGTAAACTGTTAGTTAATAGGATTATAATTTTTCGAGTTATAAGGATGTTTCTTTTACGCAATTCGGTACTACTCGATTATCCCGCCTACCCAAAAACTATCTCCAAACTATAAGATTAAATGCCAATAATGGCTTATCGTAAATGTCAATCATTTAATACCTCTCCATACATATAAGGGTTTACCATAGGGGGGAAACCTGTTCTGTCGCCAACTTGGCGGTATATCGCCAAATTTGGCGGCCAAAATGAGTCACCAAAAGTGACGCCAAATTGGCGGTATCTCTAATATTTCGCCAAATTCCCATAGACTTCCATTGGAAACCAATAGCGTTTACTTGATAGCAGAAAATCAACAAATTGGGATATTTTAATGCAACAAAAAGTAATATTAGCTTAAGGGGTTATATTAATTATATTTAAGGAAGTCCAAATAAATTAAATTATGCATAAAAGTAACATGGTACAATGCTTAGCAAATATCACATGTTTTATTTTCATATTTTATATAATCTACATCCATGATGGATAAATATTACGGTGGCCCCAACGACTATAGTTTTATTATGCGATTTTTAGCGCTTTTTCACCTTTCGATGAGATTTTTACACATTAATGAAAGGAATGTGGTTTCATTCTATTAGCAAAACTAGGGGATCGTACCCGGGCTTCCCGGGTTAAAGAATATAGGTGAAAACATTTTTTTTTTTTTTTATTGAAAACTAATAATTTTTTCCATATAAATGGAATAAATTTTTTAGATTGCGAACTTACATTAAAAAGGAAATTTTCATATGGGAAATACGAATTATACAATCAAATAAATTTTTGAAATTTATCAAAAGCGATATTTTCTTATTAGCCGCATGCTAAGAGTTATTTGACCAAGATTTTGCTACTTATGGCATCCTTTTATGTTCTGATAATTTCAGAATTTATACATGTCTGTTAAATTTGTGTTTTATTTGTATTATTTTATATATTTATTCATAGGGAAGTTTTTTTTTTTAATGGAAATTAGCCGTAAGAAAATGATGAACTCTTTGTTTTAAGGGCAAACGGATTAATTTTTCGTAATCGAGCTCTGCGTGATGTAGATAAATTAAAAAATATTTCATGTTTTTAAATTGTTTTTAAAACCATAGACAATCAGTATACCGAGATGAACTTTGCAAACAAATTCCATTTGAAAAAAAATCCTAATCCTATATGGTGATCTAAAAATTTTAATTGTACGATTACAAATATGTTAGATTTGTGTTTTTTCAATATTATTCTTTTATTTCTTTATAAAAGAAGTATTAATTTCGTTAATTTGTCTTTCACAAATATGTTAGATTGGTGGGTTTTTTAATATTATTCTTTTATTTGTTTATAAAGAAAGTATTAATTTCGTTATGCAAAAATAGTCAGAAACAAATGCTGAAAAATGTTTGTTGCTTTATGTGTAAAATGTTTATTATTATTATGTATTGAAACGGGTATGTATGATAAAATTTAAAAAATCATACTTAAAAATTATTTTAGAAAATATAATACATCAGTCAATTAAGATACAATTTTTAAATTGCATTTCAAAGTAAATTTTTTTCCCTATGCGACGAAAATTGAAAATGTACGATGGTCAGAAGATTAAAAAATTGCAGTAGCGAAAATTTCAAGACCGAAATTTTATCGTGAAGTGCTGCCATTCGCAAAATGACGTCAGCGTTACGCACAGATACTTTTGTTCTTTATAATATAGATACTTAATCAGTAAAATATGATAAAGATCAGTTATTAGGATGTGATTATCAATTGAGGATCTTATGCTCGGTATTCCCGAATGAAAAACAGCAATTTTCACCTTCTCGAAATTTGCATACGCACTTCTTATATCCATATTCATCATTTAAAAAAAAAATTATTTTGTTTGAGCATTTAAAAATCATTTTAACTCACAACTTGAAGTCACGATTGTCAGCAACATCTTTTATGTGAACAGACTCACTCTTTACTTGAGATTCTAATCTCAATTCCGGAGAGTAAAAATTTCCGTAATTTATGATTTTTAGACGCATTTGTGTTAAAATGTTTAGTTTTATCAAAGAAAATGATCGTTTTCTTTTAAATATGACTTCATTTTCACTTAAATAAGCATTTCGCTTGTGTCTGAAACTTAGTATCAGTACACATGCAGAAGGAAAAACAATATAGAAAATTTATGAGGAAAAATGCGTGTTTTCAAAATCAGTACGTCATTTTCCGTTATTATGCCCCTAATATAATATTCTGCTCCTAATGGGATTTTGCGACACAAAACTCTATGCAAGAATTTTGAATTTTTATCAGAAAATAGCATGAATAAAGATAAAAATACCTCAATATTTCTCTTGTCTGCAATAATGAAAGCTATCTAATTTTCACCATTTTGAAGAAATTTCATAAATGCTTTTAAAATTAAAATATAAAAGTGGGGATATTAAAAAAACAAAAAAACAGATACTGCGATCACATCTGCAAATGAAGAGCTTTTAGTTTAAAAAACATATTAGTAAAATTGGTTCAATGAAAGATCAGGGCTGATGACTAAAAAACACACTTGTGTTTTAAATATATAGATTATATAAAATTAGGAAATAATAAATTAAGCAAATTATGTTATTTTGATAAAATTATAGTAGAATGTCCTAAAGAATAGCATTAAAATTTTATTATTCGAGAGAATTTTGGATGAAAACTTCAGGAACATGATATTATTTTAAACCACGAATTATTTGTTTGCTTGTCTATCTCGGCGAAGCAAATCCATCCAGGCGAGAATCATCAATTTCTATAATATAAATCGCTATTATTGTCATGTCACCTCTGTTTTATAAAGACGCTCTAAATTTTTGTAAAACATTGCGTTTTATCAGTGTGTTATTTCGATTATTATTTTCAAAAGTGAAGCATTTTCACCTGTGAAGAATTTCAAAGCAGCTGGGCTGTGAAAATGACGTACTTCTACAAAACATAATTCAGTTTTAAGACTTAAAATACATTCTTTTTTATAAAATGACGTCATAAAGCAATCCACTTTTACAATACAATCTTAAACTTCGTCTATAGAAAAGTATGCATATGACGTCATTGTCACGGAATAACAGACAATATTTTAATTTCAACTTTTTTTTCATGTTTTATGAGAAAATGGCAACAAAAAGATACAGTATCTCCTATTTTCGACTATTTTATTTTTACTTTCAATGAATTTCAATAGAAATGGGGTACTTTTGTTGCCACAATAAGAAAAATGGTATTAAAAACTACAAAAAAATTAATGTCTCAAAAATAAATTAAGGTACAGCTTTCAAACAAATTGCATTTAAAAGAACATTTTTTTCCTCATACGAAGGTGTAAAAATTTTAAATGTGCGATGTTTAGACGTTTAAAAATTTGCAGTAGAGAAGATTGCAAGACCATTCACAAAATGACGTATGCGTTACGCACAGATATATTTGTCCTTTATAATATAGATAGATAGATACAGTAAACTCTGTCCTCTTTTCAATAAAATTTATTCGGAGTTCGTACAGCGATTTTTGAATTTTTAACGAACTTTTTTATGCCATTTTTAGTGTTTTTTCGTATTTTTCGGCAATTGTTTTTAACATTGGTAAAAGGAATTCGGATTCAAACTTTTAGTCTAATGTAGTAAATTTTGTCCGCTACGATTTTTTTAATTTTAAAGATTTTTAATGCGATTTTTAGCATTTTGCATCTATTTTTTGTCATTCGTATAAAAGAGGCCGGTTACAATGTTTTACCTAATTATAATAAATTTTGTCCCCTACGATTTTTGAATATTTAGCAATTTTGAATGCAACTTTTAGTAATTTTTTGAGTCCCGCGGCGATTTTTTGACATTCATAAAAGAAATTTGATTTCAAACTTTTATCCTAACATAGAAAATTTTGTCGTCCACAATTTTTGAATTTTAACGATTTTTAATGCGATTTTCACTGTGATTTTTAACTTTTTTCCAGTTCCACCGCGATTTTTTGACTTAGTAAAAGGATTTCGGTTTCAAACGTTTAGACTAATATAGTAAATTTTGTCCCTTTCGATTTTCGAGTTTTAGCGATTTTTAATACGAAATTCAATGTAATTTTTAGAGATTTTTGCGTTCTGCGTCGAATTTTTGTCATTTATGAAAGAAATTCGATTACAGTTCGATCTTTTACCCATTTTTGTAAATTTCGACAACAGCAATTTTTTGATATTTAGCGATTTTAATATGATTTTGAGCATTTTTAATAATTTTTGACCCCAGCGATTTTTAGTAGTATTTTTAAAGCGACTTTCTGTAAGAGTTTTAGCGTTTGTCGAGACCAGAAGCGGCTATTTTTGGCATTCGCAAAAGGAATTCAATTTCAAACATTTAGCCTAATATGGAAACTTCGTCCTCTACTATTTTTGAATTTTATCGATTTTTATTGTGACTTTCAATGCCGTTATTAGCGATTTTTAGAGTTCAGAGGCATTTTTTTAAAGTTTGTAAAAGGAATTCGGTTTCAAAATTTTAACCTAATATAGTAAATTTTATCCTCTACGATTTTTCAATTTTAGCAATGATCATTGTGGTTTTTAGCAATTTTTTGACGTCCCCCGTCGATTTTTTGTCTTTCATGAGATATTTCTTATTACAATGTTTTACATCAGCTATTTTTGAATATTTAGCGACTCTTGGAATTCCGCGGCAATTTTTTGAGATTCGGAAACAGAATTTGATTTTAAACTTTTAATATATTATAAATTTTCTCTTGATTTTTGTGTTTTAGCTATTTTAATCCAAATTTTCGGGTTTCACGAGCGCAGTCGCAGTTGTGATGCGCAGTAACTCAGGGCAAAACATTACTGAGTTTCATAGGGCGGACCGTGTATTTTTTGACATATCTTGCTTTAATTTACCTAGATATGCAGAAAATTTGAGCTTTCTGGTCAAAATTAGGTGTGTGGATAAATTAATTTGAATGAATGCCCATGCAGGTCAATTTATAAACCCGTATATACATCTCGAAACGTGAATGAGGAGACATTTATGGGCGCATGTGCATATATTGAAACGATATTAATAAATGCCCGTAAAACTGCAACTTTTTAAATGGTAAATAAAATTTTAAAATGTGATCCCACCTATATTGTAAAGTAAAAGTGTATGCACGATGTTAAAATTATACCATTATATAATCAATAAACCTATTTAGTTTATATAATCTGTGAATGATAATGAGTTAATTGAAACAAATTCATGCATTATAAGATTAAATTTAACTTCGTGAGCCGGAAAATAATCAACTTCGATCACTTATAGAAACCAAATTAAATTAAACAAAATGTGTGTTGGTTAAAAGTATTTTATACTTTTTCTTAACAATTTAAAATGTGCGTTACGGCTCCTGTCCCTGCCAGCGAAGAGACTCACGAGTTACTGCTAATCCTACGGGGAGGGATTTTTCTAGTATTTCATTTGCATTTCGACATTTTAATTTTTTTTTTTTTTTGCATGGGATAGCCGGGGTCCGTCTCTACATCGTACCTTTTTTACCCGGCTGCCAAGAAGGGTTATGTGTTTTACGCGTATCTGGGTATGTGGATCTAGACACACGGCAGTGTGTCAGCCAAGTTCGCCTGACATAGCCGTGTGTTATTTACACGAACCATTTCGATCTGTTTTCATCAAATTTCAATGCTCTACAACTGAAAATCTATGAGACCTACGTACTTGTTATACGAAATGTGTTGTAAGGCCACCCTAACTACCTAAAATCCAAAATTTTATAAATAACGCATAATTAGTTTCCGAGATAATGACATTTGAAAATGTCTGATAATCGATAATTTTACCACTGACTGACTGACTCACTCACTCATCAAAAAGATCTCGTATATCTACTGCAGCTACAGACTTCAAATTTGGTGCGAAGTTCCTTTATACAATAAAACTAAGGAAAAAAATAAAAAAATTGTGAAAATCGATGAATTACCCACTTGGGGGTGCCGATTTTTACTTTACCATTGCGTCTATTAGGCGAAATTTTAATTTGCCGTAGGTGGGGACGCTGTTCTGTCGCCAAATACTGCCAAGTTTCTCGCCAACATGGCGATATATCGCCAAATTTGGCGACCAAAATTAGTCGTCAAAAGAGACGCCACCTTGGCGATATCTCTAATATTTCGCCAAATTCCCATAGACTTCCATTGTAAATTGTAAATCTATCTACTTACTGGGGGTTTATCTGGGTTTACTTGCTTACAGAAAATCAACAAACTGAGATATTCTGTCTGTCACAGAGCCCGTTCTCAGAAACTATACATGTTGGAGACGTGAAATTTTGCATATTTACAGCTGAACACCTCACATCAAATGGCAAATCATAAAATTTTGAAAAAGTTGTAAATTTAATCCTTTGGGGTCTCACATGTGTATTTTAAGCAATCCTTTCTAAGTGAGCCCCTAATTAAGTTGGAGGCGTGAAATTTTGCATACTTATAGCTGAACACCTCACATCAAACGACAAATCATAAAATTTTGAAAAAGTCGTACATTTAACCCTTTGGGCTCCCCCATGTGTATTTTAAACAATTCTTTCAAAGTGAGCTTCTAATTAGGTTGGAGGCGGGAAATTTTGCATACTTATAGCTGAATACCTCACATCAAACGACAAATCATAAAATTTTGAAAAAGTCGTACATTTAACCCTTTGCGCTCCCACATGTGTATTTTAAACAATTCTTTCTAAGTGAACCCTAATTAGGTTGGAGGCGTGAAATTTTGCATACTTATAGCTGAACACCTCACATCAAACGACAAATCATAAAATTTTGAAAAAGTCGTACATTTAACCCTTTGGGCTCCCCCATGTGTATTTTAAACAATTCTTTCAAAGTGAGCTTCTAATTAGGTTGGAGGCGTGAAATTTTGCATACTTATAGCTGAACACCGCACATCAAACGAGAAATCATAAAATTTTGAAAAAGTCCTACATTTAACCCTTTGAGCTACCACATATGTATTTTAAGCAATTCTTTCTAAGGGAGTCCCTAATTAAGTTGGAGACATGACTTTTTGCATACGTATAGCTGAATACCTCAGACCACACGACAAATCATAAAAAATTCAAAAACTCTTATATTATTTACTCCTCTGGGCTCAAACTTGTCTGTTTTAAGCAGTCTTTCTAACCTCCGCCCTTTTCACCTGGGGAGCACTTTTCCAACTTTTGCCGACACCCCTTTGACCATTCTTTCATATTATGCACCATAGTCTTACATATTTTAGTTCCACTTTTTATCGCCAGGGGCGCCTACTTATCTCGGGTGCTATGGGCTCAATCCCCTCGACTAATATATCTACGGATAGTATGTAAAACGGAGTTTCGTTCGGATAGAGGTTTGTTTAGAATAGAGTGCGCCCCTGGTTGCGAAATGTGGAACTAACAGATTTTTCAAAAGGATAAAGTGTTTTGAAAGGAATATTAAACGAAACCCTCTGAGCGATTTGTGATCACACTTAGCCACTTGTTATTTTTAAAATCATCAGAGAAAAGCTTATTTAGTTAATTAAATTTGAAAATCCAGGGAGGGGCAATGTCCTTCCTCTGCACTGCCTCTTTGCCCGAACCCATGGATGAATGATACATAGTGTGGCATAAGCACATAACTTTATTTTTCACTTTCAGTACAAAAAAGCAGGCCCAGCTATAGGATATTTAATTGGAAAATTTAATATAGGAATTTAATAGGAATTGTTGTTTCAGAAACAATAAAAATTTCGAATTAATACATTTCGTTTCAAAACATGCATTCAGTGTAGCAGTATTAAAATATAGATTTCTGCCGCAAATTGACAGCCAAACAGTTCGTTGTAGGAAATTTAAATTAAAATTGAATGTTGCTTGGTGAATAAAATAGTCTCATGTAAACGCATTAAAAAGCATTAAGTAAAGTGTCTAAATATATTGTAACTTTACAAAAAGTAATGATATCTAACAAACACATAGCTGTGAAAAAAGAGAGCCAAGTTCTGTAAAGACAATGGCAAGAAAAGAAGTGATATCTAAGTGTGTGCCAAGTTCAAATAAAATTCACTCAAACTTACCTACTGAAGTATTATAGCATTTTTTAAATTGTTTAGAAATAAAAATTATTGATAGCATATTAATAATAAATCTAGAACTTGGCAAGTTTTTGATAAATGTTATGCCTATCAATTTCATGTCTTAATAAAATGATGATGTTAATATTAACAAAAATGTCATTATAAAAAAAAAATATAGTTATTATTATAAACAAATGACTCATGTTAAAGGTTTGATAAGCCAATAAATACACAAATACATCCCGGCTCGTCTTTGGTTATCACTCTAGCACCCACCCTTCGGAAACCTCAATGCAAACAGACTAAAACGCCTGAGAAAGAGACAGATACCTTTACGCTTGTTCTTGGTCATCCCTCTAGAGACTGCACCCCTTTAACCCTTCAGGGGCAAAGAGCTTTTATTCGTGACATGATGAAAGGATTCAATCACACCAGAATTTAAAAACAAATTTATTTCAAAATGGGTAAAAGCTTCTTTTCACGTATTTAATAAAATTAAACTTTTTAGTCCTGGATTCTAGTGTCAATGTGGCATTTTGCAGTTAAAATTAGGTGGGATATATTTTATCCCACCATCCTTCAAGGGGAAGGAGCTCACTCAAATGAAGGCTACCAAACATGAAATAACAAGTTTAGATATAATAATGTCATTAATAAAAATAAATGACTTGTAGGTAAAAACTTTCCAAGTTCTCGATTTATTATTAATATGCTATCAATAATTTATATTTCTAAATAATTTAAAAAATGCTATAATACTTCAGTAGGTAAGTTTGAGTGAATTTTATTTGAACTTGGCACCCACTTAGATATCACTTCTTTTCTTGCCATTGTCTTTACAGAACTTGACTCTCTTTTTTCACAGCTATGTTTTTGTTAGATTTCTTTATAGCCTCGAAACATCCCAACTTCTGGATGGATTTTAACGAATGAGGTCTATCGATTCATCTGAACCGTCCGATGGTTATAGGCTAGGTTTTGTTTTTATAAATTCAAAATGGCGGCCGTAAAATACGAAATGGCTGTAGAGACGAAAAAAATTTTTACGCACTCTATTGAGTGGCATATCATTCGATAGGTCTTTCAAAATGAAGACGATGTTTCATTGACTATTTTACAGTCAGAAGCTCCGTTTAAATATTACACAACTTGGAAGATGTGTAGGTAGGATCTCTAGCTTTACTGCAATTCTAACCCTCATAGACATCAGCCTCATAAAAACAGTGTTTATAGATAGGAACTAACAATTAAACACAACTTAAAAGTCATCAGTACAAGTAAATAAAAAAAAATATGTAAGTAATATAAAAAATAGTTTCACATTGATGAGAAATAATTAATCAGTTCGCTTTTTACACAGTCGGGTTTTTTGATTTTTTAAATTTAATTTTTACTTGTTACTATTTCGATTTTGGTCGCAGATATTTTTTATAAAGTTATTTTCACTTTCAAAACCGCTTCTGAAAATGAAAGTGTCATTCTAAAAAATATATGCAACCAAAATTGAAAAAGTAAAACGGATCTCGGCTATCCAATGCAAAAAAAAAAAAAAAGAAAAAAATTAAAAATGTCGAAATGCAAACGAGATACTGGAAAAATCCTTCTCCATAGGATTAGCATTAGCTCGTGCGTGCCTTCGCCAGCAGGGACAGAAGCCGTAAGGGGGTCCGGGACACAGGGGCGTCGCCATGGGGGGGGGGGGTTAGGGGGGGAACATCCCCCCCCCCCCCCCAATATATGTGAAGTTGGGAAATTTGAGCTTAGAGTTGGGAAATTCTAGATTTTTGAGACATTTCCTTTTCTAGTAAAAAAATTACGAAATTTTTGTTTTGGTGATTATGTATTTCTGAGTACTGTAACAGTACACATGTTAAATTATCAAAAGAAATACAAAAAGAAACCAGCCACACTCAATCTATCATTGTGTTTTTCAGTTCTACAAAAATATTATACATCTACCAGACCTAAATTCCTCTACTCCTATCCATCAATAGCTGATTATCCATTTCCTTTATTTCCTCCAAAACTTTGTTCCGTTCTCACAAATTTCACCCTACGTCCCCTTCTCGTTCCAAAAGAGAATCCTGCTATTTTAATCCAAAGGGATTGCATCTTCTTTTGAAAATTGGAGATCACTTGCAGCACAATAGAAAGGAATGTAATTACCTACTTGAAAACAGATGGGCAAGAAGATTTGATGAGTTTTCACAAATTGCACTAATTTTAGAGCTAATTGCATGATTTTTGGACAATCTTTTACTCAATCTCGTGATTTTTTCCGCAAAAATTAGTTAACCCTTCGTTTTAAAGAAAAAAGCGTTATATGAGCAAATATGAATATAAGAAGTCGCTAGTTTAGATAAATTTGTCACATTTTACATTTATTTGTGTGCGGAAATATATATCAGTACTGTTCGTTTATATTTATAGGTGTTTATGAAATTTTAAACCAAAAATCCAGTGTTGTATCTTTAAAACTGTACTAAAAAATGACTATAAATCTCAGCACGAAAGAACCCTTCATAATAAGGAAAATACTTTTCGTGCAAGGTTTTAGAGCATCTAAAAATCCATTCGAGGACGAAAAAGCTAAAAAGTGCACCATTTGAATTTGGAACAGAAATATGACCATGAAAGCAGTCCATCAACTGAAGAAAAAATCGACATGCATTGTAACACTGACACGTTGCACTTGAATAAAATTTTGAATCAATAAAGATTTTCCTATAGACAAGTTCACAAACAGTTATGAATATTAGAATGTGACTGAAGAATCTACTTCCGAAAGCACCGTTGGTTTCACCAAAGGGAATAGATAAAAAATATAGTACATCAATGAACATTGATACACACAAGTTTTACAGGAAAGAATTATAAGAAATACAAAATAAAAACTTAGTAATGGGCTTAAATGACAATGTTCCCTATATCAGGAGAATATTGCACCAATACATTTCATATTTAAATTACAATTGTGCAAGGCAAATTCGAGTATCACTAACTTAGGAAAGTTAACAATGTTTCCATCTAGATATGACAAACCAGATGTACATGACTTGCAGAGTCAAATAGAAATAAACCAAATCCCAACTCACTTAAAAAACCTTTTTCTCATGCCTTGAAATTGAAAGACTATTTGAACACGCCGTCAAACTATATACTCGTATCTTAACATTCACAGCAGCTTATCTTTATGGCATTGCATCTAATGAAAGAATCTTTAGTGAAATAAAAATTTTAAAAATATATATTGCAAACTACAAAGAGGGATGACAGACTTGACAGCCTAATGGTTTTAAAATGTGAAAGTGAAATAGTGGATTTTATTAAATTGGACGATGTTATCATCAGGTTGGCTTCTTTGAAGACCAGAAGAATTAATGTTAAATGAAAACTAGTCGGATGTGCCAATCCCAAAACTTTATTCTATCCAATACATGTTAATACTTCAAAATTTGCAATCACAATGCAAAACGAATTCTAAAGGAATAGATCCGTTTAATTGTGTGAATTTAAAAAGGAGATAAAAGCATCGCATTTTTCCAACAAATCATTGAATTTGGGCGCACACCCAGTTAAATGTCTGCAACCAAAATTCCAAACCCAAAGAGCACAAAAGCGATACCTTTGGACAATATACCCCAAGCCCAATAAGGAACTGCAACCGAATATGAAATTTTCAGATTAGTTTTTCAGATATAGCTAACGCAAAAATCGTGAAAAATGCTTCACAGCAGTGCCACCTGTTATATGATATACACAAAAGCCTAATAAGCACCAAATTATGTCAAGGTTTAACAGAATATGAAGCTTGATCAAATTCCGTGCAACAGTTTTTGAGATATAACTATCGCTAAAATCGTGTAAATCGTAAAAAATGCAGCATAGCATTTTTTGGGTGATTTACACCAAAAACTAATCATCATTAATTTTTTATCAACGTATAACTGAATCTAAAGTTTTATTAAATTCCACGCATTAGTTCTTGAGATAGAGCGCCCACAAAATTTGTGTCACATACACACAGACAGACATTTTCTAAAAACAGTCAAGTCGTTCTAAAACGTATCAATTATAGGTACACATTCCCAAAGTTTTTAAGGAGCCAGTGGCTCCTAAACCCAAATAATCCAGTGGCCACATTGTGAAAGAAATGCATAAACGCAATAGCAATTATATGAGAAAAAATTTCAGGAAATCAAAGTAAAAAATAATCTAGAAATGTACAAAAGAAAAAGACTAATTACATCAAATTTGTATAGTTCATTTAATCACCCAATTCTTTTAATTTGGATATAAATTAAGTATAATATAAATCTTAAGCTATGTACTGTCAGAAGATAAAGTTGGGCAAGACAGAGGTGAAAAAATATATATCTATAAGAATAAGCTAAGGAATCGTGGTAGTGGGGAATATTAGGAAAACAATATTTCTTATTTTCATTTTGCCATACAAGAGTTCATAAAAGAAAAAAATAAGAGTGTGTAAGATTATTTTGCACTATAAAAGTCAAAACAGAATTCAAGCATTTGTTTTTCAACAATACACAAGAAAAATTATCTTAAAAAACAATCTTATCACAGATTATTACAGAGGTGAGAAAAATATCAAGAATTTCGACAAGTGGACGCCGAAAAATTCAATTTTGTCAATCGTTAGCAAAACTAGTTGGATGTACCAATCCCAAAACTTTCTTCTATCTCATACATGTTAATTCTTCAAAATTCGCTATCACACTGCCAAAATTAAATGGCAATCTATGCATCTCATGAGGATTCTAACGATGTGAAATTCCGTGCATTAGTTCTTGAGATATGACTATCGCTGAAATCGTCTAAATTCAGCAAAATGCTGCCTAGCAGCGCCACCTATTGGGTGATTTATACCAAATCCTAATCAGCAACAATTTATGTCAACGTCTGACTGAATCTGAAGTTTGGAGAAAATCCGTACATTAGTTTTTGAGATAGAGCAATAGCGAAAATCGTGAAAATTTCTGCATAGCAGCGCCACCTATTGGGTGATTAACACCAAAACCTAATTAACAACAACTTGTGTCAACATACAACTAAATCTGAAGTTAGATGAAAATTGGTCCATTAGTTCTATTGATAGAGCTATTGAGGCAATCGTGGAAAAGGCAGCAGAGAAGCGCCACCTGTTGGGCGATTTACACCAACACCTAATCAGTAGCAAGTCATATCAAGGACTAACTTAATCTGAAGTTTGATGAAAATCCGAGCGTTAGTTCTTAAGATAGAGCTATTGGGGAAATCGTGTAAATCCTGCAAAATTCATCATAACAGCGCCACCTGTTGGGCGATTTACACCAAAACGTAATCATCATCAATTCATATCAAGGACTAACTAAATCTGAAGTTTGATAAAAATCCGTGCATTAGTTCTTGAGATAGAGCTATTGCGAAAATCGTGAAAAATGTAGCATTGCAGCGCCACCTGTCGAGCGATTTACACCAAAAACTAATCAGCATCAATTTGTATTAGGCACTAACTGAATATCAATTTTTATTAAATTCCGTGCATTAGTTCTTGAGATAGAGCGCCCACAAAATATGTGTCACATACACACAGACAGACAGACTCACAGAGTCACAGACAGACATTTTGTAAAAACATGTTTTTTGGAATCTCTGAGCCCTAAAACGTGTAAATCCGTCGAAAACCGGAATTCGAAAATTTTTATGAATCCAATACTTTCTTGTAAAGATAGAAGAAAGTAAAAAGTACGAATTTTGTCAAAGAATCCCCAAAAACACGTGTCTTTCTATCAAAGAATTGCGGGGAAAATGCGAATTTTGCCATTGTTTGCAGAAAAACCATCAACTTTGTCAAAGGATAACAAAAAAAAAAAAAAAAAAAAAAAAAAAACTTACCGATTCTATAAGGATCTCGGAAAAAACGATAATTCTGTAAAAGGGTCGCTAAACAGACAACGTGAATTTCGGCAAAAGATTGCAGAAAAACGTGAATTTCGTCAACAGATTGCAGAAAAAATGCGAATTTTATCAAAGGATTGCAAAACAAACCGGCGAATTTCGTTAAAGCATCGCGAAAAAACCCATGATTTTCATAAAAGGATCGCGAAAAAAACGTGATTTTTGTCAAAGGATCGCTGGAAAAAAACGCGAAATTCGCCAATGGATGGCGACTTAGATGCCGAAAATTGGTCGCCAAAGCAAAAAATTAAGTCGAAACGGTGCGACTGGCGATCGTGAATCTGCACCAATAATATGAATCCGTCGAAAGCCGGAAGTCGAATTTTTTTTTTACGAATTCAATACTTTCTTCTTGTAAAGATAGAAGAAAGTAAAAAGCTGGTTGGATTTCTTATTCAAAAAACAATAATTGGAATTTTTATGTTTCGAGTTAAAAAAAATTTCTACCATTAGTTTTATACACAATTTTTTCAAAAACAATTATCAGATTTCTCAACCCTATTTTCAACCATCTGCTGTAGTTTATAATTAAAAAAAAAAAAAATTATTTAATTTTCTAATGCAAATTTTTCTTTCATATTACTACAAAAGGAAAATGGGTATGAGCATTATTTTTATAAATCAATTAAAAATCAGACTCACTGTATTTTCACATGCAAAAATGGCATCATTTTGAACAGATACTACTCATTTTTCATATATAAATTTTTAAGCCTTTACTATAAGTGTTACCATAGTACCTTTATTTAAATGTAACATCACGACTAAAAGTATATAGAAAATTGCGTCATTTTCATGTAATCATTGTAGATTTAATTTTCACGAGCGATAATGTAAGTTTCCATTTAAAAAATATTGTTTTATCATCAGAGGAGGAGACTTGCTCTTCTGAAATTAATGTCCATTATCTATAAAGTAAAAGCTTTATTTTCAAACTGTGCAAAAGTAAAATTTCACGAAATGTTACATTTAGTTCCTTTTTTTATAGTATTGTCAGGGAAATGAAATATTTTCTGTTACATGTGCCAATGAAATTCTGTATTCTCCCTTATAAAGCAGCGGGAATTTACTACTATTGTGTCAAAGTAATTAATTTTTTCCTCATTGTCGTTTTAAAGATTTATAGCTCAGAAGGTAGTGTCACAGATGACAATAATATAAATAATGAGACAGGCAGTTAACTGTTGCACCAGAGAGTGGTGTTGCCATAGCAACATCATACGCTCTGCTGCAATGTGAAATGAGTGATTACTGATGATGTCTTCGATTAGGTTTTCCATCAGTGTTGGTATTCATTTCACATTGTAGCAACATAATGTCAACATTAAAGCCAAACCATACATATAACAATTAAGAAAACAAAAGTAAGTTCCTACTGCCATTTTTTAAATGAAGAATTGAAGCAGTTATCTCTTTTGTCAGGGGTCGTCCCTGCCCTCCTGGACCCCTGTTTAAAGTAATTTTTGAACACTTAAATCAAAAAGGAAAATCGTCCTTGCCCTCCTGGACCCCTGTTTAAGGTAATTTCTGAATACTTAAGGGACAGTCCCCCTTTTCAACAATTTTCTTTATTTTAAATTTTAAATATGATTCAAATGGTGAACTCACCGAATTTCAATGTTCAACTAAAAGTACATTTTGAAAAAAAAATTAACTGTGTATTTAATTAAATTTTTTAAAAAGTTTATAAAAATTTGAATTTTTTTAATCCCTACTACTTTTTAAAAAATTGATATTTCTGCCCCCCCCACCCTTTTTTTTAAGATTTTCAAATGTGTACTACACAAGCTTGCACGTAGATTTTTAGACATATCTAATATTACATTTATTATGATTTTTTTTTACTGATATATATATATAGTGCAAAACGATGAAATCTAACACATCTTCATATACATTTTTTTTTTTTAAATAACAAAAAACATGAAGGCTAATTCCATGTGTAGATTTATCACATATATAATAAAGAACATGCACAAAAAAAGCTTAAATCTCTGTCTCAAATACAGAAAAAGCCTTAAAACATGAAAGGATGAAAGTGAACAAAATATGAAAATGGAGAAAAAGCCATTTAAAGTTTTAATTTGTATGGGTAATTGTGCAGAGTGTTTTAACAAAATTTACAATATCTCGCGATATACCGGGTGTCCTAAAAAGGACTGACTGATTTTAAAATTCAATAACTTGCAAACGGTGACAGATATTTAAAAAATTCTTGCAGGAGGGTTATGCATAAAGTCAAAAGTTTTTTTACAGTGATTTTCGATTTTAGTTCGAATTACAAACAATAGACGCTAAATACAGGCTCGATTTTTTAGCTTTTCTGATCTTCTATGCGGAAAAAGGGGGTTAAAATGTATTGAGCGGGCCACGAAGTACCAAAAATCGAGCCCGAATTTAGCGTCTATTGATCGGAGCGATATCTATTGTTTATAATTCGAACTAAAATTGAAAATCACTGTAAAAAAACTTTTGACTCCATGCATAACCCTCCTGCAAGAATTTTTAAAATATCTGTCACCGTTTGCAAGTTATTGAATTTTAAAATCAGTCAGTCCTTTTTAGGACACCCAGTATTTACCGTATGGATAAAAATGAGGTGTCAAAATATTCACAATTAAACAGGCTTTCATTTAATATTAAAAAAGAAAAATCAATTTTTGACCAATTTTAAGGTAAACTGCCCCCTTAAATCAAAAGGAAAAATAAAAGTAAATTTTATTTTGTGGAAAAGAGGGATCGTACCCCTTCCCCAGACAACAACAAAAAAAAGTTAGATTCATTTTCTCTCTGTGTTTCATTATTTTAAACTGTTTGAAAAGAGTAAATTTTGTTTTTTTCACAGTCAGAGAAAAAGAAAATTAAGGAACGGCAAT
Organism: Maratus speciosus; assembly: GCA_963932465.1. Taxonomy (NCBI): domain Eukaryota; kingdom Metazoa; phylum Arthropoda; class Arachnida; order Araneae; family Salticidae; genus Maratus; species Maratus speciosus. The sequence continues at coordinate 21,212,338 of OZ010792.1, read as the reverse complement.
TGCATTTCCTTGATTCCCTTGTGGGCTTTGAAAAACGCTTAATTTTTATTAATTTACACGTAATTAATGTCTGTGCAAAAGAAATTACCGCGCAAACAATTCTTACACGTTCATTTCGATACGAATACGAACGTAAACAAACAAATACGACTGTCTCTCCCTTTCCCCAACCTGCAAGTATACGCATGCGCAAGCCAAGTTCTTATGTCGTAGTGTGAACGCAATTTTTTCGATTCTTGGACCTGAAAGACCAAAGCTGACTTTACAATGGCTTGGAAGCGAAAAAGTCACGTGATCCAGATAGACGGTTGAACGCGCGCAATCCGACTGTAGTTGCTACTATCTCGCTATGCTGTGTGCTGTAGCTGGCTGTCTCTGTTTGTACATCAGTGTTTAGTTAGATGCGATAAAATTTGAAAATATTTATTTTAAATGCTATTGATATGTGCTCTTAAACCGTTGATCATGGATTACATCGTGTACGGAGAAATTTTTAACGCAGTAATTGGTTATTTTACTGCCAAAAAGAGCTATCAGTTTAAGCCTAACTGTTATTGCATTATCGGAGGAAGTAATGTGAGTTCATATATAATTATATTTCTCTTTTTATTTTATATGTATGTTTAAAATGTGTTTTTATAAGCACTTATAATTGAAGTGTGATGTATATATATATTTCATTAATACAGTACTCTGGTATCTAGGAAAAGGTGTTCAAAAAAAAGTTTAGTATTGTTCTTAGTGTATAATCAGTAAGTGTAACCCTTCTTTATATATTATGGAGAATAGTACTCATTTTCTAAGATATAATAACAGTGAATCAAAGATTAATATCTTACCCCCCCCCCCCCCCTCTTTAAAAATTTAAGTACTCTTTTTCAAGCATCTCATTTTTTGAAAATACTCTGTCTTTCCAGCTCTAGGTTGTGAAGTGGTCTTTCTGTGAGAGTAGCGCTCAATTTTTATATAAACAAAAGTATTTATTTTTAAACAGCAAAATTATTCAGTTTAATGTATGTACATTTGTTTAAAACAATGAAAATGATAGTACTCAGTACTGGTTATTTAATTGTAGTACACATTTGATTAACTTCATTTTAATTTAGCAATTATAGATTGCTCTGATTACTTTTATAATTTCTTGTATATAATACTTTTCAGATACTGGTATAAATGAAAATATTTATTGAAAAACAAAACATTTTAATACTGTTATTATCCAAAAATGTACAATTAAAATAACTTTCCAAATCCCAAATGAATTTCAAATATTAACTTAATATGTAATGCAGTTATTGAAGATGTCATCTTTCTGCGGTCAAGGGATTGAGTCAAGAAGGATATTTTTGGATTTTTATGACAGCTGGGTGCACTTTGCGAGGCAGGATCTTTATTTAATTTTCTGTCTGTGAGTGTACCTTGCTAGTTCCTTTATACTGGATGTTCCCACAAGAATATATTTCAAACTTGTCAAAGTCGTACTTGTTTACCAACACAATGTCCACACCACGCTGGCTGATGATCTGGTTTCAATTACAGTTTGTTAATATTAAGTTCATTTGGGGTTTGAAAGTTATTTTACCTATGCACTTTTGGATAACAGTTCTATTAAAAGATTCTTTATTTTTATTTAGTGTAGGGGAGAGTGGGGATACTTGAGCCACCCCTATTTTCTCTACTGTAGGTTAATTTTTCTTTCTAAAATTAGCAACACGATAATATTCTTATAGTTCTGCACATTAAAAAAAAAATCACATATCTTGGAACCATTTTGAAAGTATATAGTGATTAATAGCTGCTTTTTCCCTATCTAAAGTAAATATTTAGGTGAGTGTTTTTTATATTTTTTGTAATCGAAGTTTTGTTTTAAGCTGCAACAATATAGATAGATTTAATAAGTATAATTTCAGTTGTATTTGAATCTAAAATAATTCAAATAGATGCATTCATTACTTAGTAAAAGTCTGATAAACAAAAATGGTAGTAATGGGGATACTGAGATTGAGGATACATGAGCCATGCTATGCTCAACCATCCCTACTAGGAAATTAGAGATATGGGTGAAACAAAAAAATGTCTTTTTCATGTTCACAGATAATTTTAATTTTAATTTTTTAATTTTTTTTCGGGGTAAAATGAGGAAGAACTCTTTTTATTTATTTATTTTTTTTTCATTAAGGAATTAATTTGAAAACATACGTTTAAAAATGCATATTTTGTTAATGAAAATATCCTTTTTTTTTATTTTGACTAACAAAATAGTCTGTCTAGATAAATGTAGGCATAGTTTTCAATTTAACTTTTTGACTAATATTAAAATCACTTTTTAAAACTGATTTTACTGGTCATAATCTCTAATATTTTAACTAGTTAGGCCCAAAATATTAAAATATTTATTTTGTTAATGTAATATTTTAAGATTAAATATTGTATACTGAAATTGTAACCACTATTACTGTAAGTTTTTTAAAAACTTAACCACCAACTGAGGATGTTGCTATCATCAATGAAACCCAAGTTGAAATGATCCTTCGACCACCAATTATCACTACAAAAAATGATCGTGTTACTCGTTTTGTTTTCACAACTGGTTTCGAAGGACTTACTGCATCTTGATTTATCACTATGTAAAACATTTATAAAATAATAAAAAGAAAAATATTATTTTTGTAGGTATTTTTTAGTATTGGCTCAAGTATCCCTTCACCATGGCTCACGTATCCCCCTCATGGGGATACTTGAGCCACAATGTAAAAGAAAACGTAAAAATTTATTAAACAAAGAAAAATAGTTCAAAATTAACTGAAAATGGTTTTCAATTGAAGAAAAATTATCAAATTTTCAACTACAATATTTTATTTTGTTCTAAGTATAAAAAATTTAGAAAAGTGGCTCAAGTATCTCTATCTTCCCCTATTTTTATTACAAATGCAATAAGAATTCTAAAATTTGTAGCAACTAAATTAAAATGAAGTGATTCATATGAGTTAAATATTTTCAATGTTTAATAAAGAAACAAAGCACATGTTGTGAATACCATAAGCCAACGAAAATTTCACTTTTATGAAGTATGCGAAAATATTCTTGTTTACAAATAAATTTTCTTGTAAATACTGGTGTCATTCAACTATTTCAACATTTTATGAATACAAATACCTTGCCCCTGAAAGGGTTAAGTTATGTATTGTTATTATTAGGTATCCTACTTTTTTTTTTTTTTTTTTTTAATCTAGGTATGCTTTAGAAAAAGAATTGCTTCTTTGGCAAGTTTTACTCAATAACACAATATCTAAATGAAATATTTTAAATATTTTCCACTTAAACATTGCCGGTTAATAATTAAATACTTCAATATTTATTGATAACACAATTCCAATCCATTTTTTTTTATGTGCATATAAAAATATATTGAAATATGTTCAATATTTTTCCATATGATATTTCACGTTTGTTATTTTTAATTGGAAGATTTATTGAATTTTATAAATATTTTTAAAATCAAAGTAAATGTATAAAGCATGGAAAATTCATTTAAATATTGACAAAGTTTTAATTTTTTACTTCTAAATATATACTTAAAAACATATTAGCTGAAATACCAACTTTCAGTTAATATTTTCATGTAAAAGAAATTAATTTTTTTCTATAAACTGTTTCAATTCATAGATTAATAGCTCCCAGTTTAGCACATATTTAGTTTATTTTTACAATCATTATCAAGATTCAAGAGTCCACATTTTATTAACCCTCTTCTTCAAACAACTATAGCTAAAAATAGTCAGAACTCTTTTTAATAATTTTAAATGAAAAAAATGACTTGTTTGTTTTTATCTGCTAATTTTCATGTTAAAAAATATTTAAGTAATTCTTTATTGCTTTTCATGTTTTGACATGAAATGTATTTTCATAATGAATTACTTTTCACGACATAATTGATAGTTACAAGTTGTTTATATATTTATAAGAAAAAAAATATTTATGGATTTTCACTGCGAGAAAGTATTCTTATTTTTCTTCCTTGCCACCACTCCCTCACCTCATTTCCAAAGTTTGTAGGGACAAGAGTGGATGCTGCAAATGAGACAAAATGTCCAACCCTATCTAAGGCTGTTTAAACATTTTTTTTTATATTGAGTATTATGATATAAAATTGAAATTAAGAGGATTTTAGATAATTAAATTATTTAAATAATTCAGATCATTTAAATAATGTTTTATGAATACTCAAAATTTGCTATTGTTCAAATATTCAAAACATATTGTAATTTCAAAATGTATAAGGTGTATTACTATTTTCTGAAAGATATATTTCAAAATAATATTTATTATATATGTCATAGGCTGATTGAGAAATTCGACTTTTGCAAAGAGCCTAGTTTGCGAAGAAACATGCTAATTAGGGATGGGAAATCATACTGATAACACTGGTCGGCAACAAAATCCTCTGTAAAAATAATAGTTGATTCTTATTAGATTTCATTCTGGTAAATAAAAATATAGTAACGAAACTACTGTATCACAAACCATTTTTTTTTTTTTTGGTAGGAGGGTTTGCTTTTAAAATTAAGGTATTTTATATCTTGCTAAAATATAAGTGGAAATTTTGTAAATCTTAAAATGTAGATAATGTGTAAATTACCTGTAAATAAATGTATAAATATGATTACCCAAGTACAGCGGCATAAGGAATGAAAATATATTAGTGGATAGCAAATAGTAAATTCAGACACGAAAGGGGGGGGGGGGGGACATAAAAAGAAAAATACACTATACAATACAAGTATCAACAAATTAAATTTCCATGCTATATTTTATCAATTTCATATCTAAGACAGTGAAAACACTTCTTCCATGATTTCAATGATACCTTCTTCATGTTAGAAGAAACAGCAATTCTATGTTAGGTAAATAGTACAAATATTTATTTTGTTAAAAATACTCCAAATATTGATCATATTGAATCAATACCTCCAACAAAACATAAAACAAACTTCTGAATTCTTTAGGAGAAGTAACTCTCCACCGAAAAATCTATTTGATTTAATACAATTGATTTAAATAAAACAACCCTGGATAGACATTTTAGCTTTTGTGCAACCAAGTTCTGAAAAGTTTTTTCTTTTCTTTCCTTTGTGGCTGATTTGTGATGACATGTTTTTTGAAATACCAGATTCCTTAGAGGAGAAACTGCCCCCCCCCCCCAACTGTAACTTCTCCCAAATGGAACCTTTGGGGGGGGAGTAAATTGCCTCTCCCTAAATTAAAAAAAATAATAAACTTTATTTTTTCCTTTGGCGATTTAAAAAGAAAAATTAAAACTTATTATTTCTGAGTGATTTAAAACTGTTAAACATTAACAGAAAATATAATTAAGAAGTTTTCGTCGAAAAGAAGTGGCTGCCCCCCCCCCCCCGTGGAAGTTTAATTATGTTTATGAAAGTATTTGTATTGTAATAAATATCGCATCCGGCGCCGAGCTAATTTTCAACGCAAGCAATGCTTCGACCATCGACTTCTTCGTCTATCTGGGTCACGTGACCTTCTAGTTTCGATTTCGCTTCCGGGCCATAGTAACGTCGGCTATGTGAAAGACCCAGAAGACCTGACAGCGAACCTGACAGGCCTGTAAACGCAGCATAATGTATCGCGGTAGCCTGTCTTTTTCGTTAGCCTCGGACTTTACCCATGTGACGTCAAAGTAGGTATATAAAAGGAAAACACCAATAAGAGTGCAGAAATTTTTAACGCTGCTTCACCTTCGTCCAATAAACAGTCATTTTCGGATGGCTTTTGCCATTCCTGAATAAAGTGTTTTGTAGAAAAGTGTCTCAACTAATCCAACTTTATAACGTTAGTAGCAGTGCATGGCAGTTTTAAAATGATTTGCAAAGGATTTTCGAGGCTAACGAGAAAGACAGGCTACCGCGGTGGGTCCAATTCTTCTTTTTTTTACAGACCGCTGGAGTCACGTGATGCTCGAATGCACCAATGAAGGTGTGCGAAAAGAGCATCACGTGACTCCAGCGGTCTGTAAAAAAAGAAGAATCGGACCCACCGCGGTAGCCTGTCTTTCTCGTTAGCCTCGAAGGATTTTCACATGACGTCATCCGATCCTATTGTAGCCTCAATCCCATTCCAATGACTGTAAAGATATCTCATCGTATTATGTGACGTCTATGGTTTTTAAAACGAAACTAACTTGTCACATGATTAGAAGTGAAATGATCGTGTAAACAATCGATTTGACAACCGATTTTATGAAATGCATTTTGAAGACATTCATTTTTATTTGTAATTATGTTTATTTTATTTTTTCTATAGTAATTTCCAGTTATATTTTTATTTATTGGAGAAAATGTAAAAGCATTATATAGATTTCATATTGGTTGTTTTAATTATTATAGTCTTCCTGTGTTTTCAGGCTTTTTACGTTCGCTACAATATTGACCCGATATTTATTATCATTACATCAGTTTATAGATAATTATTTGTTGTATCATTATAAACAGACGTAATTCATTATTTTTTACTTATGAAAAAAACAAAGTAACATCTAGGGATAGCTTTGTACTGCTTGTAGAATTTTCACGCTATGAGCGGCAATGTTATATTTTTGTTCACAAAACACCTATAATCAAAGTTTTTAACTTTTTAAATTCACTTTTATTAATTGATTTTAAATTTTAGATTGAAATTTTTTTATTCTTTATATTCTTTTTGAAATGTTGTTTAGTAGAGTAAAATATGTAGCACATTCATTTATTTTTTTATTAAATGCAGCATTACGTGTTGTGTCGTTTTAATTAGTTAGCAAAAAAAGTGGGGGGGGGGGGGGGTTGCTAATATTATAGTTGTCCAGTTTATAACAATCTTTCATGTTTTCTTTTTATTGTACAACTCATGGAGCAATGTAGATTTTGTTCTTTTATATAATTGAATTTCTGTTTATCTATGATCCAGATAGATTCACTTTGCAAACACTTATTTTTGTTTTTTTTATTTGAAAGGTTGATGAATATTTTAAAGCAATTTAGCAACTTTTAGTATTAAAATAGGGTAGATGTGCCAGTAATGGACACCCCTTGATGTTTTTAGTTCATAAAAAAAATAACTATTAAATATTTAGCTTTAATTATTATTTTTTTTATAATTCCCCCTTCCATGTTTCATAAAACTGGGTTATTCTTGACACTTTTAATCAAACCAATCAGGAAGCAGAAAATAATGTTTCAAAGTTTCATTGTTTTTCTGTGAAAATCTTAATGAAGAGGCTAAGAGCTGTCTTTGTTTAATTAATTTATATATTCTTCATTTTCTTGAAAAATTTGAATGTTTTTGTTTGAGTAGCTATGGAAAACTTAGAATTTTATATACTAACGGCCATTTACAAAATTTCATTTATTTTTAAGGTTTTAAGAGGGGTGTCCATTACTGGGATGGTTAATTAGTCATTTTCCAGTAACGGACACCCCATGTAGACATGGCTAAAAATGCAATTTTAGTAATGTTTATGGTGCATAAAATATTTTGACTTAACTGCAAACCTAAATAATCAAATTTAATTTTTAAATTATACTTACCAAAATGTAATAACACCAAAACTTTTATAAATAGCTGCTTTTAAGTTATTTTATGTGATTAATAAAATTTCAATATTTTATTCTTTTTTTTATGTATATATATCTTGCATATTTTATAATCTGGCAATCAAACCAGCCAAGAAGCAGAAAATATTGCTTAATAGCACAGTCAAAGAGGGTTTCATAGGGCTTTAATACCTCTCCATTTAAATAAAAACAATTAAGTTAGAGATAAGCTATTAAAAATGTATTTTCTGCCTTAAATGTTCACTGTGCCTTATTGTGCTTAATGTGCCTTAATTGTGCTTAAGGCTTAAATGTGCCTTATTCACCTTTGACCAAAAAAAAAAAAAAGTAATATTAATGAAAGTTATAGGTAATATTCATGAAACTAGTAAATCTGCTGATCAGTGGCCTCAAACATAAGTTCTACAGTTTTATTTTGAAATTATTTTATTTAGTACTTAAAATATTCAACTCACAATATCATTTTCATATTTTAATATTAATTATTATAAATGATATATCAAGTAGTCTCTGGAAGATTAATTGTTAAAAATAGTGAGACAAAACTAAACACATATTCTAAAACTTTTTTTTTTTAATTACCTTTTAAATCCCCCACAGTTTCAATATTTTGATAGCTGTAACTGTCTAATATTTAGTATTTTAAGCTATCCATCTAAAATAATTAAAACATCGATCTTCTAATAATTATAAGGCTTAGATGCCGTATGTTCCCTCCGGCGTTGTTGTTTTGAAATGTTTGGCGATTTTTTGTTGGCGTGTTGACGGTGGTTATGGATATGGCAACCTCGATATGTTGAATGTCGTGTGACGTGTTTTTGTGACGTGTCGTTCTGGCAACCGAGAAGTTAATGTTGGAATATTGTGAATGTATTTTGATATCGTATTGTATAGTTCTGCCTTTTTATTTTTATGTGAAATTTATTGAATGTATTTGATTAACTATGTTTTCTGTAGTCCGTTTAAATGCTGTTGTTGAAATAATTAGGAAATATGAGGAAATTTTGACAAGAAAAGAAGGTTTGTTTATAGTTTGTGAATACGCATTGATAAGCCTATTTAGGAAAATGTCGGCGATAATATTTCGAGCTGGATCTTTCAAGAAAGCAGATGTTTGTTAAGGTATGTTGATAATTTTATGTATTTTACTGCTTTTGAGTTTTTTACATTTTGTGATTGCTAGAAAGCGAGAATTGCTGAATTTTGAGAATTCTATATCCGAGAAATGCTGAATTCGGCGATGTTTTTTTTCGGAAAATGTGCGCGAAGCGCACATACAACGATTGCTGGTTGCCATTTTAGCGAATTTTGTTTTTTATGTGTATTTTTGCTTTAAAAGTTTTTTATATTTTGAGATTGCTAGAAAGCGAAAACTGCTGAATTTTGAGAATGCTATATCCGAGAAATGCTGAATTCGGCGATGTTTTTTTTCGGAAAATGTGCACGAAGCGCACAGACAAGGATTACTGGTTGCCATTTTAGCGAATTTTGTTTATTATTTACATTTTATTTTCGTTAAGCCAAACATGCGTATAAACCGGTGCTTGGCGACATTTACTACTTGGCGGAAAAAGGGTTTTCACGCCAAGAAAATTCCAAGATGGCGGCCGGGGGGAACTTATGACATCTGTTCCAATTATAATAATTGATACAAATATTTTATTTAATTACTGGTATCTTAATTGTTAAATTTATTTGAAAATAACTAATTTGTTTCATTAGTATGTGTTAATTAAATTCTGGTTCTAAATACAGTTATAAAAACAATTATATTTATTACTTTTTATGGGGTGTCCATTACTGGGCCCGAGGCTGTCCATTACTGGGCTTTTGAGTGTTTTGATATATTTCTGTTATTTAAAATTAAATTTCGATTCATATTGGGAAATCAGACTATAAGAATGGTTAAATATTGTTGATAGATTATATAATATTATTGAAATATATTATTGGCATATAATATTGAAAAAAACTGGAATATAATAATTATAACTATTAATAAAAAATAGTTTTAAAAGAAATTCCTTAAGGGTGTCCATTACTGGCACATCTACCCTATAATATAAATAGTAATTTAGTTTTGATGATTTGTTTTTTATGTAGTATGTGGCTAATATTCCAGTCCACAGCTGATGTTTGAGTTAACAATGAACAACAAAATGGTAGAACACCATTAAATGCTTGTCATACACGTACATGCACTACTCACACACACACACACAAAAAAAAACTTGGTTCAGTTACAACGTTGTATTTATTGTTGCATTAAAGCATGGTGGCTAAATTGCAGCAGTTGGGCACAGATGTCATATACCTGCCCCATATTGGCGCGATTTTTTTCTGACGCCAATGTCATATATAGTGATGCAACGAATAATGGTTTGGCCGAATAACCGAATACCAATTATTCGGCCTAGTTATGGGGGAATAATGAACTCAGTTTTGTCTAAAACCAAAATATATTATGCACTATATGCACAATTCTTGTATATTTCACAATTAAAATAGATTATTTTCTTAAAAAATTACAAATTTAATTTTTTTGAAGCATTATTTTATTCTGAAAAATATTTGGCTATGTTCGGTCTAAAAATTGCCTTAATAATATAATCCCCCCCCCCCCCTCAAAGAAAAAAAATCTTAGCAAAAGTTCCCCATCAGTTACTGTCTAGTTACATTTTAGTAGATATTATGTATGTTGTTGTTACATTTTAAAGTGACAAAATTTTAAAAGTATTAGAAAACATAAATTTCAACTTTCAGATGGAATAAAATAAACATAAGAAATCTTAATACGTTAAGAAAAATCACTGACAGAAAGGAATATCCACTAAAATGGTGGAAAGAAATCAGTGTAAACTTTATAAAGCTCACAATTAACAAAAACGTCATGTATTGTTTTGCTATGTCAGCAGACTATTAAAAAGTGCATAGTGAATGATTTCAGATTTAAAGGAATGAAATATCTGTAAGGAAAATAAATTTTAAAATATTGACTATGTAGTATCTTAGTTAGTGTATTGTTACAATTTAATATATATTAGGTACATTGTTGCTGTTACATTTTAAAATAATCACAAAATTTTAAAAGTACTAGCCAACAAAAATTTAAGTTTCAGGTAATAGAAAATCAAAATTAAATAGTGATGTAAAAACATACATATATACTACACTGCTCAAAACAATTAAAGGATATTTGAAGTTTTATATAAAATAAAGATATAAACGAAATTTTTTTTGCCGAAAATAGAAGAAGAGAATCACAAATGCAAATTTTTCTGGTTTTCAAACTGTGGAGTATGCAAATTTTGAGTTCGACGTCAAAAACGTCGCTTCAGCGGCAGCGAATGAAATTTGACTTTCAACTGGATAAAAGAGAATGAAGACAAGGATGATCGGCGTTCAGTGATTGCTTTGTTTTGATGAGTACGATGTCTCAGCGAAGTCATTTGACAGATTCAGAAGCTTTGAGAATTGTTGGTAGGTTAGAAGGGGGCCAAACTCAAGCCGAAGTAGCGCAAGCCATTGGAGTGTCATTTCCAGGATCTGGAACCGTTTTTTGGAGAGTGGATGTGCAGGCCGAAGACCAGGGCAAGGTCGTAGACGGGCAACAACGCCCAATGAAGATCGGTATTTAGCGTTAACAGCTCGGAGACACCGAACCATGAACGCTACTCTTCTCCAACAACACCTTCGCTCGGCTACAGGCACCACGATTTCAACTCAGACTGTCTGAAACCGGCTCCATGCTGTAGGTCTGTATGCTCGCCGACCGATGGTATGTGTTAGATTAACATCAAGGCATCATCGCGACCACAGGGAGTGGGCAACCGAGAATGTCAACTGGAGGAGAAATGAATGGAGCAATATTCTGTTTTCTGACAAGTCCCGCTTTTCTGTGCATCCGGATAATAGGCGTATTTTCATCTGGAGGGACCGTGGCAGTAGGAATAATCCTGCGTTCGTGCACGAAAGTGTCAGATTTGGTGGTGGAGGAGTGTTGGTGTATGGTGGCATCTCCATTGACGGGCGCACTGACCTCTACATCATTCGAGATGAAGCTCTGACTGGTCACCGATATAGGGATGAGATCCTCAGACCTATTGTAGTCCCTTACGCTGCAGCAATCGGAGATAACTTCATTTTAATGGACGATAACTGCAGGCCACATCGTGCAAACCTGGTGGAGGATTTCCTTTTCGAGGAAGGAATCGTTAGAATGGAATGGCCAGCGTGTTCTCCAGACATGAATCCAATCGAGCACGTTTATGACGCTCTAGGAAGACGAGTTTCTGGCCGCCAACAACCCCCACAAACTCTCCAAGAACTGGAAAGAGCTCTTCTGGAAGAGTGGGGCAGAATATCCCAACTCGTCATTAATAGCCTCATTGAGTCCATGCCTCAAAGGTGTTCAACGTTGCTGGCCGCCCGTGGAAACCATACCCCCTACTGAAAATGATTTTCTTTGAAGAAAACACCTTTTCTTATTCTTTTTTTCTCATATGCACAAATTGTGTTTTTTTCCTTTAGTACACAAATGCGCAATAAAATGCATTTTTTTCTGCCAAACATGTGTAATTTATTCTCATATAACCTACTATGTCTGTCGACCATGTATCAATCAGCTAAACAGTTTACCAGATACAAAATCCACCTAAAACTGCAATATCCTTTAATTGTTTTGAGCAGTGTAATTAAAAGAATTTAGTACTTACATTTCTTTCATGCTTCAATAAGAAATAGTAACACACTTAATAAAATTACTTAAATTATATTTAAATTTAAGATCATTTTACTTAACCCGGAAAAAAAAAAAACTTAAATATTGAAGCAAATACGACTTAAATATTTGTTATACATACAATACATCTGTACGTAACCTATCGTATATACAAGGTGATTCAAAAAAGATGGGAAAAATTTTAAAAGCTGATAGTACACACCCAAACAAACATTTTGTATCAAAGAATGCATGGTCGAAAACTAAACGTAAAAAAGTTAGAGGGCGCCAAAAGTTATGTTCTTATACGCGGCAAAAACCCACAATGAACGATTAAGTTAAGTTACGAAAACAAATTTAATGGCATTTGATTACAATAAGTGCTCAAAACATTGACTGGCAGCTGTTATGCACGCAGTACAACGGCGAAGAACAGATTGGCGAATTTTCTGAAACACAGCAGGCACCACCGCGCTCGCCAGATCTTTCATGTCTCGATTTTTTTTTGTGGGGACAGCTAAAGGCTCTTGTGTATGAGACTCCCATTGAATCCGCAGAAGAACTTGTTGCCAAGCTTTCGGCTCCTGTAGGGGAAGTTCGCGATATGCCTGGTGTCAGGGTTGGGTTTTTGACATGACAAGCATCAAAAACTGGTTTAAACTGTCATAAACTGGTTTAAACCGTCGAAAACTGACAAATACACGTAACATGCTAAAACATTTTAACAATAGGTAAACATTAAATAAGTCAATGATTTATATGTGATCTTTTATTGAAATTTAATAATTTAAAAAATATATTATTTGCAATAAAATATTTTTTTTTTGGATTTTTCAACCAGAAGAAAATTTTGTATAATTAAATAATCTGGATCAATTTTACCCCGCAGCATGCTGCAGCACACCATGTGTTTAGCACATTTATTTACACCCAAAAGATTTTTGAGTTTAGAGTGTATGAAGCGTTAGAAAATAGTCTGTCTCTTAATTGATGCTGAGCTAGTAGGACTTGATAGCAAAAGCATTGCTAGATGAGCAAGTTTTGAAGCAGGCTCAAAAAGCTGTTGCATTTAATGATACCTTTCCACCAAGCAATGGAGTCCTCCCTATAGCACTGAAATAAGAAGACGGGAAAGGGGATTCTTTCTTCAATTCAAGGAAATTCTTTAGCTTCATACACAATCAGTATGGGTAAGCATCCATAAATTCTCTCTGTAGCTCAAGTGCGAGCTGAATCAACTGATACAGCAATCAACCATTACCCCTGATGGTTGGGATGCAAAGTATATGCGAAAGAATGGTATGGTTTCATGATTTGATCCCCTCTATTATGCACTTTTTCAATATGGGCTTAAAGGAATTTTCTTTTAGATGACCGAGCCAATTTTGTTCAGTTTTAAAATCAAAAACATTTTTATATATTGAAAGAAAGCATGTTTTAAAAAGATTTTGACTTTAAGACTTTTTTTTTTAATTACTTCTCTTATTTTGTAAATGTTTAAAATTAATAATCCAATTTTGAATGGAATGGTTATTGCCTAGACTAGAATAACATTGATGCACATTATCTTGTTATATATACAAAAAAATCTGCACTTTTCTAAGTTTTTTTTCCCATAAAAAAAGCTAGCTGCTTTAAGCTCTCAAAAGTAAGCGAAATTAAAACGATTTTAAGTAAGAGAAAAAATGTACAGCTCAGGTGAGCTTAATGTCTACTTTTTAGAAAAACACAATTTTAGTAAAAAAAAAAAAAAATTAAATAAAAATTTTACCCTGTTAAAAAGTTGTACTTAACAATAATACTTTACTATATGTACTAATTACTGATATACAGTAAGAGTGAATTTAAAATTACATGTAATGTTGTCATGTGTGACATTTAATTTGAATTTTTACAGATCAATTTAGTATTTGAGGTTTTTGACATGATGGTTTAAACCTGACATAAACTGACACATGTCAAAAACCTGCCAACCCTGTAATTATTACTAATACTATATACTAATTATACAATTACAGTAATAGTGAATTTTAAATATTACATCTAATGTGTGACATTTAATGTGAAATTTTACAGACCACTGTAAGTATTTGAGGTTTTTGACGAGGGTTTTTTGACACGACGGTTTAAACTAGGGATGCAACAGATATCCGGCATATCCGGCTGATTTTTCAATATCCGAAATACTGTCGGATATCACAATCACCGGATATCCGACTTCTCTGCCGGATATCCGGCAATGCGTAGCAAAGCATATATAAGGATAAGAGAAATCGTTTGACCCAAACAATGCCGAACAACTTTTGTTTATAATGCAAAATTTGAAATAAGTCCACTATTCATGAGTAAAAGGTAATTCCCAAAAGTTTAAAGAATTGCCAGCTTTCCTAACATTGGTATTTGAACTCTTTATAATAAATTTAAGAATTTGTTTACATCTTTTAGAAAATTGTACCTTTACTTTCAGAATGTGAAACAAAGTCTGAAGTTGTTTATTAAAGTATGACTTTATGAAGTTTCTTTCTCTCTTTTATGTTTAACAATTAAACAGGCCTATTTTTACTTTCTTCTATCTTCAATAGAAGAAAGTATTGTAACAGATTTTTTCGATTTCTGGTTTCGGTGGGCTTAGACGTTTTCGAGGTCAGAGATCCCAAAACATGTTTATACAAAATGTCTGTCTGTCATCATACCATCAAAAAGTGTATGAAGTTATGCATAGAATTGAACCAAATTTTTTGTGAATGTTTTTGGCTATAGCCAGCTGGTCTTCCTTCAATATTGGAACATTCCACTGGAAGGGGGCATTATAATCGTGATTTTTGTGCCATTTTCATTATTGTGCCATCGAAAAGTGTATAAAGTTATGCATAGAATTGAACCAAATTTTTTGCGTATGTTTTTGGCTGTGGCCAGCAGTTCTTTCTTCAATATGGAAGCATTCTGCCGGAAGGGAGTGATGTAATTGCGATTTTTGTGCCACTTTCATTATTGTACTATCGAAAAGCGTATGTTAATATGTAATGATAAGTTATCTATATAATTGAACAAAATTTTTTGTGTATGTTTTTGGCTATATCCAGCAGGTTCTCCTTTAAATTGCAAATATTCTGCCAGAAGGGTGTGCTGTAATAGTGATTTTTGTGCCATTTTCATTCTTGTACCATCGAAAAGTGTATGAAGTTATGCATAGAATTGAACCAATTTTTGGGGGTATGTTTTAGGCTAACAACTAACTGGTCCTCCTTCAATTTGAAAATATTCTGCTGGAAGGGAGCGCTATAATAGTGATTTTTGTGTTATTTCCATTATTTTACCATAAAAAAGTGTATGAAGCTAAGCATAGAATTGAAGCAATCTTTTGTGTATATTTTTGGCTATGGCCGGCAGTTTTTCCTTGAATTTGGAAATATTCTGCCAGAAGGTGGCACTGTGACAAAGTTTTTTGTAAAATTTGTCAATTTTTTGCAGTTTTATGTACTGTATATTGGTGGCTCGTGAAGCCATGGGAACTTCGCACCTGCTAAGCTGGCTATTCACAATCAGCTGGTGTACAACAGAATAACGAAAAAAATTATTGATTTTAATAAATATCATGATCGAGATTAACTTATTCTTATTTTGATTAATTGACGAGTAGAAATTTTAGATCAAAATCAAAGTTTGTATAATATCGAGCTAATAATATCGATGTATTAACATTTGGAACTACTTTTTGAAATATTAAGATGTATGAGGTAGAAGAAAGTTTTGGGATTGTCACATCCAATTAGTTATTTTTGTAACTTCATTATAAATAAAGTATTTAAAATGAAAAGTAATTTTCTTTTTACTTATAAATATCACAATAATTTAACTTAAAATAAAACTAAATGTGACTCAAAGCAAAAGAGCATTAAATAATTAAAACAGAAAAAAGGCATCAACTAAACCTATATTTGGAGAAAATAACTCTTTAATCATGGGTATATTAGTAGATATTTTATGTTTAAATTATAAAAAGAAGGTATTTTTTTGTGAAAATACTCTACAATTATAGGTATATTAATTGGTTGAAATTTGTTACACAAATTATCAGCATTTCATTGTACAAATTAATTATTAGCAATTATCAATATAGTCAATCCCAAATCCCGTAGCAATTATCAGCATTTCATTGTACAAATAAACAGAATATTTTAATGTTTAAATTTCATTTTTTATACAACATTATTAATATACATTACACGGCTTAAATGGCAGATACATGTCTTAAATTTCGAGATGGGGATGGCAGGATTCGTGCCCTAAAGAATATCGGGGACGGGGGCTCCTGTTTCCAAAAAATCATTTTCCGAAAATCTTTCTTTGTAAAACGATGATGAGGTGTCAGAACCGACTGACAAATTTTGCGATAATTTCCACTATCGATTTGCAGATTTCAGTTTCTTCTTACAACAAATTGACAAAATTCATGTTTGTTTTTCTGCATCTGACCAAAAAAGTTTGTGATTTTTCTCCACGATCAACTGACGAATTTCTTGATTTTTTTTTTTTTTTGGAGACCGATTGGTGAATTTCATAATTTTTTTTCCCCGCAATCATTGACAAATTTAGAAATTTTATTCTGTGACCGATGGCAAATTTCCCTGTTTGTTCTTGTGACATACTGATGAAAGTAACGATTGTTTTTCTGCATCCGATTGAAAAAATTCGCATTTTTTGTCTGCGACCGGCTGAGGAATTTCACGGTTATTTGCTCGTGACGGGCTGGCAAATTTCACGATACTTTTCTATGATCGATTGACAAATTTCGTGATATTTTCCCACTGTCGATTTTTCATGAACTTCAGTTTTTTTTTCGCAACCAATCGACAAATTATTTTATTTATTTTCACCATGATTGACGAAATCGGCAATTTTTTTTTCTATGACCGTTTTACGTATTTTGTGATGTTTTTCCTGTGTGCTCAAAATAGGAAATAACTAAAAGAGCAGCAACAGCCACCGGAAACTAAGCTCTACCAAATTGGACAATAGTCAGCACTAAACAAAATGAGATTACACTTGTGGTGCACATGAAAAAAAAAAAAAAACTGATGAACTTAAAAAAAAAAAACATATTTAGGAACAACAAATTAGTTGTTTCTCGCAATTAACAGAAATTAGGACATGACTTTTTTAAATCAACCTTTTCTCGTGTAATAGAAGAAATCAATTGACTATTCCCTTTTCAAACTTTGAATATGGATTTAAAATTCCGATGCATAGAACATAGTTCAATTAACGAAAATACCAGGGATTACAGTTTTGAATATAATTCCATTAAGGATATAATAAAACAAATTTGCTCAGAAGTGACATAGCATCACCGATATGCATTATTCATGTAAGTTAAAAATTAATGCACATCAGATTTTGCAAAGTTTTCTAAAACTTTTTCAGAGAGCATAACCATGTGTTTCCGATAATTTCTAAACTTATAAAAGTCGCTCTGTGCTGTTTGTCAAAAGTGTAACTTGTGAAAGAGGCTAAAGTACGCAAAATGGAATAAAATCTAACATTAGGTGAAAGTTGAAAAATAGACATGGTATATATAAAGCTTGATTCTGTTCCTTTTGTTTTAATAAAATAAAAATTTTGAATAATTATCTTGAGTTGTTAATTTAAATTGTTTCAATGTATTTTGTCATGTCTATATAAATGTAATTCTTTAAGTAGCACATAAAAAATAAGGGGGTTTAATGATTTTTTTTTCTTTCTAATAGTTCAACTCCCCTGCATTTATAAATTTTGGGTATGAAACTCCCCTCCTGGGAAAACTTGAATTGCAAGCCCTGATATTCAAAGAGATATAGTTTTTGTAAATTATATTTCAATATGTTTAAAATGTTTTAATGATGTGTGAAACATGTTTGTAATTTATTATTATGAGATGACATTATATAGAGAAATAATTCACTATATAACTAAAAACATATCTAGTGCCGGATATCCAAATCCGGCAGGCGAAGGAGCTTTTATCCGATATCCGGCAAAATCAATATCCGGTGCATCCCTAGTTTAAAGAGTAAAAAACTGACACGTGTCAAAAACCTGCCAACCCTGCCTGGTGTGTTTCAGAAGATTCGCCAATCTGTTCTTCGCCGTTGTACTGCGTGCATAACAGCTGCCGGTCAATGTTTTGAGCATTTATTGTAATCAAATGCCATTAAATTTGTTTTCGTAACTTAACTTAATTGTTCATTGTGTGTTTTTGCCTCGTATAAGAACATAACTTTTGGCGCCCTCTAACTTTTTTATGTTTAGTTTTCGACCATGCATTCTTGGATACAAAATGTCTGTTTGGGTGTGTACTATCACCTCTTAAAAATTTTCCCATCTTTTTTGAATCACCCTGTATTTATGTTCTTTATAAATCTTAATTAAAAATATCACTGAAAGAAATATTTTTTTATGTAACAACAACAAGAGATAAATATTAAACTTCCCATTAGCCTTAAAAAGTTAAATTTCTTTGTATTGCTCTATTAGGAAAATTTTGAATAGATTAATTTTAAATTGAATAGATTATGTTAGCTTATTACAGATACTTTTTGTACTTATTGATACAGTATAAAAATTTTAACATGATTCCTAAATTACTCTGTTATATAAAAATGGGTAGATAAAACCCATTCAGGGTATGAAAGTTAAGGGGGGGAAAAGTGTTAGTTAATTTCAAATAAAATTTTCATTATACATGATGAAAATAAATTACCAAATTAAAAAGTTTTACTGTGTAAATAAAATAAAAAAAAACAGTTCTTACAGTATTATTCGGCCTTGGCCGAATAATGGACTTGATATTCAGCAGATAGGCCAATTATTCGGCTTCGGCCGAATAATTGTTGCATCTCTAGTCATATACGCAACAGGTACCAAAGTGTCGCCATTTTGCTTGATATGGTAACACGGATGTGGCTGTTGTATCAGGGATGCAGTGGAGGGTATATATGTCGTATGCCTTCTGGTCTTTTTTTTTAAGGAACACCGTATACCCTCTGTTTCTCAAGAAAGCTATAGGGTATACGCTCTGCCTTGACATATACCCTCTGGGTTTTTTTTTTAGACTACGTTACTGTTTATGCTGTTGATGTTTTCGCCAAATTGGCTTCCGAAAAAAATCATGCCTATATGACCAATATGACATCTGTACCAGCAATGGCTGTGAATCTGATAATGAAACTTTCCCGTAGGATACACATATAAAATTTGTATTATTTTCTTTCCACTTAGCAGAGTTGCCGGCTTTTAGCCAGGCCAAAAAAAGCCGACCAGCTTTTTTTGGTTTTAACCACTTGAAAAAAGCCGGTTTTAATTTTTTAAAGTTGGTTTACAGTTAATTCGTTATTTGGATCAATTAATGTTTAATACACTTATAAATATTTTCTACTAAAAAAAATTATAGATTTTTATTAAATTTGTCAAATAAATAAGTCTTTATAACTTCTAGAAGGCAACAGTGAAGGCATTATGTCTGAAAAAGAAAATTATACACACTGAAAAGAATATAAGTTAGGCTCCAAACTGGTGTTTTGAAATTCTATATTACATAGCTTCACATATAATACACATTTTAAAGATTATATTTAATTAATGACAAAATGTAGCACACCAAAATGGAAACATTTTTATGTGTACATATGGAGAGATTAAGTTGTAAATGTTAAAAGAGAAAGGATGTAATATTTGAGGAGAGTGGTACATAAGTGTATAAAAATTAGAGCATTTAAACAAGAAAAAAAAAAATCTCTAAATAAAATTTTGAAAAGCTTGTTGCTAAGCGTATTCATGCATATGCTATTCATAATGTTTTTAATAGTGAGAAATGGTGTTTTTATTAATATGACTATGTATAATTTTAAATGTTTACTAGAAATAAAATAAGACTTTTATATTAATAACTCTTAAAATTAATTAAGTAATAAAACATGTAACTAAGTAACCATTGTCCTCTAATTTTATAAAGGAGTAAAAATGAAAAAATTGGCAGTTGGTATGGCTCTTTTAAAATTTAGCTGGCATACTTGCAATTCTGACTACAAATCACAAGCAAAACCCTCTAAGTTTTATTCCAATATTAATGCCTTCATTATTGAGAAATTGGGTTACTTATTAAACTCTAAATCAATTAAATGTCATTAAAACTAATTAAAAACACTTTAAAATGTGTAGTTTATAATTACAATGCTTCATTGTATAAAAGCCAATTATAGCCAATTTTGGCTAGAAAAAGCCGGTTAAAACCAACAAAAGCCACCGGCCTGGCTTTTTTTAATTTTAGCCGGCTTTTTTTCAACCCTGCCACTTAGTGTAAAAAGCAATTTTGGTGTTTTCATTATTAGTATTAATATTATATCGGCATCAATTCCTTTATTTGTTTTCATTACATCATGTATTTGTTAAATTAGGCAGAAAAGCATTATACTACTGATGTACTCTAGCAAACCAGTGGTAATCACTAAAATTTGTGGGTACTTCAATGTTATAGTGCCTCTCACAATTCACTAATTCATCAAAAGCAATTATTTTATTTCCTAAGTAATTTCTTTACGCAATTTATAATTCTGTAAGATATGGTTGATACATGGTGATGAGCTGTGTCTCATTGTTTTTTATTATGCCACTTAGCAGAACCTCACATTCTTTCAACCTTAGTATGTGAACTCCGTTGTTGGATCAACAAAATTGTACTGAAGATTCACACTAAAATTCTTGTAATCTGCCTTTTCAAGCTCTTCTGAAATGTATCCTTTCCAGCAGTCAACGTAAATTCTAGATTGTTGATCCATTGTGTACATGTTCACATTTAATTTTTTTTTATGAGTGTATTAACATATCTATATTCAGGGTTGAAAAAACCCGTCCGGCTTTTTTCGGGCAGGCCCACTTGAAAATACCCATTGTGGGTTTTTTCAAATTTTCTCATGTTTTCACAACTGTAAAGTTATTTAATCTAAGGTATGAGAATAGGTGAAAACTGGAAAATTGGATTAATAGTCAGTGGCTGTTAGACAGGGTTTGACCAAGTGGGTCCAGCCCGAAAAAACTTTCCCAGGTTTTTTCGGGTTGACCCACTTGAAAAACCCATTGTGGGTTTCTTCAAATTTTCTTGTGCTTTCACAACTGTATCATTATTTAATCTAAGGCATGAGAATGCAAAGATAAATAAAATGCCAATTTAAATATATTTCAATAGAACCAGATTTAAAGGAATTTCTAAGCAGAGATAAAATGACCAAAAAAAGAAATAAGTTGTAAAGAAGGAAGATTTTCATGCCTGTAATCTAAAATGTATCCAAATGCTTTAAATCTTAATGCATGCAAAAAGATGGCACTTGAACCCCATCCTGATTGTTTGCATTGTTATAAGTTTTAAGATTAATCATCCCATTTATTATCCTTTTTCAATGTTCGATGAAAGTTTTATAGAAGAGTTACACAAAAATGGTTCAGTTTATGGCAAAAAAAGAGTGAAACAGATAAGTTTCCTCATGGATTTTGTTAGTTTTTCTTTTCTTTACATTCAGTACCTGCTATCTCTGCTTCAATCGAACAATACTTTTCTACATTTGGCCTGGTTTGGAGCAAGTTACGTAATCATTTTGGAGTTGAAAATGCAGCAAAGCTAGTAATAAATGTATCTCCATTTGCAATCTAAATTTACAAATGTTACTCACACTGACTTCCATGACAATCAAATTTAACATTTAATACTATTGCAATATATATGTATCAAATTTTGCTAAAATTTTCGAACATATTATTATGAATCCCATTTCTTTAAAAAAAAAAAAAAAAAAAAAAAAAAGTCTTTAACTGGTTTCTGATTTGAAGTGAATGAAAGAAACTGTATAAATTTAGCATATTTAACTTAAAGTAAGAATTATATAAAAAAATCCAGTTGTGGTTCACTTAATATATCCTTAGTGCAGCAAACTAGTCCCATGCGATACAGATGTACGTTTTAAATTAATTTGATTTTTTTTTCTTTTTATATATATTTTGTTAATTCAAAATTATGCCCAGGTTTCACTGATAAATGGAGAATTTAGGTATTATGCATATGAAAATTAGAAGTTTAAAGTGCTCCAAAAAAACTCAATAATCCCCGAAAAACCCCTGGGTTTTAGACTTGTGGGCTGGTTTTTTCTAACCCTGTTTATATTTGAGATTTGAATGAGAAAGCATTCGCCATTTCTCTGGCATATGCCTCCAAAAATACATTGTTGTGGGAGTACGCTACTATAGTTGATTTTTTTTTAACTGTGAACAAACTTTTATTGGTCAACAATTTTATCTCAGCATCACCATTTCGGCCATTAAATTTTTGTATTAAATGTGGGGAACACACTCTTCTTATGTAACTATTCCAATCAATTTCCATTTGATTTCACCAATATTTCTTTCTTACACTATTTTACAGATGATGTTAATTCATCAGCCAACGTTATATAAACCTTAAAGCAGTTACAAACAGTATTCTTCAAGCACTAAACCAATTGCCAACACAGAGGCCTCTTTTTTTAGAACAAATGTGGTCTGCAGAATGAACTTCTCGATTATTTACGCAAAACGCACCAAAATGCCATTTTTTAAAATGATTGCCAATCTGAAACTCCCGAGATAAACCAATATGGCATTACTTTCAAAACTAAAGTGATTTTTCAGAACTTTAAAAAAGTTGATGTTTTAAAGTTTTGAAAGTGATTGTCATATTTCAAAATAAAATTTCCTCGTAGTTTCGTAATTACAATCAATTTCAATAACAAAATTTCCTCGTAGTTTCCTAATTATAATCAATTTCAATAACAACATTTTCAGCACATTAACATCATACAAAGACAATTGAAAATTAAATAAATATTAAAAATTATAAAAGAAAGCTTCAATTTTAATAAATTTAGCATCTAAATATAGAAAATCAGGTCATAAAATTCAGTTAAAGAAAAAAATATATAAACTGGTTAATTCTGCTTTACAGTATTTTTTTTTTTTTTTTAATTCACCCAGAGAAATACAACATTTTTTAATACAAAACTTAGTCTACATTAACTTTCTAAATTATGTAACTAATAATTCTAAACTATGTTTATTATTTTTTTCTCAGCTAATTCATAAAAGAACTTTTGTGCTTTTTGAACATCAATGACGCCAGGCGACAGGAGGTAAATATTTACTGGACGCTACCTGATTTTATCAAATATGCATAGCCCTGTGGTAATTTCTCTTCCAAAAACTAGAAAGTCTTGGCTGTTAACATTTATTTACATTTTGAAAAGAAAAAAAATTCTTTAAATGTTAACAAACAGATTGTATGCATAAAAATACAGTAAAATTGTGAAAACAGTGTCTGTGCATAATAGAAACATATCTCAAATGGATTAACTGAAAATAAAATCCTGTCTAAAACAGATTTTTTTTTTCTGTGTGTGCATTGCAATTTTGCCTGAACAGGTATTAATGAATCTTCTTACCTTGTTTTAACTCTATCACCAGATTCTTTTAAAGGGGTTTCATGTGATTCATATGCAATATTTTTCATAATTTCATTTTTCACTTAAAATTTTGGTTAGAATAATCTCAAAATCTTATCTTTTATTCTTTTTCATCATGAACCATATTAAATTTAACCTTCTCACCGCCGCGAACTGATATATCCATTCACTAAGCTGAAGGTTTCACTGCAGTTGAAGCAATTTATAAATTAATATAATTCTGCAAATATGACGCAGTTTTAAAATATTTTGTGATGATTAGCATTCTCAAGGCTTATACTACAATACGTAATTAAATTTTTTATATCTCGTTAGAAAAATAATCTTTTTTTAGACTTTTAAAAAAATTGCAGCGAAAACAACATTAATATTCTGCCCTTTTGCTCGGTGGTCAGGGGGTTAAATAATATATATTTTTAAATGTATGACGTAAATAGTGCCATTTACAGACATTTTCTCCACACCTGTTAATAGTCTTCATATATGTTCACATCTCGATCAAATGAGTTAAGAGAAATAGGCAAAATGCATATCATGTCTAGAAAGAATTTGGGTCCTTTATTGGATCCTTCACAAAGTTTTACATATTAAAATTTGACTCTTCACAAAATTCTTTGACTTCAAAATCGATCTTAATTAGGTACAAAACTCCATTCTCAAACTGAACTTTCACAAATTTAACCATTTAAAGTAAAATTTTATCTGCTACAAAACAGCTGAAGACACCAAAGAACTTATTATCTAGCTTAAATACATATAAACAGGAAAAAAAAAAAAAAATTAATTCACAAGATTGACTAGATTTTTTAAAAATATAAAAGTCTGGACAGATCCCTGTTAAGACATCAACAGAATCACAAAAATTAAAAGCTGCATCTCTATCTTGTAAATTTTCTGTGGTTTATCGTTATGTAAATTGTTTCATTCAGTTTTTTGCAGCTTTACACAAATTTTATTAATTTATTGTATTAGAGCAATTTATTAAAGGAAATAAATTCATTTATTGGTATGTTACAAAATATTAACCTCTATTGCAACTAGTGATGCAACGAATAATAGTTTAGCCGGATACCAATTATTTGGCCTAGTTATGACGAAATATTCGGCCGCCGAATAATGAACTCATTTTTGTCTAAAAGCAAAATATAGTATGCACTATATGTACAATTCTTGTATATTTCACATTTGAAATCTTATTATTTACTTTTCAAAAAATTATGTGCAAATTTAATTATTTAAAACATTATTTTATTCTTAAAAAATATTTGGCTATGTTCAGCCTAAAATTTCATCAAAAATATAATTCCCCCCCCCCCCCCTAAAAAAAGAAAAAAAATCTTAGCAAAAGCTGCTCATTAGTTACTGTCTAGTTCTATTTTAGTAGATATTATGTATGTTGTTACATTTTAAAATAATGACAATTTTTTTAAAAGTACTAGAAAACATAAATTTCAACTTTCAGATGAAGGAAAATAAAAAATAAGAAGTCTTAATACCTTAAAAAAAAATCACTGATAGAAAGGAATATCCTCTCAAATGGTAGAAAGAAACAAGTTTAGACTTTATAAAGCTCACAATTAACAAAAAAGATTTTTCCCAGAAAACTTTGTGTTCACAGTTTTTAAATAAATACAGAGCTTAATGAAGGAAGATATTGTGTCACATAGACACAGTTTTGAATAATAAACAAAAATTTTAGTTTCATGGTTTATCAATTAATGTTTTGACTGTTCTCTATCCAAAAGTACCTCCTCCCTCCCTTCATATTCTTATAATTTAAAAGGGAAATGTTGCATTAGATTTGCCCACTGAGATTAAGCATTACATATTGCATTTACAAATTTATTCAAATGTATACAGAACAAGTACTAATTAATATATATATACAATATTTAATTTTTAAATTGTCTTATTTACTACACATGCTAAAGATTCCAAAATTTATTTATTTATTTCTAATTCAATTATATTGCACAGAATTTGATGCATCATTATTAAAAATTACATATCTAACAAAATTCTAAACAAACGAACCGTTTAGATTTGATAAAAACCATGTGCGCTAAAGTGTATGAGAAAACAAACCCGAAGTATGAAATCAATTCACACAAAGCTCACGCCGCTATAGTGCCACGGTGAACGAGAGCACAACTAGTTCGTGCACAATCAAAGCAGAGAGGAGAAATCCCCTCTTGTACACACAGAGGCACGGAAATGCAACTCCCACGTGTGCTCGGCACTCCATGCATTCTTTGTCTCACCTCCCCCTTCCAAAAATCTGTGCGGTCCATAGGAGAAAAAAAATTCATCGCTGATGGAGGCAGTCACGGTGATTTGCGAGCACTTCTGTTCAGACTCGGACTGGCCCATTGGCCCGAGGGCCGGTGCGCCCTCGTCCAGGGAAAACTTCGTGCCCCTAAGTGCCTAAGTCGCTCCAATAATTTTTCACTTGTTGTAGACATATATTCTGATTAGCGTACTAAATTTCGAGAATTTGTTTAGGGAGTAATCAACAATCACTAGGCAGACAGCACAAGAGAAGTATTTTTTTTATTATCGTAGCAATTTCAAGATCGGGAACCAAAAAGTACATCTTTGCATGCGATTGAAAGATAAAACATGCACCCAGCGAGAGCTGTAGTAGCCATGGCGCCCTGGACTTAATTTCTTTCATCGCTTCTTTGAATGACATCTTTTAGATTTAAACCAAATATTTTGCATATTTTCAGTCCTTTTGCTTTTAGTACTTTGCGCCGGCCTCCTTTATAGTGGCCCCTGAATGTACCTATAATCGTGCTTTTTAAATGCAACTTGAGTGAAAAAAAAAAAAAAAAAAGAGAGAAGTATATCAGAAGTCAAAAAACTTTTTGTATGGATTTTGTTGTTGATTGGAAAACACAATCTTTTTCTTTTCGGGGAGTACAAAGTTGATGATACTTTTAGATTTACAATCCTGCAAGCTGTGGGATCTCGCGGGCAGCGTTTTCTCATTCCCAAAATCTACCATCATTTTCGGATAGTAATTTTGTGCATAGTTTAGGAGTAATCAGTGAAAATACATAAAAAAAAAATACATATGCATCGAAATGAGAACCTTCTCAAAACACTCAAATATGGAAACTTAAATATTTCCCTTCCCTTGATCTATAACAATGGTAAAAGTTTTGCAAATCATGGGAAGAGTGTGATGAGAATAGTAAATTTACTAAATTATTTAAGTGATTTTAGACTAGCAAAGCGACTGTTTTATGGTGTACTTTTTCTGTAGAAACTTTTTTATAAAGTGATCAATTCAGCTCTTTATGGATGCATAAAGTCATTTTTTAAGGATAAAAAATACCAATTGTTTTCACAAACAAGTATTATTTTCACATTCAAATAGCCCTATATTTCAGCATATTCCAATACCCTGTAATATGTGGTAGTTTTATAAAAGAACAAAAGAAGCATGAGATTTAGTTTTCAAAATTTCTATTTCCATACGGAGAGTATATTTTTGTTTTAAACATAAATGTTTTATAAACGAAGTTTATACACTGAATGTTTCTTGTGTGTGTTGAAGGAGATACCTGCAGATACCACATTTAAAAATGCTACTTGGTTAATAATATTAATAGCAATAAAACAGTAGTAAATAAAAAGTAGTTGTTCTCAGATTGTAACAGAAATTAAATTTATGACATTTTTAACTGACTCGATAACTAATTCATATTCCATTAAGCCCTTAGCAGCACCGCGGCAACTCTATTTGGCGCCTGGTGAGAAAAAACCTTGTTAGTTTTTCTAAAGAACCTCAGTGCATCAATGGTGATTAGAAAAAAAATGTGGTTACTCCTAATTCTACTAAAAATAATCGTAAAAAATATGTAGGTACCAATCGACTGGAAATAATATCTACTAGTTATTGTTATGCATAAAATATGTTTCTGAAGTCATCTACTTATTAAGAATTGTACCAACTTTGAAATTTCAAACAAAAACACTCATTTTTGACACCTTATTTGAGTTTTTTGGATAGAGACAGCCCAGAAAAAGGCATATTTTATATGCATTATCTTAAATCTTGATGGGGTTAGAAGAGTTTAAATTTGAGTATGGTAAAGTTAAATCCATTTGAGAAACTTAATTTTTATCTTCATAAAAATTATCTGATTGATTTGTTATTCATTAATTAGAGATATACAGATTAATTAATTAATTATACAGATATAGATGCAGATTTATTAATTAATTAAAGTTATACAGATTCCCAAACTTATTCCAGACTTTTTTTCTATTCAAACACTTTTCTTAGTTAAAAAGCTATTAATAAAGTCATATTAAAAAATATATATAATGAACAAACCACAATTGTTAAAACATCGATGTGTACAGCTCATTTGAATAATTAATTTTCGAGATATGGAGAAAATTTTCCTTTCCATAATTTAAGGGGGTCGTATTCCGCTATCAAAGGTACCACAGAAAAAAATCGTAAAAACTTACCAGAAATATTTTGTAGGATTTTCTTTGATGTAAAGTAAGTTTTTAATAAATTTATAATACTTGTAAAATTTTACTGGTGACTAATTGATAGATTTTGGTACTTTTTCTTGTAAGATCTTCAATTTATTTTCCGAAATTTAGGGATAAACCCCTAACACATTTTGTTTTATAACTGTATTAAGTTTTAAGAAAAGCATATAAGCTATATCTCTTTCCTGGCTAGAAAGGAACTCAAATAGGGTGTCAAAAGTGGATGTTACCATTTGAAAAATCAACTTTCATGTATTGTTTTATATGTAGACAGCCTCCAAGCAAAATTTATGAAAAGCATTTAATAGTAAATATTATTCCTAATCAAATGGTATCCTATGACTTTTTTATACAGTCATTTTCAAGAAAATTGGTAGGGATGATCACTTTTTTTTCTGCAAGGTGTCTACAAATAAAAGAATAGAAAATGAGAAAGCTCTAGTCTTGATATCAGTAATCTACTACAAGGTAATCTGTGTTCAACTTGCTGGAGTTTTAGATGTTATATGATTTGTTTTACAAAATTGTTTAGTAGGAATTGCTTGTGTAGGATTGATGGAGCTTTAAACATGCACAAAGAATATAGCGAAGTCTTCTATCCAGAGTTAGAGATATAATTTAAGCCATTATCATTTACTTGGTGCTATGCGAGTATGTTAAACCTCGTCAAACCAGATGTAACACAAGCAAGTAAAATGGACTTGATTCGCTAAAATTTTTGCGCCCTCTGAAAATCCAAGGTCTGCGCCCTTTACACTGACCCAGTCCGACCCTGCTTCTGTTTAGGTTCCTGGACGGAAAGCCGACAGGAAAAAATATGTTCCCAGAAATGATTTCAGGGATCCCGTGAATACTATTTTTCGAGCCCTGGAGGAAGGAAATATCTGTAAGGTATGATCCATGTCAATTCAGGCAGCCAAAGAAAAAATCTTACCTTCATAGTCTCAGAAGTTTTTGAATTGAACATATGTTAAAATTCAATAGAAAATAAGATACTTGTATATTTTGGTTTTGCCCCCAAAAATTCCTGGCCCGAGATACAGGCCGCCAAAGATGGCATCCCGGGCACCATTTCCAATTCGCCATTTTCGATAAAAATTTTAAAGTGCTCTATCTCTAGAACGGTGCAAGATATTTTGTTGCGGTTTTTTTTATTTTAAAGATAATATTCTTCTGTTTAAAATGATATACCCAATTTTGAAAAATGTATTCAACTTTTCTTGTGGCAACCTTTTGAAAAAAAAAATTTTTTTTCAAAAAAATTTTTTTTTTCAAAAATGCCAATCCTAAAAATTTTGATTTTTTTGCTGTTGATCAATACCACTGGGAACTATCTTCACTGTAAAGGAGAACTTCCACTTTTGAGTTTAACAAATTTTAGAAACATTTAAAAAATTCAGAGAATTTTACAGGAACTGTATACATACAGTTCCAGTAAAAGTCACTGAATTTTTGCTTATTTGTATCATATTTGTAAGGATAAGCCTACTATATATCCTAAACAAGTTAGAAATTGCAATATCAAATGTGGCAAATGAGGTGCGTGCATAGTATTAACTAGTTTTATAAATATTCAGATCTTGGTGCAATAAGTGTTACACTCTTGGGCAAAAAGGCATGAATACAAAATTTACTATAATACCATATATTAAATTCAGTAATACGGAAGTGATATGAATCCATCTTAAAAGGACTTAATCGCCATGGTAACCTAGAATCATTGCCTATCATGGTATATCATTGAATCAATTATGTATTATAGGATTTTTAAATAGAATGAAGAAAACTTTTATTAATGTCGTTTATGTTTTAATTTGATTTTCATAGCATTTGAAGTGATACATACTTTATTGCAGAGGTTTACAAAAAATTACTTCCTGTGTCATAGAAAGTGCATAGTGTTTACAGGGACACACAAAAGATTTCGGATACTTTACCTTATTGAAATACTGTACATTAGCGATGATTGCTAGAGGTGCATTTTTAGTTGCGATATGAGTTTTTAAGTTTAATTAAATATTTCCATATTACGTTGTGTGTATAAAGGCTGTAGATCATATACAGGGCTACACAAAAGAAATCGTAAGGGTATTGCTGGAAGTGCATTTTTAGTTGTGTTTGAGTTTTTAAGATTAACTAAATTTTTCCATATTACGTTGTGTGCATAAATGCTGTAGATCATATACAGGGCTACACAAAAGAAATCTAAAAGGTTTACTGAGTATGAATGAAAGTAGCTTAAAGGTGATTTTTAAATGAGTTATGCATTTTTACACTGAACTACATTTAGTATTACTAAGATATGTTTGGAGAATATAGATAAAATGATATACAGGTCCACACAAAGAATTAGATACATGGCCGTCTATGGATGATAATCTCTGGAAGTGTGATTTCACTGGTTTTAAGGATGTTTTAATCTTAATTAAATATTAGCTAAATAGTGGCATGTATATAAAGATAGTAGGTAAAATACAGGGTTGTATGAAAGTATTCAAGTATGCTTCCGTCTATTGACATAAATTTCTAAAAGTCAAATTCCGACCTATTTATGTGCTTTTAACAATTTCCAACATAGTTGAAAGTCTTTAAGGATTAGATTTGTCTGCCCATCTGTCTGAACTCTAACTTGTATTAATATAATTTGTATTGCTGTGTAATTGATATATGTTATTGAGATTGTTTTAC
The DNA here is from genome assembly GCA_963932465.1 of Maratus speciosus. Lineage (NCBI taxonomy): Eukaryota > Metazoa > Arthropoda > Arachnida > Araneae > Salticidae > Maratus > Maratus speciosus. The sequence continues at coordinate 21,181,289 of OZ010792.1, read as the reverse complement.
TATGTTCGGAATTGAAAATAAAGTATGTATCACTTCAAATGCTTTGAAAATCAAATTAAAACATAAAAGACATTAATAAAAGTTTTCTTCATTCTATTTAAAAATCCTATAATACATAATGGATTCAATGATATACCATGATAGGTAATGATTCTATGTTGCCATGGTGACTAAGTCCTTTTAAGATGGATTCATATTACTTCCGTATTACTGAATTTAATATGTAGAATCATAATAAATTTTATATTAGTGCCCTTTTTGCACAAGAGTGTAACTTATTGCACCAAGATCTGAATATTTATAAAACTAGTTATAGTACGCACACACCTCATTTGCCACGTTTGATATTGCAATTTCTAACTTGTTTAGGATATATAGTAGGCTTATCCTTACAAATATGATACAAATAAGCAAAAATTCAGTGACTTTTACTGGAACTGTATATATACAGTTCCTGTAAAATTTTCTGAATTTTTTTAATGTTTCTAAAATTTGTTAAACTCAAAAGTGGAAGTTCTCCTTTACAGTGAAGATAGTTCCCAATGGTATTGATCAACAGCAAAAAAATCAAAATTTTTAGGATTGGCATTTTCAAAAAAAAATTTTTTTTGAAAAAATAATTTTTTTTTCAAAAGGTTGCCACAAGAAAAGTTGAATACATTTTTCAAAATTGGGTACATCATTTTAAATGGAAGAATATTATCTTTAAAATAAAATAAACCGCAACAAAATATCTTGCACCGTTCTAGAGATAGAGCACTTTAAAATTTTTATTGAAAATCGCGAATGAGAAAGGATGCCGGGGATGTCATCTTTGGCGGCCTGTATCTCGGGCCAGGAATTTTTTTGGGCAAAATGAAAATATACAAGTATCTTACTTTTTCTTAAATTTTAACATATGTTCAATTCAAAAACTTCTGAGACTATGAAGGTAACCCCCCTGCCTGAGTTGATATGGATTCACCCGTAAGGAAAATAAATTTCAAAAATATTGACTATGTAGTATCTTAGGTACTGTATTGCTACAATTGATATTATGTATATGTTGTTGCTGTTACATTTTAAAATAATCACAAAATTTTAAAAGTACTAGACAACATAAATTTCAAGTTTCAGATTAAAGAAAATCTAAATTAAATAGTGATGTAAAACATACATACTAATTAAAAAAATTTAGTACTTGTGTTTCTTTTAGTATATAATATGTTGTCATGTGAAATTAGTAACACATTTAAAAAAAATTACTTAAATTATATCCCAATAGCAGAAAATTCTCCAAGTGTCTGCGACAAATATTTCAGAGACAAAAAATAATCTGCAGGTAAAATATTTTTACATCTGAAGCGTTAATTAATCAAATAATTGCTTACTTGTAGCACTTTTATGCATTTTATAATTTTTTATTAATAATAATCGTAAGTTTTTGTATTAAGTAATAAGGAACTGAACATAATATAAAGCAAAATAAAAGTTCGAAGTAAATGAATCTGCAAAAGAGAAAAGAAAATCTGCGACTCTCGTCTCAAACTTTCTGCTACCAGGAATTATATTTCACTTTTAAGTGCGTTTTACCCAGAAAAGAAAAACTGGTACTACTTAGTTATCCCGTTGACCAAAAATCTATCGCCAAACTAAGATTAAATGCTAATAATGGTTGATCGTAAATGTCACGTTCACTTCACTTTAAACAAGTTACACGTGTTTACATCATCAAGTGATTTTTATTTCAACGTTTTATTTGTATTTTTATTAATGTTACATTAATTTATTTGTTTTTTCGTTATTTAAAAGGAAAATTATGTCAATTTGTATAATTTGCCAAAATTGGTCGACAGGATAACTAAGTAGTACCGAAAAACTTAATTATTGCAGCATGTGCAGCTTAAATATTTATGTTCTTTAATAGGTCTAATTAAAGATATCATTGAAAGAAAGATTATTTTATGTAACAAGGGATAAATATTAAATTTCCTATTAGGCTTTAAAAAAAATAGAATTTTCTTGTATACATTTACTATTTAATTACTATTAAATACTATTACTTTAATAGTAAATAAATACTATTACTATTTATTTACTATTAAATGCTTTTCATAAATTTTGCTTGGAGGCTGCCTACATATAAAACAATACATGAAAGTTGATTTTTCAAATGGTAACATCCACTTTTGACACCCTATTTGAGTTCCTTTCTAGCCAGGAAAGAGATATAGCTTATATGCTTTTCTTAAAACTTAATACAGTTATAAAACAAAATGTGTTAGGGTTTTATCCCTAAATTTCGGAAAATAAATTGAAGATCTTACAATCTATTAGGTAAATTTTGAATAGATTAATTTTAAATTTGATAGATTACATTAGCTTATTACAGATACTTTTTGTACTTATTGATACAGCACAAAAACTTTAACATGATTGATAAATTACTGTCTTACATAAAAATGAATAGATAAAACCCATTCAGGATATGAAAGTTAAGGGGGGAAAAGTGTTAATTTCAAATAAAATTTACATTATGCTTGATGAAAATAAATTGTCAAATTAAAAAGTTTTACTGTGTAAATATAAAAACATTTCTCACAGTATTGTTTGGCCAATGCTGAATAATGGACTTCATATTTGACCGAAGCCGAATATTCAGCAGATAGGCTGAATAATCATTGCATCTCTAACTGTAACCTCTGTTTGGATAGAATTAATAATTACAGAATGTTTTCATTCTTTGTTCTCATACATGCTTGTTTTTTTTAGTGGCTAAACTTGTCAATGACTTCATGAATGCACACCAGGATTTCAGCTCTTCTAATCTTCATTGATTGAAAACATTTATAAAGGTAACATTTTGTTTTAGTACATGTGAACTTATTTTACACAAATATATACATGTATTTAAGGTTGTTGAGGAATTTTGTCTTATCGTATGCTAATGTTTTTTTTTTTTTTTTTAAATAACTTTAAGCTAATACAGTGAAACTCGTTTAAGATACGAATCAAGGGACCGAGAGCATTTCGTATCTTAAGCGGGATCATATCTTATCCGGATTTCATAGATTCTCGGGTAATAATGCATATAAAGCCAGTGCACATTGTTATTAATGTATTTTAGGCATTTACAACTTTCATTTTACCCATTTCTAACGATTTTTAGATATTCTAGGAAATTTGAGTTTTAGATTTTGAAATGAAGAATGGCTTTCTTTTTCTCCAAAACTTTATTGAATCACTGTTTGTAGAATAACAAAATTTAAATGCCTTTATGCAATACTCTCTGCCAAATTAAAAAAAGACAATAAAACGAAATTTTTTTTAATCTTTAGAAAACAGAAACTAAAATACACTACATACTTAAAGAGGAAAAATAATAGATTTTCATAATTTATTTTTAGAAAGACAAACTAAATCTATGCCAGGAACAATAATTATTTGATACATTATCAAAATTAAAGTACATGAAGTAGTTTTAGTTTGTTGAAAAAATGTCTCTTATCTTGGTTTGGTGCAACGTAGGGCGAGATTTTATCATGAAGTTTTCTGCCTTGTTGATGTGGTAGAAAAAAATCTTCGGCGGAGGGACCAGCATCCATCGAAGAGGCGTACTGTAAAGTAAGCTGAACGAGCTCATTACAGATGCGAATGATGGTATGGCTGGTACATCCGTTTTTTCATCTGCATCGTCTTCTGCGTCTCCTGAAAGCCTAGCTTCATCCGAACTTTCCACGTTTGTGATTATATCTGCGATAGAACGAACTTTACTTGTTACAACCTGATCGTCAATTTTGACAAATCAATCCCAATCTTTGCATTCTTCTTGATGCTTCCCCTCTTCTGCGATGTCAAATTTTTGCTACGTCAAAGACTTTACAGAAGCAGTTCTCAGTGGCGGTTGATCTTACGTCTTCCCAGGACACATTCAGGAAATGCATGGGGTCCAAGAGGTTAACAGACTTACAGGTTGGGCAGGTCAGTTTCTTTACGCGGTGATCTATTTGGTGTAGATGACGTACAACGACACGACTTTTGTATTTCATTTTGAGAACATGAATTGTGCCTTAATCCAAGGATTGAACCACGCTACTCGCATTGGGTGGTAAAAAGACTAGTTCGATGTTTTGTAAGCTGGGGATATCCTTGTATTGGGCGGTACTGTTGGCGGCGAGACACAATACTTTCCTGGACTCTTTTTCCATTCGTTCATCGAACCTGCGGATCCACTTGACGAATATATCGCTTGTCATCCATGCTTCAGCTGGAATTTTAAAATCGCAGGGAAGATTTCTAGCATTTTTATAACAGTGAGGATTCCGCGAATCGCCGATGACAAGGGATTTTAATTTATCTGTCCCACTCATATTTGATCCAACGAGAACAGTGATACGTTCTTTGCTCAGTTTGCCTCCATTAAATCTCTCACCTTTAAACGCCATTTTTTAAAAATAAATCTAATTTTACAAAAATGGCCCATCTCGTCGACATTGTAAATATTGCATCTTGAGTAATTTTTCAACAGCGGCCACGAGCACGTTATTTTTCCAGCAACTGACATCATCTACCTTTACAGCTGTACACCCTCCGTATATGTTCCTATTAAACTAAGCCGTATCTTTGTTTGAAGCAGTGTGGCCAACTGTTGCTAGGCGTGAAATCCACTGCAAGACGTGTAGCAATTTCGCAGGCCAATGATCCGTTAGTTGGGATGTTCGTTGATCGGGTTTGGGTGAACACTCAAATGGATTCTTCTCCAATTCTTCGAAATTTACCACCTTAATTTTCTTTCTGCCAGAGCCTCCAGCTGATACACTGTTTTCCAGTTTCTGTCTATTTTATAACAGAGCTCGAAGTGTTGACTCGTATATTCCCACAGATTTGTCAAAGACAGTATTGCTTATCACATTCTCGGCGTAGTTATTTCCTTCAGACATTTAATTTTTCAGTCAAAGAAAGTGATTTTCTCTTTACTTTAAATATTACATAAGCACCATTTCGTATATTAAGCGGGTTTTTTTACATCAAGGGACAAATTTTCTTCGTATATTAAGTGGGATCGTATCTTATGCGTACGTATATTAAGCGGGTAATTTTACACAGGTTTAATAGGCAGTTTTCAAGGGACCGAAAATATTTCGTATCTTAAGCGGGCGTATCTTAAACGAGTTTCACTGTATTTTTGGCAATTAAATTCAGCAGATTAAAGAGTAATTGAACTGGCATTGTTAACTGGTTCAACTTTGTCAGTTTGTGTTGCTTTTTTTTCCCTTAATTCTTAAACAGTTTTTCCAAATCAGAAAAATTTTCTGTACACCTTCTTAAAATTTTTCAAAATCATGTATTTATGTTATTAACTGTTATAAATATACTGTATTTTTTTTTAAAATGATTTGTCAAATTTCATTTGACAATAAACTCTGAATAATTTTCATTTATTTTGTGTTTAAAATTTAAGCACAACAGTAATTTTCAAAATACATTTTAATTATTCTCCCTAATTTAAATCTATGTTTATATGTTCTACAAATTGCAGTTAAAAAAATACATCTAGAGCATAAAGAAATTGTGCTTTAAAATTTATCTGAAATCATAGAATTTAACAAAAGAAGAAAAATTAGCATCACAACTTTAAACACTGTAGTTATTTATTTTTATAAAAGGATAATAAGTTAATACTTGATTAATACTTCATTGTGTTTAATGAGCTTAAATACACAGTGTTCCATTAATAAAATCCAGTTCTTTATTTTTCTGGCTTGACATCAAAACAAACATTCTCAATGATCCATTTCACATCTTTAACTAAAGAATACGACTTACCTTTTTGGTAAACTGCACATGTGAGATCACCCCATTTGTATTCGATTGTGCTTAAGTTAGGATCAAGTGCTAGCCAGTTCAAAACCAATACCCTCTTCAACCTAAGTCACTGTGACATTGAGCTGGTAGTATGGCTTGAAGCATTGTCATGTTGAACAATCCAATCTTCTCCACCTAAAGTTTCTCCAAACAGGAAGCAAATGATTGCAAAATGTCCTTTGATAGTTTTCAGAGTTTTGAAAACTGTTAAATGGTAGGGATGTCTGGTCATTAAAAAAAAATAGCCTCCTCATCAGGATTGTCATTGCACCATAATACTTCATTTGGCAAAGAGAAGAAGGATCGAGTTTGCCAAATTGCGAGAGCTGAATTTTTTTTTCTTCTGTGTACAGATGACACTCTCATTCACTTTGTTAAATTTATGATAGATGTTGTTTGTAGTTTTCAATTGTATCATATTATTTACATCACTCTATTTCTGGTGAGAATCTTAGGCATTTCGCCCTTTTTCAGTTTTATATAAAAAAAATTATTGAAGTTTTTCCTTGAAAATCTTTCTTTTTCAACACACAAAATCAAAATTTGTAAAACTTTTTATATCTCCCCCCCCCCCCCTCCTTTTTTACTTTATTATAATAATAACTAATTAATCATCAAAATCCTATCCCCCCCCCCCCCTCCCGAATTAAATCATCACTTTTCTTGTCAGTATACAGGAGCAATTAGTGCAACAGATTTTAGTAATAGCAATTTTTCCAAAAATTCTAGATTGAAGGATTTTGCTCTGTCCTAAAAGTAAGTTTTATATGCTGATGTAATTTTCTTTTAATTTGATTTGTAATTTAGAATGTTTTTTATTTTGTGTAAATAAGTTATTAAATGAACAAATTTGTAATTATGTATTTACATATATTATTCATACTTTATACATTTCATAGTTATTTTGTTCATTTTTAATACTTATAGTAAAGTGTTCTGGATTGAATTATGGAAAACCAAAACCCCCTTATCCTGAATGTCTCAGATCCCAAGTATTCTGGATAACACATTTATGCTGTATTTTTAAAAATATGACACCATTCTGAACAATGCTACTATAAAAATGCACGTGAACGCCTTTCAAAATGAGCATTTAATAGAAATAAGCCAATTAGTGAAATAAAAAATAATATCTCAGCTTGTAATTAGACGGAAGAATAATTTTTAGAATTTCTAAAAGGGGATTTTTTTTTTTTTTTTTTTTTGTGCCAGACTGTGCAAGTTTTGAGTTCTTATACCCCTTAGATTCTGAGATGGGGCCCCTTTTAAAACCCCTGCTACTCTTTATTGTTTAAATTTTGCATCTGGCCTTTCTCATTCTGGCAACCTGTGGACACATTAAAACGACAGTTTGAAATAAATAATCATATTAATTAATAATTAATATCTCCACACCTAATTTACACATAGTCATGAAATTAACATATCTGAAATCAGGAGAAAATTCTACGCATGGATGCATAAAAATTTGATCTATAAATTTAATAATTTTACATTCATTTTAAAACCTCTACTATAGGATGGCGCCGAGCGGTTACAGATAAAAACACCTAAGCTCACTCTGAAATGAAATCAATTTCTGTCTTTCTTTTGAATGAAATAAAAGGATTTTTATATTGATAGATTTTTTTGCTTCTACCGAAAACGTATCAGAGTAATTTTTAGAATTTCTGAAATTAGATTTTTTTTTTTTTTCTGCGTGCATTTGTGCAATTTTCGAGTTTTTGGCCCGGTAGTTTCTGAGATTTGACACGATTTGCAAAACGCCAGTTCACTTTATTGATGTGGTTTCGCATCTGGATGCCCTGCTATTGTGGCAACCTGGAGGAGAATTCAAAATAATCTTCGCTTCTGACAGCAAATCGTTGCGGTTTCATTAAAATCAAAGCTTTTGTTGAATCATGAACATTTTCTATTCTTTTAACTGGTGTTTTTAATTAAAAACTTGTGTTAATTAAGAATTTTTCAAAAATTTATTATTTTAGAAAGATTAAGGGGTATTCAGCTCTATGTAAAAAAAAAAAAAAAAAAATCAAGTCTATAATTTAAATAGTTTGTGAGCATGAGTACTGTAATGGATGGATGGACAGAGACACGGGACTATAAGGTTTTCAGGAGATGAGCAAAACACTAAAAATGGAAAAGAAATAAAGAATTTTGGAACTATCTTTCAAATTCAGAAGGCAAGTCTTATATTTATAAACTGAGGGCTTATATTGAAGATCTCTTTAAAGCGCATGTTCAGAATATTTTGAAAAGAAAAAAATGCTGCTGATTCTCCATATCTACCTAATATAAGATCAGTTAACTGTGGAGTTTCAATAGAAAATCTGTAAAAAAAAAAAAAAGTACACTATCGACTTTCCACCGATTTGACACCACATGATTTAGCGAGGAAAAGTGGTGCTTGCAAAATGTACATGATTGAATTTCAATGCTTACTTAATTTAAACTAGCAATTGGATTCGTGAAGCATTATTTAATACATTAAATATTTGAAAGTAACAGTTTATTTTTAGATTATTTTTGCATCTTTATCAAGCAAAAACGTTATTTTATGTTTTGGCGCATTTTAATGTTAGAAACGTAAATTCAGACAACTAAGAATTTCCTCGGAATTTTTTATTTATGATATAACGAATTTAACAATTAATTTTCTTTGTTTACTATTTCTATGCTGCCACTTTACAAAAAAAAAAAAATAAATAAATAAATAAATCATAATATAATTCAAATGAAAATCAAATTTCAAAGTACAAAGTAATTGCTTAAAAGGCGCAAAGGTCAACATAGTGAAAAAGATTCCAAGGGCGAATGTTTCCCTCTGGAATAATTTCCATGTATTAATATAGTTTCTATCGATGCTGGATTTAATTATGTTCCGTGTTTGCCCCAGTTCGCTGGCTCACGTTGAATATTACATCTTGTGCTGCGATTGTAGCCTTGCCAACATATAATAGTGAGAAATTTTCCGTGCTGGGTATCGTTCCAAGTGGTTTAGTCGGTAGAACGTCAGTGTGCTATACTGATGGCCCGGGTTCGAGTCCCGGCTTGGAATCTTTTTCACTATGTTGCCCTTTGCGCCTTTTAAGCAATTACTTTGTACTTTGAAATTTGATTTTCATTTGAAATATTGTATGCAAGGCGAATGTTTCCCTCTGGAATAATTTCCATGTATTAATATAATTCTTTTAAAATGCGTAAGTATCATCTGTGTATATGATTTCACATAATAAGAATAAATTGTGTATTTGAATTTTTAACACTGAAAAATACTTTTATAATTGAATGTAAATATTATGAAATATGCAAAGCGGATTTATGAAAAAAATAATAAAAACTAAATTTTTATTTGCTGGTTTTTATTTATTTATAATCTGAATTTTCACAAATTTTAATTCATTAAAAATATGCTATAATTTTCATAACAAAAGGTATTTTAAAGTTATCATGAAACAATTAATCATGATTCTGTCTATAATTATTTACTCCATGATTTATTTTTTCTTCTGAAAATATGCATGTTTCATTTTTTATTTTCAAAAATGCATCCGTAATGGAAAAGCATGTAAAATAAATTAATTAAAATAATATTTTTTTTAAGGTTATTCTGTAAAAAAATAATATTGTGCAAATCTACAGATCATGATTTATTTTTATGTTTAATTTCAAGTCAAAATAATAAATAGTGTCTTTGTAAAATGTATGACAAAATGTAATTTGAGTAGCTTAGTAGAGGATTCGCTTCGCTCATCCTAACAATGAAATAGTTTACTGCTTTTTTGTATGTAAGGTTATATTTTAATGCATGCAAGTTATGTATATTTCAATTATTTAATTTGATCATTGAAAATACTTTTAATATATTTTATTTTGTGAGCTGCAAATACTTCATTTAATTGTGTAGTCAAATTGACATTTTTGACCTTATTTTGCTATCCTGGAAATTAAATCATTATCTGGAATGTTTCTTTAAATAAAGGCGATATATTTTAGAATCATCATGTGCAAAATCGTCTGGATTTTCTTAAAAGAATTTGTTGAAAACAATATTGGAGTTACAAATGCTACAGGACAGGAAATTGAATTAAAAAATATATATATATTGTAACAAAATTTTAAAACAATATGAATGTACAAACAATGTTATATGCACAAAAGACATGAAGTTTTTGATATTTGTATCTACGTCATTGAACAAAGTTACATGCCAGATCTCTTAATGAAGCATTTTTTAATATTAATGTGTATTTCAAAAAGTGTGTTGTTTGTATATTTTTTCTCCATTTTTATAACCCCTTCTTTTCTTCTTGTTTAGCATCATTTTTGGTTTATTGGGGAGGGGGGGGGGGGAGCTTGATAGTGTTGTGAGAATTCGACGATATCTCACATTGAAACTCTCAATTTACAAAGCAGAAGCCAGTATAGGGAATCTAATGTATTTTTACCTAGTCTCCAAATTTCTTCAGAGTCCTAGAAAATGTCGCTAAAGATGACACAAATATATCAAATTCAATCAATCTTTGCAGAGGACACTAGGGTGACAGGAACTCCTTTATTTAGCGAGAGAAATATTCTTTTGATGCTCACGAGGATCTCTTTCCCATGGGAAACTAGATAGTGAAACCAGATATTAATCTGACGTCAAGGTTCCTGACTGCAGCCTATAGAGAAAGGGCTTGTTTATGAGCTCATGGTCACGGATGGTGAGTGGCTAATGGGAGTGGCTTTTGTCCTAGACGGAAAAACGAAACTGATAAAAGGGGATGCAGGAGCATTCTCGAGAGTTCTTGTTTTTGAGTTCTTTTTTGGAAGCTGAGGCTCCGAGTAGTCTTTAGCCGTGCAGAGGAAAAATCTCTCACGTGTTGGCTTCGGAACATATTCCGAAGCACAGTAAAGAGGTAGCCAGGTGTGGCGGTAAAATTTCTCCACCCCGGAGAAAGACATCGGAGGTCCCTAGACCTTGATCGGACATTCACTAAAAGGGCGACATTCCTGCCGCGTATCACTGATTCTCATCTTCGAGAATTGGGAAATATAAATAAATAGAGACATTCTCCCTGAAAGCAATTTGCTATTCGAGGACTGGACTTGATTCTACAAATACTTTATTGACAGCTGAACTCGAACCCATTTATGAAGAATGTTGTACATATGACTTATTTAATGTAGAAAAACCTTATTTAATTGTTTGTGATACAATAAAATATTTTTTCGATGTTGATAAGACTCGGCCGTTGAAGTTGCCCGCTACCACACCACCTTAAGACATCGGCTCCGTTACAGTGTCAATATTGTATATTTTTAGAGCAAAATTAATTTAAAACATTATTTTAAATTCAACTAAATAAGTAATTTTTCTTTGGCGCAAAGTTTCTTACATTTCGGATTGGATTGATATGTTATTCTTTTTTAACCCTCCATCTCATTATTTTTCTTAAGTTACACTGTTGGGTTGATTTAACTCATGTTTTTTTTTTTTTTTTTTTTTTTTTTTTAATGTGAGTTAAAAAGATTTCTTTACAATATAAATTTTATTCTATTCTGTATAGTAAAGTTGCTTAATTCAACAAATCCAATATTTATACATTTAAGGAAACTGGGGTTTTAAAAATGCACGTTAAACTTATGTATATGTTGAAGTCAACGCATAAGCACACATGCTGGGATAAATTTCAGCCCAATCACATTTTTCTTTCAAAAAAGGATAAAATTTTGAGAGTTGATAAAAAATGAAAATGCTTCTGTCATGCTTCTTCCTTTAAAGGTCAAGGTCGAGAAGAGGTGGGTGAAGCAATGTCTTTTCTTCGTTTACTAGGAGGAGAGAAATATACCTCTTGGGATTAAATAATCCCACGCATATAGAAACGTTTCATTTCGATATGTTCACTTCTTATGGGATAACGCACACTAAAATAATTTTACTGAAAGATTAACATAAATGCTGCTTGTATATATTGATGAAAGGGTATTAAATGTAATTAATATCAATTTTGTAAAATAATTTATCTTTTAAGGTGTAAAACAAATCGTTTGCATATTTTCCTTTAAAAAAAAAAAAATGTTATTTTTACAGAAACTGCTACAAAATCTGAAAATGAATATGAAAGCATGATTTTTTCCCTAAAAGAAGTAGTACTGATGTGTTTTACAATATAGAGCTGTAGATTTGTTTTTAAAATGCATTTAGCCAAAAATATAATGGGAGACAAAATGGGGTGAGATTTATCCCACATGTGTACTAACGTAATTGAAAGGAGCGAGTGTGCTGATGGGTTAAACTAATTTAAACTGGTTCAGCATGCATAGTAAGGTTTTAAGTAAATATTACCTAACACAAAGAATAGAAGCTTAACATTCACTAAAGAGATTTTTTTTCTATATTAAAATGCATGTCTATTAAAGATTTTTCTTTTTTTTTTTTTAATTGTGGGGCAATCTTTACCCCCCCTTCCCCTGTTATTTAGAATTATTTCCATTTTAAGTTTGATATTTTCAATTCTCTATACTTATACTTTTAGAACGAAGTTGCTTTAAAATATTTTAAATTGTGTTAAATAAATAAATTTCCTTTGCCACAATTTTTTTTTAATTTCTCTGATTTCCCTCATATTATGTCCTTGTTCAACCCTTCTTTCTGTGTGCTTTTGAAAGTTCCATCGTTCAAGTAAATCTTACGTATGTTTTTAAACTAATTATGAGTTACATTTTTTAAACTACTAAAATTTAAAACAGTTAAAATTCAATAAATCACAAAAGTTATGTAGTTTCCAAAACAAAAGTTTTAAAAATACATTTATTTAAGTTAAATTTATTTTAAATTGTTCAGTGTGTAGAGCAGGAACATTTCTTGTGTATATTTTACCCAACCTGTCTAATATAAGCTCAATGATTACAAAACAGCATTTTTTAATAGTTGATTATATTGTCAATCATCAGTTAAATTGGCAAAAAAGCAATTTTCATTATTTTTTTACAAGATAATCTCTATTAAGGTTGAAACTTGTTAATTTTATCCTCAAGTCACTCTCTCAATGGCGGATGGTGAGTCAAATAAGAGAAGAGATCAAACCACTGATTTAGTTGTAATTTAGTAGTCAGCATTAACAATTGTAATTTGAAGAACGTGTTTCTGAAATGAAATGTTACACATTTGTATACTATATTTTATTTATTTTAAAATATTTTTTTGAAACATGTAAAACCATAATGATGATTGAAATAATAATATTTACACTGACTTTTAAAATAAAGTAGATAAAAATATTTTTCAAAGTGGCTGAAAAGGAAAAGGGGTGAGATGTGGTTGAAAATGCACCCAATCCTTTTGCTTATAGAGGGCCCCCAAAACCTCAGTCTTTTTTCTTAGATTGTTTTGTAAAATGTTACGCTCTCGAAATTTGTCTTCTGTGACCTGTGCTTATAGTGGTCCCTATCGAGACTAAAAGATTTTTTTTCTATCTTTGAAAGTACCTGAGAGTCCCATAATTTCCTCACAGTTGGTTCCCTTTTAAAAAAAAAGGTGACCCTAAGGTTTAGTTTTTAATAAGCAGCCTGTGATTTCAATGGAATCATTTCCTACTGGCACTCAGTGTAAGATTTTGCGAATCTAGCGGGTCAAAATTCAGTTTATGAAAATTATCGATATTAAAGTAGTAAAACTTAATTTTTCTAGAGATTAGGGTGTGAAAAAAATCATGATTTTTTTTTTTTAAATAGAAAAAATCAGATTTTTTTAATTTAAATCGGACTTTTATGATTTTTTTCCCAGCGTTCAAATACTGAATAGCTAACAAGAGTTTTAAGTTTCCAAAACAATTAAACCATTAATTGCTAACATAATCTATGTTTTTATATTTTAATTAATAAAATTATAATTATTAGTTAGTAATTACAGAAATTATAAAAACTGCAAATTAGTAGTTTCATTAGGTAGTATCATGCAATAATGTTATATGCATTTAATATTGTAATAATTATGTAAAACTTTATTAAATACTAGTGATATTTAACATTTATTAAAATTATTAACTGCTATTAATATTAAATAGTTAACACTACTTCAAATTAATAATTATTAAACAATTAACTCTCTAATTAGGAGCATATTATACATTTTTAAGCTTTAATTATTAAAATGATAATTAATAATGTAGTATTCATTTTAGAAAGAAAAAGGGGCAGTATACTAGTTCCAAAAAGGGCACTATTTCGTGAGGAAATATATTAGTAATGTGTTTAGTAATGATATAAGAAAAAAAAGAGAATAATTTTTAGTATGATTAATAAAGTGTCCTTAATTTTTAATAATTTGTAATTTCATTAGTTAGTAGCAAAAATAACAAGACTAAAACAAATGTTATTTGCAGCTCATTTTGCATTTGTACTTAAAAAATTACTGTTAATCACCAAAATCTAAACTTACACACATGTATGTGTATGCTAAACAAAAAAATTGTGAAAATGAGTTAAACCCATTCATACATACATACAGAATAAATATAAGGATAGCCAGTTATATCTGAAATCCTCAAAATATTTAGATAACAGCATTATTACCTCTCAGTGGGGATTATTAGCCTTCAATGGTTCATTTTTTTTTCCTTTATAAGGAAAGTTTTGCTGCCTTTTTAATACCTAATTAGTTTTTTTATTTAGTATAAATGAGTTACAAAATAAACTATTCAACCTATATCAAAGAAGCTCTTGCTGTGTATAACATTTTTATACCAATTAGTTCTTTTTTCGTTTGCATTCATTTACAATTTAGTTGTTGAGCAGATGTCACTCTTTCATTCTTCTTTAACTCAATATTGCTATTAATTTATTATTACAATATGTCGAACGAGAAACTAAGACACTGACTATTTATTCTTTTACTTGCAGAAATTTATTACACTTGCTACATTTATTCTATATAAAATAATGCATAAATTGATTTCCTAAAGGAAATTATGACATTGCAAATTATATTAGATTTAAATATCATTTTTAAACGAAACTGTCTTATGTTGGATAAAAACAATGCATTTCACAAACTGAACTGTTTTTTATTTTTTACAATACTCAGGAATTTAGCTTGGAAACAATTATTTAAAGCTCTTTTTTGTTTATTCATAATTCAAAATACCCGTAGAAACTTTCCAATTATGTTCATCTTAGATTTTAATAATTTTTTTGACATTTTAAACATTTAGAAAATTTTTGATTTAAATCAATGATTTAAAAAAAAACGGTTGATTAAAATCGTTGACACCCTACTAGAGATAAAATGGTTCTGTATTATGAAAAAATAAATCTTTACTCATTACATTGTACAACTTAAGTCATTGTTATTTCATCATCATAATAATGAAATATATGTTGTCTTTTCATATGTTGACTTTTGCGTAATATTATTGTATTCAGTGTAGACTTTTAAAAATATAGTATATACTTATTTTGAACAAGAAGAGTTTTCTTGTATATATAAAAAATATTAATCCATTTATTACATACTGCTATAGCTAACAATTTTATCATAAAGTGAATCACTGTCATTTTTCGTTATTTGCTTCTTTTATTATTTGTATATTCGGTGACCGTATAAATGTTAAAACTTCAGGGTGAATTTCAGCCGCTCTATAATTTTATTGAGATTTTAGTGTCATGATTAGTAATGCTTAAAGACAGATATATTTATTTTGTATCCACTTGTCATGTAAAATTATGTAAAATTGCTCAATAAAAGCTTATCAACACCTGTTATGCTAGCGGCCAAAGCAAGCATCCTTAAAAAATCTTCTTTTTCGATTTCTTACATTACTATTATCTTGTCCTTGTTTTGGAGTTTTTAATAATATTTCTCTTTCAGATCTAAATCTTCCAATTATATTTTTTTCTTTCTGTGATATACTTACTTCATTTTTCCTGCAGGTTTTCAGAACTTCTATTTCTTTACATGAAATCTATAACTAATACTTAAGAAGTATTCCGTTAACTTAATTGTGCATGTAGTGCCGATAAGCCCCAAGAAAACTTGTGATTTTTATTCATATATCATCGAATCATTTTTAAGTTATTCATCATCTTGGATTATCCGTTACAGACATTGCATTTTTAAGTTGCTTTATTTGAAGATAGAATGCTGCACACTGTGCTATCTACCACCATGTCTTCAAATTTGTGCTCTGTCATATGTCTGAACATTGAATTCTACTATAGTTAGTGCAAGAGCTGTAAAGATTTAATTTCTGACAATTTTAAATTCTTCTGTTATTGCCTGATCAGTTTCCATAATGAACTTAAACTTTATGAGTCTAGAGTAAGAAGTAGATGACGGGTGTGGATTTAGCTTATAGTTGCTCTTTTAGGGCTTTCAGATAGTTTCTTTAATACACCCACAGCATTCTTCCATCCAGGCTATCTCAGTTTCAACCCTTTTAGGGGCTAGGTAATTGTATTTGTAAACTGTTGAAATAATTGAATAACACCAGTATTTACAAGAAAATTTATTTGCAAAGAAGTAAAGGTATATTTTCGCATATTTAATAGAAGTGAAGTTTTCATTCAAAAAATCTGGTGCCAATGTAGCAATTAGGGATTAAAATTATGTGATGCCGTGACGGCATCACTGCCCCTCAAGGGGTTAAACACGTGGCACGTGTAATTCATTTGTCTTCCGTGAATAGTGAATGCACCTTTTGTCTTTTGATTTCGGTCCACTTAAATAAAAAATTTTCTTTGGTCGTACAACTTTCACTGGGTGGTGTTAGTTGAGCTCAAACCAACCTGGCTGAATCTGGTCATACAACTTTTTGAGGGTAGTTATTATTACTTCTGGCCTGTAAATATATTTATTGCTAATATTCGAATCCGACCATCTCTTATTTTACTTCAAAAAACATTCTTTAAGTGATGGCAATTTCTTCATCTTCGTATACTGTCAATTATAAATGAATGGAGCAGCCGCTTAATCTGGTGGTTACATACCTTAAATCGGCCGGGTTTTTTTTTTCTTTAACACTCGGCTGGATCGGGACCGGGGTTTAATTTTTTTCTGCGAATTCGGACCTGGCCTGGACCCTTTTTTTAGGTGCGTTCGTAATTATATAAATACGTAGCACCTATAGTCGTCGTTCAGTCCGTCTGTCTGTCCGTCCGTCCGTCCGTCCGCATATAATAAAGCAAAAACTACCCAACCGAATGGTCTGAAATTTTAAATATAAAATTGTTGTAAAATTTTGTCGAGCCATTTCAAATTTTATGAAAATCGGATGTATAGTTAAATTACAGGGACAGTCAAAAGTTTTTCTTTACATTACGGCCAATGGGAAAAATTATTGCACGTGCATTTTAATGATGTTAAAGCTTTCCGAATGGTCTCAAATTTTAAACATATAATTATTGCGACATTTTGTCGAGCCATTTCAAATTTTATGAAAATCGGATGTATAGTTTAATTACAGGGACAGTCAAAAGTTTTTCTTTACATTAAAGCCAATGGGAAAAATTATTGCAAGTGCATTTTAATGATGTTACAGCTTTCCGAATGGGCTGAAATTTTAAATATATAATTGCTGCAAAATTTTGTCGAGCCATTTCAAATTTCATGAAAATCGGATATATAGCTTAATTACAGGGACAGTCAAAAGTTTTCCGTTACATTAAGGGGAATGGGAAAAAATTATTGCAAGTGCATTTTAATGATGTTACAGACTATGCACTTATGAATTGCAAATAAATACACATTCAGTACAATATGGGGTGCAAAAAATAATTATAAAACTAGTTATAGTACGAACGCACCACATTTGCCACGTTTGACGAGCAATTTCCAACTTGTTATTTTGAAGAATCGAATCGGGTCTGTAACTCGTTCTTTCCTGATCGTGTTGGTCAGGCCATTTTTTCAAAAATTATTATTCATGGAAGTGACAATGTCATCGTACAGTCGTGGAAAAAAAAAAGTAAACACCCTCTACTAACTCCTCAACAAATTATCGTAGACGAAAGTTACTGGTACCGAACGATTGGAAATAAAGTCTACTTTTAAGTGACGTATGTAAAATTTGCTTAGGGGGCCATCTACATATTAAAACGAATTCAAACTTCATTTTTTTCAATGACAATACCCAATTTTGACGAGATATTTCAAATCTTTGGTTCAAACTATGCCTAGGCACCAAATTTCAAGTCATTTGAATGATAAGTTTTTGAATTATAAACATTCAAAATTGAGTGCTTCTAATGTTAAATTACATTTTCATATTTTTATTTATAACTTCTGAAATTATGATCCTAATGTTTTAATTTTTTGTGTAGCAATAATACTAATATACCCAAGCATAAATACGTTGAATTTGTAATTTTTATAATTTTCTGATATAAATTATGAATTATGAAATTAATATTAAAAAAAATTATGAATTGCAACCTACAATTTTTTTGATGGATTCAGATTTATTAAGTCCTGCTTTATGTAAATCCAAAATTTCACATTTTTATTCCAAGTAATTTTCAAATTATGCCTAAAAAAACGGCAAAATGACGGTTTAAGGGGCCGTCTATGATAGACGTGACTAAATATTTTGAAATTTCTTATGCTATCTTGTAATGTAATAGGCTTAATTGACTGCTTAAGGTGCGTTGATCAAGAAGGGAGCTATCTCGGTTAACAATAGAGTACCGAACTTCAATTTGGATGCAGCCCTTAAAATACGAAAATAATTAATTTCTTGGAAACTTATGGTACGAATTGCGTAAAAATTTGTTTTTAGACTAATTGAAGGGTGTAGAGTTCATTTATGCTGTCAGAATTGTGTACTGCTATTGAAAAAAACAAAGTTATGGTTCGTTTTAATATGTAGATGGCCCCTAAGTAAATTTTATATACATCATTCCATCATATAAAAGTAGGCTTTATTTCCAATCGTTCGGTACTACACTGTTAAAAATTTGCAGCATTCTGGCAGGTCCTTTGACCGTTTTTTTCCGAAAACGGTTACACAACCGTAATTTAACACTATTCTGACCATATTATTGGCCATTTTATGGTCAGAATATAATTAAATTATGGTTATGAAACCGTTTTTTCAAAAAACGATCGAATGACCTGCCAGAATGCTGCAAAATTTTTAACAGTGTAGTAACTTTCTTCTACGATAATTTGTTTAGGAGTTAGTAGGGGGTGTTTACTTTTTTTTTTCCACGACTGTACATTTGTTAACCAGATTTTTATTGAAAATTTATTTTGATCTATTAAATTACATTAAATATTTTACGTTTTTTTTCTCCTTAATTTAGACAACTTCAGAATGATATTTTTTTTTTTTTTTTTTTTTTTTTTTTTTTTTTTTTAACTCTCTTTTTTCTTTCAGATTAAACTACATTTTTCTTCATTTAAATGTATTTTCCTAAGTAATCTTACAATGTTATTTCATATTCCATGGCTAGTGAACATATAATAACTAAAACATTTATTGTATTCTCGCATAAACATGCATGAAATATTCTTTTAAAACAATTTTGATTGTAAATAATGTTGGTTACTATTGGCTCTTTTACAAATTTGAGTCGTGCTGAGGCGGAAAATTTCGGCCCGTGCAGACATCTAAGTTGTGAATTTCCGTTGTAAGTATTGCGATCAACACAGCATTGGTCATGATTTCAACATGCTTGTTATATTATAGACGCGCGCTTATTAGTCTTCATAAAAATAAAGTAAAACTGAACTTTCTTTATAAATAATGAAAGTTTTCTAGAAAAAAGAAAAATGTGCGAGTTCTCTTTTTCAATTGGACTCAAAGAAAAAAAAAGAATATTTTGGCTGTTTATCTTGAGCGATTTCTGCCGAATGTATCTTTACTGCCAACAAACTATACATAACAAATCACATAAATATCCACGGTACTTTTGAAGTTGTTTTAGTGGGAATTCCAAAATTATTATTATTTAATTTCTACGCGAGGTTCACAAAATGCTCAGTTAAGAGCTGCGCATCCCTTCAGAAAAAAACGCCCCGAGCAAAGGGTACAATAGCAGATTTTTTTTTCTTCTTCAAGCTGTTTTTCCAAAGATTTAAAAAAAATATTTACATTAGTGATCTCATTGATATGAAGCATTTTGTATTCATGAAGCATGATTATAAAATGCTTCATTCAAAATACAGGAAAACTGATTGATGCGTATTAATTTTGATGAAACATTGTTCCACACGCTTTTCTCTGCAATTCATCTTATTGGAACATGTCTTGTCACTAAAGTTTTAAACTTTCCGTATCTACCGTTTGTACTTTAACCGACAATTTTCGCTTGTTAGCTTAGTAATTCTGAAGTAGATATGTTCCAACTGGCCACACCTAGTTACGCTTTTGCGTGTACAGTCTTGATTTAAGTATGAGTAATGCCCAATTTAAAAAATGGAACAGTTGAAATCTAAAATAAATTTCTGAAATGAGTCGTCAACAAATTTTTATTAATGCCTTTGTGATATATCTTTTACTGGAAAACGAAATATTTGTGCATAAGTAATATTTGAGTTGAGAAATAATTTGGATGGTGTTTGAAAAGCTTCATGTTTTCTCTTTGTTAACACATTCATGACGGGAAACGACAATTCTCGTTTTCATTCAAAAAACATCATTGACTAAGGGCGTGGCTTCCAGTGTTGAATTCAGGGGGTGACCCGGGGGGGGGGACATTCCCCACGGAGCAGGGGATGTCTCCCCCCGAAAGATTTGAGATTTTGTGTTTTCAATGGTCAAAAAGTCCAATTTCCAAAAGTCCCGGAACTCTATAATGTCCCCCCCACCTCCGGAGTCACAGAAATCCCTGCTGGAGAAAAGTTTCTGAATTCAACACTTATGGCTTCTACCTTACAGAAAATGCATTTATATCAAGTTGTCCATATTTTTTAGATTGTAAGACATTTTATATTAAATTCATACATTGAAAGATATTTACCTATGCATAAACTTGGGAAACCTATCCAGGACCTGACTATCGCACGCGCACCCGGGACCCATGCCCTGGCACAAAATATTGAAGGGCGCGAAAATTTTCATAATTTCATCTAAATTTCCATTACAAAAATAAAGTAATTGTGAAAAAATGTGATATTTGAGATATTAATATCATGAAATGATAAAAATATATCTCAATATATGGTTTAAAACCCATTTCAATAAATAATAGAAAAAATATTTTATTTTTAATCCTGGAACCTTTTTTTCAATTTTCCGAAAACTTAATTTTTTGAATTGACACTTTTCGAATAAGTGTGTAACATGTAAAAAAAAACTAGTATCAGTAAATCAACCCATCTAAGGGGGCACAAAAATTTGAAAGTGTCCCGGGCACAGAAACTTGCTAGTCTGGCCCTGAACCTATCTAGAACACCAATTTACAAAAGACTATTAGAACAGGGAGGAGCTTCTACTGTTTTAAAATTCAGATTTGATAAAAATTGCCCGTCGACAATGTGTTAATACAGGGTGTCCACATGAAACCTCCTTTATTTCAAATGTTAAGTATGCGGAAACTGTGAGTCCTAAAGATTTGCGGTGTGCGGTATCATGAATAGCAACACAACAAGTTTATTTTGCTGTTTCCGAAACAATTATTGTTTGCTGTATCCATTATTGATATGTAATGCACACCTGACATATTGCGCAACTCTTAGATTGAGATTGAATATCGACTGGACATTCTGAGAGCTACGGATGGAGCCCATATCAAAGTGCATACATGGGCAATAAACGATCAGGTGCGAGTATTACTCACGCACAGAGGGTTCCGTTGTTCCATACAATAAATATATTAATTAATAACTGTATTATTAGGGGGGGGGGGACGTTGCTAACAAAATAATAAGAATTTGTAACAAAAACTATTTATACAACGTAAGGTTGGGTATAGCTGCATGCAGGGTGTTTCAACACAGCGGTTACAAAGTTTCAGGAGAGATAGAGTACACCTAGACCAGGGACGTCGAACCTATGGCACGCTGCAAATTATTTTTGGCACAGCATAGATTCAGGTTCTACATCAAAATATAGTAGAATTTCACAAAATGCATTAATTAATCTAAATGTTGTCTCTGTTTATCTGAATTCGATTAGTTCGGTTGGTTGTCATTGTCATACAGATGGAAGTAACTGAAATATAACTTAATGTATCCCAATCTAGCTCAGTATTGGCTTACAAAATTTTAAGAATTAGGAGATTGTCACAAAAGAAAGATTAAAAGGCATTATAAGCAAAAATGCCGATGGTAAATTATAACAACTTGGAATTCAATTCCAGACACTAAAAGCTGTACATTCAGGCGCTTGCTATTTTGACAATTTTATCTGCGAGACAATCTTTTTGGAAATAAATAATATTCAAGTAAAAATAGGTTGTTAAATGAGTTCAACTTGCATTCTCTTAAAAATAACTAAGTACGAAGCTGATATAAATTATTTGGCATCTAAGATTAGACAACAGATGTAATATTTTAAAAATAAATTTTTAAAGTATAATATCAAATATTACCCATATTTTTTAACGCTAAAAACAAAATTTTAAGTAATTTTGATTCATTATTATCTGATCCATTAATTTTTTTTTATTATTGTTGGCACGTCATGATCATTAAAATATATTTTTGGAAAAAATTTGGCACGTGCATGTAAAAAGGTTCGTCGTTCCTAACCTAGACGATGAGAAATCACATAGCCTTGTATGGTCCGGAACGCTTTCCTGGCGCGGTAGTGATGTCACAAAACACGATAAAGGAAGAACACGAAAGTGCGAAAAAGGTGTGAAAGCATGTTTATTATCCTTAGTACTGCAAGAATGTCGGGATAATGCGGAAAGTTGCTGAGCAACTTGTTGCACACATCGTGGCAGCCGCTGGGGAAGCGAAATTTAAATACAGTAGAGCGCCGATTATCGGAACTCCAATTAACCGAACAGCTTATTTCTCTCAAAAAAATAATAATCGAACTTTCATTTATTCGAATAGCTATTTCTCTCAAAAATATTTTTTAATGAAGATGAGGTTGTGAATGAGATTTAAGATGAAAAAGAAATTGAAGAAATGAAAACGAATGCTCTGAAAATGACCCAGGTCCATCCCATAACGAAGCCTTTGAATATTTGGAAACAACTATGAAAGGACTCGAACGGCAGAAGAATTCTGATCCTATTCAACTAACGTATTTAAGAAGAATTCGAGATATGGCAGCATTGGAAAGTACGTCTTCTTTGAAGCAAGGAACAATCAAATGCTTTTTTGCTTAACCCCTTCGAGCGTCTTTTACAGTATTTTTAATCTTTAGACACCGGATTTTTAAAACAGAAATTTTTGCCTAATTGAATCGGGAAAATGCTCGGATTAAGCAAGGCAAAATTTACGATATAATTTTACTGGTGAGAATAATCGCCGATTCTGAGTATCTTACGCGGCATGAATACCGGTCGCTCGTCCCCAAGGGGTTAAATTATAATCTCTGGTGTTCAGAAAATGATAAAAAAAGAAAAAGAAAATTTTAAATGATAAAAAAGTTAAAAAATAAAATAAAATAAACACGCTAGCATTAACTGGTGCTGCCAGTCCTAAGCCTGCATAAAGTGTGAAGGTTTTAGTATAGTCAGGAACATTCCTTAAATTGTCTGTTCATTTATCTGAACTTTTGCTTATCCGAACTACTTGTTCGGATAATCGGCGCTCTGCTGTACTAGTATTAACCATTGATTGGGGGTTGGGGGAGTTAATAGATAAATATTTCGAAATCTTACAGAGTAACATTTTAGTCATTTTTCATCCTCTTGAATAATAAAAAAAAAACTAGTTGTCTTGTTAGAAAAATAAACACTATAGGTTATAACAGTCGATTTTAGTATGAAATTAAGATTATGTGATTAAGCAGTGGATAAATCGTCAAATATTCTTTATGGTTACAACCAGGGATGTAATGGAGGGTATACGGGGTGGGGGGGGGGGGGAGTATACGCCTTGTACCTACTGGATTTTTTAAAGAATTCCGTATTTTTCCGTATACCGTCTGTTTTTCAAATAAAGCATTAGCGTATACTCTAGCTATGAACGTTCATGACGCCAGCGTATACCCTCTGCCTATACCGTATACGTATACTCTCTGCTTTTTTTACGACTATAACACTGATTACAACTGTATACGAGTTACAAGAATAATAGAGCCGAAACACACTCGTTAACCCGTTACATCCCAAATTATGAATTCGTGAAAATATCTTTGAAGATTTACATAATCAATTAATAAATTTTAGAAGGATTTTGCCAATTAAATAATGAACTGAATCTTAATTTATAGGGATTCTGTGCAATATTTAAAACTCCACTCAAATCTTTTATTTAAAATATTTTTTTAGTATTTTATAGAATTACAAAATGTATAATGCCGTTGCAATATAATTATAGAAATATTTCAGAACTGAAACTTTCCACCCACAATCTTCGAACATCAAGAAAGTGGAAAAGATGCAAATGAAAGGGAATCCATCCTTTTAAAAGCATTTTTGTTTTCTACAGCTAATAAGGCTTTTGGAAGTAAAGCATCTATAGTTCATTCTAAATTGTATTATTACAAATCGATGTATTAAATGAGTGTTATAACAAGGGTTGTAGTGGGTAGTTGCCTGGGTACCCGACTAGCTACCCTCCGGAATGGGTTTTTTTTTTTTTTTTATTGATTTTTTTTTTTTTTTTTTTTTTTTTTTACAACCATAAGGGTTGTAGTGGGTACCCGCCGGGGTTGGGTAAAAAAATATATATATATATATATTACAACCCCGATTGTAACAAGTTTTTTAGTTGTACTTTAAAGTAACGGGGCGTAAAGGGTTAAAGCATGTCAACTGGCTGTGAATTAGCAAAAATGAAATATTTTAAACACTTAAAAAATTAAAAAGATAAAGACTGGAGTATTTTTTGTACGCCTTTATTAATTAATAGTTCTATATTAATTAAATTGTGATTTCACATTGAAATAAAAAAGAAAAGTACCCAGCTAAACTGATGGCATTGAGCTCACAGGCTATTCACACTAATTATATATTATACTCTTATTTTAAAGAATAATGCCCCTCAAAAAAATAAGTGAAGGGGAATTAGCCCCCGTTTCCCCCTTTATACTTAACCAGTGAACCTCCAAATCTAATCAGGGAAGCTCCTTAACATAATAAACCGGTATACCAAATTTGGAGCAAATCCAATTATCCTGCAAAAAGACCCATTTATCTAAATTAAGGGGGGGGGGGACTAGCGCCTTTACACCTTTATCCTTATCCAATGAACCCCCCAAACTAATCAGGGAAGTTCCTTAACATAATAAACCGGTATAGCAAATTCGGAGCAAATCGAATAATTCTGCATGAAAAAACCATTTATCTAAATTAAGAGGGGTGGGCTAACACCCCTTTTCCCACTTTATCCTTAGACAATGAACCGCCAAAATTAATCAGGGAAGTTCCTTAACATAATAAACCGGTATACCAAATTTGGAGCAAATCGAATAATTCTGCATGAAAAACCCATTTATCTGAATTAAGGGGGGGGGGGGGTGGACGATCCCCCCTTTCCCCCTTTATCCTTAACCAATGAACCCCCAAAACTAATCAGGGAAGTTGCTTAACATAATAAACCGGTATACCAAAATCGGAGCAAAGCGAATCATTCTGCATGAAAAACCCATTTATCTAAATTAAGAGGGGTGGGCTAACCCTCTTTTTCCCTTTTTATCCTTAACTAATGAACCCCCAAAACTAATCAGGGAATTTCCTTAACATAATAAACCGGTATACCAAATTTGGTGCAAATCGAATCATTCTGCATGAAAAACCCATTTATCTGAATTAAGGGGGGTGGACTAACCCCCCCTTTCCCCCTTTATCCTTAACCAATGAGCTCCCAAAACTAATCAAGGAAGCACCTTATCACAATGAACCTAGAAAAAAATTTTGAAGCAAATCTGATGTTTCTATCAAGAGTTATCGCGTTAGGTACGTACATACATACATACATACACACAGAACGGGCGGACACATTAGCTCTCAGGCTTTGAAAGCCTGTGAGCTAAAAACAATTTAGAAATCCTGAATACGATAGTTTAAATATTGCTATCCCCCCCCCCCCCTCATCCTGTTGTCATGCCTTAAAAAAGAAACAGGGCAAAAATATTTAAAATATACATAAAGCCCAAATAATTGTACAAAAATTGACGGCCTTGTAATGGTTGAAAACCTTCTAGGTTTTTCTGATGTATTTTGAGATATTTTAAATTTGTATTTTAAATATATTTATGCACCTAAAGGTAATTTTTGTACAATTATTTGTGCTTTTTGTATATTTTAATTATTTAACTCAAGGTGAATATAGCGCTAGAATTTTAATTTTTATTTATTTAAATAGGGCAAAAATATTTTAAATAAATTCACCAGTTCTCGCTTTGTAAATGAAAGCGGTGAATTTTCCATAATTGGGGCTCACATCAAAGAACGCATTGTAAAATTTTTTCGGATACAACATCAATTGCAGTCATGAAATTAGGCGTGATTTTTAAGATGAACATCGAATGCTTATAAAAGAATGCTATAAAATAAAAATAACTTTTATACTTATTGAGATTTAGGTTATATTAATTATATGAAGTAACCCGACCCTCTTAATATACAAGATGATAATGCAATTCATGTTCGACAACTGATTTATCTCGTTAAATTTGGTCCATTATACAGCAAAACATTCCATAAAATTAACTGCTCCACCATTAATATTTGCCTTGTGGATTTCTCAAGTTATGATTAGTATGCAATATTCCTTTTGAATTAAATGATTAATTAAAAAATATTTTTATTGCTAATAAAAAATGTAAGGACACGATTTTCTTACACTGTAGTAAAGCTCTAAGGCTGTTCTTAACTGCTCTGCTCAACAAGGGCAAACATTTTGACACATTTACAAATTCATTTTTTAACGGAAAGGTATAAAATTGGAAAGCCTGGCTATGGAAGCGATTTGGAATTGAACTGTTTTTTCCATTTTTTGATCAGTCAATTACCTATTGAGTTATAAGCGATTTTGATCACGTGATAAACACGTTTTTCGCCCGCTCTTGAGTGCTCTTTCTTCCTTTGCGCGGAAATTCGGTTCAAAACGCCACTTTGACACTATTTTCTGAAATATCTATTGCGTTTGCAAAAAACAGCTCAATTACATAGTTTCTGAACAACAACACCAGCTAGTTTCATGCATTTTCGAACAAAAAATAAATTAAAACTTATGTCAGAAAGTTGCCCTTTTGGATTTGAGAACACCCTTAATGTGCCAAATATGTGCAAATTCGGTGTATTTTAATTTTGTCCAATTCTTCCCTTTTGTTCAATTTCATCCAGTCTCCCGGACATTATGTTAATAATATATAAACTTTTTAATAAAAAGAAGACTTCAATACGCTAATTATTTGATTTTATATTAAATTAATTAAAAAAAGCCCGAGTTTTCCTAGTTCTGTTGTACATCGGCTGCTCGTGCTGCGACGGACACTTCGCATCCAGTTAACACAGCGATTCGCAAGCAGCTAACATACAACAGTTTGAGGGAAAATATTCATTTTATTGGTTTTTGTAGAATTTTTAAAAAAGTACTGAACCAATTTTGACAAAATCTAAATGGGACCAGTTCGAGAGTATCCTTTTCCCATTAAAAAAAAAAAGTTACACAAATCGATCGCGTAGTTTCGGAGTAATAGGTGAACATATGTACATGCGCGTCGAATTTATAACCTCCTTCTTTTTTGAGGTCGGTTAAAAATTGGACAAAAATGATAGCTCTGGCTGTAGTGGGAGTTAAGTTAATTTATTTAAGATAATGTTTGTATAATAAAAGCGTGTGATGAAAGATTAAGCATTTGTAAATGTTACCTAAGATTGATAAATAGTGAAAAATAAAATATTTTTTTAAATCACTTAATAAATAAAAAGATAATGCAATTTTAGATTCTTTAAATGGGAAGAGGAAAATCAAACGTGCAGCCAGTTATAAGTTTTATGTTTTATATTTCTTTAATTTGAGTTAAAAATATTAAAAACACTGCTTGGACACAACCCAAAATTAAGTATATGGATTAGTTATTAATATACTTTTCTTTTTATGGAAAACCCCTTTAGTCATCAAGATTTTAGCACGAAATATGGTTTTTTTTTGCGCTTTTCAGAAGATAAATCAGAAAATTGTTTCCCTGACGTATATTAATACAAAGCCATCATTGAAAGAATTTCCCATTCATTTTTAGACTATCATTGGCCTTTTTCCAATTCTTGATAAATTCCAGGTATTTTCTTTGAACAAATATTATATTTATTTTCTTTATTCCTAGTAATTTTTTTGGTTTCTTTTATCACAGTTTACTGAACAGTGAGGTAATAATAAAAATGAGGAATGGACATTTTCAAGAATGTAAGAATCTAATAGTATTATACTGTTTATTGCATTTGAAAGGATTCCATTGATAAGATTTTCAGGTTGACATATTTTTTGTGCCTAGAAAACAGATATGCTTAAGTTTAAAATGGGCATTAACCCTTTATGTACTGAATTATGAATTCAGGAAAATTTTATCTTCTAAAGCATTTCTGCTTCGCTTCTCAAGGCAAAAGGTGTTATATCTCTGGATCTAATGAAAATAAAGGCTTGCGGTATTTAATGCTAAAAACTCGGTATATTTTTTTAAGCCAATAAAAAAAAAAATTGCATTTTTTTTTTTTTTTTTTTTTTTTTTTGAGAATTTTTAGCTTTGGACTCCAAAAAAGACTTCTAGAATATTGTTTTATTTTCATGTTAAGTGCAATTGTTTTTACTTTCTAATTTATGTTAAGGCTGAAAGTATTTATAATCAGGAGTAAGTTGGCTTTTTCGAAGATATCGGATATCTATCGAAAATATCATGATATTTACAAACCCTGCAAATATCGTATATTCGCTCATAATATATTAACTACAACATGCAAAAGTAATTTCCTTTATTTTACTTGGTGCATCTATATTCGTACAATCTCATCTTACTTTAAATACGTATTGTATCCAGTGGCTCCGGGAATCCATGCCTGGTTTTCTATAGCGGTCTGAAATATTCGTGTATCCTCCTGGGTTCTGAAGTAGGGGAGACCGGGGCTAGTAGGCGCAGTTTTTAGTTATTAATTTTTATAATTTTTTTTGTTTAAGTTTTTTAACAAACTTTAACTGCACTTTTAAAGAACAGACATTTGGCTATAAATACCCGGAGTTTTGAGTTTGTAGCTTTTGTAGTTTATGCTTAGCGGAAGCCTAAAGTAAAAGGAAAATTGTACGCCAACCTACCCCGTCACGGGGTAAGTTGCTTATACCTATGCGGTAAGTTGGCACACGCTTTATAAAAATTTAAATGAAACTCAAATAACGTACACAGATAAGAGAAATCAATTTCATTATTACTAGTAAGTTTAAACAAAGGCGTTATCGCCATACAATGTAAATTCTAAATTATACAGATATAAAAATAATGCATAAAACATTAACACTGAGTAACTTCTATCTTACTCGATATCATCATCAGAGTTACAGTTGTTACAAATAAAAAATCGAGTGTTTCCGTTGCGCAAGACCCCATGTGCTTAAAATCTTGCATTACAACCACTTTTCACCGTGTTTGTTGTATTTCACCCCTACCAGCACACACCAGATGCCGAGCCAACTTACCCCGTATTCAATGCGCCTACTAGCCCCATAATAAATTTCTTCACAAAAGGGAGGCGTAACCTTCTAAACATAAATAAGTAAATCACATATGGGGTAGGTACAAGTGAATCATGCACTAAGAAAAACTGCACAAGTTAAATCGTAATTATTAAGATAAGTATTAGAAATTAGAAAAAGAATGAAGCAACAAAAAATTATTTATGAGTGCAAAAAAAAGAAAAATCGTAATAAATGTCCACTGCATGTAGGTAACTCTGCAAAACTACAACGGGGATTATAAAAAGCAAGAAGAAAGGTACTCTGTGACTCGTTGCGCAGTCTATCCACAAACAGGCGATTTATGAGGACTGCGCCTACTTACTCCTGTAGCCAACTAGCCCCGGTTTCCCCTATCACACGTGATACTTCCGAAACGAGGACGATATAAACCAGGGCGTCGGAGTCGGGCCCATTTTTGAGCGAAAGAGTCGGAGTCGGATCTGTTAAAATTCCCGCAGTCAGAATCGACCCATTTTTGAGCGGAAGAGTCGGAGTCGTCCATTTTCCCCACCGACTCCGCAGCTCTGATATAAACTAAACTATTTGATTTTTTTACATTTTTACTTTACTTCTATATAGCTGAATATTTTTGGCTTCGGATGAAAACCAATAAATGGCAGCACTGATGCTTATTTCCTCATAAAATAAGTGTTATTATCACCTGAGTTCGCAAAATGCGTTCCAGAGAGTGTACTTAAACGCTTTACAATTAAACAAATTGAGGATTTGTATATCATTCATTTATTTAAAGGCCTTCCATTTCTTACTGCGTAATTTAGGTTGTCAATAATTCAATCAATATTTAAAGGTTGTTAGTAATTTTAGATCCGTATTTGTGAACCTAAATTACCAGCCAATAAAGTAAAAATTTCTGTAAAAGGACTCCTTCTGTCATTTATGGTGTCCTTTTGTTTGTGCAAAATCAATGAATGTGTATTCGCAGTGTTATTTTGCCTTCGAGTCTGAAGAGGGTATATTGCGCACTCCAGTTTTGAGGTCTAAAATTTCGGTAAAAAAAGGTGTGCATTATACACAAGTATGAGTAAAAACGGTAATTATGTATGCCCTTTACGTTTATAAATGTACTATAGTCTCAAAAAGTTTTATGCCGCGTAAGTAATTTTTTCATTGTAATTCTGATATGTATCAAAGAAAAAATGAATGAAGCTAATTTTGATTATCATCAACAAAATTGGCTTGACTGCTCACCTTCAGAAAAATCTGAACTTAATTTAGAGTCAGCTAAAAACGCCAATAGCTCAAGGATTCCTTTGTCTGTAAAGAGAAATCTCATTGTCTCTGCCAAAATGGCGATTTTGGAACTAAACACTTGTTTTGCATCTATTCAATACAAAACAAGGTTAAGGAGTTGTTTATTCAAAGTACTTTTCATCGTAGGAAAAATATAAAGGCAAGAAACATGAGGGGTGGGGGGGGAGTTGTGATGAAACATAATTGAAATAACGTTATTTTCATCAACCAGTTTTGTTAAATTAACATTATTGAAAAAAGAATGATGTTTTTAGATTTTTAATAAAACAACAAAGAACACTAGTAATTTTAGTATTACAATTTTCCCCCAAAAAACTTAACATTTAGCTGAGTTTCATATTTAAGCCATTGTCCGACAGACAATTTATATGTAACTACTTAGTTGAAAGCTGTCAATGCAACTGGTGTTAGCTATAGTCAAATAATTTGTGATGCAATATGTAGGAAGGAGGCCTTTGTATGTAGGGCCACCATGTATTACAAAAAGCATAATAAAAGGAAAAGGATACATCCCATAAAATTTAATTGCCAAATTGTATCAAAGGAACGCGAAAATAGTCATTCCGTTAGGAATTATGTTTGCTTTTAAGATAAAGCATATAGAGGTCTGGCTTCATATTGAAATTGTATCAAACTCAATGGCGGATCTAGGGGGGGGGGGCGATCGCCCCCCCCCCCCCTTGGGCACATAAAGGGTTTTCAAAACGGCATTCTGCATCCTCACGGGAAATGCCTTGGGGTGAAGCTCGAGCCGGCGCGACCCGACACGGGTCGTGCCAGTTTAAGTCCACGAGACTCGGTCTGGGTAAGGTCTTCTCTCTTTTAGAGCCGGGCCGTGCCCTGCCCTGGTCTTAAATTTCTTTCTGCAAATTCGGGTCGAGCCAAACTTCTTTTTCTTCCAGGTCGAGCCTGGCCTGGACTTCATTCTTCGTAGAGGTCTGCACTGGCCAAACTTTCCAAGTCTGGGCTCGTCCTGGAATAAAAGTTAAACGTTCGGTCCTTGTCAGCCCGTATGATAAGCAGTATTGGCCCGACCGCGACCCGTGCACTTCTCTAAATTCTTCTTCTCGAGCCGAAGTTGGTCTGTCATCTTACTTATTTGTTATTCGTAAAAATTATATTTATATTGTACATTGTTTAGCGAAATCTTTAGAAATGTAATTTGATTTGATAAGTTTTAAGCATTTTTTAAAAATCTACTTTTTTTCTTTGTAGAGCTTTAAAATTGTGATTTTCTTTTATCATCCGTTTCTTTCATCCTAAACTGATTTTCTTACTGGATTTTCATTTGAATGTATTTGTCTAAGTAATGATTTTTACGTAGTGTTTATGTACATAATTGCCTAAATAGTCATTGATATTAATGTTTTTCTGTATTCATGAATTTCGAATATAATCTAAAATAAAAAATGAGCATAAGTAAGTGTGCTGTATAAATAATTTTAATTGCAAAATGCAGGCTGGGCTGGAGTTGATTTTTTAGCTTTATACTGGGCCGGGCCAATAATTTTTTTTTTTTTTTGTGTGGGTTGGAGCTAGAAATTTCTGCCCGGGTAAACCTCTGACATATCGTAGCCAGCTTTAGTTTTTTTTTTTTTTTTTTTAATGCTTCTTTCAGTCATCATCTCATAATTACTGAATATGCCGGTTGTCCTAAAATTGACTGACTGATTTTAAATCCAATCCAATAACTTGCAAATGGCGACAGCTATTTAAAAAAAAAAAAATACTTGTAAAAAAATACTTGAGGGTTATGTAAGAAGACCTCAGGAGGAGGGGTGATTCTGTTCCGAATTTTCCCATAATTTAACCTTCTCGCTGCGCATCCCGCGATTTCCACGGCCAATGTAAAAGTGGAAAAATTTGCGTAAACCGTAATTTCCACAGCAAATCATTTTTATGATCTAGTTCTTATTTAAAAAAGAAACTCTTTCACAAAGATTTTGGACATATTTGAACTCTGAAATATTTGCAGACCTGAAATATGTAATAAAATAAAGGCGCAATTTTTAACCTATTTTCATTAAAAAAAAAAATAATAATATATATATATATATATATACATATACGCAGCGAGAGAGTTAAGGCATTCGATTCCGAAAATTTACAAAATTCATCAATCTGAAAATTCGGACATAAAAATAATCGTGAATTTTGACAAATAGCCCCCATAAAAAATCTATTTTGTCAATCGTTCGCAGAAAATAACTTCAATTTCGCCAAATAATAGCGGAAAAAATGCGAATTGGGTCAAAGCGCCGCGAAAAAAAAAAAACGCGAATTTGGTCAAAGGGCCAATGAAAAAACGTGTACTTTTTCAATTGATCACGGCAAACGCGAATTTGGTCAAAGAATCGCAGCGGAAACGCGAATTTTGTCAAACAACTGCGAAAAAACGCGAGTTTCGTCAAATAATCGCGAAAGAACTGCAAATTACATCAAAGGGTCGCGAAAGAAACGCAAATTTCGTCAAAGGGTCACGAAAAAAACTCAAATTTCGTCAAAGGATCGCGGATAAAATGCGAATTTCGTCAAAGAACTGCTTAAAAAACGCGAATTTCGTCAAAGAATTGCTTAAAAACGCAATTTCATCAAAGGATCGCTGAAAAAACATGAATTTCGTCAAAGGATTGCTGAAAAAATGCGATTCTCGTCAAACGATCGCTGAAAAAACACTCATTTTGTCAAACGGTTGCTGAAGAAACGTAAATTCCGTCAAAGGGTAATGGAAAAAATGCGAATTTCATCAAACGGCTATGGAAAAACGCGAATTTTTTCAAAGGGCTGCGAAAACTTGCGTATTTTGTCAAAGAGTTGCGGAAAAAACGCGGATTTTGTTAGTCGTGGGAAAAAAGTGGTCTCTTTAGAAAACAGCACACATACATACACCTATGTTTATTATTATAGGTATAGTTTTTAATCTGAAATAATATACTGAACTCACTTTTGAAGAAAACGGGTTAACCTAAACCCAGCTTGCAGGAATCTACACTCAGCCTGAAATCGACCCGAATCGAAATCAGCTAACCGGACCTGCAACAAAAAAAATTAGTACCAAGAGGGAATCTCCCCTCCCCCTCTGCTGTAACATTTCAGAAAATTTGCTTTGGATTTCAGATTTTTTTTTTTTTTTTTTTTTTCCGAGTATCACTTTTGATCAGGAGTTTTTTAAAACTACGATTTTAATTTTTAGTTTAAAATAGCAACGACAGATGGCGCTGCAAGCAATAGGCGCTAAATTGGTGCCCGATTTAACGACTATTGTTTGCAGCGCCATCTATCGCTGCTATTGTAAAGTAAAATCAAGAATCGCAGTAAAAAATCTCTTGATATCTTATATAACCCTCCTGCATTTTTTTTTTTTTTATTATTGCGGTCTTCATTTGCAAGTTACTGAATTTTAAAATCAATCAGTCCATTTTAGTGCACCCGGTATGTTTTTGAATAAGTTTCAAAGCATTCTTTATTGAATTTCAACTCACCTTAGAAGAGACAAGCAGTCTTGTACCAAATTAGTATTTTTTACATAATCCTGAAGATTAAAAAGTATAATTAAATAATATTTTGGGCGTGCCCATTTCCGTTATGAGCTTTTACTGTATATAGTTTTATCTTCAAAATTATTTAGACTTTCTTTTCAAAATTCGGGTCGGCTCGAACCCTTCTCGTAAGAGTCAAAACCCAATCCGAAACTGACCCAAACCCGAAATAATGCATTTCAATCTTGCCCAACCCCAAGGCGCTAGAACGCAGCTAAAAAGTAAAAGTCAGCCTGACTCGCAGCAGAAAAGTAGAAGTCAACCGGACCCAAACCCGACCCGCAGCAAAAAAGTAAATAATAACTCGACCCGCAGAAAAAAGTAGAATTCAACCGGACCCAAACGCGACCCAAAGCAAAAAGTAGAAGTAACACGACCCGCAGTGATAAAATTACCCTCGAACCGCGCATCAGATTGGAGCCTCCAAATTTCTAAAATCGCCTCCCCCCCCCCCCCCTTGAGGGCTCTCCAGATCCGCCCTTGATCAAACTATGGTATTTTCAATGCAAATGCCCAAACTTGATAGCATATTTGCATTTTCCGATACATTTTACCTTCAGTTGCAAAACCAGAAGTCATTCGGTCAATTAGTTTATAAATTATGATGTTTTAAAATTTTGAACATTTAATGTTAAATTCCAATTCCTTTTAAATTGCTGCAAAACGGAATCCAATGTGTGACCCCTCCCCCCTCTCAAAACTACTTATTGGAATTAGCTGTAGTTTTGAATTGAATGCATCTATATAAAGCTGCTAGAATCAGATTTCTGTTTTAAAAAAATTATAGGTTGAATTCATATGTGTATATATATATATATATATATATATATATATATATATATGTGTGTGTGTGTGTGGTGACAGAGTTTGAATTCTGCACTGCAAAGACCAGCACATTCTTTAGATGAGGCTCGGGACGATCCACCCCAACCTCTGAGTCAACGAAAAAACTGCTGAACTTACAAAAACTATTGTGAGAGAGATGAGATGACTGTTGATTGCTCCCGAGAACGGATGTGTGAAACGTCGCTGTTCGACCGAATACCGGGTCAACGGACCTCGGTTTTAAAGCGGAATGCCGCCGGCCAGTTATAATTATCATGTTTAATCTAAATGTAAATACCCCATCTGTAAATACCTCATCCACATAATCAAGAATATTAAAGTTTAAGATTTCTTCAAGAATCTGCCTGGACTAATTACTTCTAGACACCGACCACAGCTAAGGTACATTTATTCGTCAAAATCAATGTGCTTTAATTTTCTACAGATTGGAGGCTGTCTACCGGGATATTTACATGCAAAGTGTGGATTTAACTTGTGTAAAAAATTTTCTGATGTCCTAAAGAAATTCTGATGTTCTGAAAAAGAAAAGAAAAAAAGTTGCTTTTATCGAATGTTCTGTGATGAGTGGAATTTTTCTCATGGTGCAGAAGGAAAGATAAAAAGAGCGGAATTTCAACTGGGTATTTCATCGAAGGATAGAAGTGAACGTGTTCTGTGATGAATCAACGGAGTGTTTTGCATCTTCTCGTAAAATTTCGTTTATTTCTGCTGATAAAAAGTGTGTTTCGAGTCTCGGTGACCGGTTGAACTACTTACTCATCTCAAGATGTTCTTCTTTTCTTGTGATAAAATGGGAAAGTGTTTTTTTTTTTTTTATTGTTCCCCATAAGTGCTTGAATTGTGTTAATAAAAGGTGTACGGTGATTTTTTGTGTACGCCAGAAGGAAAAGAATATTTTTCTTTAGTGAAGTTTTTTTAGTGTTTTTTTTTTTTTTTTTGGAAAGTGATTTATTCAACGTGTCTGTGAAGAGGAAATATAGGAAGGTGTTTTTTTTTTTTTTTGCTTCCTAATGATATACATGATCTTAGATTCCTAATACATGATTATTTTTTGCTTCTTTCAGAGAAAAGTGTTTTAACGATATCATTTTTTTTTATCTTGTTATTTTTTTTATGTGAAAAGAAAGGAATATATATTCTGTGAGAATATTTAGAGGGAAGCAAGTTTTTATAAAATTGGCATTCAATAATTAATTTTTTTGTATTGTTATATTGTGAAGAAAAAAAAAATATATATATATATATATATTTTTTGTGGAAAAATCTGGTACAAAGTAAGTGTATTTTAGAAAACTGTTACATATTATTATATATATAAATATATTTGATTTATTGGGTGCTTATATATTATTGATTTATATTGAAATGTTTTATTTTATGTGTTAATTGGTTAGATATAATTATGGCACACTTAATAAGGTCTAAAAAGATCGATCTGGTTACTGCGGTAATCGAGTTAGGTTTAAATCCTCCAGATGGTGCTAATAAAAGTCAACTGACTGATTTAATTTTAAAATCCAAAGGGTATAATGAGGATTTAGTAAAAAAATTGCTAACGGGGATTATAAGCTAGAGGGAAGAGAAAGAAAAAATGTTGCAACAAAAAGAAATAGAAAATCGTGAATTTGAATTAAGAAAATTACAAATGGAAAATACACAAAATACCCAATTGCATAATTCGGTATCTACAATCGCCGGAAAGGGTTCCGATGTTCTAAAATTGCTAAATAGATATAATAATGAGGAAGAAATTAGCATTTACTTAACCCTTTTTGAACGGCAAGCGAAGCGTCTTGGGGTAGAAAAAGATGAATGGGTTACATATCTGTTGGCACTGTTACCGCTCGACATCGTTAGTTCAATAAATCGGGAAAGTGAAGAACTATCCAGTGATTACGATTGTGTAAAGAAAATACTTTTAAGACGTTTCAAACTTACACCAGAGCAATTCAGGCAAAAATCCTTTATACATAGAAAACAAAATTCAGCGTCATGGAAAGATTTCTCATTTGAAATCGCAAATTTTCTGAATGAATGGTTGTCGGGATTACACATATCAACGTTCGAAGAGTTAAAAAATATTTTAATTATTGACCAGATTAGGCGAAAATTGTCCCTAGAAATGAAGGAACACTTTTGTGATGAACTACCAAAAATTACGAGTGTAGAAGAATTGACTAATAAATTGGACGATTTTGAAACCGCCAGAATTAACTTACGGAAAACTGAAATTAAGCCCCCAAACACGGAATTTAGGAAACGTCAAGGTAGTGAAAATACTAGAGCGTTCAATCGAAATGACATTAGTCGCGTACCATATGAGAAAAACTACACACATACCCCCCAAAAGAATTTAAATACAAAAATCCGTTGTTTCAATTGCAATGACTTTTCCCACCGTTTTAGGGATTGCCCCCGAAAAAAAGAAAGTCCGGTCTGCTGGAAATGTAAAATTCCTGGCCACAGGTCTGACCAGTGAACAAATAATTCTCCTAAAAATGCAAATGCTGCCGTAAGCAATAACTCAAATCCGATTGATAAAATAATAAAAAGCGTGGGGATTTTAGGGGAAAATATAAATGCTTTAAATGATACAGGAAGTGACGTCAATATGTGTAGCAACGATACTATTAGCCCTGGGATGCCCTAAATTGCATGAAAATGACTTGGTTTTATCAGGTATTGGCGGTAGCCAAATAACACCCATAGGATTTATGACCGTAAAAATTGAAATAGATGGTTACACAGTGAATGCAGATTTATACGTCGTAAAAAAATTGAGCCATTCTATAATTTTAGGAAATAACTTTTTGAAACAGGTAAATTTCAATATGTCAGAAAAAGGATTGCAAATTACAGGGAAACGAAAATTGAAAGAAGTTAGGGTGAATTACGTCACTGCTTTCGCGCAAGAAACAATCATGGCAAAAACCAGACGCGTCATCTATGTCACTCCAGATTTCATGCGATGTTGCGGTCAGAAAAGCAAAACAATCCCACGATAGGGAAAACGATTGCGACAGCTGAATTGGTGAGAAAGGAGCAAACTAATCAAAATGAAAGAGCTTGCAACTTTAGTGGAAAAATAAACATGCAATTAAGCTCTGATAAAAATTGTTTGTTGGAAAGTGAACAGTGTTCTGTCCCACAGTTAGACTCAGCGAAAACCACAGATATTTATTTAGCTGAGACAGCTAATTCTATTAATTTTCAGGAAGTTGAGCTAAACCATATTACAAACAATACTATTAAGAAAGAGTTAACGGAATTGATCACTAATTATAAGCCAAACAAGGTTAAGGCCACAGAGTTAAAAGTAAATATAACATTAACTGATGATATTCCGATTGCGCAACGACCGCGTAGATTAGCATATCCAGAACAGGAGTTTGTGGATAAACAAATACAAGAATGGTTGGAAATGGGAATTATAACGGAGAGTAATTCTAATTATGCATCGCCTATTGTGTTAGCGAAAAAGAAAGATAATTTCTGGAGATTGTGTGTGGACTATAGACCCTTAAATAAAAAAATAATTAGAGATAATTTTCCCTTGCCAAGAATAGAAGATGTTTTAGATAACATTGAAGAAGCGAAAGTTTTCACTACATTGGATTTAAAAAATGTTTTTTTTTTCCATATAGACGTAGCAGAGGAGAGTAGGAAATATACAGCATTTGTCACGCATAACTCCCAGTACGAATATTTAAAGCTTCCATTCGGATTATCGATTGGCTCCAGAATTTTCAGAGATATATTCAAGCTGTTTTTAAACAGTTAATTAAAGAAAAGGTAATATTAATTTACTTAGACGATGTCATAGTACTTGCGAAGACTGAAGAAGAAGCGCTTTTAAAACTGAAACGCGTCCTAGAAGTTGCATCGGATTACGGACTTGAATTTAATTTTGCAAAATGCCAATTCCTTAAACGGAAAAATGAATTTTTAGGTTATATTATCGAAAGCGGGACTACTAGGCCCTCGGAAGCCAAAACTTTGGCAGTAAAGAATTTTCCTGAACCCCGCACCCTTAAACAATTACACAGTTTTCTAGGTTTAACTTCTTATTTCAGAAAATACATCCCACATTATGCAACTATAGCGAGACCTTTAAGTGATTTATTAAAAGCGGGAAATACATTTAAATTTGGAATCCTCGAAAAACAAGCTTTTGAGACTCTTAAAGAAAAACTAGTTAACCCCCCAGTATTGCATACATTCCGACGAGGCGCTAGACTAGAATTGCACACCGATGCAAGCGCCATAGATTTTGGTAGCGTCCTACTACAAGAAGATGAAAACAAAAACTTACATCCTATTCATTATATGAGCCGTAAAACCACACCTACTCAAGCAAAATACTCGAGTTACGAATTGGAAACAACCGCGGTAATAGAATCGGTTAAAATTTCCGAAACTACTTATTAGGCACGAAATTTAAAATTGTAACAGATTGTTCCGCGTTCCAAAAGACAATGGACAAAAAAGACGTTACGCCAAAAGTAGCCAGATGGGCTTTATTCTTACAGGAATTTGATTATGAAATTGCCCACCGATCAGGGTCCCAAATGAAACATGTAGACGCATTGAGTAGAAATACAGTACTAATAGTTACCCGATCGCAAGATGAATTAACATTAAAAATAAAGAATGCACAACAAGAAGACGAACACATACAAGCGATAAAAATGTTAATTGAAAAAAAAATGAAAGTTCAGAATATTTTATAAGACTAGGGGGCTCGGCCCCCTACGAGCTACGCTCGCCAACCTCCGTCTAGACACCGCAGACTCTAAATGCACGCTAATGTGATCGGCTTTAAAAAGATTTCGAAAGATTGAATTATAATTTAAAAAACAGTGGCGATCTCCCTATAAACGGATTTCTATTCATTTCTCTTTGATTGGGGAAATTTTAACGCCAAATCCGCTGCGGTACTACTTGATTATCCCGTCGTCTAATTTCGCCAAATTATATAAATCCTCAAACCACTCGCCAAATTATACAAATTGACATAATTTTTATTTTAAATAACGAAAGAACAAATAAATTAGTACAACATTAATAAAAATACAAGTAAAACGTCGAAATAAAAATAACTTGATGACGTAGACACGTGTAATAACATTTCAAAATAAGCTAATATAAAAGGAATTAAGTAAACAGAATCTTTGTCTCCCGGTATTTTTTAACAAAGCGAAAAGAAAGTTCTTTTAAATGAGACATTTTAAATTAATCGTTTTTAATCTGACGTAATTTTGACCAAACTATTCTTTCTCTTTTTAATAGTCACGTGAAAATACTTGTTAGAAATTAAATATTATTTGCGCTTTCCTAACAAAAATAGTTGAAAAGTATCCTCTTAAAATATCAAATAAATGTCTAGCGCAATTTCTAAATTTAAACCGTTTTGCAATATTATTTTTTACTTTTTATGTAATAACTGTAATGTGACGTAAATATGACGTAATTTCTCCTATTTAAGACTTCTAACTCATGTTAATAAATTTATTATTTTACAAATTCCTTTCTCTCTTAAAATTCACGTGTAATTACAGTTTTTATGACGTAATTTTTAATAAGTTCCTGCTTTTTGTACATAATTATTTAATTCTAATTCCAAATGTTTTTTCTGTTTATAATAGTCACGTGTAAATAAATTTTTAATTTATTACACGTATAAATATTTTTTTTTTTTTTAAGCAAACATTATTGTTCCCTCTGTTTATACACTTGGCAACAGTTTAAATTAATATCACTTTCTAAAATCTGTAAAAAATATCTCTCGAAATGGTGAAAATTTGAATTTAAAATAGATATAAAACCTCGAAAAATGAGTCAAATTAAAAAAAATAAATCAATTCTGCACACCGGGAAATTATAACGTATAAAATGAACTAAAAATTATTAAATTCCGATGTATACTTTTTGCTACTATAAAACTTTTTTAGTGGAACGATTTCGTCCAACTTTAGCATTAAGTATCTCTTAAAATAATTCTTCGATTTGAAAACTGTCTGCATCAGCGTGTTTATCAAACATTTCTGTATAACACTACCGATTTTCATATTTTTGTATGCATTATGTTTCTTAATATTAACGAACAAAGACCTCCGGTCACAAAAAATTCAAAACCGGCGGCGGCGGCGGCGGTGACAGCGGTAGTTACTTTTTTTTAGAATAGAGAGAAACGACATCGTATACAAATATGAAAATGATAGAGAACTTCTGATGATTCCTACCAATATGCAAAAGGAAATAATACGCGATGTTCATAACAAAGGTCATTACTCAGTGGCTAAAACTGAAATTATTTTAAAAGAAAATTATTTTATACCCCAATTAAGAAAGCAAATTGAAAGTGTCATTGCCAACTGCATAGAGTGTATACTTTGCAACAAGCAATACATATTTTTTAAAGTGTACTGAAACATGACAGAGGAAAAAAAAAAAAGAAAAGTGCCCAGCTAAACTGATGGCATTGAGCTCACAGGCTATTCACACTAATTGTATATTATACTCTTATTTTAAAGAATAATGCCCCTCAAAAAAAATAAGTGAAGGGGAATTAGCCCCCGTTTCCCCATTTATACTTAACCAGTGAACCTCCAAATCTAATCAGGGAAGCTCCTTATGATAATAAACCGGTATACCAAATTTGGAGCAAATCCAATAATCCTGCAAAAAAACCATTTATCTAAATTAAGGGGGTGGACTAGCCCCCCCTTTATCCTTAACCAATGAATCCCCAAAACGAATCAGGGAAGCTCCTTAACATAATAAACCGGTATACCAAATTTGGAGCATGAAAAACCCGTTTATATAAATTAAGGGGGGTGGACTAGCCCCCTTCCCCCTTAACCAATGAACCACCAAAACTAATCAGGGAAGTTCCTTAACATAATAAACCGGTATACCAACTTCGGAGCAAATCGAATCATTCTGCTTGAAAAACCCATTTATCTGAATTAAAAGGGGTGGACTAACCATCCTTTTCCCCCTTTATCACCAATGAACCCCCAAAACTAATCAGGGAAGTTCCGTAACATAATAAACCGGTTTAACCAAATTCCTAGCAAATCGAATTATTCTGCATGAAAAACACATTTATCTGAATTAAGGGGTTTGACTAACCCCGTTTTTCCCCCTTTATCCTTAACCAATGAACTCCCAAAACTAATCAGGGAAGCGCCTTATCACAATGAACTTAGAAAAAAATTTTGAAGCAAATCGGATCTTTTTTAATGTACATACATACAGAACGGGCGAGCACATTACCTCTCAGGCTTTGATAGCCTGCGAGCTAAAATGAACCCCCAAAACTAATCAGGGAAGTTCCTTAACATAATAAATCGGTATACCAAATTCGGAGCAAATCGAATGATTCTGCATGAAAAACCCATTTATCTGAATTAAGGGGGGTGGACTAACCCCGTTTTTCCCCCTTTATCCTTAACCAATGAACCCCCAAAACTAATCAGGGAAGTTCCTTAACATAATAAACCGGTATACCAAATTCGGAGCAAATCGAATCATTCTGCATGAAAAACCCATTTATCTGAATTAAAAGGGGTGGACTAACCCCCCTTTTTCCTTAACCAATGAACCCCCAAAACTAATGAGGGAAGCTCCTTAACATAATAAACCGGTATACCAAATTCGGAGCAAATCGAATGATTCTGCATGAAAAACCCATTTATCTGAATTAATGGGGTGGACTAACCCCCTTTTCCCCCTTTATCCTTAACTAATGAACTCCCAAAACTAATCAGGGAAGTTCCTTAACATAATAAACCGGTATACCAAATTCGGAGCAAATTGAATCATTCTGCATGAAAAACTCATTTATCTGATATAAAAGGGGTGGACTAACCCCCCTTTTCCCCCTTTATCCTTAACCAATGAACCCCCAAAACTAATGAGGGAAGTTCCTTAACATAATAAACCGGTATACCAAATTCGGAGCAAATCGAATGATTCTTGATGAAAAACACATTTATCTGAATTAAGGGGTTGGACTAAGCCCGTTTTTCCCACATACATACGTACGTACATACATACAGAACGGGCGATCACATTAGCTCTCAGGCTTTGATAGCCTGTGAGCTAATAAAAAGCAAGGAAAAGGAGAAGGTTTGTTAAACCCGATCCCCAAACAAAATATGCCCCTCGAGACCTATCACATAGATCACATTGATCCCATGCCTTGTACGAATAAAAATTACAACCATATTTTTACTGTTGTGGACGTATTTACTAAATTTGTTTGGCTCTATATACCCCGTGAAAACTACAGCCGCTAAAGAAGTCATCGATAAGTTGACCCGACAACATGATATTTTCGGAAATCCATCGCGAATCATTATCGATAAAGGACCAGCATAAGGAAGAGAACATAGAGCATATTCCCATAACAACAGGGATACCTAGAGGAAACGGTCAAATAGAGCGAATGCACAGAATTCTTATCCCAATTTTAGCAAAACTTAGCGTAGAAGACCCCCACTAGGTACAAATTTGTCGCGCCCGTACAACGCATCATGAATAGTACCGTATCGAGGAGTACAAAATTTACACCTTTTGAACTACTGACAGGAACGAAACTGCGGCAGAAAACTGACCTGCAAATCAAAACGCTGCTAGATGATGAGGAATTAAATTCGTTCATATGGGAAAGAAATTCGAATAGAGAAATAGCTAAGCAAAACATACTAAAAATACAACAGGAAAACGTGAAAACGTATAACAAAAAGCGAAAAAAGACCAACACCTATAAACTCGGTGATTTGGTGGCCATTCAAAAAACACAGTTTGGGACAGGTACCAAACTAAAGCCTAAGTTTCTTGGTCCCTATGAGATTACTGCAGTAAAAAGAAACGATCGCTACAACGTGAGTAAAGTTGGACACCATAAGGGTCCAAATACGACCTCAACGGCTGCAGATCACATGAAGCCTTGGACTTCTACTGTCTAAGACGAAATATTTGAGCTTTAAGTGATTTTTGTGTTTTTATATATATTTTTTTTTAAACTGTGTGTTATTGGTATCTTTTTTTTTAATTACTATTATGAATAAACTGTGGAAAAGAACTGCTTCCAAGTGACAAGCAGAAAAACTTTATTATTTTTCTAACTCTAAAAATATTGGTCAAGGACTGAAAACTTTTGATCATCAGTATTTAGTGACTGATTTTGTTATTATTTTGTTTTACATATTGTTTGTGTGTATAATATACGTTCTGGAAAAAGTAGCCCAGTACCAGTCTGGCATATAAGGTAGATGGGTGACTGGGAGGACCCAGCCCTGTCAGGTAGGCCGAATTGTGGTGACAGAGTTTGAACTCTGCACT
Organism: Maratus speciosus; assembly: GCA_963932465.1. Taxonomy (NCBI): domain Eukaryota; kingdom Metazoa; phylum Arthropoda; class Arachnida; order Araneae; family Salticidae; genus Maratus; species Maratus speciosus. The sequence continues at coordinate 21,136,661 of OZ010792.1, read as the reverse complement.
GCAAAGACCAGCACATTCTTTAGATGAGGCTCGGGACGATCCACCCCAACCTCTGAGTCAACGAAAAAACTGCTGAACTTATAAAAACTATTGTGAGAGAGATGAGATGACTGTTGATTGCTCTCGAGAACGGACGTGTGAAACGTCGTTGTTCGACCGAATACCGGGTCAGCGGACCTCGGTTTTAAAGCGGAATGCCGCCGGCCAGTTATAATTATCATGTTTAATCTAAATGTAAATACCCCATCTGTAAATACCTCATCCACATAATCAAGAATATTAAAGTTTAAGATTTCTTCAAGAATCTGCCTGGACTAATTACTTCTAGACACCGACCACAACTAAGGTACATTTATTCGTCAAAATCAATGTGCATTAATTTTCTACATATATATATATATATATATATCTATATATATTTTTTTTTTCAAAATTATTTTCGTCACACATTGGAATCTGTTTTCAACGATTAAATAGGGAAAGAAGCAGTACGAGTTCCATTTGTGATATCCAGTAGAGATGATCTCGTGCTCTCTCTTTTTTTTTTTTTTTTTTTTTTTTTGATGGACCGAGACTGACGATTGGGAATCCTAGCCCGAAAAATTTTGCGTCATCAGAGCCCGAGCCCGATATGGGAAGTATACAGCAGATACAGGGTTCGCACAGACTCCTTAGAAATGAAAACATTCCCAAGTAGTACTTAGAACTACTTAGATAAGCAAACCACTACTTAGAAACACCTTATATTCTATTGCGGCTTCGGACGCAAGCGATATTGCGGCCGAGGGAAAAAAATCGTGATTGAAAAACGCACGGTAAATCCTTTATGCACGTCATTCATCTGAAGCACAACATTGATTGGGTAGGGTAATTAATCTTAATAGCAGGGCTCCCACTAGGTCCATTTTTCCATTATTAGGTCCGTAAAGTCCGTTTTTCGACACTGTTAGCCGACCTTTATTTTAAATTTTATCGATGTTTGGCATTTAGCGAAGAATCTCGGAAAAATCGCGTTTTTCGCAAATATGTTTAAAAAAAAAAATACCGTCAAATTTCGTCAGTCGATCGCGGAAAAAATTCGAAAAATTTGTCAAAGGATCGTGAAAAAACGCGAATTTCTCCAACAGATCGCGGGAAAGCTCGGATTTCTTAAAAAGACGCCAATTTCTTAAAAGACAGCGAAAAAACGCGAATTTACTCAAAGGATCACGAAAAAGCGCGAATTTCGTTAAAGATCGAGAGAAAAAGAAGATTTCCCCAAAAGATCGCATAAAACGCGAATTTCCTCGAAAAAAGTGCGATTTTCCTCAAAAGATCGCGAAAAACACGCGAATTTTCTGAAAGAATCGCAAAAAACACACGGTTTCCATCAAAAGATCCATAAAAAAAGTATCGTCAAACGATCGAAATAAAATGGGAAATCCATCAGAAGATCGCGAAAAGACGCGAATTTTCCCAGAAGATAGCAAAAAACACGTGAATTTCCTCAAAAGATCGCGAAAAACACGCGAATATCGTCAAAGGATTGCGAAAAACACGCAAATTTCGTCAAAGGATCGCGAAAAACACGCGAATTTCGTCAAAGGATCGCGAAAAAAAGTCGTATTCGTTCAACAATCGAAATAAAACGTGAATTCCATTAAAAGGTCGCGAAAAAAAAACGCGAATTGCATCATAAAATCGAGAAAAAAAATGCGAATTCGTCAAAATTTCACCTTCAAAGAAAGCGATTACCGCTGTTCTAAAAGAGTAAATGCAAAACTTGTTATATTTTTTTCTTGTATGTTGCATTTAGCATTCTTTTTTCTTTTCTTTTTTTTTTTTTTTTTGCGTTTTAAAACTTTCTTTAAGATGTATCATGTATGTGATAACATAATAAGTATTTGGGGTTTGACTAATCTCTATTTATATGACCTAGGGGTGATTCTAGTCCGAATTTTCCGAAAATCTAAGGCATTCATTTCCGAAAAATTTAAAAAATCGGTCACCAATCCGAAAATTCGGACATATGGTCGCCGAAAAAAAACAAATTTTGTCAATCGTTTGCAGAAAAATCGCCTATTTCGTCAAAGGATCGCGGGAAAACGCAAATTTCGTCAAATAATCGCGAAAACACCCACAAATTTCGTCAAATGGTCGCGAAAAACCCCGCAAATTTCATCAAATGATCGCGATAAAACCCGCAAATTTCGTCAAATGATCTCGAAAAAAAACCGCGAATTTCGTCAAATGATCACGAAAAACCCGCAAATTTCGTCAAATGATCGCGAAAAACCCCCGCAAATTTCGTCAAATCATCGCGAAAAAACCACAAATTTCGTCAAAATATCGCTAAAAAATACCACAAATTTCGTCAAAAGGGCGCGTAGAAACCCACAAATTTCGTCAAAAGATCGCTAAAAATTACCACAAACTTCGTCAAAAAATAGTGATAAAACACGAATTTCGTCAAAGAGCCACGGAGAAAACGCATAGCTAGTATCGGGAGTGGATTCCCCCCCCCCCCCTCTCTGGTGTAACTTTTCAGAAGATTTGCTGTGAATTTCAGAATTTTTTTTTTACTCAGAATCCCCCCTATGACATGACCACTGGTCACTGCATAAAAAAGTAGATTATCAATTTTGTATTTAACCTTATGAAATCAATAAGCAATATATTGTGAATACTGTGCAATTTCAGCACTAACAATTAGATTCTAATAGAGTGAAATTTGTTTTTGAAATGTTTTTCTCTCCAAATTGGACATTAAAAATTGGAGTGTGCATACCACATAACGATGTACCACATAAAAACATCGACAAAAAAAAAAAAAAAAAAAAAAAAAAAAAAATGGCAATTCTTTAAAATTTTTTTACACTCATTGGATTTTTTCTTCCCAACTCTGTATGAACCCTGAGATAATTGTTAGTAACATTTTAAAATTGTTTCAAGATTAATTTTCTTATTTAAAAAAATTTTCTTGCTTAGACATACATATAAGTATTAATTCTAAATACTCCCTGGTGACACCGTTTCGTAATTTTCATGTTCCCGAAAATTTTTAAAATAACAAACTTGTTTATTATACTGAACCATTGGCAGAAATCTGCAAAATTCCCAATTTTTACTCTTTCAAAATGTTGTTCAACTATGGAGAAAGACATGAGTTTTCTTGTAATGCAGGAAAAAAACTGCAAACAGAAAGCTAAGATAGACAAGCGAAATCCTACGGCTTTTAGTCCAGGCAATAGAGACCGTATAGGGACTCTACCTAGCAAAATTAATGGTAGTACTGGAAATCGGCTTTCTAGATGTTTTTTGGATCGCTGAATCCGAATTTGTAACTTCCCACCAAAATTTCCCCCGGCAACCGCCTCAAATTTTGGTAAAAAGCCCCCCAAAAAAGGTTTTTATTAAAAAATTCCATTTTTTTATTGTTTTAGGGGAAAAGTAGCTAGAAATTCAGAAAGTAGGCAAAATTTGCAACAAATTAGATATATGACATTATGACTTAGGATGAAGGGGAAGGGGGGATCTGCCTCGGAACATGCGCTGCAGTGCTGCGTGGACTAAGTTGCGCAATTCCACTTAACCACTCACACTTTTACATTAGCCCTCCCATCTTCCCTCCGAACTTTCTCTATAAGGTTTAATTTAAGTTTTTTGGGTCGCTGAATCCGAATTTTTAACTTACCCCCAAAATTTTCCCGTCACACCCCCCCCCCCCCCAAATAGTTGTTTTTAACTTAAAATTCTTATTGTTTTAGGGGAAAAGCATTACGAAATTCAGAAACTAGACAAAATTTGCAACAAATAGGATGTATGACATTATGACGTAGGATAAACGGGGAGAGAGGGGGCTGCCTCGGAACATTCCCCACGCGCTTTTCTCAAAAACCAATTTTTTTCAAAAAATCAATTTTTTTTTTTTTTTGGGGGGGGGGGGGGTTATCGGGTGAAATTTTGGTGGGAAGTTACAAATTCGGATTCAGCGACCCAAAAAACATCTAGAAAGACGATTTCCAGTAATACCATTAATTTTGCCAGATAAAGTCCCCTATTGCTTGGACTTCATCATTTAGTGCACGTAGCGCCGCAGTGCATGTTCCGAGGCAGCCCTCCCCCCCCCCCCCCCCGTTCATCCTAATTCATAATGTCATATATCCTATTTGTTGCAAATTTTGTCTAATTTCTGAATTTCGTAAGGCTTTTCCCCTAAAACAATAAGAAATTTAAGTTAAAAACAACTGTTTGGGGGGAAAGTTAAAAATTCGGATTCAGCGACCCAAAAATCTTAAATTAAACTTTATAAAGAAAGTTCGGAGGGGAGATGGGAGGGCGAATGTAAACGTGTGAGTGGTTAAGTGAAATTGCGCAACTTAGTTTACGCAGCACCGCGCGCATGTTCCGAAGCAGATCCCCCCTTCCCCTTCATCCTAAGTCATAATGTCATATATCTAATTTGTTGCAAATTTTGTCTACTTTCTGAATTTCTAGATACTTTTTCTCTAAAACAATAAAAAAATTGATTTTTTTAATTAAAAACCTTTTTTGGGGGGCTTTTTACCAAAATTTGGGGGGGTTGCCGGGGGAAATTTTGGTGGGAAGTTACAAATTCGGATTCAGCGACCCAAAAAACATCTAGAAAGCCGATTTCCAGTACTACCATTAATTTTGCTAGGTAAAATTCCCTATTGCCTGGACTATTTGTTATGTTACTAACACTGATCGTGCCAAGGCTATAATCAAATAGAATCTCTCTCGTTATATCCCAATAATAAGAATTCAATTCATTTTTAAAGACTTGTAAAACATTTTAAGAAACTTAATTCTACATAAGAAAGTTTTCTTTTTTTCTTCTTCGTTTGTGAATAAATAAAATTTTCACTTTTGTCCGAGCCCAAAGGACTGGTATAAAAATCCAATAGCCCGTCTATCTCTTAACCGTTTAGACGCCGAATTAGGAAGTAGATCGAACTGGTACTTAAATTTGCTTAATTAAGTATACTTATAGACCCCTTATAAGTAATTAATAAAAACATTTAAAGAAAAAAAAATTTCATATGGATTTTTTAGATGTTCCCAAATGGGAACATTGGCGTCTAATGAGTACTTTTCTTATAGGTTTTGAAGATTTTCTTTTTACAAAAATCAAATGAACAAAAAGGTATAAAAATAAAAGATTATGAAAATATTTGGCAATTTAAAAATAATTTACATTAAAATTGTTTACCTTTTTATTTTTACAGCTTTTTATCCAATTTATTTGCCATGATATAAGGGAAAACAATCTTTATACAACCTCTTGTCATACTCAACACACATGTTGCGGCAGTTTTTTTGGCAAAGAGCACAGCGTCCTTGTGACGCAGATATCAGATAATGATTATCAGTTTTTCTAAGTTTATTTTGAACATGCATTTTTGGTCCAGGTTGAGATATAAGTTTTGGTTTGGAACACAGTAAGTTCATCGTAATATTTCGACGAAATTCTAAATGTGACATTGAATTCTTTCCATGAATGTCTCTATAAATTATCCAAGATGCTGTTGCAGCAATATTTAGAGCGTTTGCAAACAAATTCCAGTACCATTTTTTATTTCGTAGCTGCGGTCTGTACGATGAAAGAAGTTTATCCAGAACATCAACTCCACCCATACCTTCATTGTAATATCTTATAACAGCAGGTTGTGGAACATCAATTTTCTTTTTTGCCGATTTAGAATATCTCTTTGTGTTTGAAATAGGTTCATGCGTTTGATGATTAGAGGCAACTGTCACAACTGCATTGTCATCCCACCGGCAAATGAATACAGTTCCATCACTACGGTAATCCATTGCTCCTCTGGTCTTTTTGGCCAAGTTTTTATTGTCCAGTAAAGGACATTGCCGGATGCGGTTACTTCGGATTGTACCTGTAGCTCTAATTCCAGAGTCTGCCAATTTTTTTAATAAGTTATAAGATGTAAAAAAGTTATCGAAATAGATTTCGTGCCTGCCCGGATCTGTAACTGTGGAGATTAGCTGCGTCACGACATCCTCACCCAGAGGCATTCCTGTAGACTCAATCTTCCTTCCAGAATAAATTTCCATCGCATACGGATATCCAGACGAGGAACATAACATCCATATTTTAAACGCGAATCTTATGGGTTTACCTTTTATAAACATTTTGCAAGTGTGGTGTCCATAATAAGGTACCATAGATTCATCTATGCTCAATTTTTTATGGAAAGTTCCAAACTGATGCAAAATTTTCCCCAATTCTTCATAAATTGGAGCTATTTTCCCAAGTTTATCACCTGGCTTCAATTTAGAATTATCATTTAAGTGAAAAAACTTTTTGATTGTACGGAAATGGCTTCTTGACATGACTGTTGGAACAATATCAACTTTCAAATCTTCAGCAGTGCTCCAATAATAATCTTCTTTTGGCACCCAATGGTAACCACTCAAGAGGAGCAATCCTAGAAACTGAGCAATATCTGTATCGTCAATGGCAATTATCTCTCCTTTTTGACTAGCGTATAACTTTGTCATGCATGCTAATGTTCTGATATAGTCTTTAGGCAAAATTTTATCAAAAATTTGAATAGGACCAAATCTTGTAACTTTGCAATATCAATTTTTAAATCACCTGGTTCCTCATCAAGAAATGTATGATTAAATTCTTTTCTCTTACTCCATCTTGCTTCATACAGTTTAATTTTTTTTTTCGTGTAGAAAAATCATCATCACCTTTACCCATGCTCTCTGCTTCTGTTCTTGTGTGTGATGTTGATGGCGCATCACAAGCCCCATCTTTACGCAGAATATCCAATTCTCCCATTACATCCGTCGGAATAATTTCCCCTAAATCTTCATCATTGATATCCTCATTTTCTGTTATATCACCACTTTCATTTGGCGGAATAATGCATATATCAACATCTGAATTATCAGATTCATCTGAATTTAGCGTATCGAAATATTCGAGAGCTTCTTCCACAGTTTTAAAACGCTTATCGTGATACATAATCAACAAAATAAGCCCACAACAGAAACACAGAGCAACTTATTCCTTTCTAAGCGTGAATTTTCCTTCCTTCTTTCCTGAAACACGTGGGGAAAGGAACTCAACTTTGACCTTTCGGCACATCTGATAAGAAGACAGGGGTAAATAAAATTCTCCTCTAATCTACATCATAAAGCTACAACTGTGACTCACTTGTTTATATTTTTCGGTTGTACTCAGCAGAAATAGATATCCTTTAGCAAGAGGTGGCATCAGTGCAGGCAGTAGGGTTGGGTTGGGTTGGGTTGATTTTTGACGGCCAATTATCTACACGAGGGATATAGGCCCGGGGGGAGTGCCCTCCGTGGGGGTCTTTCTAAGGGAACCTAATCCGTATTAACGCATGGAAGATCCACGGCTCGAAGAAAACCACGAAAACTCCGAACGATTAGGCCGACGGGCGCGATTGGGATCGAAACCAGCACTTCCCGTCTACCAGCTTCGAGAGCAGAACCTCTCGGCCACTGGTGGGGCTGCAGGCAGTAGGAATCAGAGAAAATGAAATACTGAAAGTTGAAATTTTTATTTTTTGTTGGGGGGAGGGGCGGGGCGGTTTGGGATAAACTTGAATCTTATACTAATAAACCATCTTTGCACTCAATTATACCTTGCTTTCATGCAGAAAATACCTGTACAATATCACTCAAATCGGTTAATTGCATTGAGTTTAAACATATAAAAAAAGTTCATGGCAAACGCCAATGTTCCCAAATGGAAACATCGAAATATATTTCTTCATATTTACTCAACTATACCCTTTTTTATGATTTAATTGTATTCTACATATTGTTTTAAGGTTACTATTTTATAACTCACATGAATTTAAAAATATTTTATATATTCTTTAAAAAATTTACAATTTATCAATGTGAAATATGGCAAAATTTGCAAATTTGAACATTTTTTTCGATATAAAAAAAACAAAAGTATCCCATTTTAACACATTTCAAAAAATCAATCATATTTTTAAGTTTATGAAATAAAAATCTCATAAAGGTATCTTTAAAATTTAATTTTTGAAGATTTTTTTAAATTGATGTTCCCAAATGGGAACATTGGCGTTTAAACGGTTAATATCGATCTCCGTACAACCTCACTACTTCTTTCTCAAGTAAAGCTAGATCGTCTTTTTGTTTTTAGCTCTTTTTGTTTTCAGGCTATCAAAGCCCGAGAGCTAATGTGCCCACAGGTTCTGTATGTACGTACGTGTGTATGCATTTATAGTCGTGGAAAAAAGAAAAGAAAGAAAACAACCCCCACTAACTCTGGAACAAATTATTTTAGAAGAAAGCTACTAGTACCAAACGATTGGAAATAAAGTCTACTTTTAAATGATGTATATAAAATTTGCTTAGGGGGCCGTTTACATATAAAAACAACGAACCCAAACTTTGTTTTTTTCAATAGCAATACCCAAGCTTGACACCATGAATAGATTCTACACCTTTCAATTAGCCTAAATCTAAATTTTCATGAAGTTCATATGATTAGTTTCCGAGAAATTATTTTAAAATGAGCCTGTTTTAGGGGCTTTATCCAAATTGAAGTTCAATACTCGATTGTTGAAATGCTACAGAATGAGTATGTCACTTCTGTTAATGTATTATTTCTTGCAAATATAAACATCTCACTCGTTTAATGTGTTTCGACTATAGCCAGCCCAAATGTTTCAATAAAATGAGTGAAACATATTTTTTTCAAATTGTGCTTTTCTGGACATCCCCTCACGTCCCCTTAAACCGTCGCGTCATTTTGACGTTTTTTATTCATAATTCAAGAACTACTTGGAAGGAAAATTTGAAAATGAGAATTTGCATAAAGCAGGACATAATAAATATAAATCTATCAAAAAAGAAAAAAAAAAAAAAAAATTGTAGGTTGCAATTTATATTTTTTTCGAATATTAATTTCATAATTCATATTATAAATTTTTTTAAATTACAAATTCAATGTATTTATGTTTGGGATTTTTGGTATTGTAATTAAACAAAAAAATTGTCACATTAGGATTAAAATTTCGGGAGATATTAATAAAAATATGAAAACGTAATTTAATATTAGAAGCTCCAGATTTGAATGTTTATAATTCAAAACTTATTATTCAAATGACTTGAAATTTCATTTCTAGGCATAGTTTGAACCGCAGATTTAAAATATAGTGTCGAAATTGGGTGTTGCCATTTAACAAAACGAAGTTTGGTCCGATTTTGATTTTTAGATATCCCCCCCCCCCCCCCCACACACACACACACTCCCTAAGCAAATTTTATATACATCATTTAAAAGTAGACTTTATTTCCAATCGTTTGGTACTTGTAAATTTTTACTTTTTTTTCCACGACTGTACGTAATGCGATAACTCTTGATATAGAAATATCCGATTTGCTTCCAATTTTGTAAATATCTTCATTCTGATAAGGCGCTTCCCTGATTAGTTTTCGGGGTTCATTTGTTAAGTATAAAGGTGGGGGAACAAATCCTCCCCTTAAATTAGGTAAATGGATTTTTCATACAGAATTATACGATTAGCTTCAAATTTGATATAAAGGTTTATTCTGATAAGGCGCTTCACTGATTAGATTTGGAGGTTCATTGGTTAAGTATAAAAGGGGGGAACAGGGGCTTATTCCCCCCCTTAATTTACATACTGTTTTGCTCAAAAAGAAAGAGCTCTATTTTATGACTACTAGACATAAATAAGAGCACATTAGAACCCCGCTAATCCGAACTAACTGGGACCGGTGTCTGTTCGGATTACCCGAAATTCCGATAAAAATAGAAAAGGAAAAGTTGCTTGCTAAAAAAAAAAAAAAATGTGAGTTATAAGTACTCAGTAGTACAGTAAACATCCTCTAATCCGGCATGCTGGATAATCCGGAACGGCTTTCGGAAAAAATAGTATTCCTTGTTTAATCACTCCTGATGTTTATAATTACTTCAAAATGAGGAATAAAGTAACAACTCATTACAAACGATTCAAAATCGTAAATAGATAAATAGCTCAGTCACCATGTCGACGAGGGGGAAGAAAATAACATTTATGTAGATAATTTGCGAAATAAAACTGTTGAAAGGAAAAATAAATTTTTGTCATCTGAATTAAATACTTTTTGCATTTTAGAAAAGAATTTTATAGTTACTGGGAAACAAGCTGATATTCGAGATTTTTTTTAAGATGGCTTCTGCATGGAGGCCTACTGTGCACGTTTTTATTTTATATTCGTGTACATATGTTGTACTTTTACATTATTGAATATTTTTTTAATTCTATTCAATCTGTTTAAAGAATAAAAAATATTCTTTACCGCCATTTTTTAGGTGCGTTCGTAATTATATAAATACGTAGCACCTATAGTTGTCGTTCAGTCCGTCTGTCCGTCCGTCCGTCCGCATATAACAGAGCAAAAACTACCCAACCGATCGGTCTGAAATTTTAAATATATGATTGTTGTAAAATTTTGTCGAGCCATTTCAATTTTTATGAAAATCGGATGTATAGTTTAATTACAGGGACATTCAAAAGTTTTTCTTTACATTATGGCCAATAGGAAAAAATTACTGCAAGTGCATTTTAATGATGTTACAATCTTCCGAATCGTCTGAAAATTTAAATATATGATTGTTGCAAAATTTTGTCGAGCCATTTCAGATTTTATGAAAATTGGATGTATAGTTTAATTACAGGGGCACTCAAAAATTTTCCGTTACAATTATTGCAAGTGCATTTTAATGATGTTACAGACTATGCTTTTATGAAGTGTAAAAAAATATACATTCAGTATAATATGGGGTGCAAAAAATATTTATAAAACTAGTTATAGTACGAACGCACCTCATTTGCCACGTTTGACGAGCAATTTCCCACTTGTTGTATGCGGCATGCTTCAAGTCGAAATTTTCGAAAATAAAATCGGTTCGGATTAACCGGAATTTTGGATTAGCGGGGTTCTACTGTATATACAATTAGTGTGAATAGACTCTGAGCTCAAATGCCATCAGTTTAATTCGGCACTTTTCTTTTTATTGTTATTTTCTTTTAACGCCTATAGCACTGGTACTATCCTACAGATTGTATCACTCCACTACTATTTCATGGGTGAATAGTTATTCCATATAAATAATGTATTAAGCTATGTTAAAATTTTGATTTAGATTTAAAAAATATATTTCTAGATAAAATGTGCTTTAATCCAACTGTCAGTGGTACTGATCAGGTTAATCTTAAATTTTAAAAAAAACTCTATTATGCAATAGATTAGAGCCTTGTACAGTGTCAAAGATTATCAGGTTGTATATCCTAAATTTTAGAAACTTTTCTAATAGATTTCTCTTCATGTGGGTGCAAATTAAGTAATATTTTTTGAAAATTGAATGAACTGTTTTTCTTGGAAGTAGCTGCAGCAATAAAATATGATATATTCCAAATTGTAGCATACATTGTTTTGCGTTCGAAATAATATATTATATTCATCGTCATCTTTTGTATCTATAGTACTTGTACACCTTTTATATGAAAATTCAAAAGAGTTGTATGATTTTTGTGAGGTAATTTTCTGTTAATTTCAAATAAATTAGTAATTGTAAGGATTTTTTCTTTATTATTTTTGCGATTCCTTATTGTTAATTCCCGAAAAGAAAAATAACACATAAAAACTAAGCCATAAATAATTTATTATGACAGCTAAAATCATTATATAATCTTTAAATACTTTTAACTATATTCGATAAATCTGGATTTTCTAGGTGTCCAATTATTGTTGGCCAACTACGTTATTGTTTCCCAAAACTCATTTCAGTTATCCTGAAATAGTTAAAAAGGGTAATAGTATTTTAGAAAATTGGTAAAGCAAGTAAACTTTTAATCATCAAATAGAGTGGCACGAACCCACTGCACACCGAAGATTATTGTTATTACTGCTAAGAGTGTTGATAACTGCGAACAGGTGTACCAGAATTCTAATTTCTCTTTCAACATTAAAATGCTGGATGAACTAACAAAAAACACGTTTTTACACGCGTGTGCCAAAAGGTTTAGTTTCTTAAGGCACATTACTTCCTTTGTTTTGAAATTTTCTTTTTTAACCACCTTCCTGAGTGGTGAGTGTTGTTACCAGAATGATGCCTTGTTGTTACCAGAGACTTCCTAAATATCGTCTCTGTTTTGGAAAGGAGTCTGGAATTTTAGCTGGATGTTTGTGAGCAATCTTATTTCGATTAGCGAGTGAGAACTGTTTTTTTTTGCTTATTGTTTATAGTTTAAATAAATGGTCTTCTCCTTCCAAAAACGAAATCGATTTTTTGCACCTTAATTGCTGTTTACTACAGTTTTGGCATATTTTTTTTTTCAACAAAATGAGTTGTTTTTATAAATTGTCACTAACAGCGGTGCCAAACCTTGTGGCGTAGCCAGAATACCACTTGGCTTGTTCAGAGGCCCAAGTTATCACTATTTATGAATAGTAATTTTTGCATTATTTAATCTCAGAATTTGTAGCAATATTCTGCTATTTAATAAGACGGAAATTACTAATAGGGAATAATGGTACACAGAAAAAAATAAGACCTAAAACGGGTAGAAAGATACCCGAATTGGATAGAAAGATTCTTAGGTATGAGGTTACCCAATTTGGGTCCATATGCCCATTTTGATTATTGTGAGCCTCCACTTTGACTACCTCACTAGTGAAACTATATTCTGTATGTATCCTAAAGGTACTGATATTCGCTGATAATTTAATACATACTTTTATGTTAGCTTTATAGCTTTATGTTTAGACCTACTGCTTCGGTTGCCTCTCTTCCTGTTTCGAAATTATTTGTCTCGTACTGTTACAGGGTTGCCGGCTTTTTTTGGTTTTAACCACTTAAAAAAGCCGGCTTTAATTGAAACTAGTTGGATGTGCCAATCCCAAAACTTTCTTCTATCTTATCTCTCTATTCTAAAAAAAAGTAACTACCGCTGTCACCGCCGCCGCCGCCGCCGGTTTTGAATTTTCTGTGACTGGAGGTCTTTCTTCGTTAATATTAAGAAAAATATGCATACAAAAATATAAAAATCGGTGGTTTTATACAGAAATGTTTGATAAACACGCTGAAGCAGACAGTTTTCAAATCGAAGAATTATTTTAAGAGATATTTAATGCTAAAGTTGGACAAAATCGTTCCACTAAAAAAGTTTTATAGCAGCAAAAACTGTACATAGCAGTGTAATCATTTTTAGATCATTTTATGCGTTAGAATTTGCCGGAGTGCAGATTGCATTAATTTTTTTATTTTGACTCATTTTTTGAGGTTTTATTTCTATTTTAAATTCAAATTTTCAGCATTTCTAGAGATATTTTTTACAGATTTTAGAAAGTGATATTAATTTAAACTGTTGCCAACTGTATAAACAGAGGAAGCAATAATGTTTGCTTCAAAAAAAAAAAAATATTTATACGTGTAAATAAATTAAAAATTTATTTACACGTGACTATTATAAACAGAAAAAAAACCATTTGGAATTAGAATTAAATAATTATGTGCAAAAAGCAGGAACTTATTAAAAATTACGTCATAAAAACTATAATTACACGTGAATTTTAAGAGAGAAAGGAATTTGTAAAATAATAAATTTATTAAAATGCGTTAGAAGTATTAAATAGGAGAAATTACGTCATATTTACGTCACATTACAGTTATTACATAAAATGAACGCAAAATAATATTGCAAAACGGTTTAAATTTAAAAATTGCGCTAGACATTTATTTGATATTTTGAGAGGATACTTTTCAACTGGTATTTTCACGTGAATATTTAATAGAGAAAGAATAGCTTGGTAAAAATTACGTCAGATTAAAAACGATTAATTTAAAATGTCTCATTTAAAAGAACTTTCTTTTCGCTTTGTTAAAAAATACCAGGATACAAAGACTCTGTTTACTTAATTCCTTTTATATTAGCTTATTTTGAAATGTTGTTACACGTGTCTACGTCATCAAGTTATTTTTATTTCGACGTTTTATTTGTATTTTTATTAATGTTGTACTAATTTATTTGTTCTTTCGTTATTTAAAATAAAAATTATGTCAATTTGTATAATTTGGCGAGTGGTTTGGCGATTTATATAATTTGGCGAAATGGGTCGACGGGATAATCAAGTAGTAACGCAGCGGATTTTGCGTTAAAATTCCCCAATCAAAGAGAAATGAATAGAAATTCGTTTATAGGGAGATCGCCACTGTTTTTTAAATTATAATTCAATCTTTCGAAATATTTTTAAAGCCGATCAAATTAGCGTGCATTTAGAGTCTGCGGTTTCTGGACGGGGGTTGGCGAGCGTAGCTCGTAGGGGGCCGAGCCCCCTAGTACTTCTAAATATTTCATAATTCAATACTGTACCAACTTTGATTTTCATCTTAAATTTCTGCTTCAGTCAATTAAACGGACTAAAAACGAGTTAATCTATATCATGATATTTGTTAAAATTAATAGTTTTTCCTTATTCTGTTGTTATCAGCTGTTTGCGAATAGCCGGCTTAGCAGGAAACGAGTTCCCGTCGCTGTATGAGCCACCGATGGACAATAGAACTACGAAAAATTAAGAAAAGTATACAAAAATCGCTATCACAGAGACCCTTTACCGCGCAATATTTCCAAATTCAAGGAGGACCTGTTGGCCAAAGCCAAAAACATGCACAAAAATTTTGGTTCAATTGTATGCATAATTTTATACACTTTTTGATGTTACAATCAAGAAAATGGCACAAACATCGCTATTACAGCCCCCCCCTAACGGGAGATTTTTTTCAAATTCAGGGAGGACTTGCTTGCCGTAGCCAGAAACATACACAAAAAAATTGGTTTAATTCTGTGCATAACTTCATACACTTTTCGATGGTACAATAATGAAAATGGCACAGAGATCGTAATTATAGCGCACCTTTTGGCGGAATTTTTTCAAGTTCAGGGAGGACTTGCTTGCCATAGCCAGAAATATACACAAAAAAATTGGTTCAATTCTATGCATAACTTCATACACTTTTCGATGGTACAATAATGAAAACGGTACTGACATCGCAATTATAGCGCCCCCCTTCCGGTGGAATTTTTCCAAATTCAGGGAGAACCTTCGTGCCATGACCAAAAACAAACACAAAAAATTTGGTTCAATTCTATGCATAACTTCATACACTTTTCGAAGGTACAATATTCAAAATAGCTATTACAGCGCCCCCTACCAGCGAATTTTTTCTAAATTCATGGAGGACCTGCTTGCCATAGCCAAAAACTTAAAATAAAAATTTGGTTCAATTCTATGCATAACTTCATACATTTTTTGATGGTACAACATTCAAAATCGCACAAAAATTGCTTTTACGGCGCCCCCTACCGGCGAATTTTTTTCCGAATTCGGAGAGGACCTGCTTGCCATAGACAAAAACATATAATAAAAATTTGGTTCAATTCTGTGCATAACTTCATACACTTTTTGATGGTACAATGGCGACAGACAGACTGACATTTTCTATAAACATGTTTTTCGGGATCTCTGACCCCTAAAACGTGTAAATCCGTCTAAAACCGGAAGTCGAAAAAAATTTCGATTACAATACTTTCTTCTATTGAAGATAGGAGAAAGTAAAAAGCCGGCTTTTATTTTTCAGAAAGGTGCTCTACAGATAATTCATATAGAATTTGCATTAATTTATTTTTTATACATTTATAAATATTTTCTACTAAAAAAATATAAACTTCTATTAAATTTTGTCAAATAAATAAGACCTTATAACTGCTGGAATGCAACTGTGAAGGCATTATGTCTGAAAAGAAAAATAATAAATATTACGTTAAATTAGACTCTAAAGTATTGGTTTGGAATTATTTATTATAGCTCTACACATATAACAGAATTTTTAAAGATTATATGAAAGAATAAGAAAATGTCACACATTAAAATAGAAACATTCTTACATATACTGATATTTACTTTTAAAATTGATTAAAACTAAATAGCTTATATGTATTTAATAACTGAAATTATCTAATATAATACTTGAGAACCCCCAGTAATAAGCAGTGGTGCAGTCGTAAAAAAAACAGAGGGTATACGTTCTAAGCAGAGGGTATACGCTCAAGGCAGAGGGTATACCCTAAGTGTATATATGCTATAGCTTTCTTGAGAAACAGAGGGTATACGGTGTTCCTTAAAAAAATCCAGAGGGTATACGGCGTATACCCCCGTATACCCTCCACTACATCCCTGGTAATAAGCAATCGATATTCTGATAACTTATAAAAATGATATATGTAAAAAAGTTTTTCTGCTACTAAGCTGTTATGTAACTTATTCCAGATATGTCCATACGGACAGATTAAAATCGTAGGATGAACAATGTTGAAAGAGAAATTAGGAAGGATATAACATTTGGGGAAATTTTAGTACATAAGTTTATAAAATAAAGAGAACAATAAAAAAAAAATTCTCCAAATAAAATTTGTTGAATTAAAATTTTGAAAAGCTAGTTGCTATTTAAAATAGTGCATATTTTTGCAGAAATTAATGCATATATTATTCATAATATTGTTTTAATAGAGAGGAATGATGTTTTTATTAAATTACTTTGTGTGATTTTAAATAAATGTTTATGAGAAATAAAATAAGACTTTTATTATTAATATCCCTTAAAATTAGTTAATAAAATATATAACTAAGCAACCATTGTCCTTTTTAATTATGTAAAGCAGTTAAAAAAAAAAGTGTTAAGGTCAGTGTAAACCAGAGAAAGCAATTGGTATGACCTTTTATTCCGATATTAATGTCTTCATTATTCAAAAATTGGGTTATATTGATTTCGAACTCAATTAAATGTCTTTAAAACTAATTAAAAAGCACATAAAAGTGTGTCATTTATAATTAAAATGCTTCACTGTATAAAAGCCAATTTTGGTCAAAAAAAGCCGGTTAAAACCAATGAAAGCCACCGGGATGGCTTTTTTAAATTTTAGCCGTCTTTTTTGCAACCCTGTAACTGTTACCGTATAGGTATCATCATGAGCCCGGGGTATGCCGGTCTTTCGTTTAAAAATATAAAATCCAAACAGACGCTACCGAAGACAGCGATGCTCCCAAGTCAAGGTTCGTTTGGATAGATTTTCATTTAAAAATATAAAATCACACACATTCGCGGGTGTACGCTGCCAAAGGCAGTGCCCCCCCACCCCTGCCCTTAACAAAAAGAATATTTTCGTTAACAATGATTTTAGGTATTTTCATGGTCCCAGGAAGAGGGAATTAGTTCATAAAAATAATTTATAGTTTTAGAAAAACAAAAATGCCCACCGATTTTTAACATATTTGTTTTACAATATAAAAAAATTTTGTTTATTTAATTTATTTCACAGAAAAAGGCCGTGAAGTTAAAGTCTAAATTTTTTTTTCTTTCTTTTTAGTGTCAAGTGTACTTCTGAAAAAGTTCTGTTCATAAAAAAGGAAGTGTGTATATTAAATATGAAGTAAAACTGTTTTAAAATTGAATTTTTAATATTTTATTCCTGAATTATATTGGATATATATATATTGGAGTATTCATCCAACCGAATATTCAATATTTGACCAGCTGATATATATTATCATTAATATTCGGTATTGGGAATTTCAAACTTTCGTTCGTAAATGAAGTCAGTCAATAAGTTTTCTTTTTTTTTTTTTTTTTTTTTTTTAGTCTAATTTTATTTTACTCTTTCTTTCTTTCTTTTTTTTTTTTTTTTTTTTTTTCCCGTGGCGGTCCTTACGAAAAAGAAATACAAGAAGAAAAAAAAGCTTATTTCTTAAACAAATTATTTTATCTTTAGTAATTTTGTCTTTATATTGTACAAACCAACGAAATGCAACATTTTAACAATAGTGAATTTTTATAACTAATTTAAGTTTCGCATGCGTATTTTTCGGAGAAAACAAGAATTCAATAGTTTGGTCGTTTGGTTAATAGACATTATCTCGCTTTTGGAATGTTGTTGTCCGTTGAAATTACGACAGATTTCCCCTCCACGCCCTGATTTTTTATGTTGTAAAATTTCCCAATTTTGATAATATTGCATTGTTGATAAGATGTCGAATGAATAAAATGGTTTTTAAAACTCAAATCGTCTTTCGAATTACTTTAACGTAAACAAACAATTATTATCTGTGTATCACCGAATAAACAAGCAGACATCTCTATTTTAGTATTGCACTATTAGTTAAAAAACATTTTGTGGCATTCATTCGAAAATTAGGACATTTATTTGTTTAAATAAGTGCACATTTTTGAGATTTTGATAAGACGTTCGATATTTGGTGATAAGAATTGAATTTTTATCACATGCGCTCTTTATCAGATTCTTAATTGAATTATTTTATATTTAGAAACTAAAGCTGTAGGTGAAGGTACGTATTTATGGTAAACGACGACTTTTTAAAACTTCACAATGGTAAAATAGAATGTTAGTTTTATTTTTAGAGAAATAAGTTGCTCTTATCCAAAGTCGCAGATTTTAAGAGATGAAAGTACTGCAAACCCAAAGGAGCTACTTTCTGACACATTTTTATGAATTCATTTTTGTTCGCAAGCACGTGAAATTATCAGGTTTTGCTATTCAGGAACTATGTAATCGAAAGACGTTTTCCATTTTTCGTAAACGCAAAAGATCTTTCAGAAAATAATGTCAAATTGAGAGTTTTCAACCGCACTCGATACCACGAGAAAGGAGAAAAACCGGTCGTCACATGACCAAAATTGCTTATGATTCGATTAGTTATTTTTCGAAAAATGGAAAGCTCTCTTGGATTCGAAACAGCTTCAATAGACAGGCCTGCCAAATTTATGCCTTTACGTTTAAAAATGAGTCAGAAAGTTTCGCGTTGTTGCGCAGGGGATTTGTGAACCGCCTTAAATATAATGAAGACATTTAAGATCCTTATAGATTGTCCCAACAAATATTTAAACGCGCTTTAATTTTTTAACTGTTGGAGACAGGGCTTAATTTCTAAGAAAAAAAAAAGCATCGGAGCTCTAATATTCTGTAGTAATAACATACAATACGTAGTGTATCCTCATGCCCCCCCCCCACACACACACACATCCTTATATTTATATTTCATACATTATTTTCAAAATTCAGGGCAGTTTCGTCTTCAGGAAAATAAATATATTCTGATTATATCTATATGAGTTTTTATATAATAAAATATGATAAATGAAGTGAACAAAAACATTAGAATCAGGAGTGGGGAATTTTCAGAAAATCCTACTCGCCAAGGGTTTCTTTGTATCAACTAGCAAACACAGTGCTGTTCTGGTGGGCTTCGATGCGCGGTGTTTATAAGTGCCGGTAGGTTCCGACTAATATTAAATATTCACTAAAATAAAGAAGTGATGGAACTATGCTCCTGTGAGTTCCGGCGAAAATTAAGCTCCGTGTGGGATTAAAAAGTTTGTCAGTAAGAATATTTTACAAATACAAACAAAAAGCAGTGAGTAAAAACAGTAGATACGGTTTCGGTTAATTCTGATTCTGGCATTTCTCGTCGCCGTTCGGAAACCATAAAGATAT
Source organism: Maratus speciosus (assembly GCA_963932465.1). NCBI lineage: Eukaryota > Metazoa > Arthropoda > Arachnida > Araneae > Salticidae > Maratus > Maratus speciosus. Next base: position 21,117,054 of record OZ010792.1, on the reverse strand, counting down.
AAAACCATCGAGTCTACACTTCCGAGCGCTAGATAGAAGCATGCTCCTACATCCGCGACATGCTGCGTCATATATGTAAATTCTTTGATAGGAAAGAACGCAAATAAATGTAATTTGGCTTCGGTTTTTCAGAAGCGCGTTTCCGCTGCACTCCGGAGTGCAGTATTTATGATCTCTGGTGAATTCTGACGAACTTTTAAATATTCTCTAAAAACAAAGAAGTAAGGGAGCTGAGCTCCGGCGTAGATTAAGGACTGGTTGGAGATACATGGGCAATGCAAATTTAAAAAGTGTTCAAAGTAAGGTAGGAATTATGGTTACGTTGATGAAATAGTCTTGTCATTATTTAAAAAAAAAAAAAAAAAAAAAACACTTTTATTTTAACTTTTTATATGGTTCCTGGATTCTATATATATATATATCTCTATATAAAATATATATCTAAAAGTTGTATTTAGGAAAATCTCTCCACATCTGACAAGTTCAACAGTAAGACTTCCATTCTTCTACGAGCAAAATTCATTGAGTTATGATTCTTTGAATTTTGTGAAATTTCGGAGCTTTCCTGCACTAAAAACAGACAGACGACTTTTTAGCTCCGAAATTTCATAAAATCCAAAGTATCGTAACTCGAAAAGTTTTGGTCGTAGAAAAATGGAATTTATACTTTTGTACTTGTTAGAGCATGGAGAATTTTTTTTAAATATAACTTATAAGACCAAGGAGCTATATAAAAAGTTAAAAAAGGGAACTTTTTGAAAATTTTTGGCAAGGCTATATTTCATCAACATGACTTTAATATTTAATCCTTACATTATTTTGAGCACTTTTGAAATGTACATTCTCATATATGTACTATATGACCCAGTTTACAGATTTGTGGGTGTTATTTTTATTTAAAAAAATCATTTAGTTTCCTTTTCAAAATTTTTGAATCTCTAGAAAGATATGATTTATAAGTAAAAATTTAATTTAAAAAATAAAAAAATCCGACTGCGTAAAAATAAAAAGCGAACTAATTAATTATTTCTCATCAGTGTGAAACTATTTTTTATATTACTTAACTATTTTTTATTTACTTGTATTGATGACATTTAAGTTGTGTTTAATTGTTAGTTCCCATCTATAAACACTGTTTTGATGAGGACTATAGATGTCTATGAAGGTTAGAGTTGCAGTAAAGCTAGAGATCCTACTTACACAACTTCCAGGTTGTGGAATATTTAAACGGAGCTTCTGACTGTAAAATAGTCAATGAAACTTCGTCTTCATTTTGAAAGACATATCCAATGATATGTCACTCAAAAGGGTGCGTAAAAATTTTTTTCCGTCTCTACCGCCATTTTTTATTTTATGGCTGCCATTTTGAATTTATAAAAACAAAACCTAGCCTATAACCATCGGACGGTTAAGACGTATCGATAGAGACCTCATTCATTAAAATCCATCCAGCCGTTGAGCTGTTTCGAGGGTATAAAGAAATCCACATACCCAGATACGCATGAAACACACAACCCTTCTTGGCAGTCGGGTAATAATAAGCTATTTATATGTGGTAAGGTGAGATGCTATTGTATGTTAAGCACAGAGTTGTATAATATAGACGCGCACGCCGTGCGCGGAAAATTTTCCGCAAAATGCGGAACTTTGCGGAATTTTTTTTTTTTTAAAGTAGTTTTTGCTCATGTAACTTTTTTTTTTTTTTTTTTTTTTAAATATTGAAATCTTAAATATTTCCCAATTTTATGTACGATTTATTTATTGTTTGCCAGGGGTGATTCTGTTCCGAATTTTCCGAAAATTTAAAAAATTCGGCCATCAGCCCGAAAATTCAGGCATAAAAAAATATCACTTAAAAATATTGCGAATTTCAACAAATGGTCGCCGAAAAAAAAAAAAAAAACAATTTCGTCAATCGTTCGCAGAAAAAAATCACCCCCTTCGTCAAAGCTTCGCGGAAAAAATGCTAATTTCGTCAAAGAATCGCTGAAAAAACGCAAATTTCGTCAAAGGAGCGCTGAAAAAAACAAATTTCGTAAAACCATAGCGAAAAAAGCCCGAATTTTGTCAAAGGATCGCGGAAAAAACACAAATTTCGTAAAAGAATCGCGGAAAAAATTAATTTCGTCAAAGGATCGCGAAAGAAACACGAATTTCGACAAAGGGCCGCGAGAAAAGCGCGAATTCCGTCAAAGGATCACGAAAAAAAAAAACACAAATTTCATGAAAAGATCGCTGAAAAAACGCGAATTTCGTCAAAAGATCGTGAAACAAACAGCAAATTTCGTCAAAATACCGGGAAATACACGCAAATTTCGTCGAAAAATCGCGAAAAGTACACGAATTCCGTCGAAAAATCGCGAAAAAAAGTGAATTTTCTCAAAGGATCGCTAGTTTCGTGAAAAAATGAACAAAACGTGCTCAAAAGATTAAAAAAAAATGTACATATTTCTTCAGAAGATCGCGAAAAACACAAATTTCGTTCAAAGATCGCAAAAAATGAGTGAACTTAGTCAAAAGATCGCGAAAAACGCAAATTTCTTCAAAAGATTACGAAAGGAACTCGAATTTCGGTAAAAGATCGCAAAAAACACTCAAATTTTGGTAAGAAATCGTGAAATCACGTGAATTTTGTCAAAGGATCGCGAAAAACACGCTAATTTCGTGAAATGGTTGCGGAGATTTTGTTTATTTTTATTTGTGATTTGCTGAATTTAGATTCCTAAAAGTTCCTTTTTATGTAAAATATACGGTCTTTTTTGAGAAAAATGGTCCCCTTTACCATTTTTTACTACAAAAGTTGAGTGGGAGTCCTGTATGTTGTATTCATAGGCTTTTCTCTGATTAGTTAAAATGCTGCTTTAAAATAATATTTTTTAAAGTCAAAAATTGATTTTTTTTTTCCCTTCCTGCTGCTAATTTTTCATTATTTGCAATCTGTACCCAATGGCCGTTTAGAATGCCCAGAGTTAGCAAAATGTGTGGAGAAATTTTATCTGAGTAATTATTCTTTCAAATGTGAAAATATTTTCAAGATAGCAATCATTTTAATTTTTAGGAGTTTGCTAGTATTAGAATTCCAGTCTGCTCCAAAAACAGAATTTTAATTTTATTGTTACAAAATTAGATTTTTGCTGCTACAAAAATGGATTTTTTTGCTCCAAAATCAGATTTTTGCTGTTCCAAAATGGCTTTAGTGCACTTTCATCCCTGCATCAGTCTCTTTAATGATGATACCTATGAATAGACCTCTTCCTATAAAATATGATTCAGTTGTTTCTGAAGCAATGCCGTATTATTTTGTGAACAGAGTGACTGGCATTTTGTGCGAAGAGGTTACAATATTAAGGGTTGGGCTGTTTCTAAATGCATTGACAAAATAATTGATAAGAATTCACTTTTTCTTATCATGGATTTTTAGCTTTATTATTTTTTTAACTAAAATAATTATTCTTTAATTAATATCAATTAATTTTTAATTTGAATAGTAATTAGTTTAAAACTACTGTTTTTAATTCATATCATCAAAATAATATAACACATTTTATTAAACATTAAATTAATTTGCAGAAAGTTTTTGACCCAATATTTGCGTGCGCAGAAAGTTTTTAGTTTTATACAAGTCTGGTCAAGCATTTCCAATTTTTGTTCTGAAGATCACTTTGACCAGTCGATACAAAAGTACTACAACTTTTCCTGAAAACTTGTTTTTTACTGCATGTAATTACATTTAAAATAATAAAAAAGTAATATATCAGAGTGGAAATGATTTTATACCGAATTTTTAAAAAAAGAGGGGATTAACAATAACGAATTTAAAGGTATTTTTTGCATTATTTCTAGAACTTTTTAAAACAGATTTTTAAATTAACAGCAACTTTGCCCTGGACATCATATAATAATACATACATCATTCTCATAATTATAGAATGTTGTATAATACACTGATTCGGATTGATCAGTGTATAAAACTATTGTAATTAACTACCTTATTAAAAATTGAATGAATTAGGTTACTGTTTCAAATTTAGAGTTATGTGATTTAAGAGATCAATTTATTAACTTTATAGAGATGGAAATAAAATAGCCTAACCCAAAAAAGAGCACGTTCGTGGTTCGTGTTCCCTAATCTTACTAATGGTATCCATGGGCAACGAGGTCAATGACGCTAAAAGAGTAAGCTAACGAAAAAGAAATATCCTAGGGTTTTATTCTTTTAGTTTCCTAGGAACATTTTGGATGTTAAGATCGAAAAGATTTTTTCCGCCTTACCGAAAAGTGTTCATCATTAAAAGGAATTTTTTGCTGCTTATTTCGTGATAAAATTTATGACCGTGATTCGTTTGACGTTTGGAATATCGCTGTAACAAGTGCGTACAATTTTTCGAATTCTTTATATTTCTCTGGCTCTAATTGTATATGTTTTCTGTAGTTTAATATTTAAAATGTTGGTTTTAAGAATTAACAGTTGAGATTTTAAGTTAAATTTTTGGAATAGCTTGTTTCAGTCTTGTGAGCAGTGTTTGAATGCACAGCTTTCCCATCCACAATTACTGTTGTTGTTATTATTTATTAATTATTTTAATACTTCCGTTAGAGGAGAAATTTAAAATTTGTAAAAATTCCCGTTTTGAATTCAGACATCTTTTTTTTTTTTTTTTCCCCCAGTAAGGAGATTTGCAGCTCGTGGGGGCGGGGTTATAGCTAAAGATGGATTCCTCCCCTCCAGAGCCCATCGTAATTCAGTACTCATAAATAATGTAATCACTGTAGTCGTGATTGAAAGAAAGAAAAAAAGATCCTGTCTGTATTGCTAATAAATTTAAAATGAAAATTTTGACTCTATTGCTAATAAATGTAAAATGAAAATTTTGACTCTATTGCTAATAAATGTAAAGTATCAGATGGGCTTTATCACAATTTTCAGTGCAGACAATTTACCAGAACTTGTCCGCGTTGCATTTAAGGCATTGTCAAAGAAGCAGTTAAAAAAAGAAAAAAATCCTATTTTTACTTCCAACTTTAATTAATTGTATGAAGTCTAAATGTTTCGAGGTCTTTTCTAGAGTACTGAACTCAATTTTAATAAAAACAAAGTGCTACCTGTTGCTCTATAGTGCTGAGTATGGGTGACAAAGTGACAACAAAGCATCTGAAGAATGTATTTTTATTATCATCCCATTACCACGTGTCTGACTCACGTGCAGTCTGATACTATCCCATCAATGAGACATAGTTTAGCCGTTTGTTTTAGTCATCAGTTTAGAAAAAAAGGAAACATTGGATTATTTATAGTGTCAGTAAGCGAGCTCGGAAAAAAAAAAGTATCTGCCAGGGGATTCGAAATCCTTTTCACAACTCGTTTCAACTTAGTGCTACGAGTCAAGAATTATCTCTGGTAAGTTTTCCAGAAGTTCTTAATGACTTGAATTTTGTTCGCTCCCCCTTATCGTTGCCATTATTTACTTTTTGTGATGTTTTTGAAAAAAAAAAAAAAAAAAAAAAAAGTCTACTGCGTTTGTTTGGAAACACTGGAAATTATTTTTAGAACTCAATTTGAAGTGCTAATGTTACGTTGAAGTCGACTGATGCAGATACTTTACTGTTTATATCACGTCGGATGTTTTAGGGGGAAAAGGGAAAAGGGCGTAAGTTAATGTTGTTGAGATATTTTAAAACAGAGAGATTTTTTTTTCCCCCTACCTGTTTCTCATCATAATTATGCATGAGGAGTATTTTTCGTAATGGGTTACAGTGTCGTAGCAAGGGAGGGGGCTAAATAGTAATTTTCGAATAAATTGAACAATTAGATTTATCAGTTTGATCTTTCAAGTCAGTTATTATTGTTATTATCACGAAATTAAATAATTTTAGATAGAAGATGAAGATACTGAATTTAACAGTGAACTGCCATTATCAAACTAATGAGATTTCGGCAGGATCCCCTGAAATAAAACGTATTTCATATAATAAATAGTGTATGTAAAAACAACAGTCTTGGAGTATCACTTCATATATCAGTATTTCTAGTTACAATTCATAAGAGTTAAACTTCTTGAAGCCACTTAATCTTATTTGTTGTAATACTATATAAAAGCATAGCTACCAACCTACCACTTTGTTTTTGTTTTTTCCAAGTTAAATAAAAATGTTTCACATCAGAAATTTCATTTATTAAAGGAAAACAAATGAAAACACAAAAGCAAGATGCATTTTTTGAAGTTTAGTTAAATTTAAAAAAGAAAAAAAAATTCGGAAGGTTGCCAGGTTGAAATGAAATAGCTTGAGCGTTTTAAATAAAATGAATTAAAAATAAGAATGCTGTCTGCAGAGCTGAGTTCGAGGACCCTGATCTGCAGATTTAGAGAATAGAAATGTAAACTATATATATATATATATGTATATATATTGCTTAATGTGCAGAGTTGCTTTTTCAGAAATAAATTATCAAACATTGAAGACAGAAAATAATTTTCGGACACAGCTAATGTGATTTAACCCTTAACTGCTGTTAGCGGACCCACATACCGCTGCTTTTTTCCATTTTCAAAGTTTAGCTTTTAATTTTCAATTTAATTATGGATACGTTTGCACCCATCCGTAGTACTATCGCTAGAGACTTTTGAATAGGTAATTTTTAATTATAATAGTCCTGTACATAAAGTTTAGTACAGAAACAGTATCCTATGAGTTAACTTATTAATCATTATTTTTTTAAAATTTATTTATCGATCAAGCTATCTCAGAGACCGCTCACTGTGGCAATTTCTGTCACAACAGTTACGGTTAACATTTTTCATTTGAATGAAGACTGGGGAAAGCTTGCACCCCATGAGATTCTTCTTTTCCCCCCTGGCTGATATCTGAATTGCTTCAAGTAGAATTTAATTCTAGTAAGCTTTGCAAAAGATCGTGATCGTTACTTATGTAAATTATTCAGACATATTCAGTGTTCTATATCAAAATCTAAAGTGTAACCATCTAAACGATAAAAGTATTTGGATACATTTTCGACTATGGGTGTTTCTTTGTTTTTTTTACCCACAAAATTATAAAAATAGGTTTTTGCAGTAATTTTAAAGTTATTCGTCAATAATAGCAGTAATGTATTTGGTAATGTAACGTTTGGTAAATATGCAGGTTTACGATTAACTTGTCGAACATGTTGGTGATTCTCGGCGTAATTTGGCATCTCAAACTTATTTAAAGCAGTATAGGCATAACGCGTAAATCTGCAGATCATGGATCTAATATCGCCTCAGAAAATATTTTATTTATTTTGAACTTATTTTGTGTAATATGTGAATTTTTTTTTCTTTCTTTTATACTTATTATTGTCGCTCTGTAATTACTACAGATTTAAGACTTCAAAGCGAAATACGGTTACATGTGCGATGTACAGAAAAATGATTAATTTATTTCCTTTTACTATATTACAGTAATGAGACTTCCTGAAATCCCTATTGTCTCATATGAAGTTTTAAACGGTTCAATATCTACTTAGTAGCCAAACCAAATCCGAAATTGAAGAATATCATTTACGCTAAAATTGACCCAATTCATTTTGAGAATTACTCAGGGGTGTGTGAAATACCATTTATTAGAGCAGACGGATCATAGAATCACTATATTGCTATGACTAGTAGGAAATTTAAATATAGAAAAAAGGAGGATATGTTGAGATTAAATATAATAGAAAAACCACAGCTCTAGCAAGATTGTATCCAGAAGAAAGCATCCAAATAAATTTCAATAAAAGTAAAATAATTTTCCTCTCCAGTATATACTCCATTCACGATTAGAAAAACCATAGAGAAAGTAACGCACAAAAAAATCAATATGTAATAATTCAGCATCATTTTACTTACCAAAAATATGGCTCGAGATACTCATTGGTTATGAAAATAAAAATAAATTAAACATCCAAGTAAAAAAAAAAAATAACTGTTGTGTATGGAATTTCACAATCTTTTGACTTTTAAATCCCTGGATAATAATCTTTATTTTAGTACATATACTTGTTTTTTATTTTATTTCATATACTGGGGAACATCAAATTGCATGATTGCATAACAATATTAACGAGATAAATAAGTTTTGAACGATGTTGGGGGTTCAAATACCAGGAAAACTCCTATACCGTCCCGTGTCCCTGATGCTGATTTTTAAGTTTGGAGCTGTCTGTATAAAATTGTTTCAATAAAAGCAATTCGATGTAATTTTTTTCCGAAACTGGGACAATTGTTTTATATAAATATGTAGCAAAAAATTAACCTGCACACATTTTTACGGTTGATATTATTTTTGGAACTCTGTCCCTGGGTTTTAGATTCCTTACCATCCCTCTTGCTGAACGCATACAGAAGATCACTTCAGATGCAGCCACAAAATTTTTTTCAAGTTTTTTTTCTCATGCAGAAGTATGCTAGAGAAAGAATGGCTAAAATTCTTTGACAGAAAATTTACTGCAGAATTTAAATCAGCATTTAAATATCAATTTCAAGCATCGTGGCTTTATTGGTATAGTCTTACCGTCCCCGAGGTTTATTCCTGTACATTTCGAGGTAAATCAATTTTTTTTTTTTTTTTAAATGTAATCCAATGTACATAACAGTTTCTAAAAATCAATGAACATTGTGGCTATCACTTAGTCTTAACATGATTTGCCTAAAAATAGTGGTAATTTTCCTTACCGTCCCCTTTTTCTTATACCATCCCCCTTTTTTTCCTTCCGTCCCTTCTTTAACATCCCCTTAAGACAATGTTATACCAAAATTTTGTACTAAAAATACTACATTTTTATTATTTCTTATTTAAATGTGTGGGTATTATGCAAATTCATTATAAGTAAAAATTTAGAAGAAAATAGAAAGTTATAGAGGTAAAATGATAAGGAAAATTAAACTAGCAAGTTTAATTTAAACCTCGGCTAATTAAAAAAAAATTCGCTGCTGACCATTTTTTCTTTATTTTGAATCATTAAGGCATTCGTCTGTCAGATTAAAATGTTATTTTAGCAAGTTTAATTTCACCAGATTTTTATTCCCTAAAATCAAAAGATTGTGAGAATGCCTCCAAATACTTTACCGCGTATATCACGTCAGATGTTTGAAAAAAAAAAAAAAAAAACTTAATGCCATTGAAATATTGTACTTTCCCCATTTGTTTTGAATCATAATTATCCAATATTCTGCGTAATGGGTTATGGGAGGAATATATGAGGGGTTCACAACCATGGTAGGCCAAGTCCATTTTGAAAAAAAAAATAAGATAGTCCATTTAGAAGAAGCATAAAACCTGTTTTATCCACTCTCACAGTGAACCAAGTCTATTTTCACATACTTTCTCATATATGTCATTTGTTTACAGACTTGGTTTACTGTGGGATTGAATAAAACAGATTTTATGCACCTTCTACATGGACTATCTCTTTTTTTTTTTTTTTCCAAGATGGACTTGGTCTACTATGGTTGTGAGCCCCTCATATATATGGGCAACATAAAATTTAAACTACGACGATTTACCACTCTTTGTGCACTGTTACTTCCGCTGTTTAACCCTTTCCGGCACGGACAATTTTTATTGAAAAATGATAAAATGTTTGACTGGCACCGGAATTTAGAAACGATTTTTTTAGCTATTAAAAACATGTTACTTTACATGTTCACTCTAAAATCAAAATTTTACTAAAATATTTCTGGTGCCGTTCGTAAGTTTGGAATTAAAATTAGGTATCCCGAACTGGGCACACTGTGCCGGAAAGGGTTAATGTCTCTTTACTGATGGGAAAACGGAATTTATGTTGTGTATTTTTGGGGTAATATTTAACTGCTAAAATGGATTTCATGGCTAGATAAAACTGTTTACTTAAGAATTGTAATATCGCAGAAAAAATGAAGAAAAATCGTTATTGAAATTTCGATTTTTAGTGCATTCACTAAGATAACAATAAAAGAAATATCTTCAAACCTTTCTGCATCAGAGTAATTTTTAAACGCCGGGGAAAAAAACAAAAAAACAAACAAAACAAAACAAAAAAAAAAACGTCTTGTCAGTTATGACAAGAGAAAAGAAAGAAGAATTAAGAAATCATTTATTTTTAAGAATTCATTATTCATTCAAATTTATTCGAATTCATTCAAATTTATTAAGAAATCATTCTTGTAAAGATTATTATGTTGTCGATTAGGGTGATAAATGACTCTTTCATAGTCACTATTACTTTCATTTGTTTTGAAAAATGGGGTTTGTTAAAAATCTGTTGTATATATGTATTGAACTTCTGTCATAAAGAATGCACATAATAATTTAACATCTATTGAACCGATATCAAACGTACTCTTATTGTTAATTTTGAAACGTGTTTTCTTTTTCTTTCATTTTGGTATATTGAGCATTTTTATTGAGTAACTAGTAAAAAATAGTATCCAGAACAGGTAAATGGTAAATAAAGCTGAAACTTTCTTCATATCACCCTAAAAATAATAAAACAGACACAATTGTCTATTGTATTATTCGGTGTATTATGCAATTTTTCGGTGCCCAAGAGCGCATCCACCTTTGTCGCGACGGCTGGCGGCTGTTTTCGTGATTTATTAAGAAAGATCACTTACACGTTTAAAAATCAGTTTTTATAAAATAGTTATGTTAAAATGGCACTGCCTTCCGGACTTTTATAATCTTAAGAAAAAAAAAATTAGATGCTATAAGATTAATGTTTTAATTGCGATATTTTAAAATGTCGTTTTAAATATGACGTAATTTTGCTTTAAAAATGCTTTTGACACGTAATAATTTATTATTATTTTTCTTTTTTAATATTCGCGTTTAAACATATAAATACAGTGTGAAACACTAAGAAAATGTCTTTAAATATGATGTTTTAAATATATTGTTTTATATTTATCGTTTAAAATATGACGTGGTTTTTATCATTTAATGCTTTTCGCACGCAATAGCTTAATTATTTAAAAGGTTTTTTCAAATACACGCATAAATATATTTCCCAATCGAAATTGCTTCCAGTAAATATTATTTGGGTTTTTTAAAATTTGGCAACATTTGGTAAAAACTAGTTATTTCAAACTATGAATTAAATCTCTATTCATATAATAAAATTTTGAAGAAAAAACTTGAAAAAAAAATTAAGAAAATGATTGCACACTACAATCTAGTGAAGTATGTGTCCGCGAAAGATGATTAAATTGCTATGCATAGTTTTTGATCCTAAAAACCTTTTTTAACTGAAGTACTTTGACCGATTTTAACATTAAAATAGCTCATAAAGTCATCCTTCGATTTAAACATTGTGTGCTTCAGCGTGTTTGTCTTGCATTTCTGTATAAAACTACCAGTTTTCATGTTTTTATATGCATTGCTTTGTTATTATTATTATTATTATTATTATTATTATGAGTGAGAAGGGTAAGGGTCATAACAAATTCAATTACGACAGCGGCTGCAAAATTAGTTACCCTTTTTTTTAGAATAGAGATATTAAAAATAGTGTTAGTCATCTGCATTCGGATAATAAAAGTTTTCTCCTTTTTTTATTCATTCTTGTGTAATTCTGTGCTTCTATTATTTCCATGGAACACAGGCTCCCAACCAGGGACGCCATTTGAGGGGGGGGGGGGGCAATAGGCCCTTCGAAGAATTTGATATTTCAGAAAATTTATCAGCCATCAAACGAAAATTAAAAAAATTGTTCAAACTCTAAAATAACTTATCAGATTTGATTGCAATAAAAACATATGCATAGAAATTAATAGTTAAATAAAGAAAGATTCCTAAAGCCTTACTATTCGAACTTTCTCAAAGTGAGACATAAGAGTATATCGTTAATGATTATTTTGGCTAATTTTAAAATACACGTGAGAATTTTTTTTAATCTCTCAGCTGTGTACAACTTGATCATAGAAAAACTCGTCCCCTCAGGGCTAGAAATTCAGGGGTAGAGTTTTTTCAGTTTTTTTTTTTTTTTTTTTGGGGGGGGGGGGTATTCAAGTTCTTAATTATCCGACTTTTTTTTTACTTTTTTGCATTATTCGTGTCACATTATATGTACTGCAATTAATGCAATGGAACACCGACTCCCAACCAGGGACGCCATTTGATGTGGGGGGGGGGGGGCAATAGCCCCTTCGAAGAATTTGATATTTCAGAAAATTTATCAGCCATCAAACGAAAATTAAAAAATTTGCTCAAACTCTAAAATAACTTATCAGATTTGATTGCAATAAAAACATATGCATAGAAATTAATAGTTAAATAAATAAAAAAAAAAAATCCTAAAGCCTTACTATTCGAACTTTCTCAAAGTGAGACATAAGAGTATATCGTTAATGATTATTTTGGCTAATTTTAAAATACACGTGAGAATTTTTTTTTATCTCTCAGCTGTGTACAACTTGATCATAGAAAAACTCGTCCCCTCAGGGCTAGAAATTCAGGGGTAGAGTTTTTTCAGTTTTTTTTTTCTTTGGGGGGGGGGGGGGTATTCAAGTTCTTAATTATCCGACTTTTTTTTTACTTTTTTGCATTATTCGTGTCACATTATATGTACTGCAATTAATGCAATGGAACACCGACTCCCAACCAGGGACGCCATTTGATGTGTGGGGGGGGGGGGGGGCAATAGCCCCTTCGAAGAATTTGATATTTCAGAAAATTTATCAGCCATCAAACGAAAATTAAAAAATTTGCTCAAACTCTAAAATAACTTATCAGATTTGATTGCAATAAAAACATATGCATAGAAATTAAAAGTTAAATAAAAAAAAAATTCCTAAAGCCTTACTATTCGAACTTTCTCAAAGTGAGACATAAGAGTATATCGTTAATGATTATTTTGGCTAATTTTAAAATACACGTGAGAATTTTTTTTTATCTATCAGCTGTGTACAACTTGATCATAGAAAAACTCGTCCCCTCAGGGCTAGAAATTCACGGGTAGAGTTTTTTCAGTTTTTTTTAGCCCCGGTACGGTATGCTATTTCTTTCTCCCAGCTTATTTTGTGTCCAAAAAATAACGTTAGCTTGCGGAAGCTAGCAATAAACAAAGTAGATGCATCATTGTACAATTAAATGCTCTATAGCATTTTTTTTTAAATTTCTAAACATCGCACATTTTCAGTTTTTATACCATCGTATTGGGAAAAAATGTACTTTTTAATGCAATTTGTTTGAAAACTGCATCTCTATTTGTTTTTGAAATATTAATTTTTTTGTAGTTTTTAGCGACATTTGTTTCATTTTGGCAACTCAAGTACGCCATTTCTGTAGAAAGTAAAGAAAAGATTGCTGAAAAATAGCAATTATATCTTTTTGTTGCCATTTTCTCATAAAATGGGAAAAAAATTAATTAAAAAAGATTAAATTGAAAAAAAAATTAATTAAAATACGTGCTACTTTGAGAAAAATATAAATGAAGGATATATGATAAAACAGGGAGCTATTATAAACTATATTTAATTTTAAGTTTCTATATTAATGCAAATGACGTCATTTTACATAAAATAAAAGCGTGTGCTTTAAGTCTTAAAACTGAAATATGTTTTGCAATAGAGTCCCGATTAACCGAGTTATTTTCTTCTGATGGACTGGTGGCTTCTATTATTATGAAACAGCCGTTATAAATCAAGCGGTAGGTGAAAATGAAAGAGCTGCCGTAAAAAGTTAGAACTCTGATTTTCTGGTCAGAATGGAAAAAAAAAATGGCCTTAATTTTTTTTTAACGCTTCATTTATAATGGTTGTTTCATAATAATAGAAGCCACCAGTCCACCAGAAGAAAATGAAGTAATGGAAATGCCGGGGCGACACTAAATTCTGAAAAAGCAGAATTCCTGTTTTTTTTTTTTTTTTGGGGGGGGGGGGGGGTCATTCAAGTTCTTAATTATCTTACTTTTTTGCATTATTCGTGTCACATTATATGTACTGCAATTATTGCAATGTTATCAAATTACTTAATTATTTGTTTTATTAAATCATATTATATAGGGTACACTCTCAAAATTCTTCAACGCCCAGCACTGGAGTCTGCGCGCTACAAAACAATGTCTTCAACCCGAAAACCGACAGACTTCACCAAAACGTGAAGTAAAAGAAAATCGCTCTATATTTTAACGCATTTATAACAAAGTAGTCTATAATTTTATCCTTTATGCACAAAAATGAACACATGTACATCCATTAATAGTCAAATATATAGTTTTTCATTTAAAAAAATATTCAAGACTTCCTTTTGAAAAACCAGGTCATCCCGATTCCGACCGAAAGAGATAAAGCACAGTCCGAAAAACTTAAAGTCTACCTCACCCGCAAAGAAGAAAAAACATCAACCTGTTCTGATGCAAGTCTATAATTTCATGTAAATACAAAAACCGCTGAAAAGATTTCCATTGAAAGGCAACCCGGCCGGAAATGAAAGAAAATAAAAACATGTTTTAATACAATTATTGTAAAAGAAGTCTACAATTATATCTTTAATATAAATTTTACCTTTTATGTAGAAAAACGAAGATTATATTCATTTAATGTTCAAATATGTAGTTTTTTTATCTGAAAAATATTCAGGATTTCTGTGAAAAATCGGATAAACACGAACCCACCTCAAAATAGTGAAAACAGAATCCAAAACAATTAACGCTTTACTTTACTTTTACTTGCAGAAAATCACTAATGAAAATTTTCTTATCGCTATACGTCACAAAATTTGCAAATTTCTTGACGTATTCATGACTGCCCACGAACAATCATGACAATCAGCCCACGAACGAGCTGATTTTCTCATGAATGATTGAATTTCGTGATTTGATTTTTCGTGATCATCTGACGAAATTTGTATTTTTTCCGCGAACGTTTCACGGAATTCATGATTTTTTTTTTGCAACCGTTATACGAAATTGACTTTTTTTTCTCGTGACCAACTGACGAAATTCCATATTTGTTTCCGCGATCTTTTGACAAAATTTGCGATTCTTTTCAACGATCATTTGTTGAAATTCGTGATGTTTTTTTTTCTACCACCGACTGATAATATTTGTGATTTTTATCGCGATAGTTAAACGAAATTTTTGGATCTTATTTCGCGACCGTTCGACGAAATCTCTTCGATTTTATTGCGCGATTGTTTGACTAAATTTTCATGATTTTTTGCGCAATCTTTTGACAAAATTCGAGATTTTTTTCGCAATCCTTTTACGAAATTCGAGATTTTAGTTTGTGCAATCATTTGACGAAATCTGCATTTCTTTTCGTGATATTTGATGAAAATAGTGATATTTTCCAAGGTCGTTTGAAGAAATTGGCGATTTTTTCCGCGATCATTTGGGAACTTTCTTTTTGAAAATTTACAAAATTCGCGATTTTTTTCTGTGACCCATTGACGAATTGTTTTTGCGGAATTCGAAAGAAATAAAAATCGCGGACTTTCACGAAAATTAAACTGGACGGATATGCCAATCCCAAAACTTTCTTCTATCTCATACACGTTAATTCTTCACAATTCGCTACGACACAGTAAAAATTAAATGGCAGTATATTCCCCTCATGAGGATTCTAAAGATATGAAATTCCTTGCATTATTTCTTGAGATATGACTATCGCTGAAATCGTGTAAATCCAGCAAAATACAGTATAGCAGCGCCACCTATTGGGTGATTTATTCCAAAACATAATCAGCAACAACTTAAGTCAACGTCTGACTGAATCTGAAGTTTGGAGAAAATCCGTGCATTACTTCTTGAGATAGAGCTATTGCGGAAATTGTAAAAAATTCCACATAACAGCGCCACGTATTGAGCGATTTACACAAAAAACTAATATTTATACAAGGGATTAACTGAATGTGAAGCTTGGTGAAAATTCATGCATTAGTTCTTGAGATACAGCTATTGCGGAAATTGTGTAAAATGCAGCACAACAGCGCCACTTGTTGGGCGATTTACACCGAAAACTAAAAAGCACAAATTTATATCAGGGATTAACTGAATCTGAAGTTTTATGAAATTCCATGCATTAGTTCTTGAGCTGTAGCTATTTCGAAAATCGTGAAAAATGCAGCACAGCAGCGCCACCTGTTGGCCTATTTACACCAAAAACTAATCAGATCCAGTTTATATCAATGTCTAACTGAAACTAAAGTTTTATGAAATTCCGTGCATTAGTTTTTGAGATAGAGCGCCTACAAAATTTTTACAGAGTGACAGACCTTTTCTAAAAACCATCAAATCGTGTTCAGGGCCTTCTAAAACGTATAAATCCATCGAAAACCGAAGTCGAAATTTTTCACGGATCAAATACTTTCTTCTTGTAAATTAGAAGAAAGTAAATTATCAAAAATTGATATTAAATCAAATTAATTGCACTGAACAGTAACTTGACCTTCACCTTCACCAACGATGTGAATTCTATTTTAACGCAAATTTATTGAACTTTAGAAGATTTTTTATGCATGGTTAACAGGGGTGTAGTGGAGGGTATACGCGGGTATACGCCGTATACCTTCTGGATTTTTTTAAGAAGCACCGTATACCCTCTGTTTCTCAAATAAAGCTATAGCGTATACCCAAGGCATGACGTTCATGACTTTAGCGTATACTCTCTGCCTACAGCGTACACCTTCTGGTTTTTTTACGACTACATCACTGATGGTTAAATGTTGGTAATATCACTTGTATTGGGAGAAAGTTGAGAATAGGGAAGCTGGGGGATGAATGGGACAAGGGATGGATGGAACATTCTCAATATTTCATGCAATGAACGTTTTTTTAGTTGATTTCTATTCTCAAATATGTGCCCTACCATAGTGTGCTTTTGAACCAAAAGCAATTGATTTATGTCAATTAGTATTAAACTGTATTCGTATTATATAAGTTGTTTATTATTGAAAATTATGTTCAATCTTAATTATTGTATTGTAATAAAGGTTAAATAGTTTATCAAAAAATTGCTATTGAAACATTATCAAAATAGATAAAATTGTTAAAAGTAGTATATGTTTATTGACCAGATGGGGTAAATTATATTGAATATTTGAAACTTGTGCTTAAATAAATTCCCACTCGCACCTCCCCCTAACATAATTTCATTTGCAGGCGTCGTACGCTTAACGGATTTTTTCAGGACAATTATCATTATTTGTTTATAGGTTTATAAATCTAGGTTAAACGCGCAAAATTTCGCCTTATGTAAGAAGAGGTTTTTCCATAAGAAAGTACTGGTACCGAAGAATTTCCTGGTCGTGAAATTTCAGGACAAGTACGACCCCTGCATTTGTGCATGATATCTAAGATACATTGAATTAATATTTATTAATAAGTTGTGAATGAAAAATATTGGCTATGCCGTATTTCAAAAACATTTTTCACTTTCATATTATATCTAAAACGTCTCGTAAGTGGGAAAGGGGAACAGATAGTCGAAGTTTGCATTACAAGTTGAAACAACAGTAAAAGAAGTGATTAGCAACGCTGAGATATAGGGTCACCCGGAGTAATTCCTGGCCAAAAAGCATCAACATCTAATTATTATAAGAACTATTAAAGGTATTGTTCCCAATTTTTTTGTGGAATAAGCCCCCTCTGATGGCTATATTATAAAATGCTTACTTAAATATATATGCGCTTATAATTAAAATAATTATAATTTTTAAATGGCCAAGAATTACCCCGGACATGGGGTAATTCTTGGTCACTTCTGGGGTAATTATCGGTCAGCATCCTTTTTCATGTAAATTAAGTAGTACAGTTAATTTTTTTATGACTGAGTAATAAAATAAGTAGAATCAACCTTCTAAAAGTTTTGTTCATCTCATAATTGTGGAATAATAAAGCATAGATTTTGCTTTGGGCATAAATACTAAGTTATTTGATGTGTAAAAGACTCTTGTACATTTTACAAAACATTAATTAGCCAAAGAATTTTTATGCGTTTTTACAACATTTATAAGCAGTATTTATTACTTCATTAGTATCCATTGTGAATTGGATTTATTAATAACTTGCAAATTTATTGGCCCATAGGAAATATAACTGAATGTTTGTTATCAATTTTATTTTGCTTCTAGACCAACTGAAGTTTTCGGCTCCCTTTCAAGAAAGTTTCAATACAGATCTTTAATATAATACACAGCATAATAATTAGGTTCCTCTATTGCATTATGTATATTTTTATGCACCATTTTGGCATTTTGCAATGAGATATTATTTCTACTTAAATTGTTCAGTCATAGAGTGTGTCTTATTCTCTGAGCACTTACTGCTTTCTGCTTTTAAAAGTGTTTAATATAGTAGAGGAAAATTTTATAATATTTTTTAAAAGACTGTGATATGTGATTAGTTGAAATAAAATAATTAAAACTGCAAGAATGACAATGATCTGTTGTAAAATGTGTAACAATCAAGATCGATGTTTTGCAGAAATTCGAGTAGCAGTTTTGAACATAAATATTTTTAAAATATTTAATTTCAACTAAATGAATAATTAAGGCATATATTTCAAAGCAAAGGATTCAAAGTATCTTTGAGATTTTTTACAGATTCATAAATTGTTATTTTTATATCAAAAGCGAAAATGATCAAGAATTACCTCAGAAACTCAGTGACCAGGAATTACCACGGGTGACTCTACTTTATTAAGAACCACAATTAACTAAAATGTGGTGAACAGTGTGGTTGCAGTTAATTCTCAAAGGGTTTGTGAAAATAAAAATCACTAAATATGACAATAAAAAGGAATTAAATGATGATAAAAACATTGACCAGGAATTACCCCAGTGACCAAGATTTACCCCAGATACATGGGGCAATATTTGACCAACTTCTGTAAATTATTTAAAATAGTATGAAAAATTTCAAGACTATTTTCTAATAGCTAAAGTAGTTGGTAATTGAACCAAAAAGAAAGAAAAGAAAAATATTTAAAATTTGAGTTGTGACAAAGATCTTTGTAAAAATGTATCATGACTAAGGCCAATGTTGTTTTACAGAAATTTAACAAGCCAATACAAAAAGATTTTTTTTTCAAAATAAATAAACAATAAACTCATAATTAAGTAATAAATTCCAATGATGATAGTTCAGAGTACCTCTATGATTTTTTTTCATTTTGGTGAAGCGTTCTTAAAACATAAAAATGACTGTGACCAGGAATTACCCCAGAAACTTGCTGACCAGGAATTACCCCGGGTGACCCTAATAGCCATATTATAAGATCATATATCTCTCTATTCTAAAAAAAAGTAACTACCGCTGTCACCGCCGCCGCCGGTTTTGAATTTTTTGTGACCGGAGGTCTTTCTTCGTTAATATTAAAAAAACTGTTACATACAAAAATATGAAAATCGGTAGTATTATAGAAAAATGTTTGATAAACACGCTGATGCAGACAGTTTTCAAATCGAAGAATTATTTTAAGAGATATTTAATGCCAAAGTTAGACAAAATCGTTCCATTAAAAAAGTTTTATACGAGCAAAAACTGTACAAGGAATTTAATCATTTTTAGATCATTTTATGCGTCAGAATTTCCCGGTGTGCAGATTGCAGTTAGTTTTTTAATTTGAATAATTTTTCGAGGTTTTATTTCTATTTTAAATTCAAATTTTCAGCATTTCGAGAGATATTTTTTATAAATTTTAGAAAATTGTATTAATTTATACTGTTGCCAACTGTATAAACAGAGCAAACAGTAATGTTTGCTTCTAATTAAAAATATGTTTTACACGTGACTATTATAAACAAAAAATATAAAAAGCAGGAACTCATTGAAAATTACGTCATAAAAACTATAGTTACAAGTGAATTTTAAATGAGAAAGAATATTGTAAAATAATAAATTCAGTAACATGCGTTAGAAGCAGGGTTGGCACGGTTTAAACCAAGCGGTTTTAACCATGGTTTAAACCACGGTTTAAACCAATTGGTTTTTTTGTCAAAAAAACCATTTGGTTTTTTTTAGAAAAAAACCTAATATAATATTTTCTCTTTTTTGTAATTTAATTGTTTTAAATTATTGATAAAAGTAATTTCTACTTTTAACAGTTCATCTCAGTAGTCAACATGAGACATAATAAGCCTAGGCCATGTTCCTATGCATGTAAAAGGAAAATTAGCATGTGCTGATGAACATATCTAGTACCCTAAATATTCTTCTTAAAACATGTGAAATTAGAAAAGATAAAATAGATAAATAATATTCAATATTTAGCACAAAATATTTTCATTTAAAAAATGCAGATTATTTACAGCAGTTAATAACAAAATACAATGATCTTTGAGATTTTGGTTAAGTTGTAAAATAAAATTTTCTGGATTGGGATTGGGGAAGATTATCTTTAAAGAATTTAAAAGAGTAACTTAAGATATCAAATTAAATAACACAGCTTGCAAAAATTGAGTGCTAGTTATAGCATTTCAGTAATACCAATCAATCTTTTCTCTTAGTTGCTGAATGTAATGGCCAAAAATGTTGACTTGGACACTTGGAGTTATCACTCAGAAAACAAAATAACCAGAAGTATTTGGGTATTAAAAAAATAATAATAACAATCACAGAATAATATTATATTCATGAAACTGCATCAAATGTTTATTGATTGATTATTATATTATTAATCAAAGGATTCTTCATACGATTTTCAAGGTATGAATGTTTCACTGTATAGAGCAGTTTACTTTGAACATAAGACATAGTTGTTACTAATAATATTTAAATTGGAAATTATTTCAATTTTCTATATAATTGACTGTAATTATTTAATTTAAATATTTTCAAAAGTTATATTACTTATATAATATCCAAAAATGTTTATTTTATCAACAGATATGCATCTGTATGCAATAGGAAATTATATTTTAAAAAAAACCCGGTTTAAACAAAAAAAAACTGGTTTAAACCAAATAAACCGGTTTTTTTGGTTTTTTACAAAAAAACCCGGTTTTTTTCCAACCCTGGTTAGAAATCCTAAATAGGAGAATTTACGTCATATTACACTTATTACGGAAAATGAACAAAAAATAATGTTGCAAAACAGTTTTAATTTAAAAATTGCGCGAGACATTTACTTGACATTTTAAGATGATCATAATATTTCATTTCTAACAAAAGTATTTTGACGGGAATATTAAAAATAGAAAGAAAAGTTTGGTGAAAATTACGTCAGATTATAATTGTCAGATTCAAATTATAATTCAATCTTCCGAAATCTTTTTAAAGGCGATCAAATTAGCGTGCTGTTAGAGTCTGCGGTGTCTGAACGGGGGTTGACGAGCGTAGCTCGTAGGGGGCAGAGCCCCCTAGTATTACAAATATAAATACATATAAGTTTATAATTATACATTTTAACTAGGTAACATTGAACACAAGGAGAAAAATGTTGGTGTCCCATCCATCCCTATTAGTGTCCCATCCATCCCTATTAGTGTCCCATTTATCCCTACTATAGAGATGATTGGGACAGAGAGTAACGTTTTTTAAATTTTATAATATTTTACTGTATAACAATAATCTAGACTAAATATGGTGCATAGATGTAGCCAAATACCTAATGTATGAAATGTGATATATAATATTGATAATAACTTTAAACAAGTGGGTAAGTGTGATCATAGATCGCACAAAGGGTTTCGTTTAATATTCCTTTCAAAATGTCCAGTACATTTATCGCCATGGAACATCTACTAAATTTTGGCAAACCCTACCTAAACTATCGTAAAAAGCTTCAAACAGATTCGCCTTGTTATATTTCCTAATTTTGTTCGTGCCCCCCCCCCCTCCCCCCCACCGAAATGCTACGATATACCACATGACGGGTATCTGCCAAATTTAGAAAAGTGCCCCCTTTGTGGGAGGGGGGGGGTGAAGCGGGGTAATGGTTGATGGGGAGAAATTTGCATTTTACAATCAACGTTATAGACATCTAATTAGCTCTCATTACTCCTTTTATTAGGCATCTCTCTAATACCCCTTTTAAGCATATATTTTAGTTAGCTGATTGGAATTATTTAAATCTTAGTGATCGTTTCGCTTCTGGGAATTTGGTATACTTAAAGAAAATATCTCAATCATTAATCTTCGTTAATAAAAAAAATAAACATAATCTACTTGCGCTGTGTGTTTTTTGCAGCATCAATTTCCCTTTGAAGCTGCCGACTAAAAATGCTTAAATTAACAATTAATAAAATTAAACAGACACATGAATCATTTACTTACACTTATTTCGTTTTATACACAAACAATAACATTTATTTAGATTTAAAAAAAAAACACAAATATACAACACAAACACATATAATTTACTGAATGGTTTTCATTGGAAACAATTGAATTAATACAATATTTTGAATAACTTTCATTTTAAACCAGTAAATGATATTCTGTCTTTAATTTACTGACAAAGGTAGGGAAGGGCATACTTCAATTTAAAATGGTATAATTCATCAATTTAACCGGCAGAAGGGAATTAAATAAAATGTACCTTTTGTGACAGGAATCATAACTTGTTGGAGACATTAGCGCTGTATGTAGACAGATCCGTATTTGGTGAGTATCCATATCAAGAGCCCGTATTAAGAGGGTACCAGCTTCCATTCGGATTTCATTCTACAAAGAACTACAGCACGCTGACGTGAGAACTGGTAGAGAGCACCTTCTTCTTTTTTGGAAACACTCTTAGCAAAACATTTTTTTAGAATGGCTTCTTTTTTTCCTCTCGTTGTATTCCTCTTACACTTGATTTTTTAAATTTATTCGTCCCTTTTTATTATTTACTCTTCTCAGCATCCAATAAGGTCTGATCTGTTGCTTTCCCCTCTGCCGTTCTTGTGATTTAAATGGTCGTTTTTGAAAATTATATGCCCTGCCTCTATGTCTGTACCACCCGCTCATTATCTTCCAGGTGTGTGTCTAGGAGGGAAAGCCTCTAGTCCAGCGTCATAAATCGAATGTCCGAACGTTGTCGTAAAACTGTCCGTTCGTAAAATTTATTTGTTATAGTTCTGCTTATTTATAAATGGCGATTGTAAAATGTGTCCGATAATGATTTTTACTACTGGGAGGTCTCCTGAACACTGGGGTTTTCTCTTTTTTTTTCTTTTAATTTCAATGGTTTTGATGATGTGTATTTTAATCACATCAATGGTCACCATGATTCTTGACGCGGCCTGATGTTTAAAATTTTTGTTATGTTTTATAAGCTATATTAAAGTTTAAAACAGATCGACCAGCTATATTTCCTAATTTTGCTAGCGCCCCTCCCTCACCCCCTCTCGAAATGCGACACGCCATTTTTCTTTATACTTCATTATCATTTGTTATAAAGTATCTTAAAGTTTAAAACAGATCGCATTGTTAGATTTCCTACTTTAAATGAAATCGCGATCTGTTAGTTCCGCATTCCACCACCAGGGAGCGCACTGTATCCTTAACAAAACGTATCTGAACGAAACTCCTTTACACAACCTATTAGTAGATATGTTACTCAAGGGGGTGGCGGTCTTCAGCAAGAATTTAAGATAATTGTTGAAATTACTATTCGGAAATAGTGGTAATTTAACTTTTGACATATTTATATTTAATAAGTAGCATGTATCTGAGGACTCCGTCAAAAAAACGCACCTGAAACGGTATGAAACAAAAAAGATATATTTGGCCCTCCCCCTCTCCCCACCTGCCCGAAATTTCACGCGCCATTTTTTTTATAAACTTTCCTTATGTGTTATAAACTATGTTAAAGTTTCAAACAGATCGCCTTGTTAGATTTCCTACTTTAAAAGAAATCGCGGTATGTTATGCATTCCACCACGAGGGAGCGCACTCTGTTCTTAACAAAACTATATCTGAACGTAACTCCGTTAAACAACCTATCAGGAGATATGCTAGTCGAGGGGATGGCGGTCTTAACCAAGAATTTATTATATTTGCTGAAATTACTATTCGAAAATAGTGGTATCAATACGCCTGACATTTTTATCTGGCATAAAGTAACATTTATGCTGTATTTTTAAAAGTCGGACACCGTTTAGAAGTATACTGCAATGAAACATCACGTGACTGCCTTGTAAAATAAGTATATAATAGAAATAAATCAATTAGTGAAATTAGCGACCCCTCCCTTGCCCGAAATTTCACACGCCATTTTTATAAACTTTTTCTTATGTGTTATAAACTATCTTAAAGTTTCAAACAGATCGCCTTGTTATATTTCCTAATTTTAACAAAATCGCGTTATCTTAGTTCCACATTCCACCACCAGGGAGCGCACTCTATTCTTAACAAAACTGTATCGGAAGGAAACTCCGTTAAACAACCCATAAGCAGATATGTTATTCGAGGTGGTGGCGGTCTTAATAAAAAATTAAGATATTTGCTGAAATTACTATTCGAAAATAGTGGTAACTAAACTTTAGACAATTTTATATTAAATAAGTAGCATATATCTCGGGACTCCGTCAAAAAAGACACCTAAAGCGGTCAGAAACGCTAATTTTTTAAATAGAAATCTAGCGCCCCCCTCTCCGGAATTTCACGTGTCATTCTTTTTTACACTTTCTCTTATGTGTTATAAAATATCTTAAAGTTTCAAACAGATCGACTTGTTAGATTTCCTAATTTTAACAAAATCGCGTTATGTTAGTGCCACATTCCACCACCAGGGAATGCACTCTATTCTTAACAAAAGCATATCTGAACGAAACTCCTTTACGCAATCTTTCCGTAGATACATGGGTCGGGATGGTGGCGGTTTTAAACAAGAATTTAAAACATTAGCTGCGGTAACAAACGCTAAGATTTTAAAAATAATTCTAGCTCCCCCCCCCCCCCCCGTCCTCGAAATATCACACTCCATTCTTTTTTACACTTTTTCTTATGTGTTATAAACTATCTTAAAGTTTCAAACAGATCGAATGGCTGTCTTAACCAATAATTCAAGATATTTCCTGAAATTACTATTCGAAAATAGTGGTACGAATACTTGTAAACTTTCTGATGATGAATGAGTTATATTTATCTCATAGCGCTGTTCAAAAACCCCACGCAAATTATTAGATTTCCTAATTTAAGTTAATTCGTGGTTAAAAAAGCACGTGTCTCCATTTTAATCGAAGTATTTGATAGCAATAAACCGATTAATTAAATAATTATTAATATTTCAGCTTGTAATTAAGATTCGACTTAGATATGGGTATCAATGAAATCAGCGAGAAATTTGACATCGGGATGCCAAAAAATTTAATATTTAAAAAGTTAAAATTTCGTATTAAAATATGCTATTATGGAAAACCGCAGCGTCGTCATGTCTACCTGCTTTCCCGCCGAATTGAAATCTTTTTATTTCCTTGTCTTTCCAATTAAAGAAATTAAATTTTTATCGATCGATTTTTAGTGGATATTTTAACTTATACACATCGCAGAAATGTGAACTTTATACCAAATGAAAGTAGATTTTTTTCTGCGTCTGTCTATTCCATTTACAAATTTCTCGGACCAATATTTTCTGATATGCGATTTCGCTTTAAAATGTCCACTTCATTTTTCGGCTTAATTTCCTCCGTGGTAACCGTGCATCAGCTAATTTTACTGGCAACCCTTAGGAGAAACACGGATGATTTGGAAAGGTCCGTTTTAACCTGCGTTAAAAAGGTGGATTGGTTAATTTTAGAAGTTAATTAGCCCGTAATTCGGTTAATTACCAACTTTTTCAAAATTGTATGATTTGTTGTTTGATGTGAGGTGTTCAGCTATAAGTACCCAAAATGTCAAGTCTCTAACATGTATAGTTTCTGAGAACGGGCTCTGTGATGGACAGACAGACAAAGGAGTGAGACGAATAGGGTTTCGTCAGATGAACGAAACCCTAAAAAGTATTAAAAATAAATATTTTTGTAAAAATGTCCCATTCATCCCCCACCTCCCCTACACTGAATATTACGGAAAATGGCAAAAAATTTGTAATTTAATTTCATAGCCATTGTGCACGATTTTATTGTGTGTTTCGCTGTAGTGACACTAACGAGGAATTTATAGAATCTTAATACGCAATATTGCTACAACAATGATTCGGTTTCTTTCTTTTCCTATGATTCATGTGCTTTTGTCATAAAGGATTCCACTTTTATTCGACGATTGAAAGCAATAATCAACTATATCGTTTAATAAAATTAAGTAGCTTAAAGACAGATGATAATGGAAATTTTAATATCTGTGTGTGTAAGAAAGAATTAAGTCCTATTATATCATTTCAATTTTTGGAGTTTTTGACTTATAGTCATCCTTGAAAACATTATGAGTGTGGCATGAATATGTGTTCTGTCATTCAATGCTATTTATTCTTTAAAAAAAAATGAGTAAGGGAGGAGGGGGAGGAATATGAAATCTATCTTCGTTGTGGAAGTGTTGAGGAAAAAAAAAAAAATTCTTGGCAAACACGTTTTTCGTCTCATATAGCTAATTAATGTTCAGGTTCAAGTGCATTTTGGCTTACTCCGTTTTTATTTGTTTATCGTACGCATTTTACCGACCTTCTCTTTAGGTAAGCTAAGGAATTTAAAAGATTTTCAAAACATTTCTGAAAAAAAATCGAAATAAAATTTAAAAGAATGGCAGGTCTTTATAGGAGGAAACTAATTTTAATTATAAAGTAGTGGAAAGCGGGGTAATAAACAGTGGGAGAACACTTGTATTTTCGCATCCCCTGTATAAATTCTTAATTTAAAGCTCGCCTTTTAATATAAATAATTTTCAACTATTTCAAAAATAAACATTTAAAATAATTAATAAAAAATAAATTTATTATTATTCTTAAAAAATAACATAAACTAAAAATATCGTAACATGAAACACATTTGACAACACGTTTCTGAGTACGAAATAAAACGAGAGAACGGACTATTGCCCAGGGGAAATGTACCAAAAAAAGGGGGTTACCTTGCAAAAGGTCGGGTAGAAGATCTTTTTTTTCCTGAATTGTTTATAATGATGCCAACATTGAAAAACCAAGTTTTCTAACAAAATT
Source organism: Maratus speciosus (assembly GCA_963932465.1). NCBI lineage: Eukaryota > Metazoa > Arthropoda > Arachnida > Araneae > Salticidae > Maratus > Maratus speciosus. The sequence continues at coordinate 21,090,040 of OZ010792.1, read as the reverse complement.
TCTTAAGGCTAAATTTTCTGTGGCCAAAAAACAACAAAATTTTGGGACCTTTTTTGATTTTTTTTTTAAATATCTTGAGACCCGTTGCCGTAGCATATTATTTGTCAGTTACAATATTAAAGAGGATAAAATTTTCTACAGCTTTCATATTTACAACTTTTTTATACACTCAATAGCAAGTGCAGTACGCCATTTCAAAAATAGGACAATTTTTTCAATTTTCTTAAAAACCATGAAAGACGTGGTTCTGTCCCGATTATTTAAATGTTTTCCACGGATTTAATCGTGTATGTCAACTTCTATATATTGGTAGCAGTAAATTATGTGTTTCAGGACCAAAACTAGCCTTTTTTGCACCCGTGGTAAACATGTATTTTGCTCTCCGCCCCCCTTAAAAAAATTTACCACGAGAATTTTAATAAATCTCTAATAGCCGGATTTTGAAAATTTTAAGTGTGTAATCATTAAATACGTAATGCTGAATTACGTAATCAGCTTTGTCTTGATTCATTAAAAACTTGAAAACCGAACCGAAAGGAACCGAAATATATTCATCTTAGCAGGTATAATTGCTCATATTCTTTCACTTGAAAATATATAATTTTTTCTTTAAAGACCGGATTCCGTATATACAGATTATTTCAGATTTTACGGTAGTTGTAGTATTGAGGCGTTTAAAGTCATAGTTATATGAATTATGAGACTAAATTAGTCACACGAAGTCATTCGCAAAGTTAATATTAAACCTATGGGAGTTTTTCTTGACAAATATCTCGCTTGCATTTTATTACTTTTATTTTTTATTTATTTATTTATTTATTTATTTTTTTCATGGGATACCTGAGATCAATATCTAATGTTCTGCTTTTGTACTTTTTCTTCTTTGGTTGCCTTTTTAATATTCGGACATTTTTATTTTTGGAAAACTGTTTGGAACCCGTTCTGAAATTTAAAGTATCCTCATTCTATAAATGCAACCAAATTCGAAAAATTAAAAACGCACAACGTTAGATATCGACCTCGGGTATCACTTGGGGAAAAAAAAAAATAAATATTGAAATTCAAGCAAGAATTCTGAAAAGAATGCTCCCATAGGTTTAACATTTTCGCGTGAGACGACTACATTAGTCACGTGAAGAAACGGGAACGCTAATGTTAAACCTATAGGAACGTTCTTTTACGATTTCTCGCTTGCAATTTAATAGTTTTAAATATTTGTTTGTTTGGGTTTTTTTTGGGGGGGGAGGGGGGGGGGCTTAGAATTGCTACGTTGAATTACTTTTTGTTAGTTTTCCGGCTACGAGACATTTTTATCTAAATTTCATATATATGTATGTATGTATGTATGTATGTATATATATGTATGTATGTATGTATATATATATATATATGTATGTATATATATGTATGTATGTATATATATATATGTATGTATGTATATATATATATATGTATGTATGTATATATATATATATATATATATATATATATATATATATATATATATATATATATAACCATTAATTAAACATTACCGACCATCGCCAAATATATATATATATATATAATCAATATTCTGATGCACTGTTTTAGAATGATATATTTGTCCATGCTCAATGACATATTAGGTTAAAAATACATTTTTTCTATTGTTATATTCGGTATTCTCTAATAGATGGAAGCACTAAACACTATTTTAGTCCTGTACTTAATCATATATTGTCTATCTTAAATATAATTTCTTATATTTTCCGCAAGACGGCAGCATTAAATAATTATTTATTTTGTTCTAATATTTTAAGGTTGCCTTGGACTCTTAAATTACTCTTTTATTAGTTATTATCTCTTAGTTATTAATTGTTTAATTTAAAACGTCTTCTTGTAATTTATTACAGGATCATTATTATAGTATGTAATAATAATTATTATATGGACTATCTGTTGCGGCAACCGTGGCATAAGCTTTTAACTGTGCAAGTTATTTAAGCGGGATTTTTATACTATGCCAAATTCCGTTACATGTTTGTGTCATGGTAAATATGTCTTGTCTGTTCTCTCGCTGGGTTTAGTCGATTGGGTACATAACGGAATTCAATTTTTGCTTATTGCTGAATTCCGTTACAGAAATCGACTATGTTTTTTGCTTATAAATGTATTTTATGTACTCGTGAGCAAGTGAAATACTTTATAAGCTTCCGGCATCATTCATCCATTTGATCTTTTGTATGTTTTTGATACGGCTTTATCTGGCTTAGCATTATTTAGCTGGATATATTATCTTTTGTCTTTAATAGGACTTTATCAAAATTTGGTGCTTTTTCATATGTTTTATATAGATTTATCGCCAGCAATATGCTAGTGAATTAGTGGAATTTAGTAAGATTCTGTATTACTAGTTACATATTCCATATTTATTATGTATAATGTCAATGTTATGAATATAAGCTAATTTATAAATTTAATTTCAATAATTGGAAATCGATGACGATTTGTTTTATATAATGGTTATATATATATAATATATATATATATATATATGTGTGTGTGTGTGTGTGTGTGTGTGTGGAAGTAAACTCAGTCAGAAGATGAAGAAATTAACTGTCTCGGTTCAAGTGCACAAATATTTAATTATAAACTTCTAGGTTCTCGTTAAAATACAGACACTTATAGATTCTTGGCTATAAAATTTATAATACATACAGGGATAAGATATTTAAACATTGTGTAAAGGAGATTGAAGCACGGATTTACTCAAATCCGATGAAATAAAATAAAACGCCCTATCCGAGTGCAGCCGGCAGAGAGCACCTTCTCTCTCCAACGCCGAAGAGCATCTCCCCAGATTCCAGTGCTCAGCCTTCAGTTTTTCGCTGAGTTAAACCATCTTCTCATGGGAATTCGCCTTTGAATTGTCAGAACATCTGGGGCCCTACCACAAGCGAATCGAGTTCCTTCCGAAGCGAGAAGAACCCGAGGTCGAATTTACATGTTTCCAGAAATTTTTTTCCGATACACAGATTAAGTGCTACCACGAAGAGCTCGGCAATACCTCACGGATTCTAGATTCCTTTTCAAGTAGGCATCGGAAAAAACTAGATTGACCACTTCAGTTACGAGACAATTCTCACTGACCTTCCCTCTTTTTCTCCCGTTTGAAAAGAAAACAAATGTTTAATTTTGCTTTCTGTGTTTATTAAAAATGCCATCTACACACACCTAATTAAGATATTTTCATAATCTTTTTTTTTAACGAATGTGAAATATACAGATTTTTAGCTGTTAAAAGCTCAAAATCATACGACCGGTAGATCTTTAGAAAATGATAAATAAAAATGAAATTAGCTTTTTTTGACTAAGCGGGAGCTTTTCTTTAAAAATTAATAAAAAATTAACAAATTACTCTAGAGATATTTAATAACTATCATTAGAAAGGCCTTATTCTAAAGTTTAAAATGATATGAAAATAAATTTTTTGTGAGTTTTTGTTAAGTAAATATTAGCATAAATACCCAAAGATTTCAAGAAATTCTGCTTAAATACAAAATAAACGGGAAAATATTTAAGCTTTGAAACTCATTTTAAACACTAATAATAAATGGACTTTGAAAATATTGCATGCAGTTTTTGGTAGATTTATATTGATGCAGTATGAAGTCTGTGTTTGTAATGAAAATTCAACGCAAAATTAAAAAAATAAATTCTAATGTGAATTAAAAAAATAATAATTGCAGTACATATTAAAATATAGTTTAACAAAATATCGTGTGTAAGTTTATTAATTTCCTTTAAATAAACAGTGTGTTATGCTAAGAGAACTCTAATTATACAATAGTTCTCGCATAAAAAAATTAGCAGAGAAAACATGCTGTGCTTACTAGAAAATAATTGATTAGATATTTTTGCTAAAACTTCTTTATAGTAAATATAACATTTCTGAAAATATCGACGCATGTGTGCACTATCATTGTTTACCCAAATAAATCAAATATTCAAAATTTCCAAATATCTATTTATATAGATTATTAAATGTTGTATCAGTTTTAAGATTTGTTATTTGTTGCTTAAATAACAAAATACTTTAGTAAATAGATAGAGAATTTCTTTTTAGAACAATATAAAAATATTAAATTTAAAATTTTTGCGCAAAAAAAAAAAGAAGTAAATATCTTTGGAAAGTATTGCAGGATTTTGAATACTTTAAGATACTACGTTTTTTATACTTCATATTTCATTGTATATAAAATAAATTGTAAAGTTTCTAATAACATAAAAAAGCAACTTATTTCATTGTAACTTTACAGTAAATTTAGAAAAGATAAAAAATGTATTATTTGAAGATGATGTGAATCAGTCTTCTTAGATTTTTATTTTTTTTTGTCTCCGTCTTTAATTTCTATATAAAACTAATCTTTCAAAATATAAGTTAAATATTACTCAATCTACACACACGCACACACACACACACAAAAAAAAGAGGACTCTCTGGCGATCCTAATATTAAGCTTTATTTAATATCGAAACTCCCCCCTTTTTTTTTTCGTTAATTTGAGCAATAATTATTTTATATTCCGAAAAAAAAGTTTTATAATCAAAGGCAGAAAAAAAATGAAAAGTGAAGAAGACTGATTCACATCATCTTCAAACAATATATATATATAGTTTTTTTTATTTTGTTTGAAAGTTTTCGAAATTTATTGTAAAAAAGTTACGAGGAAATACATTGTTTTTGATGACCTTCGAAACGCTACAATTTATTTAAATTCCATAATAAAATATGCCGTTCAAAAACATGCAAAACTTTCCTAAGATTTTTTCTTTCCGAAAACTTTTTGATTGAATATTTTGATTTTGTACTAATCGGAAATTCTCATTGGATGTTATTAAAAGATTTTATATATTTATATATAGTTATATATATTATACAACAAGTCATTAAAATTGATACAGCAAGCATTTAATAATAATTTAAAAAAAAGAAAAGGAAAATCTTTGGGAAATTTTGGATAATTATTTTGTTTGAGTAAACAACGATAGAGCGCACATGGGCTTAAATATTAGCATAAATGTTATATTTAGTATACAGAAGTTTTAGTAAAAGTATATGGTCAATTATTTTTGGGGCATATGCAGCGCTTGGTCACACTGCTAATTATTTTTGCAGGAACTATGATATAATTACCTTTCTTGGTATTGCGCGTTGTTTATTTAAAGCAGATTAATAAGCATTTCAATTACTTTTTTTCAAATTAATATTAGTTTTTGTTATTTTAAGTTAACATTTCATTTTAAAAAGATAGCGTATCACAAAGAAAAAATCAATCTAAATCTACAAAAAATTGTTTGCAGTATTTGCAAAAAAAAAAAAAAAAAAGAAAAAAAAAGACGCTTATTATTAGTGCTAAAAATTAGTTTCAAAACTTATAATATTTTCCCAGTTATTTTATATTTAAGTAGAATTTCTTGAAATTTTGGTGTATTTATACCCATATTTGCTTAAGAAGAACTTATAAAACTTTTCTTTTTAAACCATTTAAAAATATAGAATAAGATCTTTCTTATGATACTAATTAAATATTTGTTGGTTAACATGCTAATTTTTTATTAATTTTCAAAGAAAAACCCTTGCTTGGTTAAAAAAACAAATTTCATTTTTATTTTCCATTTTATAAATAACTATCCGTCATATCACTTTGAGATTTTGACAACTGAAAATCTGAACATTTCACTCTCGTTTAAAAAAAAGATTATGAAAATATCTTAATTAGGCGTGTGTCGATGGTATTTTTACTAAACAGAGAAAACAATATCAACCGCTTTAAAATCTCTCCCCAAAGACGCACTTCCGACAATATATGCTTTTCTCACTCCCTTCAATGGGGTCGGAAGTTTTCGTGGAGATCTCGATGACATTAATCCGATGGAAGACGTTCTCGATTGTGTCGTGGTAGCATTTATTTCAGGGTCAACGGAATGCAACGTCACATCGGGAAATGCAGAAGATTTTACGAGAAAGGGGAGAATTCGATCTGTTCGTGGTAGGCCTCCTGGTCCGCGGTATTGTTTTGCCTCCACATCTCGGCCGTCTTGACCATTCTGCGTCCACACAGAGGCCACCCACCATATAGGCTGGACTGGTACCGTCCGACTTTCATGGAACCTAAAAAATACTGGAAAACACACACAAAAACAAACAACATGACAAATAATTGCAATATCAAATTACGTATACAGACGAACACAGTCTTTCCATTCTTGGTATGTAATATATAAAGAAATAATGTGCAGGTGAGTTCATCACGTGGCTGCAGTCCTGTGAACAGTTTTTTAACAGAGTTTTTTTTGTATAAAATAGTCATGAAAAAAATGTTTGGATGATAAAAAGTACACGCATAGTCACACTTGTCAAACACAGTAAAAAAAAAAAAAAAAAAAAAGAAAAGAAAAAGATGACACGACGCAAAAAAACAAAAACACCTAAAAACATAAACTTGAACTAGCACTATCTTTTTCCTTTAGGTTGAAAAAGGCCATGTCTTCGTGTGATCAGCTGCAGTGGAGGTCACTCCTGGACCCTCTTGAAAGACCACTTTTTCGACATCGTATCGATCATTGTTCTTAACTTTGATCACTTTATATGGACCAAGGAATTTCGGTCGTAGCTTCATACCGACCCCAAATTGGGTTCGTTGGATTGCAACTAAATCACTAATTCTATAACATTTCGCTTTTTTGCGTTTACGGTTGAAGGTTTTGCGATTTTCCTCTTGAATTTTTAATATATGTTGTTTCGCGATATTTCTGCTGGTCTGTCCTTTCCTCGACAAATGCGTTTTCATGTTCCTCATCAAGAATTTGTTTTATTCTTAAATCTTCCCTAATTTTTACTCTCGTTAAAAGCTCAAAGGGTGTGTATTGAGTGCTTCGGGAAATCGTACTATTCATTATTCGCTGAACAGTCGGTACATATTTATACCACTTCGACGGATTCTCGATACTTAATTTAGCAAGGATTGATATAAGAGTCTCCTTTTGTCGTTCTACCTGTTCGTTTCCTCTGGGTATTTCCGTTGTAATTAGAACATGCTCAATATTTTCATCTTCGAGGTACTTTTTAAACTCGCTAGAGGTGAAGGCGGCACCTGGGTCGGTAATTATACGCTCTGGATTTCCGAATGTAGCTTGTTGAATTTTTAATTTAGAGCATCTCCCCAGATTCCAGTGCTCAGCCTCAGTTTTTGCTGAGTTAACCATCTTCTCATCGGAATTCGACTTTGAGTTGTCAGAACATCTGGTCTGCGGTATTGTTTTGCCTCCACATATATACAGTGTGTCCACGTATAACCTGACCGACCTTTATTTCGTAACCGTTGGTCCTAGGTGCATACTTCCAATTACAATAATGGTCAAAATTAGGTGCAGGGTTAAGATAAAAAAAAGTTTGAAGCGAAAAAAAAAATTAGTGAAGAATTACAGAATCTAAATTTTTATATGGTCCCCCGGCTCTATAAGTTATATTTAGTAAAATTTCCCTGTTACACTGGCAAGTAAGGCAAAAAAACAGTCCCATTATTCTACGATTAAAATTGACCGAGTAATAGCTGTTTAAAGTTGGAGTATATTTTTCGCTGCATATTAGGGGTCATTCACAAATTTAGTAGAAATATAATTTTGTCAGATATATTAATGAAATGGTTGAGGGTAAAATTAGCATTGCAATATAAATTTGAAATCTTTAATCATTCTGACATATTACTGCAAAATGTACAATTTGTACTTGAACATTATAAGATGATAAAAATAACAGATATTTTGTTAAATAAAAGGATGAAAAACAACAGCCTCAATTCTTCACAAAATGATATATATTTTAAAATGCTGTTAGGTTACACTGTCTTTCAAATTTTGGGTTGTGGCATGTTTTTTAGCTTTTGAAAATTGATTCTTATGTATTTTTTAGTACTGAATCCGAAAATGACCTTCATTTTAAACCATCCGGTCAAGAATTTTCTCAAATCGCAAATTTTAAAGTTAAAAAGCTAAAAGTTAAAATTGATCCCCCCTCCCCTCCCAACCTCATCGGACCCCCGAGCTGTTTAGCTGTAAGAAACCCAGTATAAGCCAAAAAATCTAATAAATTATTGAATTAAATAAAATTAAACTGAATAAAAAAGTCTTACATCTGTTTTATAGTATCAGATTTTTCGCTATTTTTTAACCTTGAAATTTACGATTTGCGAAAAATCTTGACATGATGGTTAAAAGTGAAAGTAATTTTTTGATTCAGCGTTAAAAAATACATAAAATGTAATTATAAAAGTTAAAAAACACAACCATCGTAGGTTTATGTTATCTATTCTAAAACTCTTCCTTAAACTTCTTGACGGTAATCTATCCGAATTTTTTTGTTATCCTCTAATATAAGTATGTATAAGATGGTAAGAATCAAAAATCATAATAATATTGCATTGTCATCGGATTTAAGTCAGTATGTAAAATTTAACTTCGATCGGACATTTGAAAGTAAGTTAAAGTTCGAGTACAAATTTAAAACTGGAAAGACGATCATTGCAAGTTAAATAAAACCTTATGAAAATAACATAATTTTAGTTAAAAGAAATCATAGCCTCAAATCCTTACAAAATAAAACATATGTTAAAGTACTATTACTTTAACTAATCTGAAACTTAACTAATAAAAGTGAATCGTAATATCTGTACGATTTCTTTCAAAGCGAAGATACCTTGAAATAAGTTTAAGTACTTTATACACGACCTCTGAAAGCATGGTCGAAATCATCTGTTTTGATATGCAAAAAAGTGGTATAAGTCATGCATTTCAAAGTTTCATAACTCGATCAATTTTAATGTTAGATGAATGGGACTTTTTTTGTCTTACTTGTTAGTGTCACAGGAAATTTTTTGTAAATATCACTTATAGGACCGGGGGACCGTATAAAAATTTAAATTTCGTAATTTTTTAATAAATGTTTTTCTCGATCCAAATCGCTTTAAAAATAATTCTTTACCTTATTTAAACCATTTTTGTAATTGGAAGTATGCATCTAGGACCAACGGTTGCGAAAATAAAGGTCGGTCAGGTTATACGAGGACACACTGTATATATATTAACCAATAAATAAAATATTCATTTGGCGCCCGGGGCACATGCCCCCCACCCGTGCACCCCCTAGTTTCGGCCCTTTGTGTTATTTGAACACTCTCTTCTTCAAGCGATGAATGCGAAAACAAAAATGTTTATATGGTCTACAATCATAAATAAATTGGTATTTCATTTGATAAATGGTATCAATGAGATCATTAAACAAATATGGTTTCAAAAGAGTACATATTAACCGAAGATTAGAATATTCCACAAAGTATATTTTTCAACAACCAAAGTAAGTTTTTCTGTTTGAGCTTCAAAGAAATTAATAGATAATCTTAAAGTTTTATATATTTTTGCATGCTAAAATGATATAATCTGTTGTTATATTTATTGATATAAATGGGAAAAAATGTGACAATATTTTTTATAAGTAATATTTTAAATATTTTTATGAAACTAGTGATCTCAAATATTTTATTGACATAATTCTTAAATTTTACAAGAGATAAATGCATAACATTAGTTAGAGAAATAATCTATTGTCATTTTTATTGTAGCTATTTTATAAGGTAAAAGTATTTCTTACATAAAATATATTTATTTTTTTAGGGTCCCCTTTTTATATGGAACTACAATCCAATGTTTACTATTTTTGAAACAATAAAACATTAAAATATATGTTATCAATAATTGGTAAATAAAATATACCATTGTAGTGTGGAATAAAATATGTAAGTTTTCATACCTATCCCATTGATACCTGGAAAAATATGTATGCCTTATAAAAATTATTAAAATTAAACAAAAATTCTTTCTTAATTGAAACTATCGTGCCAATAAGTTACTAAATATTGAAGTATTTTTTTTAAACAGTGCTTTAAAGTTAACATTGTTAACACTTAAAGTTACTGTCTAAATATGAAAATTGCCTCATTCATCTACACACTCTGCCTTACTTTTAAAATTATTAAAATTTATTGAATATAAAATGTCTGTTGAGATGAAAATAACGACGTGAGTGTGCAAATAATAGGTAATTTACTGCTACCAATTTTTAGAAGTCGGCATACACAATTAAATCCGCGGGGGACATTTGAATAATCGGGGCAAAACAAAAATTGTCTTACTTTTGAAATGGCGTACTGCGCTTGCCATTGTGTGTATAAAAAGGTTGTAACTATGAAAGAAAATTTTGTCCTCTTTAATATTGTAACTGACAAATAATATGCTACGGCAACGGGTCTCGAGATATTTAAAATATATATAAAAAAGTCCCAAAATTTTGTTGTTTTTTGGCCACAGAAAATTTAGCCTTAAGAAATTTTGTTATAAAACTTGGTTTTTCCATGTTGGCATCATTATAAACAATTCAGAAAAAAAAAAAAAAAATCTTCTACCCGACCTTTTGCAAGGTAAAATGTACCATTTCCCCTGGACTACTAATGTTAAAAGGTGCCCCGATTTTTAGGGATACAAGACCTGTCCCGCAGGTCTTCTCGCAGGATGTTGCAGGATGTCTCGATTTTTCATAATATATAAATATTTTTAAATACGTTTTTAAAATCACTTAATAGTAATCTCGAAAGTCAAACATTGCCCGCAAAAATCCTTCGAATCTTTTTTTTTTTTTTTTTTTTTTTTTTTTGCTGCAAAATATTTCCAGAGAGTGCTAGTTCATGCTTTTTCTATTTAACTTGTTAAAAGAAATATGAGAATTATTTAAGAAAAAACGATCTAAGAATTAAACTAGTATGTTGTGGCCATCACAAAACTTTCTTCTATATAAATCACGTCAATTAAATCATTTAAATAGTACAAGAAATTACATAAACTTAGCATCCATTCATATCAAAGTGTATGTGAATTTGAAGTTTGATGAAAATTCGAGCATTAGTTACTGTGATGAGCTATAGCGGAAATTCTGAAAAATGCAGCATAGAAGTGCCACCTGTTGAGCGATTTGCACCAAAACACAAACAGCAGTAATTCATATCAAGGTATATCGGAATCTGAAGTTTGTTGAAAATTCAAGCATTAGTTTTTTTTTTAGATAGAGGCTATTTCGGAAATCACACAAAAATACAGCATAGCAGCACCACCTGTTGAGCGATTTACACCAAAATGTATAAAACGTCAATTCATGTCAAAGACTATTTGAATTTGAAGTTTAATGAAAATCCGTGCATTATTTCTTGAGATAGAGCTATTATGAGAATCGTGTAAATGCTTGTTTCAAAATGCAGCATAGCAGCGCCATCTGTTGGCGATTTACACCAAAACGTTACCAGCACCAATTCATATCAAGGAATAACTGAATCTGAAGTTTAATGAAAATCCGTGCATTAGTTCTTGAGATAGAGCTATTGCAGAAATCGTGAAAAATGCAGCGTAGCAGCGCCACCTACTGGGCGATTTACACCAAAAACTAATCTGCACCAATTCATATTAGGGACTGCTTGAATATATTTTTTTATTAAATTCCGCGCATTAGTTCTTGAGATAGAGCGCCTACAAAATTTGTGTCACATACAGACTCACAGACAGACATTTTGTAAAAACATGTTTTTCGGAATCTCTGACCTCTAAAACGTGCAAATCCGTCGAAAACCGGAAGTCGAAAATTTTTACGAATCCAATACTTTCTTCTTGTAAAGATAGAAGAAAGTAAAAATCTGAATCTGAATGTATAATGCTTATTGTTAAGATCAGAACTGATTCATTTTTGACTTCGATCACTCAACAGAGCATTGTTACCCTATACTATTTCCAATTAATATTAGAGCTGCATTCTTTTCTGTAAAAATGCACCAAATTTTGTATTTGTTAATTTAAATTATTTATATTTGTTCAATTTTAAATTTGAATACCGAACAGGGGGCTTTTATAATAATGAGAATGTGGTAATATTTGGTTAAAAAGACTAAGAATCATTTTTTCTTGTAATGATTCCTCACTAAGTTTTTGTGCTAACTTAGATGTTAGTCTTTTATAAAACACCATTAAAAAAAAAAAAAAAAAAAAAAAAAAAAAAAAAAAAAAAAAAAAAGTTTTTCGAATGATTTAACTGGAATTGTTTTTAAGAAAAATTTTACGGAGGCAGCTTTTTGAGACTTTTTCCCTCCAAATCTTTCCTTTTTTTCAAAATCGCTTTATTTACAAGTGGTATCGCATTATGGCGAATTTGTCATCAGAGTGTTGTAGTTTTCTAAGAAGTAAAAGAAGTTTTATTTCCTTTGAATTTGAATCGTGGCCAAGGTCGTTGGTTTCTATGCGTTTCTCGGATTACAACAGATGTGAGAAAGAAAAAGTCCACTGCTTTTCCAAGAGATGAGTGTTCGAATTATTTATTTATACAAAACCATTTGCTGCAAGACCCCATTTCGTTTCCGTTTTTCCGGAGTGTTTATTATATGCTAAAAGGAAGAGGCAATTGCTGGAATCATTTTGTTTATTACAGTCTGCTTCTTGCTGCTGGAGTTGTTTGCTACAGGAATCGAAAATAACTGTTAAAAGTGATATGCGTTGTATGAACATTTTGAGAAATGGCTTTTCTGAGAATAGATTTCCCAGTTACATTTGTTTTTAAAGTCTGGAAATCATGGAGTCCACATTAAGTCATAAGCTTTCACTAATATTAAAAAAAAAAAAAAAAAGTTTTAACGATATTGAAAGCCATCTCATTTTCTTGTTTAATCTTAAAGTCGTATCTAATATTGTTATCTTAATTTCATTTGGAATTTTCATTTATTAAGAAAAAAAACATTTGGAAAATTTTTAAGTCCCCCACGTCTTTATCGATACCCTCCTACCCCTGTTAAATATTGCAAATAATAATTACTTTTACACAAATAATCCAATTTGACTCCCATTTTTATTTTGTCTGTACAGCAAACTTTTTCCTTTTGTTTCCCTCAAGAAGTAAAGTGACCAATTGAATTGTTTATTATCATAGTTGACAAAAATGTTCGAAAATAAATTAACACTGGCTTTCTTAAATTTATTTGATAGATGTTTCGATTAATAATAATTATACACTAAAATAACGCTCTGTATGCCTTCGTTCCGCGTTCTTAATATGCAGAAATCCCACAAGCAACATCCCTTGGAGGTGAAACCATGCATTGTATTTATTGGAGAATGCTTCACCAACATTTTCAGTTAACCCAATATTCCTACATTGTGAAAAGTGCTCCATTCACTTTTCTTCAACTTCACTGGCTTGTTTGAATTTCATAGGTATCTGAAAATCTTTTCAATATTTGAATTTATTTTGAATTTTTGTAACTGACCAAAATAATGTTCAAGATTACTAAAAAGCACAGGTTTGTTAGTTTTTACCCTTTAATCAACTAAGTAGCATCATAAAAATGGTAAAAACAGATGGAAATACAGAAATGAAATATATTTTATTGCAGAAATCCATAACTGCCCTCCCCTGAACCTTCATGAATAAATTATTTCACCATTTGATGAAGTTCTTGGTTTTTCTCGTAAAAAAACTAAACTAAACTAAAATAATTTACTTTTACCTTCATTGAGCAGTTTTTCTTAACTATCTTAAAATTTAATAACTGTGCAATTATAAGTTTTTTGAAATAAATGATTCAATTATAATATACAAAAGTTTGAAATCGAATAAAATCTTAATGGAAAATCATTTAAAGATTATTATATCATAGATTTCCGCTAATCTTACTTTTTCCCTGTCGTCCCTTATTGCTCCCTGAAGTGTAAAATCAATAAATTGCTTTGAATTTTTCTCTTAGGCATTTTTCTTTTTATCAAGTGCGTTTTCTATGGATACTGGCTAATTTCAATGCTTGCACGTGTTTACGACTTATTTGGATACATGTACCTGGAAGAGTATCACTATGCAAAAGTAATGAGGGTAGAAAAAGAAAGCGACTAATAAAACGCACTTAATTATATTACTTTTCCTTCTGTTTAAAATATTTTTCTTTTCTTCTCTCTCTCTCTCTCTCTCTCTTTTTTTTTTTTTTTTTTAAGAGGACGAGATAAAAGTTAATAAAAACAGAAATACACAAAACAGCATTTTGGGTGGAAATAAACTCTTTGTGCATTTTTTTTAACGGTTTCAATGTTGTTCTAATGATCCTAGATAATTAATAGCATGCATTAATTATCCACAAGATAATAATACTTAAGCTATAATAATATCGCTTAATATACTATAACAGCTGCTGGCTTTATTTTGTTCAGCAATTCATCGTTATACCTGTTGTGGTGATTATATCTGACTCCAGAATTCGGTTTACAAAATGTTTTCAAATAGTTTTAATGGTTCTTTTTGATATGGAAATTGTTATACAAGGGAATGTGTATATATTAAAATACGAAATTTATACAATCCCCCTTTCCTATAATTTATATTTAGAAAAAGGCTGACCTGCGTCTAAGAAGACATTAAGGAAGGAAAAAACCCCTCAGTATTCTTTTCTTTATCTTAGAAACCATTCAAAATAGTTATTTTTGCAAAACTTACGAAACTTAAATTTTTCTACGGTCTGTAGGTCCTATAAGTTATATTTTGGAAAACACACTTCATGCTGTGACAAATAATTTTTCTATTATAATAATAATTAAATAATAATAATAAAGTCGTCACTTTTGTGCGCCAAAAGCTTATCGAGTTATGATATTTTGAATTTTACGAAATTTCAGTGTTTTCCGGCACTAAAAATGCGACTTTCTTTTATTTTTTAATAATCAAACTCGCTCAGCACGCGTTTTAAAAACCCGTACATACTCGTTTGAGACGACGGTGATCATCTCTGTCGTAGAGATTGTAGACTTACATCATCTATGGTTTTTTTTTTTTATAAAGATATATATACTATCCTTATTTGTAAGATATATCTAATTCAGGGGTCCCCAAACTTTTAGACTGGCGTACCACTAAATCGAAATTTGTACTTCTGCCGTACCATCAGGTAGCGAAGGTGGTTCGGCCGTGACATGGACTAATTTATTAGTGTATTCTATGCACGTGCCCTTGGTCCCCACTTCTAAAGGGGCCAGAAAACATTTGCGCTATTCATTTATATAACTCACCAATTCAAGATATACTTGGGCTATTTAACTCTCACCAATAAAATGACACGAGAAGAATTTATTATATTGTTCTGCTATTTAAGAAGTTCACAATGAGGGACAGATTTTTTCTAAAAAATTGCATATCGTCATGCCCTGATAAAAAGGTGTGGAATTGGAAACCCTGATAGCTCAGTCGCCCAAGATGTAGTTTATTTATTAGAAAATAAAAAATCCTGTTCGATTACAAATTACTCCAGTAATCATGCCTGCAAGTGCCATGCTTTTACGTTTAAAACCTAGTCTGTGAATATATCAGAATTTTTTGCCCTGTTGAGCGGGGAAATTATATTTTTTAAAGAACTGCATAAGATATCGACAGAATTTTACGATTATGATAGATTCATGGCGGTACGCTCCGGTCGAGAAAAAGTGAAACTTGAAATTGCTAAATTATTTTCCATATTTATGATCAATCATTTATCAGTCCGTAGCAAAAGTCACATCGTAAACTCGCTTCTATGAAAGCTTGCAGTTTTGCAGCAAACTTTTCCAGGGTTCCCATCGTCATGGAAAGTCAGGGAAAGTCATGGAATTTGAAAGTAGTCAGGGAAAGTCAGGGAAATTTCAAAATATATAGGAAAAGTCAGGGAATTTACAAATATTTTCTAAAAAGTCATGGAAAAGTCTTGGAGAAAAAATTAAAAAAAAGTAGGTAAGTGTGATCACAGATCGCACAGAGGGTTTCGTTTAATATTCCTTTCAAAACACATTATCCTTTTGAAAAATCTATTAGTTCCACATTTCGCAACAAGGGGCGCACTCTATTTTAAACAAACCTCTATCCGAACGAAACTCCGTTTTACATACTATCCAAAGATATATTAGTCGAGGGGATTGGACCCATAGCACCCGAGATAAGTAGGCGCCCCTGGCGGTAAAAAATGGAACTAAAATATGTAAGGCTATGGTGCATAATATGAAAGAATGGTCAAAGGGGTGTCGGCAAAAGTTGGAAAAGTGCTCCCCGGGTGAAAAGGGTGAAGGTTAGAAAAATTGCTTAAAATATACAAGTTAGAGCACGGAGGAGTAAATAATGTAAGACTTTTTGAAAATTTTATGATTTGTCGTGTGGTCTGAGGTATTCAGCTATACGTATGCAAAAATTCATATCTCCAACTTAATTAGGGGCTCTCTCAGAAAAAATTGCTTAAAAGACATATGTGGTAGCTCAAAGGGCTAAACGTAAGACTTTTTCAAGATTTTATGATTTGTCGCCTGGCCTCAGGTGTTCTTCTATAAGTATGCAAAATTTCAAATCTCCAATTTAATAAGGAGCTCAGTTAGAAAGAATTGCTCAAAATACGCATGTGGGAGCTTAAAGGGTTAAATGTATGGCTTTTTCAAATTTTTATGATTTGTCACATGATGGTGTTCAGCTATAAGTATGCAAAATTTCATACCTCCAATCTAAATAGGGTGTCACTTAGAAATAATTGTTTAAAATACATATGTGGGAGCCCAAAGGGTTAAATGTACGACTTTTTCAAAATTTTATGGTTTGTCATTTGATGCGAGGTGTTCAGCTATAAGTATGAAAAATTTCACGTCTCCAACCTAATTAGGGTTAACTTTGAAAGAATTGTTTAAAATACACATGTGGGAGCCCAAAGGGTTAAATGTACTTTTTCAAAATTTTATGATTTGTCGTTTGATGTGAGGTATTCAGCTATAAGCATGCAAAATTTCACGCCTCCAACCTAATTAGAGGCTCACATAGAAAGAATTGTTTAAAATACACATGTGGGAGCTCAAAGGGTTAAATGTACGACTTTTTCAAAATTTTATGATTTGTCGTTTGATCTGAGGTATTCAGCTATAAATATGCAAAATTTCACTCCTCCAACATAATTAGGGTTCACTTAGAAAGAATTGTTTAAAATACACATGTGGGAGCCCAAAGGGTTAAATGTACGACTTTTTCAAAAATTTATGATTTGTCGTATGATGTGTGGTGTTCATCTATAAGTATGCAAAATTTCAAGTCTCCAACATGTATAGTTTTTGAGAACGGGCTCTGTGACAGACAGACGGACAGATGGACGGACAGACAGGGGAGCGAGACGAATGGGGTTTCGTCAGATGAACGAAACCCTAATGGCGCGAAATTCATCAAATAGTCTTGGGAAAAAATCGCTAATTTTGACAAGGGATTGCAAAAATAAGTAGCAAATTTCGTTATATGTCCGTTTGGTCAGGGAAAGTCGGGGAATTTTTTTTTAGATTTGGTCATGGAAAGTCAGGGAATTTGCAGTCGTATTCCGACAGAACTGCATAACTATGATTAAATGTTCGCATAATGACTGTGAAAGGATCCTAATGTGCAGTGATAAGTGAATGTTTGTCTTAAAATAATAAAATAGATTATGTTGGATAATACTGCGGAAGCTTTACAAACTGGCTTAAGTCCATCGCATTTGAATTACATCCAAGGTCGATCAATGCTTGTAATGAGTGTGGGGGACTGTGTAGTGTTGTGTTCCTACACTATTAAGTTGCGTAATTTTACGCCGAGAATACAAAGCCTAATATTATAGAAGGTGCAAACAGGGGGAACATTAGTGCCTCAACCTACGTTTAAGAAGGCCCTATCAAGCGTCGTCCGTCTTATAAAGAACATTCATGTATAGAGTATAAGGAGGCTCACAAACGTAATCTGTAAGAGGCTTTAAAACATATGTGTACCTGTACACCCTTGGTTGTACCAAAAATTAAATAAGGAAACAATGCGTTGAAGGAGATTCCCATAAAAGTTTTGAATTTACTATATTTTATGTGGGCTAATTTTATTCCTTTCGTTTTCCTCACAATATTTAAATTTGACATTGTTAGCAGTAAAAAAGAATTGTATCTATATACTATATAAAAGTCGTTCTCTGTGTGTATGTCCTTTATACAAATCTTTAATTTTTGACCGATTTGCACGAAACTTGCTGTACATAGGCTTTAGAACGTGGAATAGATCCCTGTCACCTTTAAAAAATCATCAGACCAATATTTATCCCTTTTTTCTATCATCTTTCATAATTTAACATTATAGAAATATCTCATTTTAAATTTTCAAATTCAATAGCTTCTTTCCTGTTGCCACACATCTAAAAAACTGCTCAATAATTAAAAAAAAAATTGATAACTCGAGTACTTTGTTTTATTAGCCAATAAAAATTCAGACTCGACTGCTATATTTTTACATTTTTGAAATCGACGTCATTCTAATCAGAAAATACACATTTTACATATATTTATGTAAAAACTTTAACTAAGCATGTTTTAAAATGACCTTAGAAGTACTTTAGTTGAATGTTAAAAAATCTATTTTAATGAAGTCGTTTCAATATCAAGAATCAAATAAGGAAAATGATAATAGTAAAAAAAAAAAAAAAATCGTTTGCTAGATATGACGTCAATGTCATCAATATAATTTCAAACTGGCTCTAAAAACTGGATGCTACAATTTATTCCCTATTTCTTTGTAATCTTTAATTATATCATTTAGATAAATGTTTTAATACCTGAAATGCAGTGATAACATTCTACGATTTGTATCGAATACGGTTATATAAAATACGATTTTTGTACGATTTACATTAAATAGAAATTATAGCTACTATTTTTTAGGTTAAGCTTTTTTTTATTTTTTAAACAAAATTTCATGACTCTCACAGACTTTTTTGTTAGACGTTGAAATAATGGGATGCATGATGTTTAGAGATCAAATTGCAGTAAAAGCGTAATTTATGGTACGCTTAGGTTGTTGCCACCAACAATATGGTGCTAGGCGTTACTCATACCGGGTGTCCCAAAAAGGACTGACTGATTTTAAAATTCAATAACTTGTAAACGGTGACAGATATTTAAAAAATTCTTGCAGGAGGGTTATGCATAAGGTCAAAAGTTTTCTTACAGTGATTTTCAATTTTAGTTCGAATTACAAGCAATAGATGGCACTGCGATCGATAGACGCTAAATTCAGGCTCGATTTTTGGTACTTCGTGGCCCGGATAATACATTTCCATCTCCTTTTTCCGCATAGAACAAGATAAAGGACCAAAAATCGAGCCTGTATTTAGCGACTATTGCTTACAGCGCCATCTATTGTTTGTAATTCGAACTAAAATTGAAAATCACTGTAAAAAAACTTTTGACCTTATGCATAACCCTCCTGCAAGAATTTTTTAAATATCTGTCACCGTTTACAAGTTATTGAATTTTAAAATCAGTCAGTCCTTTTTGGGACACCCGGTAGATATGTCTTTTCTTCATAATATTGCATTAATAGCAAACGGATATATCTTTCTGAATTGGGTTACAGGTATATTTAAAAATATATCCATGATGAAAAATTAATTTAAAATGGATAAACAATCCGTAAATTGAGATAAGTTTTTCAAAAAAAATTACTGAAAGTACTTTTTGTATTCTATTATATTTTGGAATAATCAAATGTGCGATGTTTAAAGATCAAAGTGCAGTAAAAGTTAAATTTATGGTTGGGTTAGGTTGTTGCCACCAACAATATGATGCTAGAGTTACTCATAATTCATCAATGTCTTTACTTTATAATATTGCATTAAGAGCAAACAGGTATATCTTTCGTAATTGGGCTAGGGATGAGATTTCCACGTTTTTGCACACCGGTATATTCTTAAAGAAAATGTTGTTCTGTTAAATCAAAAGAGTGTCCCGATTAAATGAAATATCATTTACTCTAACAAAATACTGGTGTGAAAAAATGCGGAAATTTTATCCCTGGCTGCATGCAAATCAAAAATATCCATGATTGAAAATTACTTTAAAATCCATTCACATGAAAAAATTGAGATACAATTTTCAAATAAATTTCATTTGACAGAAGCTTTTTCTATTCGACAGTGTGAAAAACGAAATTGTATGATGATCATCAGTTAAAATTTTTAGTAAAGTCAAAATTTATGGGTTAGGTCATTGCCATCATCAGTATAATGTCACAATTGGCATTGTGTTTGTAGTTTATATATATATATATATATATATATCTTCTGAAGATAACTCAATAAAAAAGTCGAAACATGTAAATTTTTAATATTTTTAATGTTTTTTTATTATTTAAATGACGCTTTTTAAGCAAATAATTGTACTTTAATATATGTTATGACATTTGTTTGGAATATACATTATTATGGTATAGTTAATAGTAGACGCAATTAAAACTATTTTACTTATATTTCTTTTCGGTCTTTTAACGATTCGTGGGCCGTAATGCACCAATCTCAGTTATTGTCACTGCCGTATTATTTCATTTTAATGTATTTTACCTGGATGGACCATTATTATTGACACGAGCGAAACCGGGTAGATCTGCTAGTTAGTAATGAAAAATATCAAGATGCACTTGCTTTTAGTCATATATTACACTTTTAAGAAAATAGTGGTATGTATAATAATACCATGAAATTCTAAAATAACTTCACTATTGCACGTTCCAAATGCCTCTGCTACTATAAGGGCTATAACACCATATAAGGGCATAATATATTTGCTATAACAGCCCCAGGAAAATAGTTTATGAGATACGATTGAACTTATGTAAATCATAGTATGAAATTTCAATGTCTCTCAAACAGTTTTCATCCTCCATAGAGTAAAACATAAAGTGGAATAAAGTATGTTTTTCTGCTAGGAATTTTCAGTAATTCGAAGCATTTATTTTAATAGTTTTCAACTGTTTCTTGAATTTCTGCACGAAAATATCAAACAAAGTCAAAATAAATTTATCGCATTCTCTGAAAAACATTTTGAGCAAAAAATCTTTTATCAAATAGACTCAAAGTAATTTTAAATGCATCCTGGGAAAAAAATCTTTTACACAAAGCGTTTTTCTTTTAAGAGGACACGCACGCACACACGCACAAAAGATTTCTGCCATTCGCATTTTATTCAAATATTGATACGAAGCTAACATTTCATTGAATGATTGAGCTGACGGCTTTCTGTGCAGGCTATATAGTTGATGTTACAGAAGAAATTGCCGTTAAACTGGCCGCGTTGAAATAGCTGTGACAGTGACGGCTGCAGTAATCAGCCAAAGAATGCTATTTTGTTCTCAGCAACTCATGCCAGACAAGTTCAATACTCCTGCCATCATGGAAAACAACATGCGACTTTTTAGTATCAATGACTTCTATATCATTCCGTTCATCACTGTGAGAGGTTTTTTTTCCGCCCCCTTATCGCAATCATGACTTATTGTAAGCCTATGTGGAAAGTATATATTTTTTTAAATAAAGAATGATTTGTAATTTTTTTTATTTTTCAAAACGTATTCTTAACCCTTTCGTATACTTTTTTTTCCCAAAGAAAATAATTACTTTTTACGTTAATGATATTAAAAGTAGCTATCCAAATTACAAATGTTACGGTTTACTGAAATTTATAGAATGTCATTTACTGAAAAATCTAACGAATGTAGTTATTTTGTGTGCTATTCATATAACAATAGGCCAAGGAAGAATTTTTGAAGACGTTTGGAAACGTTGTATTAAAATAAGATCAAACAAATATATAATTACTTGCCAATATTTTTTTATGTTTCTTTTCATCACAAATTATTCGTTCGGAAAATGTCATAGTGTCTAGACAGCCGATGAAGGATTCCAAAGTATGATTTTGCATATGCATAATGTATGATTTTGTGCATTTTGAAGTATGCACTATTTACAAATTTATATACATTAATCACGCATTAGTTATTATACTCTGAAAGCTACAAATTTTTACTCTACCATTCCTCATAATGATTTTAAATGAGAATATTTACTCGGAGGTCGCTCAGACCTCCATATACCATAGACCATCCTTCCTCATACATCAGGAAAACACCCTTCTCCCTCTCTCTCTGTCTCTAAACTCACCTTCCATCTTTTTAGCACTTTCCAACAAAGTTGAAAATGGTGTTACACGCTTTCAAACATCATAAAACTGATATCATTTACGAAGTGCACTAAAATATGCATTCTGTAGGATATGCGGTGCAAAAAATAGTTATTATTTATTTACAGGGCCACACAAAAGAATTCCGTTACAGAATGATATAGGGGTGGCGGGAATTGTTTGCGGCAATATTTTAATTATGTTAAACTATTTCATATATAATGGAATTGATATACGTCGTTGAGGTTTACTATAGCTTATTTCATGTATAATACGAAGTGCATAGCATTTACAGGGACACACAAAAGATTTCAGATACTATATTGTATCCGAAATACTGTATTAGCGATTATTGCTGGAAATGCATTTTTAATTATGATATGCACTTTTATGTTTCACTATATTTATGCATACTATATGGTGTGTATAAATGCTGTAATTCATATACAGGGCTACACAAAAGAATTCGTAAGGGTTACTGGATATGAGCGCAAATTTCTTAAAGGTGGTTTTTAAATGAGTTATGCTGAACTGCATTTAGTTTACTAAGAAATGTTTGTAGAATTAGATAAAATGATATACAGAGTCCCGCAAAGAATTGGATACATGGCCGTCTATAAATGATAATTTCTGGAAATGTGATTTCAGTAGTTTTAAGAGTGTTTTAGTTTGAATTAAATTTTAGCTAAATAGTGGCGTGTAATAAGGGTTATACAAAAGTATTCAAGTACGTTTCCATCTATTAGTATAAATTGCTGAAAGAGAAATTTCAACCTGTTATGCGTTTTCTTGATAAATTAAATCTTCCCATTATAAAGTATATATATCAACCTACAGATTAAATACAGGGCTGCTCAAAAGAATTGCAATACAGATTTGGCTATGGATGGTAACTGCTGAAATCAGTTTTTCAAATGTTTTATGCGTTTTCCAAAATGTTTACTTAGTTATCTTACTTACCTTATTTCCCTAAATAACGAAGTTTTGTTAAAGTATTCAGGAAGTGTTGGAAAGTATTTCGCAATATATGCTTAACGCATGATTTTTCTTTCTTTTTTTAAACTCATTTGACTTTACTTCAGTTAAATAAAGGTTGGGGTGTTGGTGGCATAACAAAAAAGTAGCCCCTGTTTTAAATTTAAAGAGTGAAGCATATGTTTGAAATAAAAGAATCGCCAACGGTGTAAAGAGAATTAAGCAAACTTTTATTATTATTATTACTAAATGCTGCAACATAAATGAAATCATAATAAAATATAGACATATAGGGGAGATGAGGGCACATGTGAACAGTTCGCATAAATATAGCTTTTTCTCATGACTGGATTAATTTCTATAAACAAAACCTACTCAATATAGTAAATAGAACTTCCTTTTATACATGGTATTTTTTTTTAAATCACCTGTATAGTTCTTCTTACATTTTTTAATAGTTTTATACATTCAAAAAATTGTTCACATGTGCCCCATCAGTGGGGTAGTTGTGAACACATGTGAGGCACATGTGAACACAAGGAAAAAATATCCTTTGACATGCTTTTTATTCTGTTATTTATTTGTCATCGTAATCATTAGTTAATTACCTGTGAAATTCACCTTAAAGAAATATATATATTATATATATATATATATATATATATTTCTCTAGTTTCTGGGTGATACGTTTAAGCAAAAGATTATAAAATGAAAATAAGTAGATTTTGGGGGTGGAGGCTTAGATGATTCATTAAGTATTGCTGAAATAAAATAAAAAAATAATAAAGAAGCAATTTTAAAAAAGAAATTAAAACTTTTAAACTTTGCTTAGGGGTTTTTGTTTGGGGAATATTTTAGAGAGGAGGCGTTTACATACTATTTATCTCAAATCTGCCAAAATACGAAAGATTCCCACTGCTGTATTTGCCTTATTTACTTGTAAATTATAGATAAAGAAGGGTTTTTTAATGATTTAAAAAATATCTCGACTATAACCTCCCCCCTCCCCTAACTTCTTTTGCTTTTGAAAGAGGGAGGGGGTTACAATAGGGATTTTACGGTAGTAATCAGTTTAAAAATTTTACTTTCTTAAAATATTACTCATATCTATCTCCATTCAAAGCATCATATACAAACTGTTTTAGATATGGAAGTAAGCCATCATTGCAAGTTTAGAACAAATGTAATACAAAAATTTGCAAAGTTGTTCAAGGTAATACTTTTGTATTAACAATGCATAAAAAGTATTGTTGTACACTGTTTAGTAAAATAATATAAAACACTTATTGCATTTTAGAAAACATTAAATTTATTTAAAGTACAATTGAATGTAAACGAGCTTGTTGCTCTTTATGTATTTGCTGAAAGATGTGTTTGATGAAGTTTCAATGCAAAATCAACTTTGTGTGAGGAAAATATCTTCTATTTCAGCAAAATTATAGATAATGGAACTGACATTATTTATCATTAAGTTAACTGAAAGGAGCAGAATCACAGAATGATTATTGGGGCACTTATGTACTGTTCACATCTGCCCCAACTTGTCTGTTCACATGTGCCCCACATTGCTGCTTCTGTTAAATTGATAAATCATTAACATGTCTCAATTTTAGAAGAAAAAAGAACTTTATCAAAATATTTATTAGTATTCATAGTATATGTTAAAACACTCAAATTCAAATAAATGAATAAATAAGTAAAGTTATACGCTTATCAACTTGGAACAAAGATTTTACTTTTGAGATCTAAAAACAGTGTTTTGGTTACAGAGGACAAACAAAATGTCAAAAAGCTTCAAAACATTTTTACCATATGTCTACAGGTGCTGTCATCTTTAGTATTTTTTTTCAAATAAAAAAACTTATAATAACTATTGAAAAATTGCGATGTTCACATCTGCCCCCTGTTCACATGTGCCCCCATCTCCCCTACTACTATCATTACTACAGGCAGATAATAACAAAAATAGCTGTTAGACAAAATAATACTTAAAAGACAGGTCATTAATAGGACGTCTAACCCTCTCATGCCTCATATAGGTTGTATTGAAAAATAACCGAACAGAACTGTGCCTATTTTGTTTTTACTCCTTTATCACATTTTAACTTCGTATGAAATTCAATAATGCTTGTGAAGTACAATAATAGATCTCAAAACCATTTTCTTTTCTAAAATTCATTCGGAAATTCGCCTTTGACGAACTTGTTTCTGTTTTGCGTAAGAGAAAATTTTCTGGAAGAATTTCTGCTCTTGATCTCAACAAGAACATGACCAATAATGTTTTTTTTTTAATTTAACTTTCTACTTTGTGTTAATTTATCCAAAGTTTAAAATTTTACAAAAAGCTTTTTAATACTTATTATTATAAACTTTTTCATACTTGTAAACCTCATATGAGTTTTATTTGTAATTTTGTAATCAATGTAATAATGATTTTTAAAATTTCAACTTTATTTTTTTCAACTAAGAGCAAAATACGTGTTCTTCATCCGATCAAAAATAATTCCCGTATGAGCGATTTAAGGCTACAGACTATCATATTTTAAAATCATCTAAGCTTTATAAGAAGTTTCCTTAAAATACAAGGTGTGTCAGAAATATTAGTGCAAACATTTAAGGGCTTTGGCCAGTGGTCAGTTAGATCTCAAATTCCCCTCGATAATGTTAAACTAATGACAGTGGAATGCGTTCTTATTTTTAGCATAATTCACCATTCAATGCATAGTCGAAATTCAAGCTGAAAGAAAAATTAATAATTCTTATCTTTAGCAGTGATAACTAAAATTAATACGAAACAATAGTTCTTATTTGCGTTACAGACCGTGCTATTGTCAAGTAATATTGACTAGTGTTGTTAAACTTGATAAATTTTTCTTGATTAAAATTATCTATGTTTTTCATTTTTGATTTTATCGACAAATTTATTTTGGTAATAATGATTTTGTCTCTCTTTTTTTTTTTTTAATTGCATAATTTCTTTTCTTTTTATCATTTATCACATCCCTTTGCTTTCAGTTTTTATGTTATCTGATATCTTTTTGCTGCGTGTATGAAAATTAAATATAACCATATAGTGATAATGATTCTCTCTATTGTGCAAACAATTTTGATTACTTAAGCTGTACGGTTTTGTCATTTTCATATGTTTTTCTTTCAACTCAATAAACATTTAAAAGAAGCTTATAGATCATTCCACTGAACATTTTCTTTTGGGAATAAAATTTCTATAGAAAAATTTAAACCAAAAAAAATTATATTAGTAAAATACAATTCATATTTGGCCTCTTAAGATTTATAAATCAGGGTTGTAGTGGGTAGCTGCCCGGGTACCCGCCCAGCTGCCCGCCCGGGCTGGGTTTTTTATAAAAAGCCCAGGTAAAAAACCCGGGTTTTTTAAAAATATATTTCTGGAAAAGAACAGATGATGTAATTGTTAACAGTTTATGGTTATTTTGTTTTATTTATTCACTTCTTTGAATTTTGGAAAATATATTTGTATTAATTTACTTGCACTTTTAGATTGGAAACAATTGGAAAACACACAATTGATAGCTTTGCAATTTAAAATTTGTTTGGGTACTTCTTAGTTATCCCGTTGACCAAATTACTGTCCCCAAATTGTAAGATTAAATGCCAATAATGGCAACTAAAACCATTAATTCGACGTTTTATTTGTATTTTTATTAATGTTTTACTAATTTATTTGATCTTTTGTTATTTAAAATAAAAATTATGTCAATGAGTTAAATTTGGTGAAAGTGGTCGACGGGATAACTAAGAAGTACCTTTGTTTGTTATTTAAATTAAAGTGATCATATCTATATATGTATTTTAAGAACAGAGAAAAATGGTGAGATCATTATTAAGACTATGAAGTCATTCCCATCTATTAGACTATGAAGTGTTCACAAAGATTGTATTTGAGATCAGGATTGCCACTTATTTCGGCAATCAAATTTCTTGTGCTTTACTGAGCAAAATATTAAATTTTCCCTTAGTAATTCCTCTGAGAATTTTCAAAATTTCAACGGATAAATTTTGCAAAGTACCAAAGTTTAGTAAAATTCCTTGTTTTTAATACTCATTTTTAAATTCCCTCAAATTTTCTAGTTTTCCCTATACAGTGGCAACTCTGAAGATTATTATTTGTGAGGAAGGTGGAATCATCGTCCACATTTTGGAAATTTAATTTACCCGGGGAAAATTGCCCATTTAACCCGGGTTTTTTAATAAAACCCACCCGGGCTGGGTTTTTTCTAAAAAACCCGGGTTTTTTACAACCCTGTTATAAATTATATATGATCGTATAGTTTTTTTAATTTTTTGGTACTTAATTTATTTAATAATATTGTAACAACGGAAGATACAAATACAAAACGTTTTGTTTCATAATCAAAGTTGTATTGATTTTAACCATGGGGGAAAAATCCGGCTTTTAATCGTCCTGGTCAAAATAGGTTTCGTGAAAATTCTTTTTGACTGGAAAAGAAATTGAAATTTATTTTGTTAATTAATACATTTAGTGCAACATTTGGAAGAGTTTGTCAAAATAATATTTAATACAATATTTGGAAGTGTTTGCAAATAGTAGTACTACATTTAAATTTCCATCAATTTAAAAATTTAACAGCACAAAAATTTCTAAATATAAGTAATTATTGTAATTGTTGAAATATTTCTGATAGTAATTTGATTACATATGAGAAGCCAGGGGATATAAGTGACAAAATTGAAAAAACTGAGCTTAGTGCACAGGCTACCTGGAACTAAGGTTATTTGTTTGGAGGTAAAGAAATATAATTGATTTTTTAATTATGTGTTGAGTTTTAGAGGTCAACTACTTAACTAATTAACCTCTTTAATCTGTGCTTAAATTAAAAAATATATATATTGTACCCCACTTTTCTTTTGCAGTTATTGAATGAAATAAGAATTCAAAAATCGCTATGAAATAAAGCAACAGTTATTCATATTTTAATTCAGTCAATTACGATTGATGTCCAATTTTGAACTCAGTTGACTTTAAATCTAAATTTTATCACTTGTATACTTGGCTTCTATCTAATTTTATGTAAAAAGTGAAGAAAACTAAATTATATTAAGGAAAAAAAAAACATTTTAAGCGACAAGTTTTGCTGATTCTGGATAAGTTCAATCTTGGAAAGAAATATTTATGCTGATGAAGATTTTGCACAACATCAGGTGCATTTTGAAACCTGCAAATTCCATAATATCACAATATCAATTTCAATATTTTTCATTATTACCATATGTCGTAATGTATTAGTTACAATTTAAGAAAAATAATATTTCTGAAACATATATTTATGTTTGAAGTTACTATTAAATAAAGCAAAAAATCCTTCATCTATATTTAATAATTATTAAAATATGAATTATTTGTAAATATGTAAAGTAATATTACATTAATCATTGTAAATATTCTATATTCACATTACATTAAATATTACATAATCACATAAATATGCAATTTTAACAACTTATCTTAGCTTAAATTATTTATTAGAGTTTTGACCAGTTTTAGACGGTTAAACCAAGTTTTGACCACTGTCCTTGGCTAAAATTTAATTCCTGTTCATAATGGAATAGTTATTAAAGGTAGTATTGAAATTTGAAGTAAATATCTCGAAAGAGTTTATGTATTTTAATTAAAAACTTATTTTTAGTAAATGAAGGGTGCTTACCTTTCTAAATCATAAACGGGGGATACTTAGATTCTGGATTTTTTACACACCAGTGAAAATATCTCAAAATTTATGATAAACTACAATGTGCACATTCACAGTTAACAACTGAAATTAAAAATGCCCGTCTCCTGCCTCTGAATATTTTTATTAGGTGACTAATGCTGTCACATTTTCGAAATTATTCCGCAGAATTTTATTTTGAACGGAGGATACAAGAAAGGCTTGTGACAGTAATTTAAATCATAATTATGAATAAATTTATTCATCTATTCATAGCGAAATTTAATTTACATATAAAAGAAGTTTTGGATAAAAAATTACTTTATTGAATGAATAATATATTTATCAAATCCAAAAACTAAGTGAAAATGTTAATAGAGGAAATTGGCTGTCATGTAAGTATCAATCTGGTCATAAAAAAAAATTTAATTTAATTTTTAAAAAAATCGCAGAAACTAACTGTCCCCAAACACAAAACCTAAAATGTTTCATTTTCTCTGGAATGGCCTTAATGAATTCTATTTTTTTATAGTTGTACTTAATTCATGTCGAATCTTATCATATTTCAGAGTTAAGCTGTTATGTGTATAAAATAGTTCCTTTTTTTCATTTGCGACGTAATGATTCAGATCATTGTTTCCCAACTTTTCACATGGGTGCACCTCTTTTAGGTAATTCTCATAAATTGTACCTCTCAAGTTCTTTTTTTAAAAACAGCTTAAAAAACAAGAACATTTTCCAGGGTAGAAGACTCACTTTCGCTCCCTTAAAATGCGTCTTAAAAATTGGGGCATCTTTGCATTTTTTCTACTCCCTCTGGTATTTCCCATGTTTTGTATGATGTATATTTCGCTTTTATTAGTCTTTATTTAAAAATGAAAAATATAAATAACATATCCGCCAACTGCTGATATTTTGGAACAGCACTTATCCGAATAGAAATGTTTGTATCTTTAGTATCTTTAATAGTAAGTAAAAAGAAGTTTTCTATTCAGAAAAAGTGATACCAAAAAGTAGCAATTGACAGCTATGAATTAGTTACATTGACTAACATTATTTTTATGTAAATAATTCATATTTATTTTTGGAAAATGAATACTTAAATATTTACTACATAATCTACTATCTGCGTATGAATATCTAATGAGTAGATTAATTCTGTTTATTAGATATTTAATTCTCTTTCACTCTAAAATTGGGAGGAGTGAAAAGTTCACTTTTTGAAAGAGTGACAGGCATTTTTACTCTTTTTGGAGTGAGTTTTATAAAAATACACTCCTTAAAGAGTCGAGTTTTCCACTCTCTAGAAAGGAGTGAGATGTCTCACTCCTGAAAGAAGAGTGACTTACGTGTGCATTGTTTATTAACCAATCAGAGCAGCAAGGCGACGACACCCTTTAAAGATAAGAAAAATGATCACTTTTTCGTCCGCCATTTTAAGATTAGGATATCATTCAAATTATTCTTTTGAATACATAAAATGAAGGTAAGTCTTGTTTAATTTTAAGCATTTATCCGTGTAGATATGTGGAATGTCCAGATTATTAGCTAAATATTTGTATGTTTGTATAGCAAAAGATTGATCGCGGAGTATTCATAAGTGATTGTGAGATTTCTTCATGTAGCGATCTGAAATGTAATTGTTTTAAGGGGACCGGGGAAGCCGTATCTGCGCCATGTTAAATTCACCAACTTTATGTACATTTTTCTCAGAAATGGTGAAAGATAGAGGTCTAGATTTTTTAGAGTAGTTTGAATAACACGTTTTATGTATTTTAACAGACCATTTTCGTTCTAAGTAAAATTCAAAATTAATTATTAATTATTTATTGAAAGTCATTTTTAAATTAGCACTTTTTGGTAAGATTTCACTGCCTAAAATAAATAATTCTCAACAAATCATTAAATCCCTGTGTATACAATATAACATAGTATAAGTATTAAAAAAAATCTGAGTTCTTATGTTTAATAGATATTGAAACAAGTTGGAAATTGCTCACCAAACGTGGCAAATGAGGTGCGTTCGTACTATAACTAGTTTTAGAAATATTTTTTGCAACGCATATTGTACTGAATGTATATTTTAGTGCAATACATAAGTGCATATCCATTTCATTCTGTTCTGAAAGGCTGTAACATCATTAAAATGCACTTAAAATATTTTTTTTCCCATTGGCCGTCATGTAACGGAAAACTTTTGACTGTCCTTGTAATTAAACTATGCATCCGATTTTCCTGAAATTTGAAATGAGTGTACAAAATTTTGCAACAAATATATATTTAAAATTTTAGATCATTCGGAAGGCTGTAACATCATTAAAATGTACTTGCAATAATTTATTCCCATTGACCGTAATGTAACGGAAAACTTTTCACTGCCCGTGTAATTAAACTATACATCCGATTTTTATGAAATTTGAAATGACAAAAGTTTGCAACAATTATATATTTAAAATTTCAGACCATTCGGTTGGGTAGTTTTTGCTCTGTTATATGCGGGTGTTGAATTCAGACCCTTATCTCCGGGAGGGATTTCTGTGGTTCCGGAGGGGGGGGGGGGGGATTGCACTTTTTGACCATTGAAAACACAATCTCAAATCTTTCGGAGGGGAAATGTCCCCCCCCCCCCGGCCAACCCCTGAAATCAACACTGACAGACAGACTAAACGACGAAAATATAGGGGCTACATATTTATATAATTACGAACGCACCTAAAAAAGGAACATAAACATGAAAAATCCAAGTTTTGAGAAAAAGTCGATTAAAGATTTATTGCCATTAAGCTGTGAAGTACTCTTAGAAAGAATGAATAATTTCAACACTTATTTTTTATATACTAGGGGGCTCGGCCCCCTACGAGCTACGCTCGCCAACCCCGTCCAGACACCGTAGACTCTAAATGCACACTAATTTGATCGGCTTTAAAAAGATTTCGAAAGATTGAATTATAATTTAAAAAACAGTGGCGATCTCTCTATAAACGGATTTCCATTCATTTCTCTTTGATTGGGGAATTTTAACGCCAAATCCGTTGTGGTACTACTTGATTATCCCGTCGACCAATTGCGCCAAATTATATAAATCGCCAAACCACTCGCCAAATTATACAAATTGACATAATTTTCATTTTAAATAACGAAACAACAAATAAATTAGTACAACATTAATAAAAATACAAATAAAACGTCGAAATAAAAATAAGTTGATGACGTAGACACGTGTAACAACATTTCAAAATAAGCTAATATAAAAGGAATTAAGTAAACAGAGTCTTTGTCTCCTGGTATTTTTTAACAAAGTGAAAAGAAAGTTCTTTTAAATGAGACATTTTAAATTAATCGTTTTTAATCTGACGTCATTTTGACCAAACTATTCTTTCTCTTTTTAATATTCACGTGAAAATACTTGTGTTAGAAATTAAATATTATTTGCGCTTTCCTAACAAAAATAGTTGAAAAGTATCCTCTTAAAATATCAAATAAATGTCTAGCGCAATTTCTAAATTTAAACCGTTTTGCAATATTATTTTGTGTTCATTTTATGTAATAACTGTAATGTGACGTAAATATGACGTAATTTCTCCTATTTAAGACTTCTAACGCATGTTAATAAATTTATTGCTTTACAAATTCCTTTCTTAAAATTCACGTGTAATTATAGTTTTTATGACATAATTTTTAATAAGTTCCTGCTTGTTGTACATAATTATTTAATTCTAATTCCAAATGTTTTTTTCTGTTTATAATAGTCACGTGTAAATAATTTTTTAAATTTATTTACACGTATAAATATTTTTTATTTGAAGCAAACATTATTGCTTCCGCTGTTTATACAGTTGGCAACAGTTTAAATTAATATCACTTTCTAAAATCTGTTAAAAATATCTCTAGAAATGCTGAAAATCTGAATTTAAAATAGAAATAAAACCTCAAAAAATTAGTCAAAATAAAAAAATTAATGCAATCTGCACTCCGGCAAATTCTAACGCATAAAATGATCTAAAAATGATTAAATTCCTATGAACAGTTTTTGCTCCTATAAAACTTTTTTAGTGGAACGATTTTGTCCAACTTTAGCATTAAATATCTCTTAAAATAATTCTTCGATCTGAAAACTGTCTGCATCAGCGTGTTTATCAAACATTTCTGTATAATACTACCGATTTTCATATTTTAGTATGCATTATTTTTCTTAATATTAATGAAGAAATACCTCCGGTCACAAAAAATTCAAAACCGGCGGCGGCGGTGACAGCGGTAGTTACTTTTTTTTAGAATAGAGAGATATAAACATGCGTGACACATCGTTGGAAAGACAAAAGTTTAAACTATTTAATGATATAAAAAAATAAAAATCGTTTTTTAGGTGCGTTCGTAGTTATATAAATACGTAGCACCTATAGTCGTCGTTCAGTCCGTCTGTCTGTCCGTCTGCCCGCATATAACAGCGCAAAAACTACCCAACCGAATCGTTTGAAATTTAAAATATATAATTGTTGTATAATTCTGTCGCGTCATTTCAAATTTTATGAAAATCGGATGTATAGTTTAATTACAGGGACAGTCACATTTTCCTGTTACATTACGGCCAATGGGAAAAATTATTGCAAGTGCATTTTAATGTTGTTACAGCCTTCCGAATGGTCTGAAATTTTAAATAGGGCAAATGTGCCAGTAATGGTCACCTTTGATGTTTTTGGTTCATAAAAAAATAAGTAATAAATATTTAACTTTAATTAATTTTTTTATAATTTCCCCTTGCATGTTTTATAAAACTGGGTTATTGTTGACACTTTTAATCAAACCAATTAGGAAGTAGAAAATAATGTTTCAAAGTTTTGCTGTTTTTCTGTGGAAATCTTAATGAAGAGGCTAAGAGCTGGCTTCGTTTAATTAATTTATATATTATTTATTTTCTTGCAAAATTTGAATGCTTTTGTTTGAGTAGCAATAGAAAACTTAAGACTTTTATATACTAACGGTCGTTTACAAAATTTCATTTATTTTTAAGGTTTTAAGAGAGGGTGTCTATTACTAGAATGATTAATTAGTCATTTTCCACCAAAACTTTTTAAATAGCTGCTTTTAAGTTAGTTTATGTGATTAATAAAATTTCAATATTTTATTCTTTTTTTATGTATATATACTTTGCTATTTTAAAATCTGGCAATAAAACTAGCTAGGTAGTAGAAAATATTGTTTAAGAGCACAGCCAAAGACGGGCTCATAGGGCTTAATACCTCTCCTTTTAAATAAAAGCAATTAAGTTACAGAAGCTATTAAAAATCTATTTTCTGTGTTAAATCTTTGGTTATTCTTATCTGAAAAAAAAAGAAAGAAAAAAAAGTAATGTTCCTTAATTTATAGGCAATATTCATGAAACTGGTATATCTGCAGATCAGTGGCCTCAAACATCAGTTCTACAGTTTTATTTTGAAATTATTTTACTTAGCATTTAAAATATTCAACTCACAATATCATTTCTTTCATATTTGCAGTATTAATTATTATAAATGATATATCAAATAGTCTCTGGAAGATTAATTGTTAAAAATAGCGAGACAAAACTAAACATCACTAACATTCCAAAACTTTTTTTTTATTATTATTACCTTTTAAATCCCCCACTGTTTCAATAATTTAATAGCTGTAATTGCCTGATATTTAGTATTTTAAACTATCCATCTAAAATAATTAAAACATTGATCGTCTGATAATTACAATAATTGATGCAAACAGTAAATGATCATCACAAATATTTTATTAATTACTGGTATCCTTATTGTTAAATTTATTTGAAAATAACCATTTTGTTTCATTGCTATGTTTTCATTAAATTCTGGTTCTAAATACAGTCATAAAAACAATTATATTTATTACTTTTTGTGGGGTGTCTATTACTGGGCCAGAGGGTGTCCATTAGCGGGCTTTTGGGTGTTTTGGTATATTTCTGTTATTTAAAATTAAATTTCGATTCACATTGGGAAATGAGACTATAAGAATGGTTATTGTTGATAGATTAATATAATATTGAAAAAACTGGAATGTAATAATTATAACTATTAATAAAAAAATAATTTTAAAAGAAATTCCTTAAGAGTGTCCATTACTGGCACATCTACCCTATTTAATTGTTGCAAAATTTTGTCGAGTCGTTTCAAATTTTATGAAAATCGGATGTACAGTTTAATTACAGGGAGTCAAAAGCTTCCCGTTAACTTTAAGGTCAATGGGAAAAAATTATTTCAAGTTCATTTTAATGATGTTACAGTCTTTTGAACAGAATGAAATTGATATGCACTTATAAAGTTCACCAAAATATACATTCAGCACAATATGCGGTGCAAAAAATATTTATAAAATTAGTTATAGTACGAACGCACCTCATTTACCACGTTTGACGAGCAATTTCCAACTTGTTTCTATTTCCGAGGTCAATCTTTTCCTATAAAACATATAAAATCTATTTTGCTCATATTCACAAAATACAATATCTACGCGAATAAAAAAATTAAATTAAACATGGCTTATCGCGTCATTTCATTAATAAGTATTGTATTAATTTCATTTTTCAGCAATGACGGACGAAAATTAGAAATCATGATTAAGTTAAGGAATATGTTTAAAAAAAAGAATATATACATATTCCAGAGAACTTAAAAGTTTAACTTTAGACTCCATGTTCATATTAAATAAAACAAAAGCAAATGACAGCGGATAAAATATATATATATATACATTCTTAATATTTAAATGATGCTTAGAACTTATTTAAAAAAGATGTGAGTTTATAAGTATTGTTTTTTAAATGGAAAAATTAAAAATATTTTAGAACAATAGGACTTTGCAAAAATAGCAATAATTTAAAGAAAAGGTACGGTTTTATATTTAAAACAAAAATTAAAATCAAATCAAACATTGTTAAACATATAACATCCGCTGATTAAAAAGTTATTAATAAAACTTTAAAAGTAATATCTTTATAGGGCATGCAATAAAATCAAACACAAAGGATAAGATTGGAATAAAATATTTTAGTTTATTACTATTAGTAATATAATTTAAATTCGTATGTAACTTTAACTGAATTTTTCCCTAAAAGTTCAATTAGTGTTACGAACTATGAATTAAATAAATATTGCTAATAAAGTATTTTATTCCAATCTTTACTACGCTTGTATCTATTTTCATTGCATGCTGTAAAAGATGTGATTCTTTTAAAATGACCATAGAAGCGAAAAAAAAAACAACAACAACAAAAAAAAAACGACTACATAAAAAATGATTCACTTTTATGAAAGAGTGACTATTCACTTCTACCAGGGGTGAAAAACCGCACTCCTTTAGCAAGAGTGAATAGTCACTCCTTCGAAAAATTGATTATCCACCCCTGTTTAGAGTGAATATTCACTTTCCAGGAGTGACTATTCACTCTTTCAGAGAGTCAAAAATTTCACTTTTGCTCAGAGTGAATAGTCACTCTAAAGAGGTTGGGCATATTTTGACTCTGCGATAGAGTGACTATTCACTCCTCCGGAGTGAATAGTCATTTCTTTTTATTTAGAGTGTTCTCCCCCCCCCCTCCCTTAAAAAATATCGGATGTTCGAAAAATAACTGATCTATTTTGAAAGTTAATAAATAAAAACAATTGGCAACAGTAATTCTCCGCCTGCTGTATTTTTATCAGGAATAAATTTTGAATAATAGCAATAGCATCATGCAAAACAGTCAAACTCAGCCTGCAAACTTTTCATGTGCACGCTTAATCCATATTTATAAAATTTTGATATGTGCAATAAAAGGTATTTAGAACCTTCATTATTATTTTAGATATTTGTATGCGAAGAAAAAATCTGCCCTATTATTCTAAATTAATTTAAAATTACATTAAACAGCCTAAATGTCATTTTCATTTTCAAAATTTCTTTCGACATGTAGTCCTGTTTGCTTTACAGTGGTCTATATATTTTTAAATCTTCAACACTCATCAAACATTATTTATAATTAATTAAATTTGCATTATGTATTTTTACACTTAAAACGTAATAATAAAAGGGTTTTGTATTTCATTGAGCAAAAGTTTGATATATAAAAGGAACTCCCCTGATTTTTTCCCCCTTTCTTTTTCACGTAGTAGTTTTGCATCATCATATTATTAGGTTTTATACTTATTAAATAGTTAATACTGATTATATTAATTTGTTATATTGCTTTTTTATATACTACTTTTGTTGTCTTACTATTTTAACACATTTATGCCTGAATTTTTGTTTTCTCAAATTTGTTGGTAAAATCACTTTAAAAAATTGCAAAATGAGCTGGAAAAATACTAAAAAAAAATACGCTAAAATATTTTTGTATTTATTTGATAAAATGTAAACTTATTAAATATGGGAATATCCATATGTGGAAAAATGCATAATTATATGTTTTGTCTAAATTTAAATAAATTAAGCTTTTAAATTGTATATTATATACTATAATTAGTATTTTCATGAACTATTAAAAAAATATTTTATTCCCTTACAGAGACTAATAACAAGTAGAATTAATAATAAATTAAGAGTAATCGTATTTAAGGCTAAAAAACAATTTGTTTCAAAATCATCTTGATAAGGACTTTACATCAATAACTGCCCCTAAATGGCTAATAGAAATATGTACCCATTTGCGCCTGCGCTCTATATTTTGTACGTTACAAACATGCATAAAAAATAGGCTTGAACCTATAATTTCGCCATTTAAAAAAATGCGTATTTCAAAGAAGCCTACAAGCTAAGATTATGACTTATTTATTTGAATCCTTGATACAAAACATACAAATAAACTTGCTTTTTAAAAATCGCTATCTTGAAAAATGGAAAATCTATAAACACCGGAAAAGGGCCTTCATTTAAGCAAATAATTTCAATCTTATATGCTGTCATCTCTCGGTAATAGATAAGGACATTTATAGACAATTACTTCATACAATTTTCATGTTGTTAAAAAGAAGAAAATTATAAAAAATTATTAAAATTCGAAATGTTCCAAAAATGGGATGCTAGGCTTAAATGGGTTAATGACCTTCTTTATTTACATTATTACATAAGTACAGTTTGTTCCGGATAGTGTTACCAGATGTCCCGTGTAAATCAGGATCCCATTTGCTCTGGACACCACTAATTTCTTACAGTTTATTTCTCCATATTCAATCGCAGGTAATTCTGCCATTAGATAAGGCGAAGAAAATTACTTTAAAATACTGGTGTCCAGAGCATTTGGAGCCCCGATTTTCGCGGGACGCTTTGCAACACTAGTTCCGGCCCAAACCTAGCAACCATTTGTTTGCGGCCCGCCAGAAAATAAAAAAGATTGAATATGGTTAATGCAAACGATACATTTCTATCTTCAACTGCATTTTCAAAATAGTTTAGTCATTTTTTGGCTACCTTATATACATACTAGCTGACCCGCCCAGCGTTGCCCGGGGTTTGTAAATAATTACCTTAAGCAAAACTCAAGTTTGTATGATTTTATATCTTTTGAAATTCTTTTAAATGAACCTTATTTCGGTATCCCCGTTGCCTTCCGCAGCGTCTAGTGTGTTTCCAACAAACTTCTTTCCGAACGAACCTGTAACATGGGTCCCCGCTACCTATGCAGCATTTACAGGAAGTGCCCCGCACATGCCGGAGACAATCGAAAACCAAGTTGAGTGAGCGAAATCTCGTAGTAATCAAACTGATAGAATCCAAAAAAAAAGAATGCACCATTAATAATTAAGAATCG
This sequence comes from Maratus speciosus, assembly GCA_963932465.1. Lineage (NCBI taxonomy): Eukaryota > Metazoa > Arthropoda > Arachnida > Araneae > Salticidae > Maratus > Maratus speciosus. Next base: position 21,051,460 of record OZ010792.1, on the reverse strand, counting down.
TTAGAATCGTTAGAAAATGTGGGTAACTGAAGCCTAAGGATAAAATTTCATAATACAGAGAGTAGCTGAATTGTAATCTAAGTTGAATGAACCAAATCCCGTTGAAATTGGCCCCTTAGAACCCGAGGAAAGAATGCCTTCCCAAGCGGTGGAAGATGCCCCCTCCCCTTGTAAATTTCATGAATTACTTTTAACATTAACACGATATTTAATAAACGGATGAAATCCCTTATCTAAAGTAACGCGATTTTTAATTTACGGCTGTAGTGAGTAGACGTAAGTTGATGCTGAAAAAGGAGATTAATGCTCGAAAAATATGGTAGCTGAGGTATAAAGAATGACCGGGCAAAATTAAGCATAGAGTATGAATTAATCATTAGAATAATATTTTAAAGAAATGCGCAAAAAATCGGGTAAATGCTTAAAAAAGGGCCCTAGGACCCCAATAAGTATATACGGGTGTTGGTCAAGGGAGAAGAGTCCGAGACTCAATTTTAATATTATGCAATGAGAAGCTGATAAAATTAGGGGGTAAAAAATACGTGGCACACAAAAAGTTCAGGATCGGAAAAGTTGGGCCCCGGATAGGGCCAAACGGGACCCTAGGTTGCATCAAGATTTTAACTGGATTATAGAAACAGGAGAATAACTAAATGGAAAATGAAGCAGCCAAAAATAAAGATTAAGAGGGACAATTTATACTGCAAAAGCTTTAAGGGGCCCTGTACCGGGCTCCAAGGGGTCAGGGACTTGCATGTAGTTTGGTAAAAAGATACTTTTGAGTAGTTTTTAAAGTAATCAGAAGACGCTAGAACTATGTTAAAAAAAAATTGCAAGCAATTCAGATCATTTTTAAAGAAGCTGCACCAAGGGCCCAAGAAGGCGATTTAATATTTAAAATTGGTGGTAACTGAAGACTGAAAATTTTTTGTCGTTCATGTAGTAGTTGGAGGACCTAAGAAGTTGTTAGAATAAAAGCTAGTGAATCGGACCATTTTTAAGAGGGCTAAAATAGAGGGCCCAAAAAGGGGCGAACTGACTGTTAAAAGCAGGGCCCTGAAATGAAAACATGTTAAAATATCTTAATACTTAATTCTTTAGATCTACATATAGTCAAAATTAAGCATAGGGTATTAATTTTTCGTTAGAATAATATTTTAATTAAATGCGTAAAAAAGGGCCCAATAAAAAAATGAGGGTGTTGGTCCTGGAAGAAGAGTGCAAGACTCAACTTTAAAATTATGCACTGAGAAGGGGAGAAAATTAGTTGATGCAATATGCATGGCGCACAAAAAGTTCAAAGGCCCTGGACCGAGCCCTTGGGCCCTACGGGACCATAGGGGCCCCAGGGTCTTAACTGGAATGTATAAACGGGAGAATAACTAAATGGAAAAAGGGTTCCAAAAGTGAAGATTTTATTAAGAGGGGGCAATTAATTAACAATTTATGATGCAAAAAAATCAAAGGGTCCGAAAGCGGGCCCCAAAAGGCCAGGGCTTAACTGGCATGTTATTGGGTATAAAGATATTTTTAGAAGTTATTAAAGTAATCAGAGGATTCTAGAACTATGTTAAAGAAAATTTCAAGAAATTCGGATCCTTTTAAAAAAAATCCGCCCCAAGAAGGTTATTGATATTCAAAATTGGTGGTAGCTGAAGTCTGAGAAATTGTTTTGTCGTTCATTTAGTAGATGGAGGACCTAAGAAGTTGTTAGGGAAAAAAAGCTAGAGAATCGGACCATTTTTAAGGGAGCTACAATAACGGGCCCAAAATGGGCCAATTCATAGTTAAAAAAGGGCCCTAACATGAAAACATGTTAAAATGTCTTAGTACTTAGCGCTTTAGAACTTCAGTCAAAATTAAGCATAGGATATGAATTATTCGTTAGAATAATATTTTAAAGAAATGCACGAAATATTGGGAAACTGTTTAAAAAAGGGCCCTAGGGCCTCAATAAAAATATGGGGGTGTGGGTCTAGGAATAAAAACCCAAGACTCAACTATAAAATTATTCGCTTAGAAGATGAGAAAATTAGGGGGTGAAAAATGTTTGGCGCTCAAAAAGTTCAAGGGACCCTGGACTGGGCCCTGCGTTTCCCTAGGGGGCCCCAGGGTTTTAACTGGAATGTAGAAACATGATAATAACTAAATGGAAAAAGGACCCCAAAAATGAAGATCGGATTAAAAGGAAGCAATTTATTAACAATTTATTAGCGCAAAAAATCAAGGGACCCTGTGTCGGGCCCCAAGGATCCAGGGACATAACTGGAAAGTAGAATGGCGAGAATAACTTATATGGTGAATGCTACTCCAGAACGAAGAAGATTGAATAAAAAGGAGGAAAGTTATTAACAATTTTGTGCATAAAAAGTTTAAGGGGCTCAAGGGCCCTGGCTAGGGTGGTTCAGCCATCTATGTAAAAAAATAAACTTTCAGTTAAATACCAGGCCACCCCTCAATTTTTTTAGAGTTGTGTATAGTAATATTCTGGCAGAATTTGAACTTCATATTTCAACTGCAAGAGGGTGCTCAACGCCCACTAACTTCATACATTAGTGTATTCCATTCTAAATTTTCGATATATTTGTTTTAAAAAAAAATAAAGAGCTCCAAAATTAATTTCTTTAGAAAAGAATAAAACAATATAGGAGTAAAAAATAGAAATGTAATCATATTTGGTCCTTAATAATACAAAATAGTGTCTAAAACTGATTTTTTTCGTTGTTTCTGACAGAATGCATTTTTTGTTTGCTTCTATGACCTACAGCAAGAATTGCTTTTCATCTTCATGATTTGTTATGATTTTATTGAAATCTCCATTAAGCTTAATCCCTCGTTTTGCACTGTCATTCACTACTTGTAAATTTTTAAGCCATTCCTTTCCTTTGGGATAGTCATCATTGTCATTTCATTTTTCGGGAGAAAGGCTTAACAATGACTTCCTTCTGTTCATACGGGGTAAGAGTTATGTTGTTCTTCTTGTTGCAAGGCCTGACAGTCGTATACCATCTATTTTAAAAATCTCAAGTTCTCATCTTACATAACGCTTTTTAAGGGCTTGCATAGCTGTAAATCGCTCTACATTAATTTGTTTTTCTTCCATTGAAATTCTGTCAGAAAAGAGAGAAAGTCTTATGAAGTCACCAGAACACTCAGACATGTGATGTTCCATCCCTTTTCTAGCAGAAAGCGCAATCTCTTTGTCTGTTGATAGACAATTTTCAAGATCTTTAACTGCGTTTGAATAAATTCATCGTCTGAAGGCTAAATTCTCTGTTACACTATTTAAACAAATATTGGATGAACAGATGGTAGCTGAAGGTAAAGAGGCTCTAATGCTTCATACTTCTTTCATTCTCTGAAGAGAACGTTCATACTTTTTTCAGTATCTTTTTATCTTTTAAACCCATATACATTTTGCCATTGGTTCTTTAATCCTGAAGAAAATTAGAATCTGCTTTAATTCTTATTATTTTCATAACATCTTCATGACCAATATCAAAGAAAGAGTCCTAAATATTCAACCACTCCTTGTCCTTGGGCTGTAGAATTTGTCATGTCATAGTTACTTGTTTCAATCAAGATAATTGGTCTACTGATCTTACACCAATCAGAAAAATTTCATCACTAAGGCAAGTTGAAACCGGAGCGATTGCAAATTTTTAGCTGTGAAATTGCTTTAAGCAGAAAAGAACAGCTTTTTTTCGTAAAATTAAGGTTGTTGATTAATGCAAAAATTTTGTGATTATTTTATTTCATATTAGGCTTAGTGTTTGTCTTATTAACTGTAAGATGAATAATGTTAGCATCCCATAACAGAAGATTAATATTTAATATAAGTAATGTAACCTAAATAATATACTTGATATTTATTTAAAAGTAGAAACTCTTGCAATAAATAATTAAATATAGTTTAAATATCATTTTCATTTGTAACCTTTCACTTGGGAATAGCCATGAGCTAAATGTAAACAACTTCAGACAGATGTTTGCTGCCGGATACAGAATTTGAAAAAATATAAGATAATTATTTAAAATAAAAAATTATCATGAAAAATTAAATGTTTCAGTGACAAATTGTTTTCAATTGGTTTTAAAAGGATTTGGTAGAATTCTTGTTTTGGTTTAGTGTTGTCTGTAACTTCATTATGTAAATAATTCTCAGAAATGTTGCTACATATAATAAAATATTTCAGAAATATTTAAATACAAATATACATAACATAACAAACTAAATTTCTTCTAAAAACTTCTGGCAAAAATTAAATATTTCTGAAGTATAAAATAATTGTTGCATTTCCTATGCTTCTGCTAATGTTAAATTGTGGGGTCCTTGAGCACCCTCTTAGAATTTGAGTAAGAAGCTAAAAATTTACCAGTATTATACTATTGATAAGTCTAAAAAAATTAGGGGGTGGCCTGGACTCTAGCTCAAAAAAAGTTTTTTTTGAACCACCCTAGCCCTGGCCCTTAAATAATTAAAAATCCGAGCTTCATTTGCATCAGGACCTGTCTTGAACTAACCTCACCTAAATTTTCAGACTTCTACGTGCGGTAGATATCGCTAGCCATCGCACACAGATAGACACGCAGACAGAACTATGTGTTCTTTTATTACTATAGACAACGAAAGAAAAAATAAATGGTACTTCTTAGTTTTTCCGTCGACCAAATTACTGCCACGAAATTGTAAGATTAAATGCCAATAATCGTTGCCATTAATTAATTAATTGTAAGATTAAATGCCAATAATGGCCAATAAAACCATTAATTCGACGTTTTATTTGTATTTTTATTAATGTTTAACTAATTTATTTGTTCTTTCGTTATTTAAAATAAAAATTATGTCAATGTGTATAATTTGGCGAGTGGTTTGGCCATTTATATAATTTGGCGAAATTGATCGACGGGATAACTAAGAAGTACCAAATAAATTATTAAAACATTAATAAAAATAAAACGTCGAATTAAAAATCACTTGATGACGTAAAAAACATGTGTAAATTGTTTAACGTCAAATAAATTTGACAGTTACGATCACCCATTATTAGCGTTTAATTTTATAATTTGGCGATATTTTTTTGGTCGACGGCATAATCAATAAGTACTACAAACTATTTCTGTTCGTATTAAAATGTTGATAAATAGCTCTTCTTTATATTAAATTAAACAAAAACATAATTTGAAGAACAAATTAAAAAAACAAAATTTATTTCCTACATTGTTTACGCCTGAGAAGGGACAGATATTAAGTTATTTCATTCAATTAGTTCTACATTTAATGTTAAATTTTTGTAACAAATTAGTTAAGCCAATTGAAGATTAAAAAATAAAAATAAAATTCATACAATATGATACTTAAAACATCCTAAAAACTTAGATTCCGTTCAAATGAAATCGAAATAAATCTTAGACTTCTTCCATTTTTAATTGAAAATATTTGTATTGCAGATTTAGTATTATGTTTATGAAAATTGTGCATAAAATGATAAGATGCATGCAAAATACAAAACTTTAAAAAAAGTCTGAGATTTATTTCGATTTCATTTGAACGGAATCTAAGTTTTTAGGATGTTTTAAGTATCATATTGTATGAATTTTATTTTTATTTTTTAATCTTCAATTGGCTTAACTAATTTGTTACAAAAATTTAACATTAAATGTAGAACTAATTGAATGAAATAACTTAATATCTGTCCCTTCTCAGGCGTAAACAATATAGGAAATAAATTTTGTTTTTTTAATTTGTTCTTCAAATTATGTTTTTGTTTAATATGTCAAGTTTTTTAATGACTACAGCACTCAGACGAACGCATTTCAAAATTAACACAGAGTATCATCATCAGGCTTTGATGTATGCGGTATTGCATCACAATGTGGGATGCAGTTTACCAATGTGTAATTCAAAATGTTTCACCACTGTAGTAATGCAGGTTGCGGTAGTTTGGACAAAAACTTCCAATCTGAACGTAAAAAATCTATAATCAAAACATAAAAAATTAACTTCACTTAAATTTAGATACCCTATTTCCCACTCAGGAACGCTATGAATGTAAATGTAAATTCTGTTGAATCCTTACTGCTAATATTTAACAATATTATAGCTGTGATACAGTAAAAAATAAAAAAATAAAAGTTTTACTTGAATTTTAAAACCTTATTCTCTCCCAAAGGGTGATGTAAACACATCAGAAAATTATTACCCAAGTTTAACTTGGGGTATAAATAGTTCTCATCTCGAAAAAAAAAAAAATACATTTTAAAATTTAAGTTATGTAATTCCCCACTAAGTTCGCTACCTGCTTAAAAATAGCTATCCATTAGAAACTTTTTACTAAAATATAAACTTGACCAAAGCAAAAACGTATTCTGAAAATATCCTTTTTATTTCCACTATGACGCCATATTAACCTTTTTAATTTTTGAAAAAAAAAAATCAATTAAAATTTTTCACGCGGGAATCTTTCTACTAAAACCAAATAAATTATTATTACGGTTTTGAAATTTTTGCAACAATGAAGAAAAAATGTTACATTTTCTATTAAAAATGTCCGTTGATTCTCAATGAAAAAAGTGAAATTTGGAATTATTAAGAAAAATATTTGAATAATATACAAAAAAATTGGTCCTTGTTTCTCTCTGGGTTATTATTCACCCATATGCAAAAGTATTTTGCCATTCGTTTTGACCCTAACGTCAGGCAAACGTTTTTAAACTTTAAATTTATAATATTATTAGAATTAGTAAAGAATAAAAAATGAGTGGCATCAGGGACAAAAAGGTGGGAAGAAAAAATGAAAAAGTTATCATCTCCATAGGCTTTTCTATGTTAAATTAACATTGAGAAGTGACACTGGAAATAAATAAGTATTGCGCTGCCGCGCAATACTTAAATAAATTAAACAAAAACCTAATTTGCAGAACAAATTAAAAAAACAAAATTTATTTCCTAAATTGTTTAAGCCCGAGAAGGGGCAGATATTAAGATATTTCATTCAATTCGTTCTACATTTAATGTTAAATTTTTGTAACAAATAAGTTAAACCAATTGAAAATTAAAAAATAAATATGAAATTCATACAATATAATGCTTTAAGCACCTATATACTTAGATTCCGTTCAAATGAAATCGAAATAAATCTTAGACCTTTTTTTAAAGTTTTGTATTTTGCATGTACCTTATCATATTATATACAATCGTCATAAACATAATGCAAAATCTGCAGTACAAATATTTACAACTTAAAAATGGAAAAAGTCTAAGATTTATTTCAATTTCATTTGAACGGAATCTAAGTATACAGGTGTGTAAAGCATTATATTGTATGAATTTCATTTTTATTATTTAATGTTCAATTGGTTTAGCTTATTTGTTACAAAAATTTAACATTAAATGTAGAACGAATTGAATGAAATATCTTAATATCTGCCCCTTCTCGGGCTTAAACAATTTAGGAAATAAATTTTGTTTTTTTAATTTGTTCTGCAAATTAGGTTTTTGTTTAATATGTCAAGTTTTTTAATAACTACTGCATTCAGCCAAACACATTTCAAAATTAACGGAGGGTATCATCATCAGGCTTTGATTTCTCCGATATCGCATCACAATTTGTGATGCAATTTACCTATGTATAATTCAAAATGTTTCACCAGTGCAGTAATGCAGGTTGTTGTAGTTTGGTCAAAAAATTACAATCTGAACTTAAAAAAATCTGCTTGAAAATGTCATTTTTTTCCACTATGACGTCATATTCATCTTCTTTTTAATTCTTAAAAAAAAAAAAAAAAAAAAAAAAAAAAAAAAAACTATTTCAGTTTCATGTTTCACGTGAAAATCATTCAACTAAAAATAGGCAAATTATTATTACGGCTTTTGAATTATTTACAACAATGAAGGAAAAATGTTAAATTTTATTAGAAAATGTCCGTTGATTCTCAATGAAAAAAGTGAAATTTGGAGTTATTAAGAAAAATATTTGAATAATGCAAATAAAAATTAGCCCATTTTACTCTCTAGATTATAATCCACCTATATGCAAAGGCATTTTATGATCCGTTTTGATCCTGACGTCTGGCAAATGTTTTTACACTTTGAATTTATAATATTATTAGAATTAGCAAAGAATTAAAAATGAGTGGCATCAGGGATAAAAAGGTGGGAAGAAAAAAGGAAAAAGTTATGATCTCCATAGGCTTTTCTATGTTAAATTAACATTGAGAAGTGACACTGGAAATAAATAAGTATTGCGCTGCCGCGCAATACTTAAATATCATAAATATTGAAAAAAATGCTTATATGAATATGAAAAGTAAATAGGTTGCCAGTACATATACAAAAAATTCACTTCACTCGCCAAGGCCTTTTTCCCTATCTCGCCAAAGCCCATATAATAAAAATATACCAAATACTCTTCAATCTGTTGTCTGATACTAAGTAATCACAATAATGTAAATAACTGTTAGGCACAGATATCATATACATACCTGGTTTGGTGGGATTTTTTTTTCACGCCAACTTGGCGAAAACATCGTTTTCGAATACCAGTTACATATATATATTTAAATTATTTTCTATTATTTTAAACGGAAATAACAATAAATAAAAAAAAAATTAATTAATAACTATATAAAAAAACGATTTATATAATTTAAAAAAAGAAAATAAAGGTAAATAAACAATTTATTAATAAACAAACAACAATAGCCGGGTTACCATGTCAGTCAAAATAACGCCATTTTGGAGCCCATTAGGTCCATGGAGCGTATATGACATCTGTGCTAACAAAGCTTCCAATAATATAGTAAATATGCCATTTGGTGGTGACTTGATTATCGAAAATTATAAAATAAATAATAATAATAACAATAAATAAATAATAATATAAAATTGGAATTCAGACGTTAATTTATGTGCTTTTAAATATCTAAGATTACTCCAATATCTTTTAAAATATTACCTAACAAAGGGGAAAATATGAAGACATAACAAATTAAAAAAGATTTGCAATTTTTTCTCAGCAAGCAATTTTTATTTAAAAACGTTGATTTTTTTTATAGTAATAACAGATGATTGTATAAATTTCCTTAAGAATAATTTTCAGTTCCTAAATTTTGAAATTGTGAATTTTTGGTATACTTAGTTATCCCGTCGACCAATTTCGCCAAATTATATAAAGCGCCAAATCACTCGTTAAATTATACAAATTGATAAAAATTTTTATTTTAAATAATGAAAGAACAAATAAATTAGTATAACATTAATAAAAATACAAATAAAACGTCGAAATAAAAATCACTTGATGACGTAAACGCGTGTAACTTTGTTTAAAGTCAAGTGATTGTAAGATTTACGATCAACCATTATTGGCATTTAATCTCATAGTTTGGCGATAGATTTTGGGTCAATGGGATAACCAAATAGTACCGAATTTTCCTATACGTGAAATTGGCGTTATCGCCAAAGAAATAAACATTAATATTTTCTAAAAATGAAAAAAAAAAAATGATAATAATCCTTGATTTGAGTTGGAGTGTATAAAAATCATATGCTTCCGTAATTACGGCGAAAACCTTTTAAAAAAGTATGAACTTATCTTATAATATGTATGTGCGGCAGAAATTCAAACTAAAATTTAGATATTTGATTCTAATTTTAAAATATTAACTAATATCTATATAACTTATAATTGAATATATAAATGTACTCCAAAAATGATCTCGGTCACTTGAAAAACACCATTATTGCGAAAATCCTAAAGCTAATGTCACGCTTATGCATTTTTGGCTTTAAAAAAAAATTAGCTAAACATTGTTTGGCGACAAACATAAATTAGAAATCGCAAATACAGTAACTTTTACAATTACATCTGTTTATTTCTCCTGTAAATCACATGACGTGTCAGTTAGATTAAAAAAAAAATAATAATAATAAAAAAAAAATAATAAAATTGTAATTCAAAATTAGTCTAATCAAATTTTCAGATTCATTTTTTTAACGTAACGCAAGCGATAATTCGCCAAATATTGTATAAATTGTAAAATTTCACAATAAATTATATTTTTAATCATTAAAAATATTTATTTCATGTTTAAATTAAATATTTTCGTTTTATAATATTGTGTCTCATTAAAACTGTTTTTTGTTGTCTTTTTTAATTAAATATCAGTATTTTTTTTTCACTTATTTGCGAGTATTTGTATTATTTTCTAACGGACGAATAACTATTTCAATTCTTTAATCAACAAACCTTTCGCCAAAAAATGACCGCTGGCTGGCAACCTTTTTGTTCAAAATACCAATAAAATACGAAATTTATTACCAAAAATCATAGTTATATCCCTGTATATTTTACTCATAAACCACCACGTGAATATTCTCCATCGAATGACACTATTTGCAAAAAAATCCCCCCGGGTAGTTTTTGAGAACATTCGGGCGGAACTTTTAGATCTTACTGCTTTATAATATACTAGCAGGCTATGCCCGCTGCGCTGGTCAATTTTTCCAAATGAACATTGGTGAATTTGAACTTTCAGTTTAAACAATATGGACCTTCAGCTGGACCTTACTCATTGCTGAAAACGATGCGAACGCCATTGTGATATAATATTACCTTAAGCGTTGGACAAAATTTAGCTATTAAAAAGTAATTCTTTTAGTTGTTAACTAACAATGCACTTTTGGTAGGGTAATGAGACCGTTATGACAACAGGAATTAATAGCTCTATAACTAATCAACATATAATGAAATGTTATATACTAACACCATTCCTGAAAAGTCATGTAACAGTGTCACTTGTATCAAAATACGTTCTGTAGATTTTTTTAAAAAAGGCTAAACTCTTTCATAATCAGGTTCACTTAATTTTTTAATTTTTTTTTCTCTATGACTAAGTAGCGTTGAACAATATGTATACACTAAAACCTTTCCAAAATTATTACCTAACTACTTGGGCACAGATGTCATACATGCCCCATATAGGCGCGATTTTTTTCTGACGCCAATGTCAGAAACATTGCAATACGCAGCAATACTTAACTGACGCCAAAGTGTCGTTATTTCGCTTGATATGGTAACCTGGAAGTTGTTGTTAATGCTGTTTGTTTTCGCCAAATTACCATCGGAAAAAAATCTCGCCAATATGGGCGTATATGACATCTGTACCACCATTTGTGGTATAAAGACGGGTTACCATCTCCCGGTCCCAGGCCCTTAGAAGGCCCATCTGTCAACGCAAGGAACCACCCGTGAAACGAGCCCCGCGGCGCGTCCCGAAGGTCGCCGCCAGACAAGTCCCAACAGAGCGGAACCCCACGCAAATTCCGGTCAAGCCGGCGCACTGCCCAGCGCACGTCACGCCGGCTATTCCCAAGTTGGTGAACAATCGCTACGATAGTCCTCACCACCCAGCTAGAAAAACCAAGTGGTCCCTAAACTTGGTTACTCGAGCCGGTAGACCCCGCAAGCCATCGCAGGAACCAGACACCTATAAAGACGCTGGGCCCACGGACTGAACCGAGGCTTCCCGACCCGAATTTAATTTACGGAAGGCCCCCAAGATCAGATACCATTTTCCGGCAGAGACATTTTTGTGGGCCAGCCGATAGGAAAGTTATTGAAGAGCCCCTAACTCGAAGACCAGGGAAGACGGAAAAGTCCCTCCGGCCGTAAAGCGACCCAGCTCCTGGCTTTTTGCCCAAGCCACCCGGCTCAACCGACGGAACCCCTCGTGGATCACGCCGGGAACCAGTTGGCCCAGACTAGGTGCCGTTAGCGACCCCAGGCGGGCACGGAAAGCTCCACCTAGACGGAATAGACTCCGCCTCGTTAGGGGGTTGGACGGAACGGAGTCCCGCCAGCCCCCACCGACTCGACCCCATCCTAAGACAGAGAAGCCAGTGGAGGCCGACAGAAGCCCGCCCGCCACTACCTTACCTCACGGCCGACGAGGGTACCCAGGCCCGAAGGCCCCGACCCCGTGCAGTGACCGACCGCTACCTTTGTTAGTGCGTTCGAAAATTAGGTGGAGGCACCTCTAGGTCCTCATCACCAGGCGAGGAAAACTCCGGTACCGCATAGACACGGAGGACCTGGATCGGACCAAGAGTTCCCCTGAGGCACGATGAGCCGCCGCGTTACCGGCGAGCCTCCGGCCCGTTTCCCTGCGGGAATAGTGTTCGATGGTGGACCTGCCGGCCGACCCCCTCCCACGGGTCACGGCACGACATGGAGCAACCAGAACCATACTGGCCTCCCCACGCGACCGCTCCTTGGTCGACGGGGGCACCGCCAAACCCTACCACCCTTAGGGTCGGCTCCCAACTGCTCCAGCTGAGGTCCTCGGCACCATTTGTGGTATATCCTATCAAAGTATTATAAACAATCGGAATGAAATGCAAATTTCCGTTTTAAATATGTAGTAGATGGATATGATGCGATTTTGTGTAATAGAATTCATCGTGAAATTTTCGCTTCAAACATAAAAGATGTTTTCAACAGTATAGCTAATACACCAATATGTGAAGTATCCGATTACGGAAGGTTAACTTGGATTCCTATGAGCCCAAAGAAAAGTGAATATGTGGCTTTTGTGATACTTTTATGTTAACCGGGCGCAGGTCATAAATCAACAAAGATTGTTTTCATACCATATTCTTATATTTATTATTTTCATGTAAGATACAAACCTTTCACTCATTTCATTTAAAATGCATGCCTGACACTAATTTCATTTAAAAAACTGAAAAGACAAACAATAACAGGAAATAATTCCATAATTAAAAACAAAGAATTATTTTTAATTTTAATTTACATACGAAAAATGTAACTACTGCTACTGGCAATTTTAAAAATGCTATTGGCGAGATCTGCGCACGGCTGTTATAAATGTACCCATTTTTTCTTCTTATCGAGGAGCAAATTATAAATCGCCAAATATTTTTCCAATTCCAATTTCTTTCATTGAAAATAATTTTTAAGTCGTTACAAACATTGCTTTCATATTTAAATATTTTCGTTGGTACTACTTAGTTATCCCGTCGACCAATTTCGCCAAATTATACAAATTGACATAATATTTATTTTAAATAACGAAAGAACAAATAAATTATTATAACATTAATAAAAATACAAATAAAACGTCGAAATAAAAATCACTTTGTGACATAAACACGTGTAACTTGCTTAAAGTCAGGTGAATTTGACATTTACGATCAACCATTATTGGCATTTAATCTTATAGTTTGGCGATAGATTTTTGGTCGACGGAAAATCTAAGCAGTACCTTTTCGTTCTATAACGCTAATTTCTTAGTAAAATTGTTCCTTTTATTTTACATAAAATCACTATTTTTTTTTCTTTTGGTACTACTTGGTTATCCCGTCGACCAAAAATCTATCGCCAAATTATAAGATTAAATGCCAATAACGGTTGATCGTAAATGTCACATTCACTTGACATCAAGGAAGTTACACGTGCTTACGTCACCATTTATTTTTATTTCGACGTTTTTGTATTTTTATTAATGTTATACTAATTTATTTGTTCTTTCATTATTAAAATACAACTTATGTCAATTAATGTAATTTGGCGAATGGTTTGGCGATTTATATAATTTGGCGAAATTGGTAAACGGGATAACTAAGTAGTACCATTTTTTTTCATTAAGATGTTCGTATTTTTTTTTCAAACTCATTGAGCCGTTTTTATTCTTTATCCAAAAGAGTTAATTTGAATTTTTTTCGTTGCTAGAGTAACGGATGTAATGTTAGATATTTTGAGGTTTAGACGCCAAAAACACTGCCAAATTAAAAAAATATGAAAAATGTCATGAACTGTCGGACTTATAAGAATTTACTTGGCACCAATCGATTCAGCATACAAAAATACATTAAATTATGCTATCATCTGACGCATAATTATAATATCCGACTTTTAAGGAATTATCTTTATTTCCTAGACTTCTAAGGTGTGAATTTTCCTATAAATGATATTGGCGATATGACTTAAGAAAAAATAAAATAAACAATAGATAATATTTGCTTAAAAAAATGGGTAATATTCATTGATCTGAGTTCGAGTTTATAAATATCACATGCTTTCGGAATTACGGTGAAAGACTTTTTAAAAAATATGAAATTATTAATAATTATAAGTTACAATTTAATATAACAAGTTGGAAATTGCTCGTCAAACGTGGCAAATGAGGTGCGTTCGTACTATAACTAGTTTTATAATTATTTTTTGCACCCCATATTGTACTGAATGTGTATTTATTTGCAATTCATAAGTGCATAGTCTGTAACATCATTAAAATGCACTTGCAATAATTTTTTCCCATTCCCCTTAATGTAACGGAAAACTTTTGACTGTCCCTGTAATTAAGCTATACATCCGATTTTCATGAAATTTGAAATGGCTCGACAAAATTTTGCAGCAATTATATATTTAAAATTTCAGCCCATTCGGAAAGCTGTAACATCATTAAAATACACTTGCAATAATTTTTCCCATTGGCTTTAATGTAAAGAAAAACTTTTGACTGTCCCTGTAATTAAACTATACATCCGATTTTCATAAAATTTGAAATGGCTCGACAAAATGTCGCAATAATTATATGTTTAAAATTTGAGACCATTCGGAAAGCTTTAACATCATTAAAATGCACGTGCAATAATTTTTCCCATTGGCCGTAATGTAAAGAAAAACTTTTGACTGTCCCTGTAATTTAACTATACATCCGATTTTCATAAAATTTGAAATGGCTCGACAAAATTTTACAACAATTATATATTTAAAATTTCAGACCATTCGGTTGGGTAGTTTTTGCTCTATTATATGCGGACGGACGGACAGACAGACGGACAGACAGACGGACTGAACGACGACTATATGTGCTACGTATTTATATAATTACGAACGCACCTAAAAAGGGCACCAATATACATAAATATTTATATAATTAACTTTTGTAAACACATTTTATTTTATTGAACATAAACCTTTCTTTCGTACCTTTTCTTTCCTAAAATGTAAAGCTGCACACGTTATAAAAACAAGTTGGAAATTGCTCGTCAAACGTGGCAAATGAGGTGCGTTCGTACTATAACTAGTTTTATAATTATTTTTTGCACCCCATATTGTACTGAATGTATACTTTTTTGCACTTCATAAAGCGCATAGTCTGATACATCATTAAAATGCACTTCCAATAATTTTTTCCTATTCCCCGTAATGTAACGGAACACTTTTGACTGTCCCTGTAATTAAACTATACATCCGATTTTCCTAAAATTAGAAATAGCTCAACAAAACTTTGCAACAATTATATCTTTAAAATTTCAGACCATTCGGAAGGCTGTAATATCATTAAAATGCACTTGCAATAATTTTTCCCATTCCCCGTAATGTAACGGAACACTTTCGACTGTCCCTGTAATTAAACTATACATCCGATTTTCCTAAAATTAGAAATAGCTCAACAAAACTTTGCAACAATTATATCTTTAAAATTTCAGACCATTCGGAAGGCTGTAATATCATTAAAATGCACTTGCAATATTTTTTCCCATTGGCCGTAATGTAAAGAAAAACTTTTGACTGTCCCTGTAATTAAACTATGCATCCGATTTTCCTAAAATTTGAAATGGCTCGACAAAATTTTGCAACAGTTATATCTTTAAAATTTCAGATCATTCGGAAGGCTGTAATATCATTAAAATGCACTTGCAATAATTTTTCCCATTGGCCGTAATGTAAAGAAAAACTTTTGACTGTCCCTGTAATTAAACTATACATCCGATTTTCCTAAAATTTGAAATGGCTCGACAAAATTTTGCAACAATCATATATTTGAAATTTCAGACCATTCGATTGGGTAGTTTTTGCTCTGTTACATGCGGACAGACGGACGGACGGACTGAACGACGACTATAGGTGCTACGTATTTATATAATTACGAACGCACCTAAAAATGTACTCAAAAAAAGATCTCGTTCACTTGAAAAAACACCATTTATGAGAATATCCTCAAGCTAGTGTCACACTTGCACATTTTTGACTTAAAAGCACATTGTTTGGCGACAAAAGTAAAATAAAAAATCGTAAAGAAATAAATAATAATTACACATGTGACTCACAATTACATCTGCTTGTTTCTTCTAAAAGTTACGTGATGGGGCAATTAGATAAAAAGAAAAAGAAAAGAATAAAAAGAAAAAAAAAGTCATTAAAAATTCATCTAATCAAATTTTCAAATTCATTTCTATAATCTAACGCAAGCGATAATGAGCCAAATATTGCGTATCAATTGTAATCTTTCTCATTAAATTAATTTTTAAGCATTACAACTATTTCTTTCAGGTTTAAATTAAATTACAAATATTTCTTTTAGCTTTAAATTAAATATATTCGTTTTTTAACATAATCCCTCATTTAAATGGATTTTTCTTTCTTTTTTTGCAATTAAATATCAGTAATTATTTTTTCATTTATTTTCTAACGGATACAGCGATTTCAATTCATTTGTCGCCAAAAAATAACCTCTGGCAACCTTTTCGTTCAAAATAACAATAAAATGCGAAATTTATTACCAAAAATCATAGTTAACCCTGTATATTTTACTCATAAACCACCACGTGAATATTCTCTATCGAATGACACTATTTGTAAAAAAATCCACCGGGTAGTTTTTGAAAACATTCGGGCGGAACTTTTGGATTTTACTGCTTTATAATATATATGATATGATAATACAGGGTGTCTCGTCATATCGTTGACCAATAGGTAATTATTCCTAAACCTTTAGTTTTAGAGGTACATTTCCTGTAACAAAAATGTTTCAAATGTTGCTCTTCATCATATGAACATGCATTTAACGGCAATCCATTAATTGTCGTAACTGCCAACTCTTCCGCTTTTTTGTACCAGAAAAATTTAATAGAAATTTTTGCCTTATTTAATCGGCTGATTACGACGATTTAAAAGGTAAAATCTATATATATAAAAGCCGTTCTCTGTATGTATGTCCTTTATACAATTCTTTAATTTTTGACCGATTTGCACGAAACTCGATGTACATACGTTTTAGAACGTGGAAAAGATCACTGTCTACTTTAAAAAATTATCAGACCATTATTTATCCCTTTTTTCTACCACTTCTATAATTTAACATTATAGAAATCTCTTTTTAAATCTTTTTTAATTCAAACGTTTCTTTCCTGTTTCCAAACCCTAAAAAATGACACAATAATGTGAAAAAAATAAGGATAACGCGTGTATTTTGTTTCTATTTGCTAATAAAAATTCAGATTTTCTTGCTATATTTTTGCGTGTTTGATATTGACGTCATTCTAAACAGAAAATTTTCATTTTTTTGTATATAAAATAAAAACTTTAACTATAAGAGTGAGAAAATAACGTAGCACCTTAATTTGAATGTTTTTTTTTTATTAAAACATCTATTTTAATACAAACAGTCAAATTTCATGAAAATATTTTAAGAAAAAGAAAAAAAAAGGCTAGATATGACGTCACATTCTATCAAATCTTTTCAACGCGTAATCAAACTCATTGTAAACATATGGCTCCTATATTTTGCTTACTACTTCGATTGTATACTACAGCTATATTTTATAGCTATACGTTATCGCTAAGTGTTGTATTGGTTTAGATTCAGTGCTAACATTTTCTGTGATTTATAGCAAATAGAGAGCGGTTATTTACATTTTCAAAAAAAATCTTGACAGATGTCTTGATTTAAAATTTATGGAAAATGACATCATTTCATCTAATCATTGTAGATTTAATTTCAATAAAATTTCAAATTTTCCAAATAAAATTTTAGTAACTACTA
Source organism: Maratus speciosus (assembly GCA_963932465.1). NCBI lineage: Eukaryota > Metazoa > Arthropoda > Arachnida > Araneae > Salticidae > Maratus > Maratus speciosus. Next base: position 21,033,607 of record OZ010792.1, on the reverse strand, counting down.
CCTCATTTGGATGTATTTTTTTTTTTTTGCATTTTCCCCCGTATTGTGAAGATATTGTATACTTCTGTTACGCGCACCAAAGAAAACATGTATTTTAATTTTAAAAGTTAAAAAAATTACCACAATCTGTCAAAAGAACATCCTTTTTCTGAATTTAAATTTCCTGAGTTCCAAAATTAAAACTAAAAATGTGAGTTTTTTCATAAACTTCAAGTTAAGGCTGTTCATAAAGTTAAGGCTGTTCTCAAATCCAAAAGAGCTATTTTCTGACATATTTTTTAATTAATTTTTGTTCGGAAACGCATGAAATTGACAGGAGTTCTTATTTAGAAACTATGTAATCGAAAGATAGTTTCCATTTGTTGGTAAAGATATAAAATCTTTCAGTTGGTGTTTTGAACTGAATTTCGGACGCAACAGTGCAATAAAGGATAAAAATCGGCCGTCACGCAACCACAATTGCTGATAACTCGATAAGTAATTTATTTATGAAAAAAGGAAAAAACTCATTTAAATTCCAAATCGCTTTAATAGACAGGCCTACAAATTTTAAGCCTTTACGTTTAATGAGTCAGAAAATGTGTCAAAGTTTCGCGTTGTTGAGCAGGGAACTGGAGAAGCACCTTAAGCATTTGCAGGTTAGTATTTTGTAATCAAGTTGCATGCCAGGTAGTCGCTTAAAACATAAATCATTCTATGTTGTTTTAAACAAAGGTGCATGCCATAATAGGTGTCAGGCACACTCATTAAAATAAGAATACCCTAGCGCACAGCCCCTTTACCGAAGATACACCCGTCAATACACTTAGAGATAAAAATAGTTCAGCATTTTCCATTCAGCTAATAAGACTAATCCTTCATAATTGGGTTCACATGATTATATAACTTCCCCCTATAATTCTATGACTAAGCAACGGAAAACAATATGTTACGCACTAAAATCTTCCCTAAAAAACTATTAGTGCAAGTCGCATGGAAATTTGTTCGGAAGCATTCAAGTTATATGCACCCGGAACGAAATTCCCATTTGAATTTTATATACTTATCAGGTTATTTTGAGTAGTTTGATTTTATATCTGTTAAATTCGTGTTTTATTTTATTTTATTTTTGGCGTTTTAATTTCGTTTGCCAATTTAGTTATTGAATATTACGCGAAAGCAAACAAATTCTGAATTATTTACAATGTTTTTGAACAATTGAGTTAATCTTTTGTATTTGGGTTGCAAGCATATTCAAAAAATATGCATGCTTAAAAATTATTTTAAAACCCATAAAAAATTCGTAAATTGAGGTAAACATTACAAACAAATATCACTGAAAGTACTTTTGTTTTCTATAATACGTTGGAACAATTGAATGTACAATGTTTAGACGTTAAACTGCAATAAAAGGGAAATTTGTTGTGTTAGGTTGTTGGAGACATGAATTTTTGCATACGTATACCTGAATACCTCCCACACGACAAATCATAAAATTTTCAAAAAGTCTTATATTATTTACTCCTCCGTGCTCTAACTTGTATATTTTAAGCAATTTTTCTAACCTCCGTCCTTTTCACCCGCCGAGCACTTTTCCAACTTTTGCCGACACCCCTTTGACCATTCTTTCATATTATGCACCATAGCCTTACATATTTTAGTTCCACTTTTTACCGCCAGGGGCGCCTACTTATCTCGTTTGCTATGGGCCCAATCCCTTCGACTAATATATATATATGGCTAGTATGTAAAACGGAGTTTCGTTCGGATAGAGGTTTGTTTAGAATAGACTGCGCCCCTGGTTGCGAAAGGTGGAACTAACAGATTTTTCAAAAGGATAAAGTGTTTTGAAAGGAATATTAAACGAAACCCTCTGTGCGATCTGTGATCACACTTACCCTCTTGTTTTCGTATTGTCAGGAAAATCACATATTTTTCTCTTATACCCGCCAAAGAAAACGTGCATTCTGTTATTATTGTTATAATATCTGTTGTTCTGTTATTCTGTTATTAAAGCTCGGGGATTTTACTATGGTTGCAAGCAATGTTGAATTCAGACACTTTTCTCCGGGAGGGATTTCTGTGGCTCCGGGGGGGGGGGGGGACATTAGAGAGTTCCGGGGGGAAATTGCACTTTTTGACCATTGAAAACACAAATCTCAAATCTTCCGGGGGGAACATCTCAGTGCTCCGGGGGTGGGGATGTCCCCCCGGGCCACCCCCTGAAATCAACACTGGTTGCAAGACAATAACGCCATGTTTTTTTTATTGTCTTTATAACGATTTGTGGATGAGAATGCACAAATTTTAGTTATTGTGCTTGCAGTATTATTTCGTTTTAATTTATTTTACCTGGAAGGCTTCTTATAATTGACACGGGCGAAGCCGGGTAGTTCTGCTAGTTTACTATAAAAATTTTGCGGTACAAAAAATTGTAAGATGTTGGCAGCTTTGAATTATGTTACATTTGAAGGGGAGAGAGGGACAAGTTAACGTGTTGTGACGTCACGTCTGAAATGGGAAAACATTTAGGTAAGTACAATAGAACCTCTTTTATCCGAAACTCTTTTAACCGAAACTCTCGATTAACCGAAATCCATTTTTGAAGCTTTTTTTTTTTTTAATTGTCACATTCGTTGTGTGCAAAATCCATTTTGAAAGGGTTTTTTTTTTTTTTTTTTTTTTTTTTTTTTTCAATTATCATATTTTTTGTGTGCACGCGATCTTTTCCGAACTTCGAGTACATATAAATATTTTCGATCCCCTTTCTTAGAGTTCCTTTGAATTTAATTTGAGCTCCCGTAAGCTGCGGAGTGGAACGAAGAAAACGAACCAATTACCAATTCTGAAGCTTTCGAATGTTTTGCAAAAGGTTTTGCATGGCTGGAGCAGCAGAAAGACTGTGATACTGTTCAGCTAATAATATTTAAAAACTCCGTGATAGAGCTTCAAAGCAAAGGCAATCGAAACTGCGATAAACACAACATTTTTTCAAACCCTTGTGATGTATGTAAAAACTTAATTTCAAAATTGAAATTCAGGTAATTTATTTTTGTTTCTATTTGACTACTGCTTTATTTTTATTAAGCACTTGTTACCATAATACGAAATATTCCATATATTTCTCCTTAACCTTAAAATTGAAGCATTCTCGATTATCCGAAAATTTCGATTTTCCGAAAGAGGGTCGGTACCAATTACTTCGGATAATCGAGGTTCTACTGTATTACTATTAAGCAATATAATCCAATTCGTTAAAGAAAAAAAAATGCATTTTCTTTCAGGTAGAATTAGGTATATTTTCTTTGAATTGAAACAGCTTGAAGTTAAAACAAACTTCTTAATGGTTTTACAATATTTACATCAGTAGGTAATGCATCATTTAAAGCTATAAATAAGAAATTTTGGCTAATAGACATTGACCAGTGGATGAGATTTTTTTTAGCGTCAGTTTCTGCAGTCGGTTGATTTTTATTTAGTAGCCATCTACTGGTCAGTGTGAATACTAACAACATTGATAGGCTAAGCAATACGTAAGTGGCATTTGAAAATTGAAAAAGCAACAATATAGAAGTTACTTAAAATTGTTTTAATTTAAATTTAACAGTAAAGGAAAGAAATATATATATATATATATATAAATGACAGGGACATTTTTTGGGTGGGGCGGCAAAATTTTAATTCGACCCTATTTCAAAGTTTCATCACCGGCTGTCGACTATGCGAATAGTTATTTTCAGCTTTAAATCGTATATAACACATTGTTTGCTGGGTATCAATCGAGTAAGACAACCTCTCACGTAAGGGAAAGGAAAGATAAAAAAAAATAATAATAATAATGTCGGAAATCTTCGAAATTTCATACAATTAAAAGTACAACAACTCGGAGTTATCGTAGAAGGAATGGTCTTTTTACTGTTTTACTTGTCAAAGCAAGGGGATTTTTTTTCCTAAGTATAATTTAAAGGGCCCTATGGACCCAGGGACCTTATAAGTTTAGGAATTGCCTTATTAGTCATCGTTAATAAGGGACATCCTGTATATAATTATTGTAGTTTGAAATTCCTTCCTATTATTTATTTATTTATTTCTCAAACAGGCGAATGATAACTGTAATTTCAAATATTTGATTTTTGTATAAGTTTTCATAGTTTTAACTGATAAAAAAAGAAAACTTCAGCTGTAGGGAAAAGCTGGGATGAAAGAGATGTACTAGAATACCTTTTGCTGCAGTACACATCAGTTGATTAGTTCGGAGAAATTTTGCTTTCTAGTTATTTCTTATCAGAAAACTGTTGGGTAAATATGTTCCCAGATGAAAGTTTGAGAAACTCTTGAAAATAATAACTACTGTGTACTTTGTGTTAGATTGTTTAATCTAGTTCTCTCCTTGCTCGCCACCCTCACTCACCTGTGAATAAAACTTTATAACTAATTTCGACTTTTTTTAATCTTCTAGGTCCACCTGCTGCTCTTTTAGATTACTCTGAGGAAAAGAAACTATTAACTGCCACAAGAAGAAAAAAAGTCAGTAAACAGTGAAGCCAGAAGCTGCGAAGAAAAAAAGCATTTTTTTTTCTTTTTAAAAAAGGAAGTCTGGGCTTCTAATGACTGCTCCAGGTTCTCGTTCTCGGAGAAAGATACTTGCTCTAGCTTCCACCTTGCGCGCAGGCCTCAAACCACTGCCAGCATGGAGAAAGATGTCAAGTGAGAAACAAATTTATCTGCATTTAAAAATTTTTGGCGATTGTTGTCTTTTTTTTCGATTTGAGTTTGTTTCTTTTTGATTTGTTGGCATGTGTCGTATACTACTAACTGGCTAGCTCCTGCTTACTCTAAACATTTGTAGCGTTTAATTGATTGGGATCGTTCGTTATTAACGAAATGGCTCCTTTATTTTTGTAAGTGTTTGATATTTTATTAAATTTTATCTTTGGATATTAATTTTTTAATGACAATGATTATTAGGCATATTTCAAAAAATAAAATTAGAGTAATATTAAACTATATATTCATATTTATTTTACCGATTTTTGATATAACTTTGAAAGAATTGTAAAAAGATCTTCGAAATTATGCGATTTGTAATTTGGTAATGCATATTAGAATTATTTTATAATCACATCAAATTAAATTTTTTATTTATTTATTTTTTTTTTAAGAGAACTTGAATTATACAGAGATTACCCCTTCGTCATTGAAAAAAAAAAAAAAAAAAAAAAAAGTGTATACATAAGCAAATTAAGACTCATTTTGCAGGTTGCTGACTCATGAACACTTTAACTGGTGAACTTTTTTTTTATGTTAGAATTTTGTACCTTTTAATATCTCAATTTACTTCAGTATTGAGTATGTTTATGCGATGAATTTTCATTTTCGCTAATATAAAATAATAAGTAACCAATATTTCTCGTTAATTCTGCTGCTTCATATATTTCCTTAAAGGGAAAAAAAAAAAGTTTATATGTTTATGTATGAGAATTTTTATAGTTTAAGAAAAAAACCTTTACTGTTTTAAATTCTTAAAACAACCTTTGGGATTTTGTTACGATGAAATAGTAGTTTAATGACCAACAATTGCTTTAAGTTTTATTAGCGAACAAATGAGGTTAATTTTAAGACTTTTGCAAAAATGCTATCTTAAACGGTCATTACGTAATTTTAAAATCTCGTGTATACTTTTCAATATTCGTTAATTTGGTGCTGTAGGTATTACTAAAATTTGAACTTCCTAAGAAATGTTTGTAAAATCGCAAGAAACGAATGAGGGTGGTAAAATTTTAAGATTTTTAAGTGAAAAAATATTTTAAATATAACATTTCTTTAATACCTTACCGAATGGACCTATAACAACATGTTAAAAATTCATTTGTAAGAGAAATTCAGAAATTTAAAATATATCATTAGCCAGAATATGCCTTCGGCCGTTTCTTCTAACAGGTGTCATCTATGAGTGATTCTTAAGTCAACGTTTATGTAAATTTTCAGTGAAGCCTTTTTGTGTGTGTGTGTGTACTTCAGTCTCCAAATATCTTTATATTAAATATTTTAAACTTTAAGCAAGTTCGAAACGTTTAACTTTATTTTTAAATGATTTTTACGTGTTTTTTAACTATTTAACTGAATTGTCCGTGTTTTTGTATTTGTTTTTAATTAATTATGGACAGACGTAATATCTTTTTTCTTTTTTCACTTAAAAAACTTTTTTATGCTTTTAGTTTTTAAAATTTTTTTTAAGTTCGTTGATATTTGGGCCCTGTTCACCAATCAATCCATTTTTTTAAATTCGTTTTTGTTATCAGAAAATTTATTTCTAATTGGATTTTCATGTTTTATCAAAAGATGTTTCCAAAAATTTTAAGTACTAAACCAGAAAATTCTAATTTGTTTGAATGAAGTGAGTGAGGGCACCAATAATTATCCAGTAAGACAAAAACTTTAAAACATATCTGCGCATTATTATTTTTCCTATAGTTTCTTGCCCTACTGATCAATTACTGAGGTCTGGTCAATTGCTAGTGCACTCATCCTATTTCGTTTAACCCTTTCAGGGGCAAGCAATTGTGTGTCTGTAATGTAGAATTCACACCGGAATCTTCCGAAAATTTTATTGCAAAAATAGAAAAAGCAATTTCACTTCTTTTTTCAACCAAAGTTAGAAAAGTAAAATTTAATAAAATTTTTCATGTGCAAATCTTCATTAATCGTAGGTAAAAAATATAATATATCCCACCGCCCCTCAAGGGGTTAAAAAAATAAATAAATACTTAAAATGTAAGATAATATTTTCTGAAAATGCAGTTCGTCGGCATCAATATAGGTCAATTTTCCGATGACAAAAATTGAATTAAAAAGAAATTGTATTTGAAATAGTGAGTAATCTTGCAACAAAATTTCTATTTAACTTAACATGGAGTTTCACGAGTTAGACGAATTAACGTGGAATTTTCACTTTTATATGTCCAAAATACTGACTTTTTTGAATGGAGCATTATCCTTCCTTCACCCAGGTAGAACTGGCTTTATAGAAAGACGAGGTTGGGTGACCACCTCGAACGCAAAATTTTTGTTTAAAACTTTAAAAATCTCTTTAGATTTTTTTTTTTCGGGCAGTTATGCTCCGACAAATCAGTTCCTGTAAGAATAATCTGGCCGTGTCTGACACGGTCAAGAGAAGCAAGCAGTGGTTGTTAAAGCGCACCATAATGAATGGTATACTTTTCTTTACATTGCTCTTTTTTCTAGCTGCCACTCTCATTTGTGTTTTGACTAACTTTTCTGTTCATTGTGCTTTTCTTTTATGTGTGACTAATATAATTGAATGAATTGACACAATCTTTTCTAAATGCTTGTGCATGCAGACCCTGTGAGGACCCACTGTCAGTGGTTAACAAATGTATTGAGAGCTTAGAAAAATTAGTTAATTTAAAGACCAGTGCTGATCGTGCTTTGTATGTGGGATCCATTGAAAAGTTGCAACTTGCCGTTTGCACGGAAGGTGAGACACCATTCTTTTGCTTGCCTTTTCTCTTACCTTTCATTCTTTTTCTCTTTATAGTAACTGAATGCAAAGTGAGTATGTTTACTTCATAGTCCTGGAGGCAGAAACATTTTTTAAGGTATAGCATGCGAGCTGATTTTCAAATATGTAAATTGATCTTACAGAATCAATCACGAAAACCGCCGTCAGCTGTCGCAACCATGGTGGATGGGGCTTCGGGGGTCGCGATTGCTTAAAAAAAGTGTTGCTGTTGCGCTGATTATTAATATGTTTATTAAATCATGCATCTCATTTTAGAAATTGGATTGCTAATCAATGACGCTGTGCCATGTATGAGTGCATATATTATACAAGGGGCGTTCCATAAAAATTGAGAGTAAGATCATAAATATATATATTATATACACATAGCAAAAATTATCTCTCCGCCAACAAAATAAAATAAAGAAATTCCATCAGATGATACACAGAAATCCGCACAATCAATTTCGCAGAACCGATATAATGTGAGCGTCCGTACTGAATTTTCTTCCACAGAGTTATCATTTAAAATTTTAACGAAAGAGTTCCGGAAACTGTTAGTCTATGTAATAAAATGCTAAATTATGTGGCGGCAAAAAAGAAATTTTGCCGGTGGCAAAAGAGAAAATCAAACCTGCTAAGCCTAACTGTACCCGGCTTCATTAATTCTTGTGGTATTTCTCGAAACAAATGAGGTACTTGTGATTACAATATTTTCATACGATAATTCTTTGATAATGTTACAATAATTTTGTTGATGTAACGGCGTGTCGTGATGCGACATTTCATTCATTGTTGGGAGGAGAGGATACGTTGAGGTGTAAAAATCGCTAACATTCCTAACATTATTATTTTTTTTTTTCACAAATGAATTTACAGTGTGAAGTTTATAATTTACGCGGAAGACAACGACGTGATTCTGAAACTGTGGACGAAATTATTAAAAGAAGATCCATCCGAAATGAAGCTCGGCTTTGGCGAGCGACAAATCGTTCCGATCAACGGCTAAATAGACTTATCCAACGAAGGCGAGACTCTGTGAATTCACAATTTGAAATAACTATCCCCGAGGAGCATAGCTGTTCTTATATGATGATATATAGGGTGGTCCATCTGTTGGTTCTTTTTAGGTGCGTTCGTAATTATATAAATACGTAGCACCTATAGTCGTCGTTCAGTCCGTCTGTCCGTCCGTCCGCATATAATAGAGCAAAAACTACCCAACCGAATGGTCTGAAATTTTAAATATATGATTGTTGTAAAATTTTGTCGAGCCATTTCAAATTTTATGAAAATCGGATGAATAGTTAAATTACAGGGACAGTCAAAAGTTTTTCTTTACATTACGGCCAATGGGAAAAATTATTGCACGTGCATTTTAATGATGTTAAAGTTTCCGAATGGTCTCAAATTTTAAACATATAATTATTGCGACATTTTGTCGAGCCATTTCAAATTTTATGAAAATCGGATGTATAGTTTAATTACAGGGACAGTCAAAAGTTTTTCTTTACATTAAAGCCAATGGGAAAAATTATTGCAAGTGCATTTTAATGATGTTACAGCTTTCCGAATGGGCTGAAATTTTAAATATATAATTGCTGCAAAATTTTGTCGAGCCATTTCAAATTTCATGAAAATCGGATGTATAGCTTAATTACAGGGACAGTCAAAAGTTTTCCGTTACATTAAGGGGAATGGGAAAAAATTATTGCAAGTGCATTTTAATGATGTTACAGACTATGCACTTATGAATTGCAAATAAATACACATTCAGTACAATATGGGGTGCAAAAAATAATTATAAAACTAGTTATAGTACGAACGCACCTCATTTGCCACGTTTGACGAGCAATTTCCAACTTGTTTTAACTATGACTATTTCACAGGTTATTTGTGTCAGCTGTCATGTGTCATGCATGTATTATGAACTGTCAAATGTATACCATTTGTAATTATGGACTGGTTGACAACACAACAACGGTGCAACGGCACACTGCTCGCCAAACCATCAACTTATTGAAAGAGAAATTTCCAGATTACAGAATTTCTGCATAATTTCAAGAAATTCTGATGTGAATTGGCCGTCAAGATCGTGCGATTTAACCCCAGTGAATTATTTTCTTTGGAAGTCCCTGAAAAGTAAAGTGTACGCCAATGCCCCCCCCCCCCCCCCCCCGGGCACAATCCAAGACCTCAACCGTAACATGCGGGCTGAAATTTTGGCCTTGGATCCGCTCATTCTGGGAAAAGTCATCGAAAATTTTGATGTTCGGATGATGGCATGTAAGCGAAGCCGCGGTAGCCACATGTGCGATATTGTATTCCATACAAAAATACCATAGACCCACCTTCCATGTTCAATAAAGAATTTCTATTTTCACTCATAAAAAATGCGTTTTCTTTCATAATAAAAAAGAAACAACAGGTGAACCATCCTTTATGTGTCTTGTAGTGTAGCTTCTCTGCACGGAATCAGCTAGTTTAATGAAAAAAGCTTATATATATATAAAAAAAAGTTTTGGTTAGCTGACGATTTTCAGATGGTATCGTGAAAGAGTATATACGTGAACGTGGGGGGGAATCAATGTAGACGCTCTGTTATTTCAATCGTTTAACATTCATTGGAGTGGAATAGCTTCCTCAAAATTTTCTTTAAACAATGTGCTTAACGATGGAACCATTGTTTATCGTCTAACGAAAGCTATTTAAAAAATGATAAAAAAATTGCACATATATTTCTTGTTTTTTTTTTTTTTTTTTAAATTATTATTATCTGTTTCTCACTTTTTTATGAAACACCCCTTGTATACGTCACACGTCACATGCATGTATGAATTTTTACTTTCACCTTGATTAAACTTAGTCATGTTTGTTAAAGAATATCATAATGAGTAGTATATTTTGCTCATACTCTTTATTATTTTTTGCATTTCTCATATTTTATAATGAGTTGTATATCTATGTCTTTTTTTTTAATTTAATATGTTTTGGGGTACTTACTCTCAATCTAACTCAACAAAATCACAATTTTGGCTGTGTCTTTGACTGATTTCTGTCTAGAATAAATGTAAACATTTTTATTGTCAGCAAATTATGCATAAAAATTAAAGACTCGCAAAAATATCTACTATACTTTTGCAGCTTGTATAGCGATAATTTCAAAATTTCATTTTTTCTGTCTCTTTAGATTTACACAATGTTTAGGAGTGTGGATACCATCGCCAAAAAAAAAAAAAAAAAAAAAAAAAAGCCATAGATCTGTCTGTGTATTAGAAATGGACTCGAAGTATAGATTATAAATAGTCCGGGAGTAAAACGGGTTCGGACCCGATTTTTATACCGGTCTTCGGGCTCGACTTTAAAGTAGAAATCGTATTTTTTCACACACACAAAAATAATAATAATAATAATAATAAAATGCTATTAGAGAAACAAGACAGTGTTTAAGTTTCTTATAATGTTTTACAATCCTTTGAAAATCAGTTTAAAAAAGAATTGAATTGTTATTGGTGGTGTATGCTGTATAAAGAGAAATATTATTTCTGATTACGAAGCCTTTGCACAGTCAGTGTTAGTAACGTAAAGAAGCCATGGGTTATCCCTTGTCTATCTTCTCTTTCTGTTTGACTTCTTTTTTGGAATGACTGGAAAGCAGAATTAATGTTTTTATGTCATTGTTGTGCAACTATATATTAAAAGAAACTTAGATATAGATTTTATTATTCTTTCTTCTACATAATTTAGGATAAACCTCTAAAAATACACCTGAAGTGGTATTAATTTTTTGCTTAGGCACCACTTCCGTCAGTTCAGTCCTGGATCATTGTAGATTCCCTTATTTCTACTCTTACACAAAATATAGTTTTTTTTTGTTTGTTTGTTTTTTTGTATCTGATAACATAGGGTTTTATGTGGTCACCTCCTGGACTGTTTGGGCGTGTATAGAGAAACAGTTGCAAGAGACGGAGATTAAGAATATTAGAATATTTGAAAAAATATACCAACAGATTTCACTGAAAAACTGGTCGTTTCAATGAATAAGAGGCTACAAGCTGTAATAGCGTGAAAGGATATCACACGAAATTGAAGGTGCTTTTGTTAAAATTTTTAAAGTTGATTTTTGGTGCATTGTGTTAGTACCCAAGATTTTTTTTTTTTTTTTTTTTTTTTTTTTTTTTTTTTTTTTGTGTGTGTGTGTGTGTGTGTGTGTGTGTGCTAAAAGTAATATCATCTCCACATTTTTTTAAAAATTGTAATTTAGATATAAGTTTTATTGAAGTCAAATAACACTGTTTGAATAATCCTAAAAATTGTCGTTATTAGTTTTTAAGAACATCATAGAGCAAAATTATTAAGCAATGACATCAATTAAAGCTGTTGTCCAACTTTTTTTGGTTCTTGGTTGTCGCATTCACTCTTGGTCCACACAACTTCGAAGAATGTTCCTTTATTTTCGATGTGCTGCCACCACCGATATAATTACTTACGTGATATCGGGCACGCTGTGAGAGGTTTATCGAAAAGAATATTAACTCATTCAGTTAAACTTAACAATTTATCTGCACATTATTTTCAAATAACAAAACAATATTTACAATTAAGAACTCGGATATAGTAGATGATCCGGTCCGACATTAAGTTACATATAAAAAATACTTTCTGCGTACTGGTCCGATTATTAAAATATTCTATATCCCTCTCACACTACGTTTGTTAAAATAGATTTATCGGAGATCCCATTTGATCTCCCGTTATATCGGCTCTATCCTCCAAGAGCATCATACAACTTAATACACGCTTTGTCCAAGAACTTTACTCGGCGAAATTCACACACTTCCAAGTCCACGCATGAACTGATTTCTCTCAGCTATCTCGCTCATCTCCCAACACAGCCTATACGGAGTTTCCCCTCAGCCACCAGGGACCACTTCCCTTCACCTAACCTCAACTGTCACATTCCCGTGACGTCTATTATCTCGCTAGATAGTCGGTGAAATTCTTTTGTCTGTCTTATCTTAGGTATCCATTTGAATAGGCAGGGGAACTGCTATTCATTGACACAAAAAGATTGTTCATTTAATGCTATCTAACTATAATATCTGAGATTAATTTCAAGGTAAGAAATAAATGTAACCTTAAGACTCCCAATACATAGAAAGTGACATGAATACAATATATAAGTAAAAAGATAATATCATATAACAGTAATTCGAAATAGTATCTGCTCATCAGAACATGACAATGGTCTATAGATCAAAAGTTGCTCATAACAATATATATTGATTGGTATTAAAGGGGACTCAGGGCTTGATCGATACAGAAAAACATGTAAGCAGAGTTTTCGCTTCGTGTCCATATAAAAACAGAAGTATTCAATGTAACTAATTTAAACTTTGATATTTTTAAGGTATGTTTGTAATCTTATAAAATTTTAAAATAAAGTACTTCAATGTAATAAAATAAAAAATATAGCAAAATTTAAATAACACAATTTTCGAAAACAAATTTAGGTGTCATATCACCATCCGTAAGATATCTTAACGTTGGATTGACATAAGAACCTAATTTTTACTTTAAAATGATCAGGAAACTTTACTCTATAGAATGAATTAAGGATATAACTGTCACTCAAAGGAAACCTTATTAAAAAAACCTCTCAAATTTGAAAATTTAAAAACCCCTAAAACATACAATTTTTTTTCATTAAAAATACTCAAAATATTAAACTATATAAAAATATATTAATTCATTCTATAGATAATGATGTTATATGCATGTAAAAAAAAAAAAAATTTAAGCCATTCCATCAAATAGTTTTTTTTTTTTTTTTTTTTTTTTTAATTTTACGGATAGTCGTCAAAAATCAAGTTTTGAGAAAACGCGACTTAACCCTTTAGTGCGCAGCTTTGCATATATGCAAACAACAGTGTTTTGAATTTTAATAGATTTTTTTATTCGCATATCCCTAATTCACACCAGAAAATTAAAACAGAAATATTTGCTTTAATTAATAAGACATTCTGTATTTAAATAAAGCGAAATTAACAATTTAAACTTTCTGGTGTAAAGTCAGATTCTCTGAACTACGTAATTTCCAGAACGAATATCATGGGAATTAAAGGGTTAAAGGTTAAATTTTATAAAATAAATAATTATATAAAATAAGGTATTTGGAGACATACTTATTAAAATATTTACTAATTTGCAATACTTTAGCGTAAAACAGCCACACGACAGTAGTGTTTACTTGTGTTGCAGATGTGCTGCAACAGAAGAAAAGATTGACATATTATATGAAAAAAAGTATCTCTGATTTTTTTTTCTTTTTTTTTTTTCCTGTGTAATAAACCTTTCAGAGAATCATATATAATTTTTTCGAAACAAAATAAAAAATCGCGCATTTAAGGGTTAAAGTTGCAATTAAATGGGTGCAGCTGTGAAAGTGATTGTTACATAAATGCTTATAACTCCGTTAAAAATGCAAATATTTTTATGCGGTTTTTTGCACTGTGTTTAGAATTAACTGAATAATCAAAATGAATACTAAAAAAAGGTCGATTTTTTGAAAGTTTTCAAGCCCTGAGCCCCCTCCCCCTAAGCACTATAAAAATCAAAAGGGCTATCATGTGTAGAAGCTCAAAAAAAAAAAAAAAAATAATAATTAAATCGACTTATCATTGGATGGGGATGAAATATTCAAAAGTCATTCATGTTATATGATAAAATTTATTTTACACTTTTTAAATACCAAAGATTTGGAAAATATATCTATGATTCTGCGGACATACAAAATATATTTCCTTGTATAAAGTATAAACGTCAGAAATAATTTGTAAGCTAAGTTGATGCTTTATTTTATTATCTCACACAAAGGGATTTCCTAACTTTATTTCAAACCTAGTTGCTTGTAAATTAATTAAATAAAAATTAAAAAAAGAAGGATATACTAATATTTGATACATAAGTATAATGTGTCCAAAGGTCTTGTGCATCAGTCAGTGGCAGTAAAATTGCAGGCTGTGTCTGCCAAAGTAGCAGTTGCAATGTATCATTAACATTTTTTCTATCAATTATTTATGTATATTATAAAAATACCCAAATTTAATTTTAATTCATTGTTCCTTGTTGTCATTGAGCTCCATAATTTTGTGCAGATTTTAAGTTGTAATCCATTATAGTACTGGACCTTGGACTTTAGGAGTGAAATTGAGACTAGACAGATGAGGACCAGCCAAGCCAGAAAGCGAAACTTCCATTTGAAATCAGCTGGAACACAACAAAATAATTTTCCTCGACCTTCCATTTTGGCGCACTTCAATCGCAATTGATCCGAAACGCGAAATGTAAAATAAACAATATTACAATCAATAGTTTACAATCTTTAATATAAATTTTATTTTATTCATATGCAAATGTTTAGTTTTTAATGTGAAACAATGTTTTGAATTGTGGATACTGCTGCCCAGATTATTAATTATACTTCTTTTTATAATGCCGAAGATTAAGGTAAAATAGAAAACTATGAAATGCAATTAATCTAACTATTTTTAAGCTACTTTGCAAAGGCAGAGAACCATAAGCTATTAATCTCTCCTTTGAATGTTATTTTTAGAGCTTCTTATTTGGTATTCTAAAGAGTTGGAAACTTGCCATTTTTTTTTTTTATCTTTGCTCAGCTCAATGCTGATTAATGTTGAAATTGATAATTAGAACAAAATTTTTGTTGACCGTCTTGTCTCATCTGTTAGCCTCTTCAGACGATAGTTTTTTTTCTTTCTTTCTTTTTTTTTTTTTGTCTGTCTTTAAACTACCTGCAATGGACTTGTAAACTATGTTTAATCGATCATCATTTATAAAAGTCTTTGAGATGCCTTTCATGTTTAAAATGTTCTCCAGAAGTTTTTTCTAATGCTTATCTAGATGATTCATGTGAATGGATGAATGTTAATTCGCTTACTATTTTAAAGCAGACATAGTTCAATTAGGCTTTTGTAGTCTGTTATTCGTTATTAATTAAGATAAAGTATACATTTTCTGAAAAAATGATAAAGGGAAATCTGGAATTATTCTTAGAAGAGGTCTGTCTGTCTGCACGGGCCGAAATTTCCAGGTCCTTTGTCTCGGGCCCGGTCCGTTTATATTTTATCAAGTTACAGCCCAGCCGACCCGTACAAAAGTCAATGTACAAAAGTCAAGTACGAAACACAACTCGACGGGCTCAACTCCATTTCTACAAAAAATTCCGATTTTTCTTAACATATAATTAAGATTATTTTCAAGGATACTGCATACATGTTTATGCGAAAAAATTTCAGTATATTTCAGGCTGTATGTCCTCAAGCCATAGAATACAATGCGGTATATCAACATTAATGATCTCTTAGTCTCTTCCATTCAAATAGACTTATGAAGGGGGAAAAAATTAAGTCTATACAAATAAAAGAAAGTTTCACTCTGTCTGTGTTGTGTATCCGTGTATCGGCGACTAGCTAAATTTACCATTAATCAAGTATTGGTTTGATATCTTGGCCGATAAATTTGTTAAATACTGATAATTATCCTATCCGGAAAAAAATCTTTCATAACTTGTTCTTTGATTTATTAATTTAACTAATAACTAATACTTACTTAAGTACTACATTGGTGTAACAATTTAGAAATAAAGCTCAATAATCATTTTCAAATAGATTGAATAATTAGGATAATCAGTAATTAATAAAATATTTATGAGAATAATTATTAATGCCATTATCACAAAAACAATATTTCAGTTATTTTAGAGAGAAGATTTTAAGATACTGAATTCTAGAAAGTTACGATTATCAAATTAAAGAGGCAGGGACCAAAGTGTCCCTTATGTAAAATAACGTTTTCACAGAAAATAAACAATCTTGGAGTATCAGTACATATAATCATGTTTCGTGTTAGAATTCACAAGAGTTAAATCTTCTAAGCTGTTTAGTAAAATATTAATATGGAAGAAGAGATGAAACTGTATTTGAAACTTTCAAATATTAAATAACATAACTTGAAAATAAAAATTCGACTAGCAGAGATGATGTTGAGTCCCCTGATCTCTAGATTTACATGTTAGAAATGTAATCAATATATATAGTACTTCTTTATGCACAGAGTTATTTTCAGATACGAATTGCCAAACATTGAAGACGGAAAATAATGGAAAAAGAAAAGGAATATATTTGAATGGGGAGGGCTTGATCTCGTTTCTACATCCCCTGATTTTTAGTAATTAATTCTGCTAAAATATTCATAATTAATTTGGGTGAAGATTTGTCTCAGGTTATGAATTTTTTAGACTGGATCAGTAGACACCCTGATTTTTTTTGTGTGCATGATTTTATGTTGCTGTTTTCTGGTTCTCAAAATATTTCTCCTATGTTTGCAGTTTCTTTTGCTGTGATTTTGAAAAATGCTTCAGTGTTTAATTATTCAAATAGCATTGTTAATAATTTTGAAATAAATAGTTCTTGATATTCTATAAATAAATTAATGAATTATTTCGAAATAAAATATTGAGGTCATTCCATGCCAAATCAACCAAAAAATTTCAATATTCAACCTGACCATTTCAAATTTCAATGAAACTGCCAGGAATAATTGTCTTTGATGATATAAATGAGAATATATTTTTATAATTTTTTTTATCGCATTACATTTTCATACAATTAATTATTTAAATTTTGAAAAATCATCATTTTCTGGCTTGCATAAATGTTTTCAATTTTGAATTTTTCAAGTTCCATCAGGCGTAGAGAGTTCTATTACCCCTCATTTTATAGAGAATTTCATAAGGTTTGATTTGATATGCAAGTTGACTATGCTTCATTAAAAATAATATTTTTTTAAAAATTAGAAATTTTAAAAAAAATTTAGATAGTGTTTTTTAAAAATTTCGAAAAAAATATGTTTTATGTAATAATATAAGCTTAAAATTTTGAAATTTTTAGAGTGGGATCTCCATGGGATCAGGAGTTATTAAATAAACTCTAAATATTACAATACAAATGATAATCTGACTCTTAACTTATTTTGTTATTTATTTTTTGTATGGTAAACTTTAGCTTTTATTTCATAACTCCTGATCTCATGGAGATCCCACTCTAAACATTTCAAAATTTTAAGCTTATAATATTACATAAAACGTACATTTTTTTTTCGAAATTTTTAAAAAACATCTAAAAAATTTTTAAATTTCAAATTTTTAAAAAATTTAAAAATTATTATTATTAATGAAGCATTGTCAACTTGCATATCAAATCAAATCTTGTGAAATTCTCTTTAAAATGAGGGGTTATAGAACTCTCTACGCCTGATAGAACTTGGAGAAATTCAAATTTGAAAACATTTAATGCAAGCCAGAAAATGATCATTTTTTCAAAATTTAAATAATTAATTGTATGAAAATGTAATGAAATAAAAAAATATATAAAAATATGTTCTCATTCATATCATCAGGGACAATGATTCCTGGCAGTTTCATTGAAATCTGAAATGGTCAGGTTGAGTCACTGGTTGATTTGGCGTGGAAATGACCCATTGCTACTTCCAAGTTTTTATAGTTGTGTTATATAAAAAAATAAACTACAGTAAATGATAAAATAATATTTATTTTTTATCTACTGTTGTGAAAAACATAGTTTTCTTGCTTAGTTTTTAAAGTTGTTATTCTTGTGTAGTTAAGTGTATTATTTTTATCATTAGTATAAGTAATGTAATTCAAAATCTAACTTTCAAATGTAATAAAACTAGTATTTATAAGGAATATTAGGAATTTTATGTATTTTTCGGAAAATAAGCAGTTTTATGATTGCAGTTACATTGAAATTCATTACTTTGATTTTTTTTTTTTTTCTCTCTTTCAATTTTTATAATTTTAATAATACTAATGTGATATTCCAGAAAGTGCAATGAGGCATTTTGTATCAAGTTATACTGGTGGGATTCCTCTACTAGTTTCAATATTAGAGGTTTGTATTATTTATGATACAATTGGAAGTACATTTGATTAGATTAATTCCTGCATATAATAAAGGTTTGTTCATTTATTTATAGAAAAGTCAAGATCAACACATCCGTCATTTTGCTATTCTAATCATGGAAAGAATGCTGTTACATAAACCAGGTATTCACATCTTTTTGTGTAATAACTTCTAAAGTTAGTATTTTTCCATTCATTTACAGATTAATTTTGTTTCAAGGGAAAGTTCATAAATGTATTTGATTTGAAAAAACTCTTTCATTCATCAGTGTATCTTGATAAAATTTTATTGAACCATTTTGAATTAAAAAAAATTTTTTGTTGTTTCTTTTCTACAGTTTTAGTATAATCAGTTTTATGTCACACTAAATTCAGGTTGAAAAGTTATAGTACTCATGTATTTTTTGCAACTATTTTGCCATTTCATCAGAGCCAAAAGTAGGAGATGCAAAAATTGTGTGATTTTTTGTATTTTTTTTTTTTAAAGTATTCATTCATTTTTTTTTCTTGGAATTTTTTTTCTGAATTACATAGTAAATGACTTAAATTTAAGTTGAGCATGTATATTTTTGGCTATTTTTACTGAGCCAAAAGTAGAAAATTCTTATACAGTAAAACCTCTAAATAACAGACACCTTAGGAGCACGGAAACTGTCCGCTATTCGGAGGTGTCCGCTATTGGGAAAAACTCAGATACTCAAAAATTGCTAAGAAATGCTTAATGTTTCATTAATTGACTTTTATATGTCCTAAAACCTCTATTATATGATTAATCATAAATTAAAATTATTTTTTTTTAAACAATAAAACTGAAATAAAATTGTGCGTACCTTTATCCACTATTTATTATATTCTTACGAAAAAAATCTGTTACAAAACTTTACTTTTGCTTGCGATTACATATAATTTGTTTTTCAGATGTGAAGTTTTAACTTTGTCAGTAGTTTTAATCCTTCTGAATCACCTTTTTTTACAAAAAAAAATTGTGTAACTGCTCACTGTATTTTACCGCTTCTTAGAAATTCTCGGTATTGCAGGAAGTATCTGCAGTTTCAGTATCTGTTTCATTGTCACTAATAGAGTCAGCTTTTGTCGAAAATTCTGCAGGAATATAAATGCCATACATCAATTGATTCTTCTTCAGTAGGTAACTCATCATCAATATTAATGATATTTTGGCAGTTTCTTCACTCCAGATACATTTCATTAATTCACTTATATCGCTTAATTCTTTTGTGTCGGAAATGTGTGTTTCATTTTCTTTTTAAAGCCTGCTTTTCTGAAACATTGTCGTACGCTTTCCGGTTTTATGTTTTTTTACAGCTGAGGAAATCCAAATTATAGCATCGAGAGCATTAACTAATTTTAGGCAATTCTCAAATGTATTCATAAAATCTAACTTTGAAAGAATGTGGCATAATAAAAGCTTTCTGTACCAGTCTTTAAAATTGCATATTAAGCCTTGATTAAGTGGCTAGCATACTGAAATTGTGATTGGGGGGGAAAAACACAATTTTAACATTGTCGAATTTCAAATGTTTTGGATGAGGACTTGCATTGTCCAAAAACAAGATAACTTTTCTTCGCTGTTTTTTCATCTTATTATCAAAGGAAGTTAACCTTCCGATCATTAAAGGACTGGTCATGCACGCTTTCTTATTCGCTCTCCACACAGTACCAAATTTATTAAATTGAATGTTCTTTGGGAAACACCTGGGTTTCAGAGAGTTTACAATAATAAGAGGGATTTCAAATCTCCTAACACGTTGCAACATAACACAATAGTGAGTCGCTCTTTTGAAATTTTTCCACCGATACCGTCATCCTTTTTAAAACACAAAGTCTTATTCGGAAAAAAAGAGTCCAGTTTCATTGGCATTAAAAATGTTTCTTTCCTCATAACCTTCACAAATTGATTGCAGTCGTTCATGCCAAGCCTCCACTTCTTTAAGATCTATAGATTTTGCTTCTCCGCATATTGTTTTGAAAGAGATGTTGTGCCGAGATCAGAACTTTTCCAACCACCCACTGTAAGTCTTAAAATCGTGTAATCAGAGTTCTTTAGCGACTTCTAATGCCTTTTCCTGAATCAAAGGCCCACTGATAGGAATGTTTTTTGAACGAACTGAAGTAAACGAATTCAGAATTATAGAATCAATTTCAATGGAATTAGTCTTCCCGATTTCACATTTTTTTATGTTCTTGTTAAAGTAGTAATCCACAAATTTCTTATTTCTTTTTTATTTTGTAAAATGTCTCCCACTTGTGTTTCATCTATTTTAAAACGTTCAACAAGTATCCGTAAACTAAATTTCTCTTTCTCAGATACACACTTACAATTTCAAAATTTTCTTTTAAAATTAATCGTTTTCTTTTTCTCGAAATATTAATCACAAACAAGAATCAAACAATAATCCACATTGCAAAATAGTTTTTTTTTTCCCCTGCTCTCGTCGCATTTATGGCGACTTTTAAAACGAAAGAGAAAATGATGTATGTTTATGGAATTCTGCAGATAAAGAAATTTGTACTTCTAGACATTAATCAGCAGAAAATTCTAAATCTTTCAAAGAGGGACGTTTTCTTTCTCGGACATGGGCAGCGTTGAATTCAGACATTTTTCACCGGGGGGGGATTTCTGTAACTCTGAGAGGGGGGGGTGTGCATTATAGAGTTCTGGCAGAGTAATTGCAATTTTTGACCATTAAAAGCATAAAATCTCAAACCTTCTGGGGAGTGGACATTTCAATGCTCCGGGGGAAATGTCCCTCCCGGGCCACCCTAGCCCCTACATTTATCTGTGATCACAAAATTTGTGACACATTGCCTTGATAAATTTAGAAACCTTTTTTTTCTCGCTAAAAAATAATTTTTCCTCCTTTATCGCCAAAATTACTGTCCGCTATTCGGAATATCCGTTATTCAGAGGTTAAACATACAAAAATTTATGTTTTGGGAGTGGGGATTGGAAAACTGTCCGTTAAATAGAGGTGTCCGCTATTCAGGAGTGTCCGTTATGGAGGTCTTACTATATTAAATTTCATGGATTTTACTTAGTTCATAAATCATTTTTGACCATTATATTTCTGTTGCTTGAAAAAGAATGTATGCTCTGTCTATTTTAAGACATATTCTTATATCCACTCTTTTTCTGTTGATAACAATCATATGAATTCAAATGTCAGCCTCCTTTTTCTGTGCACATATAAAACGCATAACGATGAACGAGATATCACACCAAAAGGTTTTGAACAGGATTATGTATACCAGGTAACAGACATATTACACTCACATTTGTTTAATGCATGTTATTTGATCAAAATTACAGCAGAGCGCCGATTATCCGAACAAGTCGGGACTGACCCTAGTTCAGATAAATGGACAGACAATTTAAGGGATCTGTCTAATTATACTAAACCCTTCACACATTAGCTAAGCTTAGGACTGGCAGCACCAGTTAGTGCTGACATGATTAATTATTTTTTTATTTTATTTTATTTATTTTTTTTGTCTTTTTATTTATTTATTTATTTTTTTTAATTTTTTTTTTTTACATTTTATCATTTTTTTTTTTTTAATCTTTTTATCATTTTCTGAACTTCAGATATTATAATTTAAGCAAAAAAGCTTTTTATTATTGCTTGCTTCACTGAAGACATTCTTTTCTATGCTGCCATATCTCTAATTCTTCTTAAATACGTTAGTTGAATAGGATCAACGTTCTTGTGCCATTTGAGCAATTTCATAGCTGTTTCCAAACATTCAAAGGCTTCGTTATGGGATGGACCTGGGTTATTTTCAAGTATTCATTTTCATTTTCTTCAATTTCTTTTTCATCATGAATCTCATCATCATTTAAAATCTGATATCCAGGGTCATGTATTTCCCTATTTAACCACTCGTTAATTTCATTTTCTTCATAGCTTAGGATTCTTCCCATCTCCTTTATTATTTTACATTCCTCATTTTCTGATCCACTATCAGTTTTTTCTCTTTATTTAAAATTTTATTCCAAGACAATTGATAATTGGGAGTTCGGTTAAAAAAATTTTAGGGAGGCTGTTCATATAACTGGAAGTTCGATTATTTATTTTATTTTTCGAGAGAGGCTGTTCAGTTAATTGGAGTTCAGATAATCGGTGCTCTACCGTACAGTTAATTAAAAATTGACAAAACATGTCAACAAATAATCGCAAAGTTTGCAGTGCGAATGCCTTGTATGAGCTTACAGTTTCTTATAAGATAAAACTATCATTGCTCAACTGTTATTAATTGATACTTTAGAATCCAATTAAAACATTCATGGTTAATACGCAATTTTTTCTGATCCCTTAAACATTGTCCATAAGACTAATGCAAAAATATCGTGTTTAATACATGAATGGTTATCATGTGATCCTGCTTAATTAGCAAAAAAGTTTTACTCCCTTGATGTAAAAAATCTCACTTAATACGCAAATTTGTAGAGCAAGATATGAATTTCTTGCCAATTCTGTCTTTTCCAATGTTGCCAATTTAATGGGATTTTTTAATCAGAATCTATTTCTGAATAGTATTATTCACCTTATATAATAATGGATAAATTAAGGCTAATATTACTAATAGAAATAGTAGTAGATATGCAACACATTCATTCATAGTCCAAGAATGAAGCAGGTAAGGGCAAAGTCGATAAAGAACCCAAACTCCTGCCTATTCTGATTTAGTTTATGTTGCGAATGACAATGAAATTGTTATCAAGACATCAGTCTTGCTCAGATGAGTCATAATAATATTACGGTTACAGTACAGATTATTATTTTTATAGTTAATGAAGCTTTTTAATGTATGTTCTATCACTACTAGTCTATATTACAAAGAACAAACATGTCTGTGCGTAACACTGACTTCATTTTGCAAATATCAACACTTGATGAAGAAATTTTAGTTTTGCAATTTTTGCTGCTGCATTTTTAAAAATTTTTAAACATGGCACATTTTCAATTTTTACACTGTCATGTAGGAAAAAAATCTACTTTTAAATGCAATTTGTTTGAAAACTGTATTTTATTTGACGGATTTGTTATGACTTTTTAAATAATTTTCAAGCATGATTTTTTAAAATATCTCCATTGCGTGCAGCCTCCATGAAATAACCCATTTGCAATTCTTGAAAATTATTTTAAAAGCCCTAATAAATCAGTCAATTAAGATACATTTTTCAAAAAAATTGCATTTGAAAGTAGGTTTTATTCTTATATTAAAGTGTATAAATTAAAAATGTGCAATAGTTAGAAATTAAAAAAATTGCAGTAGCAAAAATTGCAAAACCGAAATTTCATCATCCAGTGTCGCCATTTGCAAAATGACATCAGTGTTATGCATGGACATGTTTATCCTTTTTAAAATAGATATAAATAGTTCAGCATTTGTCTATGTCTAAATTTTCATAATGAAATTAAAACTTCATCAATCTATTCTATTAAAATATAACAGATTTTTAGGCAGATTTAGATTGTCTGTTTGTATTTGACTACTACTCCTCCTAGAATATGGAATGCTAAATTACTTTGATATTTTTGTTATTTATAGAATTTTAGAATGTTATGTTTTAATTTTGTTATTAATCTTTTTTTTTATAAATAAATAAATAAAGGTACTATTGTTATCTTTTACCTCTTTTCTTACTTTTATTTATCTTTGTTAAACAAATATTTTCCTAAATAAACCCTTATTTCTCAGTTACAATTATAATTATTATACATATTAATTTCTCTTATTATAATACAAATAACTAGACTTGGTTAAAAAGCTTTAAAGTTAAGATTAAAAATTGTGTTGTGTTCCTTACAGTGCTCATAAGTCTGTCAAATCAAATAATAATTATATATTGTAAATTTTAATAATTGAAAATAATTGTTTAAGTAATTACTCTTAAGATTTTCTCTTAAAGAATGATAAACAATCACTCAAAATTCAAATACTCTACTGTGTCAATGTGGATTAGGATTAACTCGTTCGACACTTAAACAATCACATTTTAATAACAATCACACACAAAATATATACAATTCGCGTGAAGCGCATAATATAGGGATGGAACACACATAGTTCCGGTTATCACAAGAGAACTTCGCTAGGTGCGTTACATTTTGTACAGACGCCGAAAAACTACTAAAAACCCGTGCAATCATAATGCCATATATTCACTTCACTTCATGTTTGGCAAAATATCTCAGGATATTTTGCCGACAGTGGCAACAGCGCCATCTATATGCTATAAAAATAAGGGAAGGTAGTCATTTTGTTACACTACCACATATTATTTATGATGTTAGGGTACTTTATTTACAAAATTTATGATTAAAATTATTTATAAGGTTTTTTGGTATTACGTAACATTTCACAGTGAACCAATATAAAATTACTACAACATTATTACTATAATAAAGAATTTCAAGATTAACAATAATCTGTCATGCAGTTACTTTAAATTAAATAGTAATAATTTAAACTTGAAACCATTATTTAATTTTGCAATGCATAAACATAAATTAAGGAACTTACTTGGAAAGAAACAACGTGCTTCAAAATTAGTAACTTACCCAAAGGAAAATTAAAACTTAGTCACACAGTATATCAGTTTAAATACCAAATAGCCACCCATTATAAAATCAGTTAACATTTTTCATTGATCACTATGATTCTACTCATTGAACAATCAGACCGTCACGCATAAACAGCCCAGAATTTGTCATCAGCTTCTCTAGGGAAACAAGGTCCTCTTGCTCTGTTCCAAACACACATTTCAGAAATCCTCCTGAATGGTCAACCATTTGATCTCCTCAGATCTAGAGCTTCAAACAAGACAACCTGAAATCATATGCACCAGAACAACATCTGCCCGGATTACTGAACAGCTCGATCGCAGCACAAGGCAATTAAACTTTTGAACTGGACATCACGTCGGGTAAATCACTGAATCAGCATCCCACCTTCCCAGATTCACAGCTACCCAGTGAAAATACGGGAGGGGCAGAGCACACCAACCAGCTTTAATTGGCTAAAATGCTCTATGCCCCTTTGATGCTATGATAAAACTAGAATATTTAAGCAACACTGACTTTTTTAATCCTTAATAATCTACAGTATTATTCTAGACCAGAGTAGGCGAACCTATGGCATGCATGCCACTTTTGGGGCGTGAAAGAATAGTTTTGGCATGGCACATCATTGATTATATGAGACATTCTCATGTAATTTTGACTTTGGAGTCCCTGCATAATAATTTTTATTTTAGTACATGTTTTTTTTTTTCTTCTTCTTATACTGGAAAACGTCCCATTGCATGACTGTATAACATTATTAACAAGATAATAAATTTTGGACGATGTTGGGGGGTCCAAATATACCACTAAATTCCTTACCGTCCCATGTCCCTGATGTTGATTTTTAAGTCTGGAGCTGCCTGTATAAAATTGTTTCAATAAAAGTAATTCAATGTAATTTTTTTCTGAAACTGGGACTATAGTTTTATATAAATATGTAGCAAAAAATTAACCTGCACGCATTTTTACGATTGTTATTATTTTTTTAACTTTGTCCCTGAATTTTAGATTCCTTACCGTCCCTTTTGCTAAAATTATACAGAAAATCACTTCAGATGCAGCCAGCACCGTGCGAAAGGGGGGGGGAAGGGGGCGGTCGACCCGGGCGCGGAAATTTAGGGGGCGCCAAATTTGTACTACTAATTTTTTTTTTTCGATCATTTTCATTAGAATTTTTTTTTCACTCTTCGATATTCTATTTTTTTGTAAAACAAAATGTATATATTTACACATCGGGATTTTTTCCCCAATGAAAGTATGTACCTTTTTCATTTCAAAGTTGTTGCATCGTTCACATTTACTTTTCATTGACCTTTTTAGACTTGATGATTTTTACCCGACTGCCAAGAAGGGTAGACCCGACTGCCAAGATGTTTCACGCGTATCTGGATATGTGGATTTCTTTATACCCTCGAAACATCCCAATGGCTGGATGGATTTTAACGAATGAGGTCTCTATCGATTTGCCTTAACCGTCCGATGATTATAAGCTAGGTTTTGTTTTTATAAATTCAAAATGGAGGCTGTAAAATACAAAATGGCGGTAGAGACGAAAACAAATTTTTACGCACTATATTGAGTGGCATATCATTGGATAGGTCTTTCAAAATGAAGACTATGTTTCAGTGACTATTTCACAATCAGAAGCTCCGTTTAAATATTACCAGGGCTCCCAAATGGTCCACCAACTGAATACCAATATTATTTTAGAAAAATTTTCTTTTTAGATTTTTCTTACAAACCGCTTACGAATCACCTTTGAAAGTTAATTCTAGCGCAAACCTACCATAAAATTTTCTGTTAAAATCTATTGGTAATCAGTTGGCGGACCATTTGGGAGCCCTGTATTACGCAGGACTCCCAAATGGTCCTATTTTTTTTTACAATCAGGCCTGATCAAAACAGTGTTTATAGATAGAAACTAAAAATTAAACACAACTTAAAAGTCATCAATACAAGTAAATAAAAAAAAAATGGGTAAGTAATATATAAAAATGATTATTGATGAGAAATAATTAATTAGTTCGCTTTTTACGCAGTCGGGTTTTTTCATTTTTTAAATTTATATAGTATGCTTGTGTGATATCTTATTGCAGTGTTTCTTAAACTTTTGCATTCTGCAGCCCCTTTTACATCGTATACGAAAGTTTCTGCCACTTCCCACACTCAGTGAATATGAATTGCTAACCTATTCTGATTCCACTATGGGATCATTCTTATAGTCATTCGGTCATTACTTTGCTGTTAAAAAAAGGTCTAGCACAGGATGGAAATGCTGATTACATGAAATCTGCGGTTGCAGAAGGACGACAATTTTCCAAATTAATGTTCAAGAAAATTATACCTAGTGGAGAAATTATTAACCATGATTGTGGCTTATTAGATAACTTAATTAAGGAAATCGTTATACAGGGTGTCCACTCTCAACGGTGTCCAATGGCTAATTCTTAAACTGTTAGTCATAGACATATAGTTCCAATTGAAAAAATGTTTTAAATGAGCTAAAGAAACATTTTAAAAGCGATTTGGGCCAATAAAAACATTTTTTTAAAAATAATGAAATTGAAATTTTTATACGGTCCCCCGGTCCTATAAGTTATATTTAGTAAAATTTTCCTATTACACTGACAAGTGAGACAAAAAAGTCCCGTACATATAACAATAAAATTGACCGAGCTATGAAACTTTAAAAATGCATGACTTATACCACTTTCCCGCATTTGAACTCAAATCAGCGAGGCCTTGGTTTGAGGGGTCATATACCAAGTGCTTAAAGTATTCGAAGAACTTATTTCATGTGTATGTGCGGTTTGAAAAAAATCCTACAAGTATTATGATTGAGTTAACGTTAATTAAGTTTCAGATTGGCTAAAATAATTGTATTTTAACGTATGTTTTATTTTCTAAAGATTTGAGACAGTTTCTTTTCATGATTTCTTTTAACAAAAAATTATGTTATTTTTATAAGTTTTTATTTAACTTCAACAATTGTATGTATGTCTTTACAGTTCAAAATTTGTACTCGAACTTTAACACACTTTCAAATATCCGATCGAGATTAAATTTTAGATACTGACATAAATCCGATGACAATCTAATATTATTATGAATTTCGGTGGTTACCACTTATACTTTACAGGATCTTACAGGATAACACAAAAATTTTGGATAGATTACCTAGAAGTTTAAGAAAAATGTTAGATTAGATAACACAAGGCTACGATGGTTGTGTTTTTTTAACTTTTATGTATTTTTTAGCACTGAATTCGAAAATTAACTTAATTTTTAACCATCATGTCAGGATTTTTCGCAAATCGTAAATTGTCAGTTAAAAAAAATACAAAATATTGCAGTGTTAATTTTACTCTCAACAATTTTTTAAATATATGTAACGAAATTATATTTCTACTAAATTTGTGAATGAACCCTAATTTGCAGCAAAAAATATGCTCCAACTTTAAACAGCTATTACTCAGTCAATTTTAATCGTAGAATAATGGGGCTTTTTTTTTTTGTCTTACTTGCCAGTGCAACAGAAAAATTTTACTAAATATAACTTATAGGACCCGGGGATAGTATAAAAATTTAAATTTCGTATTTTTTTTTAATGTTTTTATTGACCCAAATCGCCTTTAAAATATTTCTTTACCTCATTTAAAACATTTTTGTAATTGGAACTATATATCTATGACTAACAGTTTAGGAATTAGCCATTAGACACCGTTGAGAGTGGGCACCCTGTATTTTGTTTTCTCTGTTTATTATTCACCAGTTATCATGATCGCCCTTCAAAGTTAGCCAATCCAGATTGTGGGTTTTTCAAGTGGAAGAAATGAAATCCTAAAGTTCTTGAGCATAAAAATACTCTAGAACACAGGAATGCATGCATTCGCTAAAAGGAACTTGAGAGACATTTAAAATTAAATCATGTAATCGACAGCAAATTTGAAAAGAGCAAAAGTGAAAATTATTGAAAGTGAAAAAGATAAATGGTATAATATATTCAGGATGAAATTATGAACCTTCTTGCCATTGAAGTAAGAAAAACGATTGTAGAAGAAATTCATAGAGCAAGGTATTTTTCAATTTCGTTCGATCGCACTCTATATACCGAGTGTCCTAAAGTTGAGTGACTGTTTTTAAAATTAAATAACCTGTAAATAGCCATAATTTTTTTTTTGAAAAAAAAAAAAAAATTATGGCCATTTTTTTTTTTCCCATTCGGACCAGAAAATCAAAGTTCTAACTTTTTACAGCTATTCTTTCATCTTCACCTAACACTTCATTTATAATGGCTGTTTCATAATAATGGAAGCCATCAGTCCATCAGAAGAAAACGATCCTTTCCAAAGGTATAATCCTTCATTTGGCGCCCGGGGCACATGCCCCCCCACCCTAGTTTTGGCCCTGCCATGCTCTGCGCATTCTCTAAACTTTGAGTTCGTGCTGCTGGTATATGTCCAAAAATGTCCAGAACTGCATAAAATGTGTTTGTTTTTTCTTCTCTTCTACTGAACGATGGGATATACTTATGTCCCACTTATCAGTTTATTTAAAGAAATATTGCGATATTCTATGGTCATGAAAAAATAAAGCTATATCTGTAGTTTACAAATAATTGCCACAGATTTTAAAAGCTCTGGAAGACCTTATAGAAATGAAGTAAAATGAGTAAACTTACTCAGGAGCAAAAAGCTTAATAAAGCAAATAAAGAAATTCTCCTTTATTTACGGCCTAGTTGCTTGACACATCTTTTAAATGAAATAGAAAAAGTTAATCACGAAAAAAAGAAGGAAACAAGTTGGAAATTGCTCGTCAAACGTGGCAAATGAGGTGCGTTCGTACTATACCTAGTTTTAAAATTATTTTTTGCACCCCATATTGTACTGAATGTATAATTTTTTGCACTTCATAAAGTGCATAGTCTGATACATCATTAAAATGCACTTCCAATAATTTTTTCGGAACACTTTTGACTGTCCCTGTAATTAAACTATGCATCCGATTTTCCTAAAATTTGAAATAGCTCAACAAAATTTTGCAACAATTATATCTTTAAAATTTCAGACCATTCGGAAGGCTGTAATATCATTAAAATGCACTTGCAATAATTTTTCCCATTGGCCGTAATGTAAAGAAAAACTTTTGACTGTCTCTGTAATTAAACTATACATGCGATTTTCCTAAATTTTTAAATGGCTCGACAAAATTTTGCAACAATTATATCTTTAAAATTTCAGATCATTCGGAAGGCTCTAATATCATTAAAATCCACTTGCAATAATTTTCCCCATTGGCCGTAATGTAAAGAAAAACTTTTGACTGTCCCTGTAATTAAACTATACATCCGATTTTCATAAAATTTGAAATGGCTCGACAAAATTTTGCAACAATCTTATATTTGAAATTTCAGACTATTCGGTTGGGTAGTTTTTGCTCTGTTACATGCGGACAGACGGACGGACAGACGGACGGACTGAACGACGACTATAGGTGCTACGTATTTATATAATTACGAACGCACCTAAAAAACTGTCAATGTTTTGATTGCCAGCAAACTGATTGAAACACTAAGGCGTGCCACACACCAGAGAGACATGCGACAATAATCGTGAGACATGAGGCAAATTCTGCTGTTCAAACCGGTTTTTTCTTTGTTAACAGGGTGAAATTGTCGCATGCCTCACGCTTTTCTGCCGCATGTCTCCCTGGTGTGTGGTGTGTCTAAAAGACACATTTCAGACAATAAGAGAGGGAATTTTTGAACAAGAAAGCGAAGATTTGGTTATCTTCGTAAATGTAGAGTCCATATTTGAGCAAAACAGAAAACGTAAAATTCGCAGAACAGTTTGACTACGAAGCTCCTGATGAAAATGGAAATTTATATGAAAGTAAAGGATTTTGTGTTACATAGAGACATTATAACCTTGCAACTGAACTGGAGTTTTACGAAACTGAGAAATGTATAACAAGAATTTGAGTTTCTGGCTGGTGCGAATCTAAAATCAGTTACCGAAAATCTGTTAATATTGCCTGGACCTTGTCCTTTATTGTTGACTTGAATAGACTTGAATTGTTAAGCGAGGTTTTAAATGCGAAAACATTATTTCTACCATTAGATAAAATTTTTATAAAATGGATCATTTAGAAATCCTTTAGTTGCTCCATAATTTTAACTTAGGAAAACAAAGAATTGCAAAAACGGGGAGACAGCGTACATAATTTATAAGTATTCAAGTAAAAAATAAAATAGTAAAAAACTATTTAAGATCTACTATGAGCGATAGATTAAGCAACCTGAATTTACTTTCTATAAAATTCAGTGTGTCGCAATCTTTACACATAAAATAATAAACGATTTTGCTACCCTAAACGCAAGAAAAATAAAATGGAAGTAAATGTATTTGCCTGATAATTATATTTTATTTTATGTTAATTAAAACATTGTTTCAGTTATCTTCCTTAATTAATGTACTGAAATTATAATTTATTTTTATCTTTTACGTTATGTTCTGCAGGTTTTTTGTTTGTTTTATTTATTTAGTACTTATCGGTTGAAGGGACCACTTGTTTCCAACCTGGTTGTTAGCGATTTTTACCCATTTTCTGCAGTACCCATTTCCGTCCGTATATAATAGAGCAAAAACTACCCAACCGAATGGTCTGAAATTTTAAATATATGATTGTTGTAAAATTTTGTCGGGCCATTTCAAATTTTATGAAAATTGGATGTATAGTTAAATTACAGGGACAGTCAAAAGTTTTTCTTTACATTAAAGCCAATGGGAAAAATTATTGCAAGTGCATTTTAATGATGTTACAGCTTTCCGAATGGGCTGAAATTTTAAATATATAATTGCTGCAAAATTTTGTCGAGCCATTTCAAATTTCATGAAAATCAGATGTATAGCTTAATTACAGGGACAGTCAAAAGTTTTCCGTTACATTAAGGGGAATGGGAAAAAATTATTGCAAATGCATTTTAATGATGTTACAGACTATGCACTTATGAATTGCAAATAAATACACATTCAGTACAATATGGGGTGCAAAAAATAATTATAAAACTAGTTATAGTATGAACGCACCTCATTTGCCACGTTTGATGAGCAATTTCCAACTTGTTTTCCTTAGCGTCCCTTCCTTAACATCCCTTTAAGACAATGTTATACCAAACTTTTGTACTAAAAATACTACATTGTTATTATTTCTTATTTGAATGTTCTGTGGATACTATGCAAATTTATTATAAGTAAAAATTTAGAAGAAAATAAAATGTTAGAGAGGTAAAATGTCAAGGGGACGGTAAGGAAAATTAAACTTGCATGTTTAATTAAACTTCAGTTAAATAAAAAAATTGTCACTGCTGATCATTTTTTCTTTATTTTGAATCATTAAGTCGTCTATAAGTTTAAAATGTTATTTTATTAAGTTTAATTTCACCAGATTTTTATTCCTGAAAGTTAAAATTTTTTGAGAATACTTCGTATCTCTAAATCAGGAAACAATGATTTTATATAAAATGCACAAACTTAGGTGATTTTATTCGATTCTAAATTCAATTAATTGGAAATTGAAGAATTTTAATCTTATTCAATATGATTTTGAAAATTTATCAAAAAAAGAAAACATCTGAAAACTATCAGAAGGGAAATATTATTATACATTAATAAAAATACCGATGATACATTATGGTAACTTGAAAATTAATTTCTGAATTATTTAATTAAACTGCCGTTTCTCCTACATGTGTGTCATTATTTTCACAAATGAATATATAAAAAAAATCAGTAGAGAGCAGTTGCCAGAATCCATTTTAGTTTGCATTCTATTAATATTAAATGGGCAAAAACATGATATTAATTATTTTTCATCCAAGATACAACACAATTAATCACATTATTATTTTAATTAATTTCTAAAATATAATTGTTTCTATAATTATTAAAATGTAATACTTACATGTATGTTATCCATTTTAGAAAAAATCTTAATAAGTAATTTTCAAGTAGTTTTTTTTTTTTCTCTCTCTCTCTCTCTCTCTTTGTTGTATTGTTCCATCCACTAAATTTTTTTTTCAGGTGGCACATCAAGTCATGTAAAATATTTTTTGAAAAAAATTGGCATGGGACTATAAAAGGGAAGGGTTCGCCAAGAAGCCTGTTCTAGACATTCTTTGCTAAATTTACTGCTTCACAGGCCATCTGGTAGGGATTAACTAATGTCAAAACTTAATCCTATCTCTTGATTTTATTGCTTCCAGAGTTAAAGGCCATGTCAGAAAACCCTCACATCTAGAAACTTAATACTTTCAACCCTCATATACTTACAGAAACCTAGCTACCACACACACAGCAACCCACTGCCCAAAAACATTCCAAAATGCCCTTAAAACAGATTGCAGACCTCCCAGTTGCCTAAAACCCAGCACCTGCAAAGAAGACATAACAGCATATGGTTGCAAATAACTTTATATTTATTTCCTTTCCTAATATAAATTTTCTAATTGCTATAGATCTCTTAAAATACATCATAGCAGGAATATGGTAAATTCAGAATATTTCTTATTAATATGGTTATTGTGTATACTTAATTCAATGTAGTAATAATAGTACAAAATATTCTTATGCAGATGCTGCTCATCATGCTCAAGCTTTTGTACTTCATGGAGCTGTAGATCACTTATTAAAACTCATTGTCAAATGTCAGTTATCATGGGGTGACGAATTTATTTGCTCCTTATACAAGGTTACCGTTAAAGTTAGTGAAGAAGGTAGGTAAATGTTTCATTTACTATGGGAATTGTGTAATTTTTTTCTTTTTTTTAAATTTCATTCAAAATTACTCTTCTTCCATTTTTAGATAAGAAGTTCCCTGTAAAAGCTAGATTTTTAGGAGTTTTACCTGTCATAGTTTCTCATGTTAAAGCATACGCTAAAAGGTACAAAGTACTTAATTCCATCTTGAAGTTATTGAAGAAGATTATGGGAAGTTGTAAGTATTTACAGCACATTTTTTCCTGTTAATTAATTTTTACATTCTGGAAACTATTTTTATTTTATTTTATGGGAAATATAAGAAAGTGAACCTTAACTTTTTTTTAATTCCTGGTATAATGCTGATGTTATTTTGTAATAATTTATTTTAACAATTATTTATTTATTATCATGGACTCTAATTGTGGTAAGATTGTCAGCAATTTTTAGTTATGGAAAAGAAACTTAGGTACATATTTCCTTTTACAACAATTATTTTCTTTTGTAGCATACAATATCCATACAAGCTCCATGGTTGTCATATTTAAGTAATAATCATTTATGTTGTACTCCCAAATGCCATTCTCATTTAATTTTATCAGTAACATTCAATTTCATTTTGTGGCTATTTTGCATATTTAATTATGAAGTAAAATATCTCTTTCGAAAGAATGATCTATCATCTTCCTCATTTGTAGTTAAAGAAAACTATTTGCATTTAAAAACAAGTAAGAAAAATCATGCATACAGCATAGATTATGAAACACTTTCCAACACTCCCTGAAAGCTTTAACGAAACTTCGTTACTTAGGGAAATAAGGTAAATACGATAACTAAGTAAATATTTAAAAATCTGATTTCATAGTTACCGCCCATAGCCAAATATGTATTCCAATTCTTTTGAACAGCCCTGTATTCGATCCTGTATGTTGATATATATATACTATATAATGGGAAAATTTAGCTTAGCAAGAAAATGCATAACAGGTTGAAATTCATCTTTCAGCAATTTATACTAATAGGTTGAAACATACCTGAATACTTTTGTACAGACCTGTAGTTTACCTAGTACCTTTATTACATGCCACTATTTAACTAAAATTTAATTCAAACTAAAACACGCTTAAAACTACTGAAATTACATTTCCAGAAATTATCACCCATAAACGGCCATGTATCCAACCCTTTGCATGGCCCTGTACATCATTTTATCTATATTCTACAAATATTTCTTAGTACACTAAATTCAGTTCAGCGTAAATATGCATAATTCCTTTAAAACCCACCTTTAAGCAGTTTATGCTCATACTCAGTAACCTTTACGAATTCATTTCTGTAGCTCTGTATATGAACTAAAGCATTTATACGCGCTTTATAGTATGCATAAATATAGTGAACAAGTAGGTAAGTGTGATCACAAATCACACAGAGGGTTTCGTTTAATATTCCTTCCAAAACACTTTATCATTTTGAAAAATCCTGATAGTTCTACATTTCGCAACCAGGGGCACACTCTATTCTAAACAAACCTCTATCCGAACGAAACTCCGTTTTATATACTATCCGTAGATATATTAGTCCTTAGATATATGTGGTAGCTCAAAGGGTTAAACGTAAGACTTTTTCAAGATTTTATGATTTTTGTCGCCTGGCCTCAGGTGTTCTGCTATAAGTATGCAAAATTTCAAATCTCCAATTTAATGAGGGGCTCAGTTAGAAAGAATTGCTTAAAATATGCATGTGGGAGCCCAAAGGATTAAATGTACGATTTTTTAAAAATTTTATGATATGTCTTATGATGTGTGGTGTTCAGCTATAAGTATGCAAAATTTCAAGTCTCCAACATGTATAGTTTCTGAGAACGGGATCTGTGACAGATAGACAGACAGAGGAGCGAGACGAATAGGGTTACGTCAGATGAACGAAACCCTAAAAAGCACATATCATAATTAGAAATGTTTTTCGAGCAATCGTTACTAATATACAGTAATTCGGATACAATATAGTACCTGAAATCTTTTCAAATGCACCACAAACTATTTCCCATCTACCATTATGAACAGATTTCTTTTGTGTGGCCCTGTAAATGAACAATGACTATTTTTTGCACCGCATATTCAACAGAATGCATATTTTAGTGGACTTCATAAATGAATATCAATTTTACTATGTTTGAAAGAGTGTAACACCATTAAAAATCATTTGAAACGATTTTTTCCCATTGGCCGTAATGTAACGAAAAACTTTTGACTGTCCCTGTAAATGAACTAAACATGCTACAAACTTCATTTGAAATAGAAAACATGCTATGGTAGAGGTCACTAACATCCAAAAATTTCAGAATGATCCGAGCATATTTACGAGAGTTAGAGCGTGGACAGACGACCAGACAAACCAAAGTCATAAACACTTTTCAACTTTGTTGGAAAGTGTTAAAAAAGGAGAGCAATACAATGTTGAGCAATAAAATAAAATTAAAAATAATTTGAATAATTTTGTAATCTGATTCCATATGAGTATTCTTTACATATGATAAAAGTACGTGACTCCCGGCTGTTTTGTTATGATTCACATTACATTTTAGTTTGACATTTTATCATGGTTCTATGATATTAGTAAATGCTATTATTTTCTTTACAGTATGAAAATATCTTTAATATATGTTAAAGAATTTTGTTGCAAAACTTAAATAAAGATAATAAATTTCATTACTTAATACATCAAATTTTATTTTCTGCATTCTCCATTTTGTCGGCTAAAACAATAGATTTAAGTCATTATTATTATTATTATTATTATTATTATTATTTTGTAAATGTGAAATAAACTATTTTATTTTTTGCTATGAAACTTGAACTGTTTGTTTTATACATTTTTAATCACAATAAATATTTGATTAATATATTGAAAGCTTAAAATATTTTGAATTTACAAAATTTCATTTTTTCCTTTTCAAGAAAAGTAATATTTCGCCTTGTGTCGATGTGGGTTAGGATAAACTCTTTCGACACTTAAACAATCACATTTTTAATTACAATCACACACAAAATATATACGATTCGCGTAAAGTGCATAATATATGAATGGAACACACATAGTTCCGGTTATCACAAGAAAACTTCTCTAGGTGCGATTCATTTTGTACACTACCGAAACTCTACTTAAACCTGAACAATCATAATTACATAGA
Source organism: Maratus speciosus (assembly GCA_963932465.1). Lineage (NCBI taxonomy): Eukaryota > Metazoa > Arthropoda > Arachnida > Araneae > Salticidae > Maratus > Maratus speciosus. Next base: position 20,996,570 of record OZ010792.1, on the reverse strand, counting down.
TTCACTTCACTTCATGTTTGGCAAAATATCTCAGGATATTTTGCCGAGAGTGGCAACAGCGCCATCTATATGCTATACAAATAAGGGAAGGCAGTCATTTTGTTACAACCTCCCCCTCTGGTTCTGCAGACATCCCGGTGAGGAACCAGCAACTTTTTTAGGTGGTCTGTCGCGTTTCCTAATTGGTGCAACAGGCACAATGTCAGAGGCATTACACAGTTTTAAAGCTGAAGTATGACATGTAGCAAGCAGTTCATTTGGATTGTCCATGCTTGCTATAACAAATGTGGTGGGTGATTTTTGAGTTAAAATAATGTATGGTCCATCACGTTTAGGCATGAACTTTGCAGTTTTATTGCTAGAGGCTTTACTTACTGGATATAAGTCAACCCAAACCTTGTCTCCTGGAGCAAAACAATGTCCTGGTTTTCTTTTACGGTCGGTATATTTGTTTCTTTGATCTTGCTTAGCTTCAACTTTGTCCTTAATTTCTTTGGTGAAGTTTGCAAATTTCTTGAGGTATGGTGTAATTTCAGGTACAAAGTTGTCATTGTGAATTACAGCACGAATGTTGTGTTGAACATCGTCTGTCGTTCTTAATTCTTCCCCAAATTGTAAAAATGCTGCTGTTTCTCCAGTGGTGTCACACTTAGCAGTATTCATTGCAAAACGTATTGTTGCAAGTTTCTCTTCCCATGAACAGTGGTCATTCTCTACTAATATAGCCTTTAGAGAGTGGCGCCGATGGGATATGAACCAAGGATCTCATGATCAGGAGGCGAGAACGTTAGTGTTGAGCAAAAGGCCAAGCCAGTTACTCTAAGCTAGTAACTCGCTTTATACTGATCATGTAAGATGAGATCGCTACAAGCCAATCTCGGCTTGAGATCTCTATTTTTTCTCTCCACAGGGTTTGCCTGAGGATGATATATGGGAGTTGGGTTTTGTTTGATACCTAAAAGAAAACAAAGTTGTTGCATCACACTACTAACAAATTGCGGTCTGTTATCACATATTATACGTCTGGGTAGACCATATCTAAGGATAACTTCGAGCAACGTAGTTGCACACTGTGCTGCAGTGGCTTCTGTAAGGGCAAATAGTTCAACCCATCTCGTTGCACAGTCTTCTACTATGAATATCCATCTTTTACCATTCTTACTTTTTGGTAAAGGGCCAAAAAGATCAATTGATAGAACTTCAAATCGTTGTGAATACACTGGTGTTTGTAAAAAACCGGATGGTTTTTGATTAGAATGTTTATACCTATTACATTCAGCACAATGTTTGACGTAATCTGCAGTGTATGAACGCATTCCAGTCCAATAATATCTTTTGGATATTCTATTTAATGTACCTTCAGCACCGTAGTGACCAGCCATAGGTGAGTCATGGTGTTCATTTAAAATTTTCTCCCTTTCATGTGAGCGGACTACTAGTTGTGCTTCTTCAGATTCCGAAGTTGAGGAATACCTGTATAAAACTCCTTGGTTCATAATATAACCACGTTCAGTCCAGTTAGTGTAGTCTAGTGTTTTTTCTTCATCTTCGAAACTTTTAATAATTTTCTTTAATTCTTCATCTTTCATTTGTTCAGCACATAGATCACTAGGCATTTTAGCAGGCATATCAATCATTATGGTGCAAATATCACAATCTTCTTTACTGATATGATCACACGCAGGACGAGAAAGCATGTCAGCTATGACATTCGCTTTACCTGGAATATTTTCTATTTTCACATTAAATTCTTGCAACTGTAAAGCCCATCTGGCCAGTCTTCCAGAAGGTGACTTTAAGCTCATGAGCCATCGGAGAGGCTGGTGGTCGGATGCCACAGTAACTTCTGTTCCATCAATGTATCCCCTAAATTTATTAAGAGCCCAGACAACAGCAAGAGCTTCCCGTTTTGTGGTGTGATAGTTGCGTTCTGCAGGAGTCAGCAATCTACTGGCGTACTCAATCAGATGCTCTTCTGCACCTTTACCCTGGAGAAGTACTGCTCCAAGAGCATAATTGCTTGCATCAGTTCGAATAATGAAGGTTTTGTTTCATCAGCCTGTTTCAATATTGGTGTTTAAACCAGACATTGCTTCAAGGTTTGAAATGCATTTTCTTCATCGGCACCCCAATGCCATTGCACATTCTTCTTAGTGAGGTTACTAAGCGGTCTGAATATTTCTGCAAAATCTTGTATAAAACGGTGATACCATGAACATGTCTGCAGAAACGATTGCAGTTGTTTTATATTCTTGGGAGGCGGGATCCTCACAATAGCATCAATTTTCCCAGGATCAACTTCTAGGCCATTTGGAGTGATCCAGTGTCCTAAGTATTTTACTCTGGTACATGCAAAGCAGAGTTGGGCAAAATTCATCGAAAAATCATTTTCGATACAAAATACAAAATACATTCGTTTTACAACTTAAAATACAAAATACGAAATACTTTTCAAATTTCAAAATATAAAATACAAGTATTTTGAAAATACATTTAAAATACAAAATACATTTAAAAAAAAATTATGCATTAAATTGCACTATGCAAATACAAGTTCGTTTACAAAACTGATTGAAATTTTGAAATTATAAATTGCCAAATAAAGAAGCAAGTTTAAAAGAACAAACTACCTTTTTAAGGTAGTTATTCACTAGGAATAAATAATATGACAAACCACGCTCGCTAAACTACATCAATTGATTGTGGATCTGATAAGGAATCTCTTTCAAGAGGCATATGATGATAGTGCCCGCTACTGAGTGTTCAAAGCCTAAATTGAGACAGTATCGATTTTCAGAAAAAACATAAAAAGTTTTCTTGCAATTCTTTTCTATAGATGCAGACGCAGAGTTATAAAATCGTTAAATTAATCGTTAAATCCTAAAAATCACAGCAGCAGCATAGAAAAAAACCTGCATCTGTAGTACGATATACACCAAAATATCATCCATACTAACTGAATATGATGAAATTCTGACCCTTTGTGCTTGAGATATAGCTCACACGGCACACCTGTCAACTTAAAATAAATGTACTATGAAACAAAAAATTTATTTTTAAAATGTACCTTTTATCTATGTATTTAATTTCATTTACATATGTGATCATTTTGTTTTGGAAAACAAAATGTGAGTTTTACATTCATGTCATGGTAAGCATTAAAAACACAGAATAACAATGCCACCTGTTGAGCGATGCACCCCAAATCCACTAATAAAATACTTAGGGCACAAATTTTTGATTATTGTGCTTTTAGAAATAATGTATGCAAAATTTAAAATATGCATTACCGATTGCAAAAATATAAATGAAAAACCTACATAATTGTTAAGTTGAATTATTATTATTATTAACGAAACTACGAATTCTGCGTATAAAGTAGTTTTAAAATTTAAAATATCAAATCATATATAAACGCAAAGAAATAAGAAATCATTTGGACTTATTATGAAAGTCTTGAAACTTTTAATATATAGTTGAAAAAATGTGAAAGTTCTTACATTCGTAAAAAGAAAGCACTTATAAAATATTCATAAAAAGTCGGAATAATTCTAATGCAAAATTTGCAAAGTCATAAATTTCCTTTTTTCATAGTCAAATCATTCCTTTAAAAGGTTCTTACAGTTACTGCGTAATGTATTTTTTTTTTTTCAAAATTCATATAATTTATCAACCAGACGAATTTTTAAAAAAATCTTATTTTGATATTTTTAAATTAAACTACTATACCAGAAAAAAATATTAACCCATTAGTGCCTGAATTTTTTTTCAACTCAATACTGTGCTTAATTATAGCAAATGGTGTAAAATGAACGTAAAAAATAATAAAAAAATTCTCTTTGAAAAAATATCTATTTAACGTATAAAAATCTAAACATCCCAATTTTGGGACACTAGGCACGAAAGGGTAGGGGTTTTCTCCGTTACTGTCTAAGCATTATATCTATGTTTTATGCCATTTGATATGTTTCAAAAAGGTTATATATCATTCGGGTTATTATTTGACTTTAAAAATTTCTTTATTATTACTATAAGGGGGAGAGCTGAGGTCGGCTAAAGAACAAGACCCCCTTCCTCCTCACCATTAGCTATTGACATAGTAAAAATTTATACAGTAAAAATTTATAATAATAAATAATTATTAATAGAGTATATGTACCGTATATACTCGCGTATACACCGACCCATTAACTTTTGAATGCAAATTCTGCAAAAAAAAAAAAAAATCAAAAACTCGTGTATGTTGACCTTCGAACTTTTTACTTCAATTTCGCACAAAATCAAACCAAAGATTTCACTTACTAATGCGAAAAATTAGTAAGTAAACAAAAACAAATCATCGAAAATTTTTTAATAAGAAATTATAATTATTTGTATATTTTATATATTATTTTATTAATTATACACATAAAAATCAGACTTTTGCAGTATTCGAAGGGGGTTTTTTTGTTTGCTTGTTTTTGTTTTCTTTTTTAGGCTTTTGTAATTGACTCGCGTATAAGTCTACCCCCCAATTTACTTGCAGAAAATTGTCAAAAATTCTTCGTTTTACACACAAGTATATATGGTACACTAGAACTTCGATTATATGACCCTCGTGTAACCGGAACTCTGTATAAACCGATGTCAATATTCTGAATTTTTTCCAACTTTTTTACTTTTACATTCCTTGTGTATGTAAGTGTTCCTTTCCAAACCATGAGTAGATATAAGCATTTTGGTTCCCCTTTCTTCGAATTCCATTGAAATTAGCTTGAGCTCCCACAAGATCCGATCCCGGGATAATTATACTCCCCCCCCCCTTCTGTGTACACGTCCCTGTTCTAAACAAATAAAATTATTTTCATGTATAATTTAAATTTAGATATTTATCAAGCAGTTCAAATAGTCCTAATAGCAGTTCGATGACGATGTTGCATATTAAACTAGATGATTATTGATAAATTCTCGATTATCCGGATATTTGATTATCCGCTCTTGGTTCGGTCCCAATTTCTTCAGATAATCGAGGTTCTGCTGTATATGTTTTAGTAACTTCAGGATGTCATATACTAAACTAGTACAAAACATAACGGTGTGATATAAATTTTTACTAAGCCAATAGCTAAGGGTGGGAAGGGGTGGGTGTCTTTGTCTTGAACCAAGCCCAGCCCCTGTTCCCCCTATAGTAATAACAAATAATAGCCAAATAATAATCCAAATAATAATTTTATAACCAAATAATAATCCGAATGGTATGTAACCATTTTGTAACAAAATAAATGGCATAAAACATACATTTAATGCATAGACAGTAACGGAGAAAACCCCTACCCATTTGTGCCTAGCGTCCCAAAATTGGGACCTAGGTATTTAGCCTATTATAAAGGTTCAAATTCGAACAAAAAAATAGAAATCTGAAAAAATTCAAAAATACGTGTTCTAAAATGTTTCAGCTTATAAATAATACCACTTATAAAATGATTGATAAAAAAATAAAAGTAATATCTTACTTTTTCTTACGCACCATTTTATTTCAAGAAAATCCAACTTTGCACTACAACAAACATTTATTTCACCTTTATATTCTTAAAAATGCACTGCCATTTATGGATAAATATTGAAAACAAATACTAAGGATATATTTTACTAAGTTTTGAAAGGATATCATAATTCAATTTGTAATGGGAATTTTTTTAAGAAAGCGTCCCAAAATTAGGATGCCAGGCACAAATGAGTTAAGCTAGCTCCTTATATCTGTGATCAATGGGCAATTGTGGGTAATTGATCGTTGCACCTATGCAACTGTGAAAGATCCTTCCGATCTGTCAAAACCACAATACATGTTTTTTTTCTTATATTTCACATAACATTGAGATATATAAAAGTTATTTTTGTAACCAATCAGCAAGAATACGTGTGTTGAAGCTATACAACATATTCATCAACCTCGTTATTCTTCCAATAGTCGAAAAGTGTGTTTACATTAACTTCCAGAACAGAATTTGAAAACTAGTCAAAACAGACAGGCATGGATTTCCTTTTAGTAAATCTTAGTCACAGCTATTCCCTGCAGTTTAAACATGGGACTTTGAAATCTGGAAAAAATGTATTTTGAGTATTTTCAAAATACAAAATACTTTGCAGAAGCATCAGGAAATACATTTCAAAAATACTTTGACGTTATCGGTTTAAAATACAAAATACAAAATACAAATGTATTTTGAAAATGTATTTTAAATACATGTATTTTCGATACTGCCCAACTCTGATGCAAAGTTGCATTTTTCTCGATTTGCAGAAAGTTTCCATTTGTCTAATCTTTGAAAAACAGCTTCAAGGTCAGATAGATGTTGTTCAAAACTTGATGATAAAATAATGATGTCATCAAGGTAAGAGAGAATATTTGCATCTGGGAGTCCGTTGCGAAAGTTATCCATCGTTCTCTGAAACGTTGCAGGAGCGTTACGGAGCCCAAAAGGCATTCTTCGAAAGCAGTATGTTCCGAGAGGGCATACAAAAGCAGTTTTATCATGATCAGGCCCATAGACACTCACCTGATGGTAGCCAGCATTCAGATCCAGAGTGGTCATGAACTGAGCAGTCTTTGCTTGATGTAGAAGATCGTCCATACGAGGAAGTGGATAGGTATCCGGTATAGTCACCTCATTGAGCTTCCTGTAGTCTACACGTAGATGTACACTACCATTTGGCTTAGAAATGAGCACGATTGGTGCAGAATATGGAGATTCGCATTGCTCAATAATTCCTTTGGCAAGAAGATCATCAATTTCTGTTTTCAACAACTCTTTCTTAGCTGGTGATAACCTGTAAGGTGGTAATGATATTGGACAATGTTCTCTAGTGTTTATGTGATGTTCGACGACGGGTGTTGCTTCTCCCCCTGGTTGAAAGGTATTGGAAAATTTTTCAAGTAAGTCATTAAGTCTCTTTCGTTGTATTGCAGGTAGGTTTTGACCTTCATTTTCTCTTAACATAACTGTGTTAACTTTGACATTTGGTGTTGAGATTTCAGACGTCATTTTGAAAGGATCATCAACAAAAGGAATTTTATAACTTGGATTGTTCTGGAAATACCAACTTTGGCTTCACATATCCAGCACAATCCCCATTTTATTCAAAAAATCTATCCCTAACAATGTTCTATTTCCAGTGGCTTCGGGTAATGCAAAAATCGTTGTATTAGTTCTACGACCTTCTATTTCAACAGTGATTGTTGCTTGAAGAACGTTAGTTTCTTTTCGTAAGCCATCAGCAAGCGTTATACTTACACTGGTCTCTTCAAACAAAGTTCCTTGGTCACGGAGAAGCTTGATCAATATTTCCCCAGCAATGGAATGAGTAGCTCCGGTATCTGCGCAAGCTACCCCTGTAATACCATTTACCTTAATATACAACATAGGTGTTGCCTGTGTATTAATATAACAAGATTGGAGATGGAGGGAACTAAAATTTGCTGATTTTACTTGCGTAGATGGGGAACAATTAGAACATTTTGCTTTGACAAAACCTTGTTTCCCACAGCCATAGCAGCTTATAATTGGACGCTTATCATCATTTAAAAGCGTGAATTCATATATTTTGAGGTAGGAGAAGTATTTTTGTAACTTCCAAAATGTTCACTAGCTTCATTTTTGGTTATTTGGTTTTTCCAGAATTCCTGACCATTTGAATTTTTCAACAAAGCTTGTAGCTTAAGTTTTTCTAGCTCTTACGCTCTTTCATCAGCGATACGTTTATCCTTAACCTTTTGTTCTTCTATGCTCTCTTGTTTTTTTCTATTTTGTTCTTCTATGCTCTCTTGTTTTTTTCTATCTTCCACGATAGCAATAAATGCCTCTTTTACAAATTGTTCATTGTCTTTAAAAAGTATGCACTTCATAATTTTTTCATGCAAGACTATTATTTTATCATCTGCATCTACCTCAAGCTCTAATTCGCTAGCCAAATTATACAAATCAATTTTTTTCCCTTTAGAAAGAAACGCCATCTTTTCTCAAATTAGTTAAACTTATGCTTAAATTACAAAATTATATGCAATACCTGACCCATTAAATAATCAAATAACAAAATAACTACCTTCCCCTTGCAGGTAAATATAAACAGGTAAATATGCATAAACTTCCATAAACAATTGATAATACATACAAGAAATAATTAAATAGCATACGAAAATTTATCTCTAATTAAACATGAGCTCATGTAAATATTAATGCAAAGATATTATTATCAGTTAATATGCAACTTTTTTACCAATATAACTTACCGTATAAAACTCTCATAAATGTCTAAATCATAAACTTTTAAGTATATCAAATACCATGGATAATTTGATGTGAAAAAAAATTTTTCATTCACAAATAAATATGAAAGCAACAAAATATCAAAATAAAGTACTTACTTACTTCTTTAAAATAATCAACATGAAAAAAAAAAAAAAAAAAACAATCGAACGTTACTGAAATTACTTTTCTTTTCTAATATACTACGCTGTGCACAGTTAAAACAAATAATCATAAAATTCACTTACTCAAATAATATTGTATTGAGAAAAAAAAATTTACCAAAAGAAATTATATAACTCTTTCCCTTTCAGAAAATTAATCTTTCATAATACTCTTAAAGAAGAACAAAACAAAACAAAAAAAAAGCACATACATAAAACAGCATTTAAAAATAAATAAATAATGATCAAAGCTTTTAGCAGAGCTAGCTAGGAAAAAACAGAAAAACAAAAAAAATTCAACTTTTTACCGGTAAGAAAACAAATAAAATAAAATAACTTATCTTTATCTAATCACTTTTCGATGAATCACGTGACTGGCAGACACTGAAAGTTATTCCAAAAACATTTTAGAACTGCGTAACGAATTTTCGATGTTCACAAACAACAATTATGTAACAAACTCGAAAATTTTTATTTTTATTTTTTTTAACAGCACACTTTTACATTGCGAACTCTTGAAGCATATTTCACACAGAATTATTCCAGGAGAATGGCACTAATATGCAAGAAATTGCTTTATTGTCAGGAGACAATATTTTGAACCGGGTAGGGCGGATACTTTTTTTTTTCACTTTATTTATTATCAAAGAAACGATGCACTGATGCACACTTTAGAACAGAAGCGGTTCTTTTTTACTTTAAACTAGTCTTGAAATGACGATTTCTCACAATTCAGAATCTAGGTGATTCTTTTTATTCACTTGCCAGGCCGACAATACACTTTGGAACCAAAGCACTTTTCTTGAAATTATGCTTTCACATTCATAGAATTGAGAATGGTTTCTCAAACTTATTAAGAATCGGGGCGATTCTTTTGCTATGGTTTCTCAAACTTATTAAGAATCGGGGCGATTCTTTTGCTCCATTTACTTTATCGCCAGGATAACGATTTCGTTTTCGTTTAAAGAAGATTTTTTACGTTGGGCGCCATTTTGTGTCGATGTGGGTTAGGATAAACTCTTTCGACACTTAAGCAATTACATTTTTAATAACAATCACACACAAAATATATACAATTCGCGTAAAGCGCATAATATATGAATGGAACACACATAGTTCCGGTTATCACAAGAAAACTTCTCTAGGTGCGATACATTTTGTACACTACCGAAACTCTACTTAAACCCGAACAATCATAATTACACAGATTCACTTCACTTCATGTTTGGCAAAATATCTCAAGATATTTTGCCGAGAGTGACAACAGCGCCATCTATATGCTATACAAATAAGGGAAGGCAGTCATTTTGTTACAACCTTTTATTAAAACATCTCTGATGCTTCATCTCTCACCCTTTAAAAAAATAGCAAAAATGTTCCTTAAGCTTTATCAGCTACCTAACTTTTAACCCCTTTATAATGAGAGTCTCCTAAACAAATTTTTTTAGCAAATAGTCTTTTAGTAACACTTTTCAAACATGGAAATCTTTGCTTAATTTAATCACAGATATTTTAGTATTAAATAAGATGAAAATTACTATAAAAATTACTGGTAGTAAAAATGAAGGAATGTGGCACCCTATGTGTCATGTATATATGTAGAAGTTATTGTTGGTAAAATGTTAATATATAGAAGATTTGAATAAGTAGACGTTTGAATAACAACACAAACTTTAATACAATTCTATACAGATAAATTTACTTAACTTAGTCGATAGCTTATTTAAATATATTACATTTCTAACACAAAACCTATGAATTATTTTCCTTCGAATAAGCCACTTAGGCCTAATAATGCCTCCCTTGGCACTGCAAAAGTCGATGCTCGATGAACAACATAATTTTATAGACTGACTCTTTTCCAATCTTTGAATATATCCAAACATGATCTCATGATCGTGAATTTTCATAACTCGTGCTTTGAAACCATGGATAATAAAAATATCAGAGTGTCAGTTAATTTATTGATAATACACGTCATAAAGAAAATAAACGATGCTTAAATTTAAATCTACAAATCGGCCATCCTAACATGATGGCGCCTCGACATCAGTATCTTGGCTTATTATTTTTTTATGCTTAAACAGCTAAATTTTGGAAACTTTTATATATTTTTCTGTCACAAAATTTTGATTACTTGTTCGATACACATACACATATAGTTAATCTATTTGACTTATCCAAGAGTTCAACCCATAGACCATGGTTTCATGTATTCGGCTCCGGTTGACGCCTTTTCTGGACCTTCATGATCTCCTACCTTCTCTACTTCATACCGATCATGATTCTTGGCGGCCGTTATTTCATATGGCCCTAAGTATTTTTCCTGAAGTTTGATAGCATTGCCAAATTGCGTTCTCTTTATGGCGACGATATCTCCTATTTTATATTTTCGTGGCTGTTTTCTTTTCTTATCAAACTGCACCTTGTTTTCTTCTTGTATTTTGAGTATATTTTTCTTTGCTTCTTCTCTCATGGCTTCGTGTTCTTCCATTTTACATTCGGTAAATTCTTCTTCCAAAATCTTCTTAATGTTTTGCATGTCACTATCTTTCATCTTAATTCCTGTCATTAATTCGAATGGACTATACTTGGTGCTTCGTGTTACTGTGCTATTGATAATTCTTTGTAATTTTGGTACATATTTATACCACTTGGATTCGTCATTATATACTTCAGGTTGAATTAAAGCTTTTCCTGTAGATCTTGTTGCGTTATTATTTTTCTCTTCTTTAACATTTTTGTATTATTTTCAATAGGATTATCTTTTATTTTCTGGTCAGAATTGTTTTTGGACTTTTTCTTTCTAACCATTTTTCTTTAGGTCTTTTTCTATTCTTTTTGTGTTTAAAATTATTAGTATCTCCACAAATAGTCATTGAACAGGTATGTGATGTAGCAATCACATTTATTATTTATTTTTTAAATTGTAATGCAGCATTATTATCTCATGTTTTAAACTATTTATTTTCAACGCAAAACATCGTTCAAATCGCTTTTTTTTCTTTCCCTTTTACCGTATGTAACAGAACGTTTTGATTTCAGATTTTCCCCCTCTTCCTGATCTATTTTTAGAACCAGGGTGTGTTGCAAGTGACGTCGACCGCGTCATTTTGGGGTGTGTCTTCGCTTGGCGAATTAGAGCTTCATTCTCTCCTTGTAAAGTTTCGTTTCTCTTTTCTCTGTCTTCATACGATTTAATCATAATACGTAAATTTAATTTAACAAATAGATTTAAATCATTTCTGCATGTAGTTTTGTAAACCCCTTTTATGCAGTATATATATCAATGCAGCCAGTTTTTTAACAGATTTTAAGATTTTAAGATCTGTTCAGATTTTAAGATTTACGAAAGTATGTATTATTTTTGACAATGTGACTTGTCGTTTGAATTTCGGGCCTTGCGCCTAAATTCAAAGAGTGATGTTCTTCAATAGCTATTATCTCAATATCTAAAAGCTTATCTTCGGTCTTTGTTTTTTTTAAGTTAACGCATGTTTGATTTCGGACTTTTTATCATCAAGACCTTCTTTAAAAAATGATTTTAACCAGTAATCATCTTTATCATGGAATTACTTCCAAGTTTTAATAATTCTACGTGGAACGTTCTTCTGATGTGTACGGTGACCTACCTACTCCTAATTGCCTTCCACCTCTCAAGTGAAACAACTAATAAAGAAGATTTTTTATAACTGCTGTCTCTTCAATGTGTCTACTGTATCTCATCATTAAGTAAGAAAGTTATATTTACTAATTCATCCTTCTTTTATTTTTACTGCAACAATCATTTTAAAACTTCGTCACATTTGGTTTCCGTGACAAAAAAGAACATTTCGGCGTTGTTGCTTTTTGATTACAACGTAATGCCTTAAAAAATAACTTAATGACTGTATTTTTTCGCCGTATTTTTGACGATTGATGCATTCTTTTTAAAGAAAATTTTTGTTCTCAAATAGAACTGCTTTTTTTAAATGGAATTCTGAAAATGTTTTAGCATTATAATTGCTGTTATTCTTTTTTGCAATGTTTTCTGTTCTTATAAAAAGAAAACGTAATCTTTTTCAATCTTAGAAGAAATTCTGTTCCTGAAAATTATTCCTAACTGAATTTTCTTTTGCATAAAATTTTGGAGATTTGTTACTTTTATAGAAAAATACTGACGTAAATTCAAACAAATTGATTTAATATTATTCTTTTTTAATATGGAATTTTAAGAAAATTATAATATTCTGTTGTTCTCAGATGAAACATTTTGCTTTTTAACGGCTGAAGATCGATCAAACGTCGTAATGAAATTTTTGTTCTCAAGTTTTATTTGCAATACTTATTCCATGATTTTAAATTTTTGAGCATAGTATAATTAAAAAAAAAAAAATTCCGTTACTGGTTTTCATTTTGAGATATGTCTTGACAAAATTATTGCTGTTTTTAAATTTTTGAAGAATGAAATATTATTTTAAAAATCAAGAAATTTATTTATTTATTCTCTAATTTATTTATTCTTATGGTGCATTACAAGATATTTATCATAGAAAATCTTTAATGAATTTTGAAATTCTGAAATGAATTCTAAAAATTGTTCTCAGATTTTAAGAACAAATTTATTTAACAAGAGGCTATGGTTTTTATACTTATTCTCATATTGGTTTTTTAAATTTTATTTTATGGCACTAATATATTGAAGTAAAATATTTAATGAATTTGAAGATATATTATGAAAATTAAGATATTTATTGAAGCAAATTATTTTTTTCCCCTTGGAATCTGTGATAATTATTGAAGTTTAAATTATTTTACTGAAGTTGTTCTTATCTATTACTTGCAAAGAAGTTGAAGTTCTTCATGAATTCGTAGCTGTATATATCCTGCATAATTTTTTGAAGTCTTCTCTGCTTTTAAATATATCAATTTATAATTTTTGTTCCAAAAATACCTTCAATAACTTTTTATAAAAAATATATCTAACTTGCTTGTACCACCTTCCACTTTTATTCTCAAGATATTTTTGTCATCTAGTGCACGATTTGACTGCTAATACCGAATTTGGTGTTTGGTGAGTGCAGTGTTCTTTTACTAAGTTAAATTTCAAGAACTCTGTTTGCTTTCTACAAACTGTTCTCATCGTAACTCTCAGTGCTTCAATTTTCCAGAATTATGTAGCTTCATCAAAATTTAATGACATATTTTTTTTGCTTAAAGAAGAAATTAAAAAAATTCATTCTCCTGTATCATCCTCATGACTGAAATTGATGTCTGATTTAAAATGACAATAGTTTTACTCATCTTTCTTATTCACATTTGCTTACCTGCTGAAGTTGCCTTCAAGAGTGTTGTTATTAATCCATTTTTTGAAACGCTTCTCTGGTGTATGGAAATGTTGTTCTGAAAGTACTGAAAATATTCTAATACATACCTGCAAAAAAAAATTCTGTTCCTCATTTACAGCAACCAATAAAGATTTGTGCTCCATTTTCGGCTTTGATGTTCCTGGTGAGTTCTCAGTGATTTATGTAGTAAAATATCCATATTTTTTTCTGATCTTCTCCAGTGTGTTTTTGAAGTTCGTTTTGAAGCTAAATCAGTATACATATTATTTTTTCATAAACAATAGAATTTTCCTAGTCAACGTTTACTTGTGAGCGGAAAATTTTCATCCTTACGTAGGGGTAAGCGGCAAAGTTTCATCCTCGCATTGGAAATGCTTGACTTCTACATTATACCATATTCTACAAATATTTATAAAATTTACTGTTATTTGAATTACAGAAAATGTTTAAGCTCAAGAATGTTTGTTTATTTGCTTATTTCTGAAGATTTTTATATGTCAATTATTATTATAGTGCCTTTTCCTTATTTCATAACCCAATTGCTTCAAAATTCTTTAATCTGCCATATGCCTCACTTTTTTAATTTATGCAAGAAAATTATTTTAAATTGATTATGAAGATATATTTTTTTTAAATGAAGAAAATTTTTAGTTGCACCTTTTATACGAAGAAAAGCACAAGTTCTTAGTGAAAATATTTACCAGCGCATCTTTTTTTTGAAGTGTTCGTCAGTGAATCTTCTACAATTCTCTAAGAATCATAATTAAAAAGTGCTTCTTCACTACCGATTTTGACTACCGAGCTTGTCCTCTACTCATCATGGTGTATGTGTTTATATCATCCTTAAGTGCAGTGTTACTCCTAAATGTACCACCATGGATTGTCTTCTTTTTGCCAGCAGTGTCTACCGATTTTTCCTTCAAAGTATATTTATTCACCATATTCTGCTAAATATTCATAATTGGTGATGTGTTGTTGTGCTAACTGTGCCTTTTTTTTTCAACAAAATAGAAGTGTTTGAATAGTTCACAATACTATTCATATCCAACCATTTGTGGTTTATACCAAGAGCTTCTTTACATCTGTAAAATACATCATTTTTTTTCTATGCTGATTATTTGATTATCTCTTGCACAAGATCTCAGAGGTCTCTTATGCGCATTGGAGTCTGCTGTATTTTTGTGTTTTGTATAAATGTGTTTACAGAGTTCCTGAATGTGTCCATCATCCCCTGATCAAGGTATCATGAAGGATTGTCTGTTTACTCTACAATATTTTTTAAAATTTTGCAGCTCTTTAATTTCAACTGTTGTTTAAAGTTAACTTAAAATATTTTTTTAATGGCATAGAAACTTAAATTTAAATTTTACTATTAAATTATTGAAGGAATTAAACTAAATATTTTTATGGTACACTTGCTTGGTAATTTAAAATTTTTCCTGATTATGACAATTTTTTTAACTATTATGATTAATGAAATTCAAGTCCTAGGTTGTCAGAATATAAAAGTAAAATATTCTCGACTTTCTCATTGCAGTTTATTTTTATAAATATGCGGAAATTGATTAGTAGAAATGATTTATTTATTCATTTTGAATGTTTCAATATGTGAGGAAATTGATTAGTAGAAATGACTTGTTCATTTTGAATGTTTCAATATTTATGAGAAAATTGATTAGTAGAAATGACTTGTTCATTTTGAATGTTTCAATATGAGGAAATTGATTAGTAGAAATGACTTGTTCATTTTGAATGTTTCAATATGTGAGGAAATTGATTAGTAGAAATGACTTGCTCATTTTGAATGTTTCAATATTATGAAAAAATTGATTAGTAGAAATGATTTTTCATTTCGAATGTTTCAATTTTATGATTTATTTTCCTAGGCAGTCAGAATATTTAGAGAGGGTACTTCTGACTTTATGTTGCTTTACTTTTGCAACTTTATAAATTTTGATTCATAAGTGTACCTTATTTATCTTATTGAATTCAAAAATTTTTTTTGTGGTCTCTTTTGGCTAAAAATTTATTTAGCTTTTGGATTTATTATTAATTTTAAAATGTTATAAAAGAGTAATATTTTAATTTATAGAGATCATTTTACACAGGAAGGTGCCTTTCTTTGCCTGTGATTGCAATGGGGCTTATTATTATTATTGTATACTATCATGTTATGTATACTATTGAAATTTGAATGTACTACTTGATGTATATTCTTTTTCTTTCTCTTTAGGTCACTGTACATGTACATTCCCTAAATGTGCAAATGCACTTAAAATTTTTATTATGACTAACTCAAATTTTATTCTACATTTTTTTTTTGCTCCTTGGCTTTTAAAATTTTGTTTTCCCTTTGTTGAAAAAGCTCTTTCAAGATTTACCTTTTTCACCTTTTGGTCATCCAAAATTTTGTTCGGCAAATGGGGGTAATGTGATGTAGCAATCACATTTATTATTTATTTTTTAAATTGTAATGCAGCATTATTATCTCATGTTTTAAACTATTTATTTTCAACGCAAAACATCGTTCAAATCGCTTTTTTTTCTTTCCCTTTTACCGTATGTAACAGAACGTTTTGATTTCAGATTTTCCCCCTCTTCCTGATCTATTTTTAGAACCAGGGTGTGTTGCAAGTGACGTCGACCGCGTCATTTTGGGGTGTGTCTTCGCTTGGCGAATTAGAGCTTCATTCTCTCCTTGTAAAGTTTCGTTTCTCTTTTCTCTGTCTTCATACGATTTAATCATAATACGTAAATTTAATTTAACAAATAGATTTAAATCATTTCTGCATGTAGTTTTGTAAACCCCTTTTATGCAGTATATATATCAATGCAGCCAGTTTTTTAACAGATTTTAAGATTTTAAGATCTGTTCAGATTTTAAGATTTACGAAAGTATGTATTATTTTTGACAATGTGACTTGTCGTTTGAATTTCGGGCCTTGCGCCTAAATTCAAAGAGTGATGTTCTTCAATAGCTATTATCTCAATATCTAAAAGCTTATCTTCGGTCTTTGTTTTTTTTAAGTTAACGCATGTTTGATTTCGGACTTTTTATCATCAAGACCTTCTTTAAAAAATTATTTTAACCAGTAATCATCTTTATCATGGAATTACTTCCAAGTTTTAATAATTCTACGTGGAACGTTCTTCTGATGTGTACGGTGACCTACCTACTCCTAATTGCCTTCCACCTCTCAAGTGAAACAACTAATAAAGAAGATTTTTTATAACTGCTGTCTCTTCAATGTGTCTACTGTTGTCATTTAAGTAAGACTATTCCTTTTATTTTTATTGCAAGTCAACCTTATCATCTTAGCTATACGATCACTCAATTTATCTTATTCACGGCAACTTTTTAAATTACTTCGTCACAAGGTATTATTTTCTATTTTCTTCTCAGTGTCTTTACTTTCGGATCTCTTCTGTCCAGTGATGACGAATTTCTTATCACTTTCTTTTTCCTTACTCGGGATCACAGGCACCGCAAAATCTGAGGCGCTGATAATGTCATCTGATAATGTCATTATCTAAATATTGTCGTACTTGTTTATTAATGATTTCCTGCTCAACTGGACAGAATCTCTTTGGACGTTCGCAGATAGGTTTTTTATCTGCTAGTAGTATTTTCGTGTTTAATCCTGTATCTTTTGTTTTGTTCGGTTTGCAGGATTTTATTAATTCTCGTATTTTTTTCTCTGTTAGCTAAATTTGTAGTATGAGTCAAATCCATTCTGCCATTTTCGCCGTCGATATTATCCATATCTTTCCAATCTCTAGTATTGTTGTTTAGACTTAATGTGGCTACTTCATCTGTTTTGGAAAGGACTTTGTTAATTTTAATGTATCCTACTCGTACTGTATTGTCGTTTATTATTTTAACAACATCTTCCTCTACTTTTAACGTCAAGCCTTCGATTGCTTTTCTCGCTATTATTAAATCACAGTCAGTTTCTTGTACAACTTAAAATTTATCTTGTATTTCTATGCCATCTACATAAACTTTATGGAAGAAAACACCCGTTGGTTTAATTTCTTTTCCACCTATGCCCGATATCGATATGTTGTCGCTGGTTAATTTTGGCGCGTTTATTGCAGTATGATATCCCCGGGCGCAGAATCGGCGCAACGCTGCGACGAACGTCGCAGACTCTTGATAAGGTCTGCAGACTTTTTTTCAACTGTTAAACTTTAGAAAGAAAAAAGTTTGTTAGAAATTGTTTTCCATGTGCCATAATAATATGATCCACGCCTCAAGCGATTGACGAAGCTCCGATTCCCTTTAAATTATAAATAATTCACGGAGAAAACTCTAGACACGCGATCGTGAAACGCCCATTATTAAATGAGTCAATCCTCGTAGTGGTGATTTCTTTAGAAATTAAAAAAAAAAAAAATCGGTCATTATTTCGAAAATTCGGATGTAAATATCACTAATTTCGACAAATGTTCGCCGAAAAAACAATTTCGTCAATCGTTTGCGGTTAAAATAGCCAATTTCGTCAAAGGATCACGAAAAAAACGTGAATTTCGTCAGAAGATCGCAAAGAAAAAACGAAATTTCGTCATAAGATCAAGAAGGAAACGTCAATTTCGTCAAAAGGCTGCAGAAAAATAGCAACTTTCGTCAAAGGCTGGCGGAAAAATGCGGCTTCTGTCAAATGATTGCGGAAAAAATACGAACTTCGTCAAAGGGCTACGGAAAAATAACAACTTTCGTCAAACGATTGCAGAAAAGCGCAAATTTCATCAAAGGATCGCGGAAAAAACACTAATTTCGTCCAAAGAATGCGGATTTTATCGAAGGATCGCTAAAAAATGAGATTTTCGTTAAAAGATCCTGGAAAATAGGCGAATTTCGTCAAAAGATCGCGAAAATTTTGTCACAATATCGAAAAAAAAGCCCATTTCGTCAAACGGCTGCGGAAAAATAGCAACTTTCCACAAAGGATGGTGGGAAAACGCGAGTTTCGTCAAATGATCCGGAAAAAACTTTAATTTTGACAAATGATCGCGGAAAAAGTACAAATTCTGTCAAAGGATTGCGGAAGAAACGCGAATTTCGCGCAAAGATCGCTAAAAAACGCGGATTTCGCTAAAAGATTGCAAAAAAACACGTATATCGTCAAAAGATCGCGGAGAAAACGTGAATTTTTTTCAAAGGATCGGCGGAAAAACCGCAAATTTCGTCAAAAGATCCCGAATAAAAGCGAACACCATCGAAAGATCGCGAACATCGTCGAAAGATCGCGAAAAAATCGCGAACATCGTCGAAAGATCGCGAAAAAATCGCGAACATCATCGAAAGATCGCGAACATCGTCGAAAGATCGCGATAAAAAAGGCGAACATCGTCAAAAGATCGCGATAAAAAAGACGGACATCGTCGAAAGGTCGTAAAAAAAACGCGAATATCGTCGAAAGATCGCGAGAAAACGAGCATTTCGTCAAAGGATCGAGGAAAAAAAGGTGAATTCCGTCAAAGGATCGCGGAAAAATTTGCTGCAACTTGATGTTTTCACAAGATTTTTTTACAGCTGAGTGGCAGGTTAAATATTAGCTATGTTTTGAGTGAAATCATGTTAAATTTTGAATTGTACAACTAGCTAAGATTGCTAAATAAAACATTGCATTAGAATTACTTACAGTAGTTGCATGAATTACTCAAATTTGATTTTCTAAGAATTTCAATCTGCTCCAATAACAGCTTTTATTGTTAAAATATTAGATTTTTGCTGCTATAAAAATGGATTTTACTGCTACAAAATTAGATTTTTGCTGCTTCAAAGTGGCTTTAGTGCACTTTCGTCCCCGTATTATCACATCTATTCATAATTTTTGATATTATCACATTATATCAATCTTTTCAAAAATTTTAGAAATTGGTGTTCATATGTTATTTTTACTGTTATTCTGTTTTCTAACTTCACAGAAATTTTGACAAATTTTATGAAAGATTTTTCAGATAGTGGTGTTAAAAATTTTGAGGACAAAGGTAAATTATTTAAAAAAGTACTTTCCTTTTATGTTAATCACAAATACTGGGGGGGGGGGGAGGTGTTGAGGGGATGAAGGATAGGAAAGAGGGCGTTTGTCCTTAAGTTCTGCAGACTGTTTTTAAAGTCTCTACTTGTGTTGCAGACTGCAGAAAAAAATTCTGCTGCTGGGATGATATCTTGAATTGGCGATTGAAATATCACTCCCTGTATCAATTATTATGTTTGTCTTTATTCCTTGAATATCCAGGATTCTTCCTTTCTTACCATTTAACGTGCCCATATTAACTACTTTTCTTTGCGTGTTGTGGCTCCAATCTTGGTATTTCGTTTCTCGCCAATTTTAATTACGTTGCGGGTTATAATTTGAATTATTTTGTTGTGTTTTACTTCCCATGGTACAATTTTTACTCACGTGATCAGGTCTGCCACAATTATAACATATTATATGTGCTTCGTTTCTTCCATGGTTCACATTGTGCCTATTGTCAACTTGGCGTCTTTTCGAATTGGTGTAGTCAGCCACTCTCAATCGTTTATCCTCAAAACTCCCACTTGTATTCCTTATAGCTTGTTTATTGCAAACCCTTCGTGCCATTTCGTAAATATCTAATTTGTTTACTAAGTCGTCTATCTTTTTTATTACTAACAATTCCTCTGCAAAATGTGTCTTTGTTTCCGCAGGTAAATTATGCCTAATTTGATTAACTACAATTAATTCAGATAATTCCTCAAAGCTATCTATTTCAAGGCCGTCGGTCCATTGTTTGAAATATACCTTGATCTCATAAGCGAAATCGCGCTAATTTGCCGATGGCTCTTTTTTGAGTGAGAAAAATTTCAGCCTAAACTCTTCTGTCGATAGTTTGTACCGTTTTAAAAGAATACTTTTTATGTAATCATAATCATGCATTTCGGATACACTCTCCCTAGTTATTATGTTAATAGCATCTAATGGCATTAGGTTAATTAAATAGTTGACCCACTCTTTTTTATCAATGCCTGTCTACGACATTTGTCTTTCATACATAGCCAAATATAAACTAATATCATTCGCACTATCATATTTTGTTAATAATCTGAGCAATTCATATTGCTTACCTGTATTTGTTCTTGGGCTCATATCGACGTGTTGTCTTGAATTTTCCTGTAGTTGAATTTTCTTAATTTCAAACTCTCTTTCGCGATCTTTTTCTTCCAATTCCATTCTCCATCTTCTCTCCTCTATTTCCATCTTCAGTTTCTTTTCTTCAATCTCTGCTTGTGCCTGTAGTTTCTTTTCTTCAAGCTCAGCTTTTTCTTTTCGAACCTTCTCTTCCATCTCAGCTTTTTCTTTTCTAACTTTCTCTTCAATCTCAGCTTTTTCTTTTCTAGCTGTCATAATTACTTCTAAGCGGCCCTTTATAAAATCTTCGTTGAAATCCTCCCAGCTTTTAATTAGTTTTATTAGTATAGGGATCGTCGTTTTTTCTGCTGGTTGAATTCCACATTCCTCGCAGAGATCTATTAGATCAATTCTTTTAGCTTTATTTAAGGATACCATGTTTTTCAAACTTGTACTTGGATAAATATGACTACGGTTTTTACACACTTGCCTTGTTCATTCACAATCCATCTTTTGACATTGGCGATTGACAACAATTTCTCTTTGATTAATATTTTACTATCTATTCCACTAATAGTTGCTTAACATCCCGGCACCGAGCCCCCAAATTTGTAGAAGTTATTGTTGGTAAAATGTTAATATATAGAAGATTTGAATAAGTAGACGTTTGAATAACAACACAAACTTTAATACAATTCTATACAGATAAATTTACTTAACTTAGTCGATAGCTTATTTAAATATATTGCATTTCTAACACAAAACCTATGAATTATTTTCTTTCGAATAAGCCACTTAGGCCTAATAATGCCTCCCTTGGCACTGCAAAAGTCGATGCTCGATGAGCAACATAATTTTATAGACTGACTCTTTTCCAATCTTTGAATATATCTAAACATGATCTCATGATCGTGAATTTTCATAACTCATGCTTTGAAACCATGGATAATAAAAATATCAGAGCGTCAGTTAATTTATTGATAATGCACGTCATAAAGAAAATAAAGAATGCTTAAATTTAAATCCTACATATATAACACTTGCTGTGAAGAGATTAAAGAATGTTGATGTCTTTGATATTCAAGATGTATAAAAGTAACATTTGCCTTAAAAATATCTAATAACTTAAAGTAATGATGATCACAGGAGTTAATGCACACCTAAGAAATTGGGAATTTTTAAATACTTCCACTTTTCTTGGTATTACTTGGTTATCCCATTGCCCAATTTCGCCAAATTATACAAATGGAAAGAATGTTGCCATTCGAAAATTTTAAGATAGTGAAATTAATGAATTTAAACTTTAAAAAATCACTAAAGAATATGGTTACTTTAATGATGTTCACTTATGGCATGACGACATACCAAATATAAAATTTTATTTATTTAGATGATTTCGGACAAAAAAATATTAATAGTTTAAGTATTTAAATGTAGAATTATTAAATTAAACCATAAACAAACGGATATTTTTAAATATTGTATTTGAGAATAAAATATAAGTATTTTAAATGTAATAATTGAATTTATTAAAGAACATAATAAATATCAATGATAACGGAAAATTGTAAGGAACCTAATGTTCTTTATTTAGTCAAAAAATGTAGACGGATATAACTATAAAATGTATGTAAACATTAGATATAGGCTTGAAGCCAAAAAAAAAAAAAAAAAAAAAAAAAAAAAAAAAAAAAAAAAAAAAAAAAAAATTGCAGTAATTTTAAATAACGAAAGAACAAATAAATTAGTAAAACACTAATAAAAAATACAAATAAAACGTCTTATTAAAAAGATTTCATGACATAACAAACACGTATAACATGTTTAACGTCAAGTGAATATGCAATTTGCACTCATCCATTATTGGCATTTAATCTTACAGTTTGGTGACAGTTTTTTGGTCGACAGGATAATCAAGTAGTACCCTTTTCTCTTATATGGTTATGCATCTTACTGTTATATTGTGTAATTAATAGTAAATTTAACAGAAAAAAATGTCTATCTATCTATACATATATACAGTGGAACCCCGATTTAACAGCATTCACGGGACTGTTCAAAAACGTCGTTAAAAGCAATAAAATGTTAAATAGGGGTTATAAGAAAAACACCATGTATGTTATTTAAAACATCGCCGAAGTGTTAAAATTAAGTTTGAATTAATTTAATGAAATATAAAATAAAGCATTTGTATGTAACTAACACATTTTGTTACTTTAATAAGAAATCAAAACTTGCATTATTTTGCCGTAAAAAAAATCCGAAATTTTGGTTTGAATGTTTGTTTTAGATTGCAAAATGCATAAGGGAGTCTCAAGTATTAAAATTGCATCCAATTCTTTTTCTTGAGCTTCATGTCCTTGAAAAACCTCTTAGTTTTTGCAAAATAGCTTGGGCTTCATTGAAAGATGCCATTGATTCAACAATTCCACGGCCTTTTTAATCAATGCTTTCATCCAAAGACGGTTCCATCAATTCGGCAATCGACAATGCTTTTGTTTCACAAGTCAGTACTTCGGTAACACATTCTGCATATTCAATGAAATTCCTATCAAGTCCCACTGAATCAAACTCAGTGGAATTGTTATTCCAGAGCACTGGAACAATTTGGTGGAAAAATTCTAGGTGCACATTTTTCACTGTTACATTCCTGTGAGCTGTGCAATGATCTACAAACAAGATTATTTAACTGTTCTCCAATTGCATTTTCTCATCCAGTTGCCGCAAATAATCTTTAAAAATAACTTCGTGATCCAGGATTTTATATTAGCTTTGTAACTTGTGGGAAAAGCTTTAATGTTTTTAAAACAACGGTTTTTTAGCTTGTCCAATAACAAGCGGAGCTAGTATTTCGCTACCATCAGTATTACAGAACAGTAAAACAGTTAGATGTTCTTTTGATATCTTTCCTCCGTTACATGATTCTCCTTTTACTGTGTATTCTTATATTTAAGGAGATTTAAAAATAAGTCTGCGTCATTAAAAATATTCTGTGGAGTATTATTTTCTAACAGAGATGGTTGTGCATCCCTTTTCCAGTCATCAACAGTGGCTTGATTGACGCTTGCGGTTTCACCACACACTGAACTGTATGCCACTTTGCGCCTCTTTTTGAATCTGTCAGTCCACCCATTTGATGCAGAAAATCCTGTTATGTCTAATTTAAGAGAAGTTTCCATAGTTTTCTCTCTTAATATTGTTCCATTAATAAGAAAAATACCAGAGTGTCCTTGGAGCCATTCAATTAAGATTTTTTCCAGTTCAGCATATGAAGAACCTTTTAAGGTTTTAATCTTTTTGTAGCATTTCCTATTGAACTGATTTTATTTCAATGGCATTTTGTTGGCCTAAATTTGTTTTAAGTGTAGATGTTGCATCTCCAGGGGATTTCGCCAATTCTGCTTCAATCCCTGAAAAATGCTTCGGTTTTTCGATAATGCTGGCCTTATCAGCAATGGAGAATCACTTCTGTTTTGCAGTTATTTCTCGCTGAATGAAAACTAATAAAGTTTTTTAATGTTATCCTTCAGTTCAGTTTCTATTGGAAACCTAACACTCCTGTAATCTAGCAAAAAAAAAAAAAAAAATTATTATTTGTTCTTCTAGTTTTTATGCAGAAGTAATTTTGAATGCAGCAAGCAAACTGCAGGTTTGTTTGTCTTCCAAAAATGGAAGAATTAAACTATTACAGTGAACATCTTCTAATCCGGCATGTTCGGGACTTGAAGCCAGAATTGAAATTTTCTGGATTACAGGATGCATGTCGAAAAAAAAAGTGTAGAAGTTAGAATTAAACAAACAATGCTGTAAAACATGTCTTTAAACAGCTTGAATAGAATAAAATAAATACTACATAATGTAAAGCAGAACATATGTACATGATTATAAAATGAAATCGGGCACTGTAGGCCTACACAATTAGGTCTACTCATAGAAGCCATCTTGAACAAATCTCGAATATCAGTTTGTTTTGTAGTAGTATTTTCTCTTCTTTTTTTAAGAATTCATTTCGTATGATATGGAGTTTCATAATTTCCGCATTGTTGAAAGAACTGCTGCGCTCAGAAAACTTGATAAATGTATTCAAGGGATAAGATGTCTTATTCCACCAGATGTTATTTAACTCGTCTATATCATCTTCATCAGCATCAACCCCATCTGTGAAAATTTCCTCTTTCGGCTTATCAAATTTTGCTTCAACCCACTCTTTTATTTCTTTTCGATTCAGTTTTGTCATGGGGTTCTCTAAAGGCAAACAACCTAAGTCTTGATCCATGGATTCTAGTTCATCCTCAACTGTATTGCTTTCCGTAACTTAATATTTTCATCCATTACTTCAGGCCAAAGTTTATGCCATGACTTTTTCAAAGTTTCCTGTTTTATTTCACCCCAAGCCAAAGTAGTAGCAAAGATAGCGTCTTTAATAGAAAACTATCCTTGAAAATCTTTCAAATTAAAATCTGATGCCAATAAATTCTGTAAAAAGTAACATCTGTAGTGTGACTTGAAGTTCTGGATCACCTCTTGAACCATGGATTGAAGCAAGGATGTGACATTGAGATGAAGATAGGCTACTGAAATTTTACTAGACTCTAATTCTTCCTTATCTGTATGAGCTTTATAGTTCCCACAGTTGTCTAAAAACAAAATAACCTTAGTGTCTTCCGACATTTAAAAAAAATTGTTTAACAGCTAGCACAATGTCTTTGAAGAACCAGTTTTTTAACAACTCTTCATTGATCCAGGCACTTGATTATGCTCCATAAGTCACAGGCAAGCATTTCACACCTTTTAAGCCCTAGTATTCTTTGACTTACATATCACAAAAGCTTTTAATTTGTGATCACCAGATTAATTGGAGCACAGCAGTACTGTTAACCGACCTTTATTTTACTTAAAAACTTTACACTTTTCTGATCCTCATCAGCAATTTTAGAATTTGGTTGACAATGCCACAGAAGGCCGCTCTCGTCTGCATAATAGATTTGACAAGCTATAAGTTCATTTTCAGAAACAGTAGACTTGAATTTAACTTTGAACTCTTCACCACCTACAACATTGGAAGATTTCTGCTCGCCAGAAATATCTAATTTTTTGATACCATGACGAGTCTTAAAGTTCCTCCGCCAGCCTTCAGAAAATTTGCAATCAGTATCAATGTTCAAATCTCTTTGAAACTGTTTAGCTTCTTCAACAACTTTAGGACCAGTTATAGGTTTACCTTCTGACCTTTTTGCTGAAAACCAGTTGCACAAGACTGAATCTAGTTGCTCTAATTTGGATTTTTTAAAGTTTGCCTATTACTTAGATTTTTTATAGTTTCTGATTCGTTCAAAAACTGTTTCAACTTGTCTTTGTTTTATATCTTAAATTGTTGACGACCCTATGTCATAGTCTTTCATAATGATATTCTACTTACGCCATTTTCAAACTTCATCACGATTTCTAGCTTTTGAGCCAAACGCCAAACTGAGAGTCAGATTTTTTTTTTTTTTTTGAAGACACAACATTAACTTTTGGACCCATGTCACTCACCACTCACTATAAAATTACTCGCAAGCTCTAAAAACACCAAAACACAACACGTGAATGCATGTGACTATCAGTTTGAGCGTCACTGAACAGTGAAACATAAACTAAGATGCAGAGCAAGAGCGAAGAGCAGAAACTTAGCATGAAACGTAAACAAAGACGTTGTGACGACCTTTGACCAAATGGTGCCTTACGCGTATGCCGATATATAATGTCCAGCATGACGTCTATCCCTCGCTTCTTCAATGCTTTGCGATCGATATAAATTTAAATTTTTTTCCGTAAGTCGTGCCAGATTATCCTGCATGCCGGACCTTAGTATGCGGATTAGAGAAAATTTACTGTATTTAATTTGATTTGATTTCGTTGATTATATCTGCTGTATATATATTACTGAGTAGAGAAAGTATTAAAAGTTCTGAAACACACTCTACACCTATAATGTGTAATAAAAGAAAAAACTAAAATCTGTATCAGGTGTAAAAAAAAAAAAAATAAATAAATAAATAAATATTATTATTTGCTAATTTTATATTGCATGAAGTTCTTTTATTTGTATCTTGGAAAATTTAAATATGTTATTTAAAATGTTTAACAAAAAATAATTTGGTAAGTTTTATTTCAGTTCTTAAATTTTTTTTTTTTTTTTTTTTTTAATGTTTAGACCTCATAATTTTACAATATATTTCTCTTGATAAATAAAAATAAGAACGGCTAATCAGTGTATACAATAAATTAAAAAATCTTCAATTAAAATAACATACTACACACAGTAATAAAATACAAATATATTACAAGAGTTTCAAACAATAAAAAACTTGTTCATTATCAGGGAAATATCCAGGAGGAACCAACACGTTATAATATCTACATTACACAATTTTCAAAAACGAATACTGACTTTCTTTAGCGGGAGTTTCCCAAGGTTTATTTTTAAACACGTTAGTAGTGCCATCTGTTAAATAAATCCGATTTAATGTTTATTGAAACGTAATTACAGTTTACAGAAATTCGATCCAAGTGCTTGGCATAATATAGGATACATTAGCATTGCAGACTTGGTTTTTTCTTGTTAATATTTCCAGTGATTCACGAATCTTGGCTTTGTGGGGGTTCATTTGTCAAACAATAATTCCTGTATTGTCAAAATCGATTGATTTTATTTCACCATTGGAACAAAGTTTTGA
Organism: Maratus speciosus; assembly: GCA_963932465.1. Taxonomy (NCBI): domain Eukaryota; kingdom Metazoa; phylum Arthropoda; class Arachnida; order Araneae; family Salticidae; genus Maratus; species Maratus speciosus. The sequence continues at coordinate 20,968,978 of OZ010792.1, read as the reverse complement.
TAGGGTTGTGCTTAGTTTACTATATTTAATATCTCTTACGTTCTTTAAGTCTTTTGCTGAATTTACGTTTAGTCATTCCTATATAATATTTGAGTTCTTTGTTATTTAACTGAAATGGTATTTCATATACTCCAGCATGATTTGCGGGGGGTATGGTGTCCAGTTTCCTACTGATTAATTCCACAATATTAGGTGGGGACGATGCTATGAGTTGGATATTGTATTTCTTGAAGGACTGTCTTAACCTTTCAAAAATAATTGGGATATATGTGATTTTTCTGTAGGTTGGCCTGGTGGCTATGTCTAGTTCTGGATTTGATTTATTGAGTCTTTCGATAATCTTATATATTGTTTTTGGTTGGAAACCGTGATTACTTGCAATCTTGATTACATAGTTAATTTTATCTTTTAGATATTGGTCTGAACAAACTTTAAAAGCTCTATGTATAATGCACTGAGTTTATAAGCCTATGGGGCTACTGCGTCGTTCGGTATAATATGATTGAGTTTTACTTTCTTTCGATATACTTTCCTATTAATTTTATTGTCCTCTTTTATAAGCAGAATATCCAGAAACGGGAGCGTATTATTATTTTCAATTTCCATGGTAAACTGGATGTTATTGTCAATTTTATTTATTTTCTCGAGGAAATCTTTCAGGGCTTCTAATCCATGTTCCCAAACTGCAAATATGTATATTGTATACACTGATTAGCCATTCTTATTTTTATTTATTGTAACACAGTGTTATGAGTCCTTTTAGTAATAACTATTTCTCTTGATAATTACCATTTCGTAAAGCAAGTAAATTCTGGAAAAGTCTATTATTTTAATTAATTTTTTCAATGCCTTGCATCTGTTTTTGTAATTTAGATTTTAAAACAGAATCTTATTTTCGGCATTTCAATTAAGAAACGAATAGCTCACTTGGTAGAGCATCGATCTTGTAAGCTAAGGGTCTTGAAATTTTGCAAAACTTGTAATTATTTTAGCAGAATTTCTTTTTATTAAATAAAGCTATGAAGTATTGCGTGTTGCCCCCCCCCCCCCCTCCCCCCAAATCGCTAAGTTACATCATAAATCTCTTTTAATGTCGTAAAGACATTATATTATCATGGAAGACGGTAGTATTCTGAGTGACGCAGCCTTAAGCCTAAAATCGTATCGTATCATTAAAATCGTATCGTATCGTATCGTTGAATTCGTAGATGGCAGAACTCATATATACAGCTAACTCAACATCAAAGAAAACGCGAAAAGCCGCCTTTTAATAACTCAGCAGATATAGGTCCTATTGTTCTGAATTTTCTAGAACAGTCTTATATCTGCAGTCTAATCATATACTGAAATTTTTACATTTCTACGTGCAGCATATTTTGAGATCTAAATAGCCATTTTTAAAGTGAAAATGTTGGTATGGTATCGAAGAAGTTCCTAATTTGAAAATCTCGAAAACGGTTCTAACGATTTTCTTCAAATTGATCAAATTGATATATAATATAAATCTGATTAATACGAGGTGAATAACACTTTTCTTTTTTCTGGGAAAACTCATTTTATTTTAAAAATCGTTATTTTAAAAAATCGCTTTTTTTTACTTTTCTCGTCTGTAATTGGTGAATAGGTTTGACGTCACTTCGTATGTAGGAGGAGTCTTAATCCATCTGCTGTGGGTATAAAACGAGGTATAAAATCAGAAACAAAATTTGCAAAGTCATTTTAGGTATTCTAAGTTGAGTTAACAATCTGAATGTAGGCAGTAAATCTTTTTTTTTTTTTTTAAATATTAAAATTTTAAATGTTAATTATTATGTGTTTTAAGATATTAAATATATTAAAATGAAATTTCGATTGATATTATCTTTCTCTTTTGTTATGAAGAAATTATTATTCCATATTACTGCTTTTTGTCGAAAAATTATTTAGATTCATTTTTAAAAAAGGAGAAATTTTTTTTTAATTATATGTATTCAATATAATTGTTATTTATAATTTTTTTTTTTCAATTTTCAAAAAAATTATTTTCAATTTCTTGTTTATGAGCGTAGCTCGCAAGATTGAATCTTGTTGAACTGAATCCTAAACCACGTTTGTTTGTTTACTTGTTAACGGGCAGAAATTCGCTATAATGATTTTGTGATTAAATTCGTCGTTTCCTTATCGATTCGTCGGTGCGTAGCGACAGATATTTATTTGGGGGGGGGGGGGGATTAAAAAATTTCCCAACTTGAAACAAACTAATTTTCAACTCCGATGATATGTGCAATGGATGTTCAACTTACTTGATTGCTATTTGAGATCAAAATGAAGGGTAAAGAGACATCGTGTTTTTCTTTTGTAGTATTAGAATAGAATGCTATTTTGAAAGAAAATTTGTGATATTTGCAGATTATGTCTGGCAGGAAACGACCTATTGCTATAACACCAATCGGAAGACACGTGAATAATTTGTTCAGAGCACACGAATAGCTCAAAATGAATCATATTATCCCGAGTAGTTGTTTTGAACTTCTAAAAGTAAAAATTTTCTTCGTGTTCTTTTTGTTTATTTAGTAACTAAAGGCTATAGGTAAATAAGAGATATAATAGCTTTTTTTGAAAAGGTAAGATACTTGTTTTCATTTAATTCTAAAGTTAATATTCTTAAAAAAAAGCTTTAAATAATTTTCTTTTGATTTTTTTTCATATCCTGCTTCAAAGTTCGTTTTTTACAATCATGTTGTCAAAATGTATTTTTGCTAGCAAGGAATATGTAAACAACACTCTCATAGGATTAACATTAACTTGAAGGTTAGGAATCTGCACTAGTCATGAGAAGAAACTGGAATTGCTGACGTTAAACCTATGGGAGCGTACATTTAAAAATTTCTCCCTTGCATATTAATAGTTTTAAATGATTATTTTTTTTGCTTAGAATGGCTGAGATTGAATTCTAACTAGGTTAGTGTTTACTTTTTCGATTTTGGTTGCAGATTTTTTTAAAAAAGTTACTTTCAATTTCACAAATTTGAAAAGAACGCTCCCATAAGTTTAACATGAGCTTGCGAGTATCTTGTTACTTCATATATATACATACATTTTTGTATGAAACTATAAACAATCAATATCTTCATTTGGCACCAATCCCCCCCCCCCCCTCCCCCTGAAGTATGTGCTGGTTAGCATTGTTTTGTTTATAGGGTATGTTTTATTCACTTTTACATAATAATATAAATTTTGCTTGAAATTTCATGAACATTCTATTTTTGGGTGTAATTCTACTTCTGGGCTGCTCTGTCAAGCTTGTCGATAAATGTATAAGTAATTTGGCAAACACATATAATTTTCAGACATGTTACTTTTCCGCGAAAACGCGGAATTCCGCTTTTTCGGCAGTGAATTTTATTATCTCTGGGATCGATGCAAATATGCATTAAAATTTGTTGACATTTTTAATAGAGGGGGGGAGATTAGCGGGAATGGATGTAATACAACAAAAACGCGAGTATGAACCTTGCCAAATTGAGCAAATTTCTTCAACCGATCGCGGGAAAATGCAAATTTCTTCAAAAGATCGCGGGAAAAAATGCGACTTCCACCAAAGGATCGCTGGAAAAACGCGATTTTCATCAAAGGATTGCAGAAAAAAACGTATTTTGCCAAAGGATCTTGTAAAATATGCGAATTTCGGCGAAAGATCGTGCAAAATACTCAAATTTTGGCGAAAGATCGTGTAATAGTGAATTGCTTTGAAAGGTCGTGGAAAAAACGCGAAATTCGTCGAAGGATCGCGAAAAAAGAATGTGAATTTCGTCAAAGAATCGCAAAAAAATGCGATTTTTGTCGGATGATAAAAAAATGGATCTTTGGCGAAAGATCATGGAAAATGCACGATTTTTGGCAAAAGATCGTGGAAAACGTGCTATTTTTGACGAAAGATCGTGGTAAATGCGTGAATTTCTTCGAAATATTGCAGAAAAAAGACGAATTTCTTCGAAAGATTGCAGAAAAACGCGATTTTCGTCAAGTGGTCGGGAAAAACGCTAATTTCGTCAATGTATCGCAGAAAAAGTGCAAATTTCATCTGAACGCTGCGAAAAAATGTGAATTTCGTCAAAATTCTATTAGGCCGTGAAAGTTCAGCTTTTTTTTTTTGCTGAGCCTGTACCATGTCTGAATTTTGGATTGACAACCTTGGCGTAGAAAGTGATTGCATGTCAAATCGGCACCGACTGGCCTAGATACAGAAGACGAATTCTATTTTTTTTCATTATTTACCTGTAAAATTACATAATATTGGATTATACATGAAATTAAAAAGTATTGAATAAACCATAAACAATCCAAGTCTCTTAAAACTGAAGAACATTGTGTTTTCGATAACGGTTACATCGATGAGAAACGTCATCTTTTGCTTTGTTGAAGAACCGGGAGGGGGGGGGGGGGGGATATGACCTTCTAAAGATAAAGAAAGGGTCAGTACTTAAAAAAAATGAGTATGACTTGTAAAAACAGTGAAGTTTGGATGTATAGTACTGTAAATTCTTGTAGTAAAGGATAAATCTAAACCTTAAATGCATTTTTTGGAAAAGTTATTTTCGGTAAAAATTCCATATGCAAAACATGATTTCTCAAAAAGTTATTGGAATATCATTATGAAATTTAAAGTAGGTATAAATTTAGAAGAAATATTTTTTGTCTTATGGGTGTTTTTGTGGAATGATATGAATGACATGGCGTAGAAAGTGATCGTGTACCAAATCTCCATAGCAGAAACTGTGCAGCACGGCAGCAGTGCTGCAGATTATTTTAGACCTTGCAGATCAATCTACCAGCTTAAAAATAAATATTGAGCTTAAAAAAAAATCACAAATTTACTTTGTTTTAGGAGTTATTGTGTTTGTTATTAATTTTCTTTGTAAAATGTAAATTTTGCTTATTTTATGGGTTACAGTGAGCATTTATTATAGTAGCTTGGTTCAGTATTGTTGGGTCGCAGATAAGTTTTGGTTTGCTGCAGATTGATACTGAAAATTCTGCTTCTGGGTGCCAAATCATCACTGACTAGCCTAGATACAGAAGACGAGCTCTGTTTTTTTATTATTTACCTGTAAAATTGTATAATATTGAATTATACATGAAATTAAAAGGTATTGAATAAGCCACAAACAATCCAAGTCACTTAAAACTGAAGAATAGGGTGTTTGTGATAACGGTCGCATCTTTGATGTGAAATGTCATGCTTTGCTTTGTTAAAAAACTTGGGGGGGGGGGACAAAATATGGCCTTCTAGATATTAAAAAAGGGTCAGTACTTTTAAAGAAATGAGTGACTTATAAAAACAGTGAAGTTTAAATGTATAATTACTGAAATTCTTGTAGTAAAACAAAAATCTAAACTTTAAATCCATTTTTTGGATAATGTAATTTTCGGTGAAAATTCCATACGCAAAACATTATTCCTCAGAAAATTATTGGAATGTCACTATGAAATTTAAAATATGTTGTTTACACTATTGTGAAGGCAATGAACTAAAGATTTAAATTTAAAATAAATATTTTTTGTTTTATGGATGTTTTTGTGGAATGACATTGATGAATTTTATGAAAATTAACATGTAAACAAGTGCAATATGCTATAAGTTTTGAAACATTTAAAACGTTTCTTAGATTTTAGTTCATTGCCTTCACCAATGTCATAAATATGAAATGTACAAAGGAAACTAACATACAGTAAAATTTTCGGTACTTTTTGGTTAGCCGGGCGCCAGTGTTATAAATACATGGATATACATACATATATATGTATATATACATATTGTATATATGCACATATATGCATGTGTATGCACATATTTGTATATGTATATAGATGTATATATATACATATCCATGTATATATAACACTGGCACCCGGCTAACCGAAAAGTACCAAATTTTCTTTAGAGCATTTTGGGCCAAATTTCACTAAATTCTACTATAAATTCCTCCATTAACCAAAATTTTATCAATGAAGGAAATATTTTTTGCTTTTTTTCACATTTTCTAGTCATAATCTTAATAAAAATACGTTTAAAAAATAATTAAATAGCTCAATTGCTCTGTACATAGTCAGACACCTGAAATGTTGGATAAAAAAGTGTCTGTTAGATAAGTTATTTCTATTATGTTTATGACCAGGGATGGAGAATTTCTAGAAAATCTTACCAGCCAAGGATTTATTTCAACAGCCAGTTAAATGCAATGTACGGTTAAAAAAATTTTTGACAAAATTACGCAACTCAAAATAGTTGGTTACTATTACTGTCAGAGACCTGGGGCTGGAACCGGAGCTGTATTTTCCCTGGAGCTAGAGCTCTAAAATTTACTCTGCTCCAGGGCTCCTTTAGTTTATTATTATTTTTTTTTAATCTTTTTTTTCAGTCTTTTAAATGTCCAGGTTTAAAATATTTTAATTACATCATTATTCAGTATTTTAATTATATCATTTTTTAAGGTTTTTTTTAAAATTAAAGATGTAAAACTTCTCACAAAAATATGGTAACACTACTTCACTTCTACTTGAGCTAAGTGGCAACACTATTTGAAAACAAATATGACTGCCTGTTGTTTACACGTACAATTTTGGTTGTTTGAAAAGCATAGAAGAAATTTAAGATTTTTGTGTTTAAAATTCCACCAAACTTTCTATTTTAAAAGCAAAAGCTAAAAGATGTCATATTTTCTGAACAAGCATTTCAAGTTTGTTGAGAAGAAAAGTGCATTTTGTCAGATCTTTAATGAAGGTAAAGAAAGAAAGAATTTGTAAGCAAAAAATTAAATGCGTAAATCAAAAACTGCAACTCAGAAGTGCGAAGTCGGCGTCGAGTTGGAGCAGTTCCCGGAGTCGGAGCCACAGTATTTTATCTTGGAGCGGAGCTGGAGCATCAAAAATTTTCCGGCTCCAGGTCACTGATTACTGTAATGTATTTTCATATATTTCTTTCCTATAAAATTGAGAGATATAAACAAGAGATGAAAGTTTAATATAAAATAGAATTTTGTACCATGTTTACATTGCAGTAATTAGGAAAGTTGAAAAATATAGCTAACTACATATTAAAAAAAAAAAACGTTTTTGGCATACCTGTATAGTTTGCAGTTTTCAATAACTACCTAAAAATTCACTCATCCTGTTAGAAAATTCACTCGCCAGTGGTAGTAAAATGATGCATTTACCTACCCCTGAGCATGATATTGTTATTTTATTTTGATGTCATAAACACACTTCTCAGACTTATGGCAAATTATTTCACAAGATAATTCACTGATGATCTAGCAACCAATTTTTTGATCATTTGTACCTATTGAACTATGTAAAACCACTACATGAATCGTAATTGTTGTTAGTCCAGACATAATGCCTTAGAATAATCACATATATGGCATTCAAAAATAGGTATAGGTACATTAGCAGAAATTTTACTAAAGGAAATATTCATGTGTATTTTAAAAGAAACTAGAACTTTGTTGAGATATAATTAGTTATTGTTAAAGTTTCATCGGAGCTTGAGAAAAGCATAGGTTTGCATGAAGCCTAACCAAAGAAACAAAGGTCAAGCTCAAATTGTTATTTTTGAGTGCTGGGTACAAAATGTATGAATTTTCTTAAATCACAGTTTATTTCAAGGAAAAATTGTTATTTAGTGAAAATTAACACATCATTTAAATTCATCTATGAACTTAAATGTTAAAATGAGTTTCATTACTTACGTTCCACGTAGTGCAGATAATAGATGTTTGCAGATTATGCATTTTGCGGAGTTCACAGAGTTTACTGTATTTCACTTTATTATAAGCATTCATTATGATTTCTAGTCCATTATTACATTGTTGTTCAAGAAAATTTAAACATTTATATCCCATTTATGTTTATTTCTGCATTTGAATCACTTTCAGCATGGTATTGTGTTATTTTATTTTCATGTCATAAACACACTACTCAGATTTATGTCAAATTATTTCACAAGAAAATTTACTGGCTGTCTAGCATCCAATTTTTTGATCATTTTTACCATTTGAACAGCTGAAAGCGCTACATGGATCATGTTTTTTTTTTATTCCAGACATAATTTCTTGGAATAATCACATATAGCATGCAGAAGTAGGTATAAATACATTAGCAATAATTTTACCGAAGGAAATATTCCTGTGTATTGTAAAATAAACAAAAACTTTGAGATAAAATAAGTTATTGTTGAAGTTTCATTGGTGCTTGAGCAAAGCATAGGTTTGCATTAAGCATAACCAAACAAACGTCAATGCTTAGCTGAAATTATTATTTTCAAATGCACGGTACAAAACTCATCAATTTCAATATATTTCATACAATGTTGAAAAATTTAAGACTTTTTGTGTATGGCAATGCAAGAGTTCAAGCACTTAACAATATAAAGCAGAAATGAAATATCTGTATAGTAACTGTGTGCTTTTCATAGAAACATGTAAAAAGGAAACGTAAAATCTTGAAAACATGGAACGCTTAAATTTACAAATATCGCTTGTTTTACACTTACCGATTGAAATTTTGGCTAAAACGGTTTCAGTTAGATAAATTATTTTTCTATTTTCACGGTTTAAAAAGTTCAAATTTTAAAAGATTTCTTTAACTCGGTTTTAGTTAATGAAATCTTGGAATATGCACACACAAATTGTTTTCATAAATTCTTGTGACACTTTGATTTGTTTTATTTATTTATGGTTGTTTAATAAACCAAAGGTGGATCTTAATGTGAAAAAGTTTTTACATGTATTTTTAAAAAAATAAGAATTTTTCCTATCAATTTCAACATATTTCATACAATGTTGAAAAATTTTAAGACTTTTGGTGTATTACAGCGCAAGAGTTCAAAACATTAAGAATATAAAGCAAAAATGAAATATCTTTATAAAAACTGTCTGCTTTTTCATAGAAACATGTAAAAAGGAAATATAAATTCTTAAAAATATGGAACGCTTAAATTTCCAAATATTGATTGTTTTACACTTAATTATTGAAATGTTGGCTAAAACAGTTTCAGTTAGATAACTTATTTCTATTTGAATCATGTTTATCAGTAACCTATAGTGTTAAATAGTTAAATTTTAAAAGATTTCTTTAACTTGATTTTAGTTAATGAAATCTTGGAATAATGCACACACATTGTTTTCATAAATTCTTGGACACTTTGATTTGTTTTATTTATTTATAGCTGTATAATAAACCTAAGGTGGATCATAATGTGAAAAAGTTTTATTTTATATGTATTTATATATAAAATATATATATATGTCGTCAATTTTAGCATATTTCATACCATGTTGAAAAATGTTAACACTTTTGGTGTATTACAGTGCAAGAGTTCAAAACATTAACAATATAAAGTAAAAATGAAATTCTTTTATAATAACTGTCTGCGTTTTCATAGAAACATGTGAAAAGGAAACATAAAATCTTAACAACATGAACGCTTAAATTTCCAAATATCGCTTATTTTACACTTGATAATTGAAATGTTGGCTAAAACAGTTTCAGTTAGATAAATTATTTCTATTTGTATCATATTTATGAGTAATCTATTGTGTTAAAAAGTTCAAATTTTAAAAGATTTCTTTAACTCGATTTTAGTTAATGAAATCTTGGAATATGCACACACAAATTGTTTTCATAAATTCTTGTGACACTTTTGATTCGTTTTAGATGGAGGATTGTAAAGGTCAATGGAAATCACGACTATGAATTTATTGCATTGGTCTTTAATTTTTTTTGTGGTTTTATCTTTTTATCACTAACGTAAAAAAAGTAATGATATCAATACAAAAACCCTTAACGGGTTAAAAATTTGTGACGCAGCACTTTATCTTTCGCTCTAAGAATTTTAAATTTGGAACTTAAAAATAATGATATCAAATTTTGAGTGACGCAATGCTATTAATTTACCTATACATATATATATCAAAATTTATTCATTGATGCTTTATCATTTACATCTCATAAATTCGAATTATGAATTTTAAAAGATATGATATGAAAATTTAAGTGACGCCTTGATGTTGCTTAAAATGATTAGTTTTAAAATTCAATTTAAATTTTCTTTTGGCTAAATACATTTACACATCTAAACAATACTTTTCATTTTCAAATGCACTGTTGAATATATTACTTTCACTGAATCTATATAATGCACTGAATTGTATTCATTTGAATAAATTGATTTATCTTTTGTGCCACGCTATACAAAAATCAAAAGTAAAATTTATGTAAATAGTTTTTTGGTCATATTATCCATTTGCATACATTTAACTTAGTTTGGATACAATGACGCAAAAAACTATTTACATAAATTTTACTTTTGATTTTTGTATAGCGTGGCGCAAAAGATAAATCAATTTATTCAAATGAATACAATTCAGTGCATTATATAGATTCAGTGAAAGTAATATATTCAACAGTGCATTTGAAAATGAAAAGTATTGTTTAGATGTGTAAATGTATTTAGCCAAAAGAAAATTTAAATTAAATTTTAAAACTAATCGTTTTAAGCAACATCAAGGCATCACTTAAATTTTCATATCATATCTTTTAAAATTCATAATTCGAATTTATGAGATGTAAATGATAAAGCATCAATGAATAAATTTTGATATATATATGTATAGGTAAATTAATAGCATTGCGTCACTCAAAATTTGATATCATTATTTTTAAGTTCCAAATTTAAAATTCTTAGAGCTAAAGATAAAGTGCTGTGTCACAAACTTTTAACCCGTTAAGGGTTTTTGTATTGATATACATACAGGCACGATTTAATTTTCTTTTACATAATAGAAGCAGTTCAATATATGCATAAACAAGTAGTTATGCTTTTGCATATGTGGTTATAACATTTGGCAACAATTGTGCTTTTGAATTGTACCTAGGTAAAGGAAGAACCATTATTTTTTTGTTAAATTTTATTTTACACATTTATATATTTTTATATTTATAAATGTATTTTGTGCTTTTTTAGCTGTTAATGCAACTAAATTAAGTAAAGATGGTTTGCCAAAAGAGCTTATGAGATTTTTAGATGACCCAAAGAAAACTACAATCATTCCAGTTTTAGATGCCATTTCAGAAGCTACACGAACAAGTGAGTATGAAATTACTCATAACTTATAATTATTTTACTTGAGATGCATTTCAGTATACAAGTTTTTTAGTTTCTCTCTATTCCAAAAAAAAGTAACTAACGCTGCCGTTGTAACTGGATTTTTCATGACCAAATGTCTTTCTCAGCTAATAATAAGAAAACTATCATCCTTAAAAATATGAAAATTGGTAGTTTTATAGAGAAATGTTCAATAAGCACCCTGAAGCAGATAGTCTTTTAATCAAAGAATTATTTTAAGAGCTATTTAATGTTGAAATCAGTCGAAATAATTCTGTTTAAAAGTTTTATAGGAACAAAAACGATTCATAGCAATTTAATCATCTGTTGTAAAGACATACTTCATAAGTTTGCAGTATGCAATTATTTTTTCAATTTGACTAATTTTTTTTAGGGACATATTTTTTAATTTTTTCTTAAAAATTTTATTATTTCAATAGAAATTTATTTCATATTTGGAAAAGGTAATTTTTTTTATATACATTGATTCCAAATTATAAAGCAGTGTAAATATTTCCTTTTAATTAAACAATATATTTGTGCATAACTGTTAAAAACAGGAAGAAAACTTAAAAAAAAAATTAAAAAATCACATGTTAAAAGAAATAAAGGGGGGTGGGGATATGTCATAATGTCATGATAAAAAATGTATTTACATGTGAATATTAAAAAGAGAAGTGAGACTAAAATAATAATTAAATTACACATTAGAAGCAGTAAATTATGGGGAAAATTACACCATATTTAAAATGCTCAAATATTAATATTGCCATACAGTTTCAATTTAAAAATATATTTACCTTTCAATGAAAAATCTATTTTTACGTGAATATTAAAGAGAGAAAGAAAACTTTGTTGAAAATTGTTACAATTTCTTTATTAAAAGTTGGTTCATTTTTGTTGTCTAGACATTGTTAGATGAAAAAAATAGTTCTTTCACATTATTTAAGCTAGTTCATATTGCATTTTAAATGTTGCCTTGTCAATGCAAATATTGGTATATTCTTTCTACTGCTGACAGAGTGCGCTGGTGTTGGAATATCAGATTAACTGTCTGATATATCAAGAGTATCCAAAAACAACATGTATTAACTAGCATGCTTTTCTTGCTGTTTCTAAGATATAATTTTGTTATAGATATCAAGATGTTAAAGCATCATTATTAATTGTACAGTATTCTTAAAAAAGTATGTATTATGCACCTACCTTTTAGAAGGTGAAAAGGATTCTTTTATCAAGTTTTTTAGTAAACGAGTATGGTGAGTTAACAGTTTTCCACATTGTCTTTTCGAGTTATAGCAAATTTTTAAAAAATAATAAATGCATGATTGGAACAGGACTAATGTTTTATATCAAGTTTTTAGGATTCCATTGTATTTGGGTAGTGCTTAATAGTTTCCTTAGAAGCTATCATTTATAGGGGCACTGAAAAAAATCTTGCCCATAGTATTGGTTCATACCATCGCTTTTGTAGTCTTGTTTAATGTTCATAAAAAAAGAAAGATATATTTTTTTTATACCCTTACTAACATCATTATCTTTTTACACAAATTTTCCTAAATTTGTATTTAGTTTATTAAACAAAAATAAACATATTGCAGTGTTCAGTTGGTAACATTGATTGATGGAATCTAATAACTTTTTTCTAAACATTAGGGCATGCTGCAAGACAGTTTGTCAAAGAAGATATCATTCCGAGAATTTTACAAATCCTGTTCTCTACAAATAATAGTGCCAATGCATCTAAAAATCCTAATGCAAATACCACTATTTGTAAAATAGGATTAAGGATTTTGGTGCATCTAACTCAGATAAGTATGTTTATTTCTTTGTCATTTATTAGAATTTTTAATGTTAAGAATATATCTTTAAATATTTATATCTATAACTGTATTCCTAGTATTATTTCTGTTATTCTAATGACAATGTTTTGATATAAGCTCAGAGTCAAATTAGACAATGAGAGTCACAGAGCAGCGGGCTCTGGTTGTATGTTAAAATATGTAAGTTATTTATTTATTTATTTTAATTATAATGAGCATGAACTAAATAAATGTTTATGTTGTAAATGTCTTGTTATTTCAGTAATCATCCCAAGGCAACTACCCCATATTTATCATGCATGGAACTTTACAAATATTTTTGAAAAATGTTTTTGTTACATTGTGATCTAAATTTGTGTGACTTTAATTGCATTCTTTTATTATTATTATACTTCAAAACATATAACCTGGGTTATCTTTTGTGGATTCTTCAACAGCAGTATGACCAAACTTAGTTGATGGTTAATCAAATACCTATAGAGAAACAATTTTTTTTATTGTTTCGTTCACATTATGCCATTATTTGCTCAATTCAGAAATACAGTCTCACAAATTTACAATGTCGATTATTGGTTGATTGTTATCGACATCATTTGGTATTTTCTTCAATATTCTTCCGGGATGGTAACATTTGAGATCCTCTGCACCTTCGTCCATTGGTGGCAATTTAGATTTCATATTAGGTAGAAAGAAAGCAAGTCTTATTTTTTTAGTTTTCAATGTTTTTAGGCTTAGCTGGGCAGTTGTCAATAAACATGGCAATTGTACAACATTCTTTAGCCATAAGTTTATTTAAATTAAGAATCCACTTTTCAAAAATATTAGCAGTCATCCAGGAACTTTTATTAAATCCATATTTAATCTCTAAGGCTTTTACACCTTAAAACCTCTGGGATGCTTGCTTTTTCCAATAACTTAGAAGTTTAAGTTTTTCTTTATATGTCATAATAGATGCCACCATAACTGCAATTCTTAGTTTATTGTGTTTTCTCACAAAACGTCTATTGTTTTTAAAAGTTAGTGTTTTAGTGGAAAGACTCTTAAAAAAAAACAAAACAATGCAGTTTCATTGTTTATGTTATCAAGTCTTCCAATATTTTTTTCCAAAACATCTTGTTTCTACGGATCACAGTCACATCTGTGCTTTCTCTTCACATTACCTTTCCTTTATTTTATGAAGTATTTTAAATTTATCCAGCCAGCCATTACTTGCATTGAATTCAACAAGACCTGAGGATTTTGCATATTTGACAGTTTTTTCCTTAATTATTGGTTCAGATAGAGGCACATTTTTATCGTGTACAAATATTCATTTCAAAAACAGCTTCATCCACATCTTTGTACAAGCATGATTTAAATCGTTTTCTACCAGTGCTACAATTAACTAGTACTTCTCTTTGTTTTAAAATTGCTTCACAATTTTGTATAATTGTTAATAAAATGTTTGCAGAGATACCAAAGTTTAATGTCACGTCTTTTTCCTTAATTCCACTATCACCATCCTTAAGCACCTTCACTTTCTCTTTAATACTAAGACACCTTATCTTAGATATTTTTAAAATCACAAAATCTGTTGAAATCTAAAGTTAGGAACTGACACCGTAATACTATTAACTACAATTCTACCATATCGCTTTCTGACGGTTCTGGGAAAAGTATTTTCACCACCACCCTCTTATTGCTTCATTATCCTGTCCCATTTGGTAACAAAGACCAATAGCAAAAGTAAATTAAGCCAACAAAGAACTTAACCCCAAGTAGTGGGGGACTTTCATAGAATGTGTGTAATTTGACGGTTTAGTGATACAGTGAACGGGATTCTCAAAAGTCAAGAATGCAGAAAAAGGTTAAAAAAAGAAGAAAAGACGACTTTCAAGCAATTTCTTCAAATTCTTCTTTAAATCTAAGTTATTTTACTTGTAATTTTTTTCAAAGTTCTGGAAATAAATTCGCTAAATAGAAATTTGTCTAACAGAAGTTCTACTATATTTACAATATAAATACAATGTTAAAGCTTTTTTAAAATATACATATTCAAATCTCAGTTGAAATAGTTTTATGCTAATTATTATTCGGATTTTTGATAACTATTTTATAAATAACATCTAAAACAAATATTTTCAGGAAAGGAACTAACAAAAGAAGAAAAACTTATCATGAAATTATACTTTATTATGCAAATTACTCTGTTTGATATTTAAGTATTTCAGGCAATCTAACCAATACCGTACATTCATTCAAGGTTCAAATATCGAGCATATCAATACCTAGCACTACAGATAATACAACTGAGAAGATAATATGAATGATTGCAGCATAGGCAATACTGTTGACAATAATCAGCACATATTCAAGCTCATGTTGTTGGCCATAATATATCAATATCTTGATATATTGCCCGAGACAGAAGAATTAAAGCACAGGGGATGAGCGATAAATATTATTTAATAATGAATACATTTAATGAAATCTTTGAAACCTAGTTTCAAATACCATAAAAGGTGCTTAAAAATATATTTCGGTCCTTCCTGGACCATTTTCAATTTTCTACTGGTTCAGACTCGCTTTCCGCTGGGCCACTCTTCGGATCCCCCCTCCTCTTCTTCCCATATTCGCATCTTTTCGTAATCATTTCTCTCCAACCTTGCTCCACCAGTGCATGTTCCATGCAGTTGATCGCATTGTTCTCACTCACAATCTCTACGCCCTCTCTCTTTAAGGCATGATTAAAGTTTTCATAATTTGCCAATTTTTTAGTACGCTCAAATTTGATTTCCACCTTTTCCTCCGCATTGAGCCTTGCTAAAGCTGTTGTTAGTCTTCCTTTCTTTATGTCCTCCCTGTGCTCTTTTACATAGGGACATAAAGAGGACATAAAGAAAGGAAGACTAACAACAGCTTTAGCAAGGCTCAATGCAGAGGAAAAGGTGGAAATCGAATTTGAGCGTACTAAAAAATTGGCAAATTATGAAAACTTTAATCATGCCTTAAAGAGAGAGGCCGTGGAGATTGTGAGTGAGAACAATGTGATCAACCGCATGGAACATGTGCTGGTGGAGCAAGGTTGGAGAGAAATGATTACGAAAAGATGTGAATATGGGAAGAAGAGGAGGGGGGATCCGAAGAGTGGCCCAGCGGAAAGCAAGTCTGAACACGTAGAAAATTGAAAATGGTCCAGGAAGGACCGAAATATATTTTTTAAGCACCTTTTATGGTATTTGAAACTAGGTTTCAAAGATTTCATAAAATGTAAATGAAGACTGGTGTTTTGTGATTATCCTATAGTAATAATGAATAGTTGAATTTCCAGTTTGGGAATAGCAATGATAATGAACGTAGCAATAGAAAATGAATGTATTGGGATATTCCTAACTTGGAGATCTTAAAGAAAGAGAGATAATCACTAGAGATAGATTTTTTGTTTTGGATGAGATAGGCCAGTGAATAAATACATGGAACGGATGAAAGAAGGAACTGAAGAAGATATTAGTTTGATGTTTTCGGCATTGTTTTTCCATATTCAAAATTATAGTGTGCATAAAACAATATTATTGTTATTGAGATATAACAGCAAGGTCCGAGTTTAGATATCGTTATTGCGATATTTTAAAAATATTAATATTTGATTGATATATTGATAAATAATTCTGCCTGACTGAGGTACCACTCACTGTATTTTTATCAACTGAAATAATTTTATTTTTTTAAATACAGCCAACTCTGTGAAATCCACAAATGTCTATTATCCACACTACACGTTGGAATGTAAATGGTGAAAATTGAGATTAACAGTTAAGCTCATAAAGTTAAATGTGGTGAGCTTTTTATCAATTTTTCAATGAAATAAAAGTGATTTAAGAAAATTTATATATTTTGTACCCTGCTTTCGAAAATGAAAATTTGTGCTAAATAAAAATGATGACCAATTCAAAGTATAAATTGCTATTTTAAAGAGGCATCAACGTTTGGTTATGCATAATGCAAATGTGAGCTATTCAAATGCAGGAATATATATTTAAATATAAATGGGATATAAATATTTTAATTTCCTTAAGCAATAAAATTTTATTTTGGAGCAAGAAGTAATGAGTATTCATAGACTACAGGAAAAAATTATTGACAACAAACGAAGACTTAATCTACCATTGTGTTGTGTCAATGTTTAAAAAATTGAATAATCAGTAAAATTTAACTGCGTATAATTTAATTTTTCTTTAAATTAACTTAGTTATTAAATATATTAAACACATGTTGCATTATATTACTTTCTTCTATCTTCAATAGAAAAAAGTATTGTAATCGAAATTTTTTTTTTTGACGGATTTACACGTTTTAGGGGTCAGATATCCCAAAAAACATGTTTATAGAAAATGTCTGTCTGTCGCAACTGTACAATCGAAAAGTGTATGAAGTTATGCATAGGATTAAACGAAATTTTTTGTGTTTGTTTTTGGTCATGGCACGAAGGTCCTCCGTGAATTTGGATAAATTTCGCTGGTAGGGTGCGCTATAAATGCTATGTCTGTACGATTTTCATTATTGTACCATCAAAAAGTTTATGAAGTTATGCATATAATTTAACCAAATTTTTTGTGTATGTTTCTGGCTATGGCAAGCAAGTCCTCCCTGAATGTGAAAAAAATCTGCCGAAAGGGGGCGCTGTAATAGCGATGTCTGTGCCATTTTCATTGTTGTACCATCGAAAACTGTATAAAATTATGCATACAATTGAACCAAATTTTTTGTGTATGTGTAAGGCTATGGTCAGTAGATCCTCTCTGAACTTGAAAAAATTCCGCCTGATGATAGCGCTATAATTGCGATGTCTTTGCCATTTTCATTATTGTACCATCGAAAAGTATATGAAGTTATGCATAGAATTAAAGCACATTTTTGTGTATGTTTCTGGCTATGGCAAGCAAGTCCTCCTTGTATTTGAAAAAAAATCTGCCGGAAGGAGGGCGCTGTAATAGCGATATTTGTGCCATTTTCTTTATTGTACCATCGAAAAGTGTATAAAATTATGCATACAATTGAACCAAATTATTTGTGCATTTTTTTGGCTTTGGCCAACAGGTCCTCCTAGAATTTGGAAATATTGTGCGGTAAAGGGGCTCTGTGATAGCGATTTTTGTGTACTTTTCTTGATTTTTCGTAGTTCTATTGTCCATCGGCGGCTCGTGCAGCGGCAGGAACTCGCTTCCTGCTAAGCTGGCTAATCGCAAACAGCTGATAACAACAAAATAAGGAAACACTATTAATTTTAACAAATATCATGGTATAGAGTAACTCGTTTTTACTTCGTTTAATTGACTGAAGCAGAAATTTAAGATGAAAATCAAAGTTGGTATAGTATTGAACTAATAATATTGAAATATTAACATGTGTAACTACTTTTTGAAATATTAAGATGTATAAGATAGAAGAAAGTTTTGGGATTTGCACATCCAACTAGTTTTTCTTTTCCATTGTAATTGTAATTTTTGTGCAGTTGTTCCTAATTTATAGCCAGACAATAAAAAATAAACAAGGGATGATCATCTGCAAAAACTTGGTCACTAAGTGTGCAGATTTCTCAATGTCGACTGTAATTAGAAACTGCGTTTATCCATTTCACAAAATTATTTTTTTTACCTTTCATATTTTTTCAAGGAATAATTTTCTAAATTTAATGAAATTTGTTTTCTAGAGATTGGAAGAGAGAAGCTTTTATCTGCTGGAACAATCCCATCTCTTTTAAATTGGTGTCGATCCCTATTAGGAATTCCTGGAAATCGTTATAACTGCCTAGTTTCTCTTGTTAGTACAGTTGTGCAACGATGCTTGCCAGCTCGACCTTTACCTGTGAGGAAATTGAACAATCCTGTCATTTTTACTTTTGCAGAAGGCTTTTGCTTAAATGAATCTGATAGTTCAGGTAATTTCTTTTTATTTTAGACTTTCTTTTAAATCAGTTAGAAAGCAAAATAATTGCTTTTATATTTTTTAAAATTTAAAATATCTTTTTAATTGTTCTTAAATGGTAAATTGATTATTTTAGTTTGGTGATACCTCAGCTAGCAAGGGGCTCTGTTAATGCATTTTTCAGCTAGCAAAGGTTTTTTTCACTGTTTTTCAGTTTCTGCTAATAACTGTTTTACAGAATAATGTGCTCACTAACAAACTGTAGCTATGTTGCATTTTTATTGATCATGTTATAGTTATCAAAGATTTTGATGATGAATGTAATACCAGAATAAATTCATTAGTGGAAGTGCCACTCTATATTTTCTTGTATGTTGTAAGAAAGTAAATTGAAAAAGTTAACATATTTCTCTAAAATTTGTTATTAATTCTTGTAGCACAAATAAAAATTATTATTTAATGAGTTTTTTGTTTTTCTCCCTTTCAAAATGTACATTTTGATTTTATTCTTTTATACAGCATATTACTATAAATCAGCCAATGTAAAATCTTTCTAGAGTTGTACTTATTGGAATGTTGTTTCTAAAATATATTATAATAAAACAAAAGGTGCATTAATCTTCTTTTGAAATTTAATTTACTACTTCACTCTAATAATTTATTAGACTTGTATTGAACATTTTATTTAGAATAGACAAGACAGTATCAAATTCATTAGACTATTGGATTTCTCACTTTGACAGGATTCCCATCAGAGTATGTCGATTTAAATCAGGTTGATTGAAATTACAACTTAAATCACTCTGACTTTGTTTCTTTTTTTAATCATTGATTTAAAATCAATTTTGAAATTTCATTCTTTTGAATGAGTTGTTTTGCCTTGATTTTGAAATATAATAACATTTATACAACCTGCATGTTATTTAGATCAAATAAACAATAATGGGAAACAAAAATCAAGTGTCTAGGAATGACTCTTTTAGATTCCTAATTGTAGTTATCTGTATCTTTTAAATGTTTTTTATGACGTAATTTTCACCAAAGTTTTGTTTCTCTTTTTAATATTCATGTGAAAATACATTTTTTAATTGAAAGGAAATATTATTATTTGTGCTGTTTTAGAATTGGCAACAATAGTTAAAAAGACCATCTCGAAATATGAAATAAATCTCTCATGTAAATATACTTTTAAATTGAAACTGTTTGATTATTTTATTATTTGGACATTTTACATATGATGTCATTTTCTTCATTTACTGCTTTTAACACAATAATTTACTTATTTTAAAGTTTTCTTTCTCTTTTTTATATTCTTGTGTGAATAGATTTTTTCATGACATAATTTTCTTCATTTACTGTTTTTAAAATGTAATCATTTAATTATTATTTTAAAGTTTTTTTTTTCTGTTTTTAATAGTCACATGTAAATACATTTTTCAGTTGAAAGGAAGCGTTGATATTTACACTGTTTTCCTATCTGGCAACAATATAAAAAATTACCTTTTCAAAAAATCACATAAATCTCTATTGAAATGATGAAATTT
Source organism: Maratus speciosus (assembly GCA_963932465.1). NCBI lineage: Eukaryota > Metazoa > Arthropoda > Arachnida > Araneae > Salticidae > Maratus > Maratus speciosus. Next base: position 20,948,561 of record OZ010792.1, on the reverse strand, counting down.
TGAATAAAAAAAATTACAAAACGCCTAAAAAAATTACAAAATTATAAAAGTTAATTGTACCACTGTGCACCACAAACTTGTCAAGTATGTGTCTGCAAAAGATGTTTAAATTACTATGCATAGTTTTTGTTCCTATAAAACTTTTTTAACGAAATTATTTTGACCGACTTCAATAGCTCTTAAAATAATTCTTCAATTTTAAAACTCAGCTTCAGTATGTTTATCAAACAATTCTATATAAAACTATCACTTTTCATATTTTTATATGCAAAGGTTTTCTTAATATTATCCAAGAAACACCTCTGGTCACAAAAAATTCTTTTACTGCTGTGATAGGATTAATTACTTTTTTTTTAAGAATAGAAAAGTCTGATGAGGCTTTAATCCATCTCTTTTATTTAGATTTAGTTACCCATAGTTAAGCATAATTGCTTTTTTAAAATGTGAGAAATATCTCTATTTAAATTTTCTTATTTATTCTTATTTGACATGAGTAGATTTATAAAACTTTTTCTATTTTTCTTATCTAAAAATTAACTTTCTTATAGAAAGTCTTAACCGAAGTAGATCCTTCATGTAACATTATAAGTAGAATTAATAAATTATTAAAATTCCTTTTCTCTTAATATAAAGATTTTCAGTCTAGTTGCATTAATTTCTTTAAGATGTGCAAAATCATTGCATCAAGTGCATTCACTTGTTTTCCTTTTGAATCAATGATTTCAAATAAGTTTATTGCAAAATATCAGTTGAGGCTCACTATGGAGAAACGGAAAGTTTTTGGTGTCTGTATGTATGTGTGTCTCATAATAAATTTTGTAAGCAGCATTCAATTCGCTTGGCATTTGGTAGGTATTTTGGTGAGGTACAAGGATTTAGCTGTATTTTTTTTTAGTTAAATTTGAAAGATTTGTTCTGAAAAAATAGAATATTTTCTTTTATACCATAATACTCTTTATGCGAATTCAGACGATTTTCACATTTTACCATGCATTAAAAATATAAATATTGCATTTGGATAATTTATCTACAGGTTAAATTATGCTTACTAAAATTTCCCAATGGGGTCTTAAATTATTCTGATTAGTTTAAGATTTTGTCAGATTTTAAAAATTAGGTATATAAGTTTTGATGGAATTTTATACACCTGTTCGAAACATATAAAATATTTTGATTTATCACTTTATATAATTGCCACCATACAAATTTCTTTTTTTCTTTTTTCATTTATCAGTTCCTGAGCATCTGTACTGCATATAAAAAAATTATCTAAATACACTTGAACTTGGATAATTCGAAGTGCAAGGGACCACTTCAAAACTTCGAATTATCCTAAAAAGTTTATTTTTGTGTCGTAAAATAATCAATCGCAACAGAAATTGTGAAAAATAAAATATGTTTATTAATTTTAAATAAAAATCTACAGCTTTTTAAAATATTGAGATATTTCAGATTGCTTTAAAGAGCTTACTTGATTTTTTTAACAAAATCTTCAAGGATATCTACAGCTCGAAACACAGCTTCACTCACGTTAGATTGTCCTTCTACATAACGACGATATTCGGCTAGATGAAAGACTGCCTCACTTGAAGTTGGAATCGTTCTCTGTTCTTCTACTTCATCTTATATCTTTATCGTCTTCTGTTACATTGTTCTTATTGTTTAGAACTTCTGATAGAATATCTGTGTCAGACAGCAAAATATCAGTTGAGGCTCACTATGGAGAAACGGAAAGTTTTTGGTGTCTGTATGTATGTGTGTCTCACAATAAATTTTGTAAGCAGCATTCAATTCGCTTGGCATTTGGTAGGTATTTTGGTGAGGTACAAGGATTTAGCTGTATTTTTTTTAGTTAAATTTGAAAGATTTGTTCTGAAAAAATAGAATATTTTCTTTTATACCATAATACTCTTTATGGGAATTCAGACGATTTTCACATTTTACCATGCATTAAAAATATAAATATTGCATTTGGATAATTTATCTACAGGTTAAATTATGCTTACTAAAATTTCCCAATGGGGTCTTAAATTATTCTGATTAGTTTAAGATTTTGTCAGATTTTAAAAATTAGGTATATAAGTTTTGATGGAATTTTATACACCTGTTTGAAACATATAAAATATTTTGATTTATCACTTTATATAATTGCCACCATACAAATTTCTTTTTTTCTTTTTTCATTTATCAGTTCCTGAGCATCTGTACTGCATGTAAAAAAAATTATCTAAATACACTTGAACTTGGATAATTCGAAGTGCAAGGGACCACTTCAAAACTTCGAATTATCCTAAAAAGTTTATTTTTATGTCGTAAAATAATCAATCGCAACAGAAATTGTGAAAAATAAAATATGTTTATTAATTTTAAATAAAAATCTACAGCTTTTTAAAATATTGAGATATTTCAGATTGCTTTAAAGAGCTTACTTGATTTTTTTAACAAAATCTTCAAGGATATCTACAGCTCGAAACACAGCTTCACTCACGTTAGATTGTCCTTCTACATAACGACGATATTCGGCTAGATGAAAGACTGCCTCACTTGAAGTTGGAATCGTTCTCTGTTCTTCTACCTTATCTTATATCTTTATCGTCTTCTGTTACATTGTTCTTATTGTTTAGAACTTCTGATAGAATATCTGTGTCAGACAGCTCTCCACAAATGTCTATGTTTTTATCAATGTTGACGTAATCATCAAATGATATGCTGTCTTCCCATGCAACTGGGTGAGGTAAATTTTCTTCATCTTCTCCGCTAGGGACAGTGTTCCTGATGAATCCTGATTTCCGAAACAGTTTGCTATTGTTTTTTGGCTCACTTTGGACCATGCATTTAAATACATTCTTGATGCATTGAGGAGGGTAATGGGAAGCTTTTGGGAAGATTCAGTAAGGAGGTGTTGAACGACTAGGCATCTGTAAAAATGCTTCAAATTTTTAATGATGCCTTGATCCATTGGTTGCACCACTGAGGTCATGTTTGGCGGAAAAAATTCAACCGTGACATTTTCCATAGCGGGTATCGATTTATGGGCCGTGCAGTTATCAATAAACAGGATGATTTTTCTGTTTTTTATTTGGTACGTGTGATTGAGATCTAGCAACCATTCTTCAAAAAGATTTCCCGTCATCCAGGCTTTTGTGTTAGAACGGTATTCTATAGGCTTTGTTTTGACATTGTTAAAACACCTTAGATTTCTTGATTTTCCAATCATCAGTAAAGATAACTTCTCAGTGCCGTCCATGTTTGCTCCCACAAGTAGGGTTATTCGGTCTTTACTGCGTTTTCCTCTACTACATTTTTCACCTTTAAAATCCAAAGTCTTTGCAGGGGTGCATTTGAAAAAAAGTCCAGTTTCGTCGACATTAAAAATGTCTGTCCTGTGTATGCTTAATGATTTTAACAACTTTTTCTTTCCACTCATTTGCTGCATCTTGGTCCACACTTGAACTTTCACCACACACAGACTTAAAGGAAATTTCATTTCTTTCCTTAACTCCATCTAACCATCTGGAGCTTGCTTTGAAGTTGTTGTTTCCTAAGCTGACAACAAATTCTTCTGCTTTTGCACGAACAAGAGTTCCACTGAGAGGGATGCTTTTGTCCCACGCTTGCTTAAACCACTTCAAGGCACACTCGTCCACATCAGGATTATCGGGTTCTCTAGCTCGTTTGCAATTTCTATTAGATTTCAAATTTTTTTCTTTATTTTTCAAAAGGGTTGAAAGAGTGTTAGGTGCTATTCCATACTCTTTTGCAGTGATGCATTTCTTCTTTACACCCTTTTCTAACTCACGAATCACAGCTATTTTTTCATGGAAAGATAAGGATTTATATGAGACACAGGACTTACTCAACGACATGCTTGCACTGAACTCTCACCATAGAAGCTAAAAGCACAATGAAGAAAACTCAAGCAACTATAGTCCTGTTTTCGAAGGAATTGCAACGCGTGTCATCTATGATTTATCGCATTGGCGAGAGTAGCATGTGTCACTTACAAGGGAAAGTGCATTCGTTCCTCCTCCCTTTATTCCTGCTTCCTAGACCAGATAAGAATATTCGGTACTTTTCGGTTAGCCGGGCGCCAGTGTTATATATACATATGTATGTATACTTATATATATACATATGTATGTATATATACACACACACATATATATAGGTATACATACATATGTATATATTACACTGGCGCCCGGCTAACCGAAAAGTACTGAATATTCTCCCACCCCCTTCTCTTCCCTAAAGAATTTTCCACAATAGCTGAAAATAACCCGACCACTTTTCACATAACTGCATTGAAACTAGATTTTGTCATTTTTGAAAGGGTAAAAACTTCGAATTAAAGAAGTTGGACTTCGAAATAACCAAGATTTTTTAGCATTAACTGAATACAAGTTTCAAGGGACTGACAAAAAACTTCGAATTATCCACGAATTCGAATTAAAGAGGTTCGAATTATCCAAGTTCGACTGTAATCCAATTATGAAAGATCAAGCAGAAAGTCTGGATGAGTAAATAAAAGATTTGCCAATCTTTTGTAATTGGGTTTACATCTTAGGTTTACATCAAGTATGATCAATGATTGTAACATTACAATTTAAATTGAATGTGAATATTATTAAAAAGCTTATAAAAAAACCATTTTATAGCACCTAATCACGTTTGCAAAAAAAGTCAATTAGCAGCGGGCACGATTATGGATGATTACTCATTAAATTTAAAAATATCCAAATTTGCCTATTTTTTCATGATTTTAGTGTGCTATTTCTATCGAAATAGATTAGGGATGTATTTAGATAAGATCTTACTTTTATATAAGAATAGATATAAGTATAATAAATTCTGTTTTCATTTCTATAAGTAACCTTTTACGTAAGGTTTTATTTAAATTTTCCATCAAATGCAGATGTTTCTTGGTTGGGAGGTAAATAAGTATTGTTTGGCTATTAGGTTAACATAAAATTCCTGTCCACACTAAACCTAATAAAATCACAGTATAAAATTGAATCAAAGATATACTACATTCAGGATATAGTACAGTCAATAAGAAATTGAGAATGTAAAATGGATGAGATCACATCGGGGGGGGGGGGGGGGGGCGCAGAGCCTCCATTAAACATGTACCTTTCATTTTGAAAAAAATTTTAACAACAAGCAGTTCATCAGAATATTATTGCATAAAAGTGTAATGCTTCTAAAATTTCCAGAAGTTTTGAGGAAACATATATACAGGGTGAAACAAAAGCCTTGTCCTGATTATAAATATTTATTGTGCTCAAACTATTATAATTAAGACATATGTTTGTTTGGATACATTGTAAGTATTGTTATAACTGTTTTTATAAGATTGAAATACACTTTAGTAAATTTCAACGTGTGCCCCTTGTTAGCTCGGAGAACGTCTAAGCAGTATTCTGGTTCCTGCCAAGTGTTCTTTAACATGTCTTCTGTTATAGTACACACAGATTTAGCAGCAGATATTTGAAGTTCACGTGATGCTTTACAAGTTGATTGAGTAGGACTTCGCTGAAATGATTGCTGAGCGTGTTCAACAGTTGCTTCACTTACACTAGGCATGCCACTTTTGCGCAGATCAGCAACACTACCTGTTTCTTTAAACCTATACCATCGGTTTATTGATTTTGCACCAGGAGGTTTGCATACATAACAACATAGAAATGTTTGCTGAACATTAATGGGTGATTGCGTTTTGTGAAATCAAGGCACACATTGAGCTTTCTCTTGAATCGATACCATTTCGGCTGAAAATGTCTTCCTTATAAAGTCCTTGTTCCCCGAGTCAAGGAGCAATCGTGTCGTCTATGGCTCAAAAAAAAAAAAAAAAAAAAAAAAAAAAGAAAAAAAAAAAAAAAAACCTATCCAATGATACATCAAGTTACATTATTATACAAACGGTTAATTTATAATGGATTATTATAATCAGGGCAAGACTTTTGCTTCACCCTGTTTATCACTTTAAAAATTTAAATCACAACTTGCAGAACTGATGTTGAGGCCCTTGGGTCTGCAGATTAGTTACCTTCCTAATTATCCCAGCCTAATGCAGTAGTAATTTGAGTAATGTTAGAAAAAAGGACTTAAAAAATGTATTGTTTATTGTAATGTTATAACTAAATTATGTATTCTATATTTACACTGCATTTAAAAAAATCTTATATTTTTATAATTAGATGGAAGAAATGATGACACTGTAAGCTTAGCATCATCGACTTTGTCTTCAGCAGAAAGTGGTACAGATTCTGAAGAAGTATGTAAATTTTTTACATTATTGATGAGTGACCATATAAATAGTGTATGGCTTTTGATTACAGTAAACTCTGTCTAAGGCGGAATCGATTGGGACCAAGAAAATTTTCCGCAATAAGCAATATTCCGCCTTAGACAAATTTTACTCTATGTCTATGAATTCACAGGGACTTGAAAATCTTTCCGAGTTAGACACATTTCCGTCTTATACAGAGTCCGCCTTACAGAGAATTTACTACAACTCATAAATTCTGTTTTTATTATTTGTAAATAATGAGGTGGTTTACTGCTGTTATATGCAGAATTAGACTACTGTATTGCTATTTTTTCCCATCGTTTTGTAGATATATTGATATCACATTGTTTTAAATCTAAAAAATCAAAACTTGTAGAAAGAAAAACTTTAAAACACAAAATAATTATAATAGATGTAAATGAACAGCTGTTTTATTCCCTAAAATAAAATGTAAATCATCCTGTAATCTGGAAATGAAATTATAAAATTTCCAATTAGTTTGATAAAAAGAATACCTACACAATTTCACAAAAAGTTTTTTTTTCAATGGGAAGGGTAAAGACTTCTTTTTATACTTTTACCAAGCAATAGCATTATTCCACTTTTGGCTTAATTAGTATTTTATTAAATAAATAAAACATTTAAATACTAGAAAACAGGAATTCTGCTTTTTTAGAATTTCGTGTCACCCCAGATGAAAAAAAAAATTTATATAAATATAGATAATACAAAACATGTTTCAGTGTTAAAACTTAAAACACACACTTTTATTTTATATAAAATGACGCCGTTTGCATCTTCTGAAGAATTCCTCATTTACGATCCAGTCTTAAACAAAATCTATAGTAAAGTATTCATATGACGTCACTATCGCTGAATAATACACAAATCCAAAAAAACAGATGTCGTCACTCAAGAAACTCGACGAAAAAAAAAAAGTCATCATCCACATCTACTGAAGAATTCCTCATTAGAACGTCACCATCTTAGAATAATACACAAATCCAGCAAAAAGAAATCAGCAAAAAACTTGACAAAAAAAAAATCGGCTATCTGATGATTCCTATGCCTTCATTTGTTTATAATATAGATAATTAAATTAAATATAGTTTATAATAGCTACATGTTTTATCAGAAATCACCCATTTATATTTTTTCAAAATAGCATGTATTTGAATTACATTTTTTTTTTTCAGTAGTTATTGGAAAATGGCAACAAAAAGATATAATTACTGTTTTCCAACTATTTTTTCTTTATTTTCTACAGAAATGTAGTACTTGAGTTGCTAAAACTAAACAAATGGCACTAAAAATTACAAAAAAATTAATATCTCAAAAATGGATTGAGATGCAGTTTTCAAACAAATTGCATTAAAAAGTACTTTTTTTCCCAATATAACAGTATAAAAATTGAAAATGTGCTATGCTTAAAAGTTTAAAAAATTGCAGTAGCGTATTTAACAATACAATGATACATCTGCTTTGCTTTATGGCTGGTTTATACAATGGAACATTAATTTTTGGAGACGGCATTTTAATCGCTGTGAGAAAGAAATAGCATACCGGCGGCTATTAAGTGTAGCATTTTGTCTTTATTTTATTTTATTTATCTCATGAAAAAGAGTGCCAAGTGATTGTTAAAACATTTTGTTGTAGCTGTGAATGAGTTGTTATATTTTAGGCTTCTTTTTGGCACTTAAAAGTCATTATTTTCTTTTAAATAGATGGTAAAGTGCTATAGTAAAACTATTCTTGTTAGGTATAATTTTATATTTGTTTTTAACTATATTATAACAACATGTATAATAATCACTTATAAACAGATTAAGTTAAATAATGCTATAAAAAGTGATAAAATATCTTTATGAAGATTGACGATCATTTCGTTGCACAAACGGGGACATTTTCAAAATCATTCATGATAAAAAATATTTTCACATAATTTGAAACAATAACATAGTAAACAATGTCACGAGACATGATGCATAATGTAAAACATTGCAAACATAAAATAAAATTAAAATTAAATTAGTTATTTGCGAGCGTGGATTAATTTTCACATAATTTTAAAAACAATAACAGGGTGAACAATGTCATGAGACATCATGCATAATGAAAAACATTGCATAACATAAAATAAAAATAAAATTAACTGGGCTATTTGTGAGTGTGGATTAATTTTTACTATTGTTATTAAAATTAGATAGCATCTCTTTCCAAATTTTAGGTAAATCAAGGGACACTGAATCATTGCAAATATTCTTGTTATAAAAATATCTCTATTGATTCTCGGATTATGGAGGGTAAATAAAATCTTGATGTATAAATTAACTTGCTATTTTTAAAATCAATTTGTAACGGTTCTTCGCTGCATAATCTGCCCAAAGCTGTGGTTCTTCTGTTGTACTTGATGTCTGCTATATGTTCTTTGATTCTGGTTTTAAGTTTTCTACTTGTCATACCTATATAAAACTGCTTTGTTCCATCTTCTTTTGTGAAGGGCATTTCGTATACTCCTGATAACTGGTTTGACTCTATTGGATCTATTTTCTTGCATACTATATTTTTTAATTTCATAGAAGGTTTTGCGACTAGGGAGGTATTGAGTTTCTCAGATTATTAACTCAGAATTATTTAATAGCCAGTCTAGATGTAGTCTGTTTATACCCATCTACTGATACCCAAAAAGCTGTTACAAATATAAATAACTGCATTGACCGCTTGGAGAGTATTAACGAAAATATGAAAACTACACTAAAGGGTTCTCTTAATCTTATAGTTAATAATAATTACTTCACTTTTGACGACAAAATATACAAACAAAATAACGGAGCTCCAATGGGTCCTCCTATATCAAGATTATTAGCTGAATTCATATTACGACCTCTTGAAATGGATATATACAAATTGGATTATACCTCCCATGCATGGATCAGATATGTAGACAATATTTCCATTATATGGCAACATGCAGATACCTTGCTCAATAATTTTTTAAACCAGATTAATAGCCTTGATTCTAAAATTAAATTTACATTGGAAATAGAACAAAATGGTACATTACCTTATTTAGATGTATTATTAATCAAGACACACCAAGAAATAGAAGGCACTGTTTATAGAAAACCCATAGCCACTCAATCCATTATCCCTCATAATGCTCAAGCCCCTTTTTCATACAAAGTTTCTGCATTTAGACATTCTATTCATAGAGCTTTCACAGTTTGTACCCCCGAGCAGTTAAATAACGAAATAAATAAAATAAATAATATTGCAAGAAACAGTGGATACAAAGAAAGCACCATAGAAAAATTAATTAAGAGCTTGAAGAATAAAAAGAAAAGAAATTTCAATCCACAAAATTCCATATTATCCACTTTACAATATTTTCCTGGTTTCTTCGAACGTTTGAAATATAAACTCAATAAATTCAATATCTCCCTAGTTGCAAAACCTTTCATAAAATTTAAAAATATAGTATGCAAGAAAATAGATCCAATTGAGTCAAACCAGTTATCAGGAGTATACGAAATACCTTTCACTAAAGAAGGTGGAACAAAACAGTTTTATATTGGTATGACAAACAGAAAACTTAAAACTAGAATCAAAGCAGACATCAAATACAACAGAAGAACCTCAGCTTTGGCCAGATTATGCAGCGAAGAACCTTTACAGATCGATTTTAAAAATAGCAAGTTAATTTATCCATCAAGATTTTATTTACCATCCATAATCCAGGAATCAATAGAGATATTTTTACGCAACGGGAATATTTGCAATGATTCAGTGTCCCTTGATTTACCTAAAATTTGGAAAGAGATGCTGTGTAATTTTAGTAACAATAGTAGAAATTAATCCACGCTCGCAAATAGTCAAGTTAATTTTATTTTTATTTTATGATTTGCAATGTTTTTCATTATGCATGATGTCTCGTGACATTGTTCACCCTGTGTTATTGTTTTTTAAATTATGTGAAAATTAATCCACGCTCGCAAATAATTAATTTAATTTTTATTTTATTTTATGTTTGCAATGTTTTTCATTATGCATCATGTCTCGTGACATTGTTAACGATCGTCAATCTTAATAAAGATATTTTATCACTTTTTATAGCATTATTAAACTTAATCTGTTTAACTATGTTATTGATAAAAGTTATTTTCAGGAAATAAGGCCTTTTCCTGAGCATTTAGAAACACACTATCCAGAATGCATCGAACAATTATCTGTTTATTTTGAAGAAATTAGTGATCCTCATGAAATCAGAGTAAGTGATTGCATTTTTAATTTATCTCTATACATCTAATTAAATTTCATTGATCTGCATCTGACCTGTTTAATTTAACAGTGTTTCTGTTTTTATCATAAACCATTTTACCCCTTTAATGACTGGATAATTTTATATTAAAACAGTAAAGTATATACATTTTTATGTTATTCACAACTTCAGTTTTTATAATAAATTTTATAATAAAGCAATTTTATGCCTTTCTATTTTTTTTTTAAATATGTAAATTTCTATATTGTTCACAATTTTAGTTTTTATATTGATTGCATTTTTAAATTGTTATTTGTTCTCAGATAACTGAAAAACACATTATAATGTTATTTCTTACTAGCTTTGAAATTGTCCTCTCAAAAATTTATATGATTTAAATCTTTTCAATTTTAAATAGAACTGTATAAAGACTAGGATATTGTAGAAATTTATATGGTTAGACCTTTTTAAGTAACAATGAATTCTGATGAAATTTTCATATGCAAAAACATACATCTTGTTTGTTCATTAAATCAAAAAGACTTTCGGGAATTTCTTTCCACTTCTCTTCTTATTAAAAAAAGCTTAAATAATTTTTTTTTTTTTTTTAAGAATAGCGAGGCACTTGCATATAGCATGCAATAAATGCCCTACTGTAATAGAACTCGAGTTATGTTTCATTTTCTTAGAGAACATGAAACTTTTTATACTAAATTATTTTATTACGAATTGTATCATTTGATTATCTTTAAATTCTGTGTGAGCCTGAAAATAGCTTTTAGCAAATGCTTTTATTTCTTATTTTATTACATGTTTCAAAATTAATCCTGTAAAATGGTGTAAGTCCAGGGAAGAAAAAAAATAATAATAATAACTAGAGAACAGGAATTCTGCTTTTTCAAAATTTAGTCTCACCCCCGATGAAAAATATATATGTATATGTATATAAATATAGATACAATAGAGTCCTGATTATCCGAGTTAATATGGACCAAGCTCCCCTCGGATGAGCAAAAATCTTGGATAAGCAAAAATCTCGGATAAACCAGATTGACACAAATTGGTGCCAACTAAGGAGATGAAATATAAATTTTCACTTACTTCATTAATTTTTGTGGTACTAGTAACATTTCTTTGATGTACATTTCCGTTACTTTTCAGAAAAACGGGGAATGAAATTGTTTATTTGAAAAAGTCCTTGATACTTTTTTTTTTGTTGTTGAATGTCAATTTTGCTGCATTTTTTCCCCCTGCAGTATTATGCTACTGCATAGCTACCAATTTCTAAGGTTTTTTTTCTTACCACTAAGACTTACCAGTAAATTTTGCCGCCAAAATTCAATTGCCAAAACCTAGCAATTTTCAACAATTAAAAAAGGCAAAAATTTGTATTCAATTTTAGGGGTAACAAAACCATACAAATTGGCAGCTATGTGATTCTATTAGTGTCATGAAAATTGCAGGTGTAGCCCTTCTTTCTACTCAAAGTATTAAGTAGTTTTTTTTTTTTTTCAATAGAATTTATACCTTTGAAATGGATCATTTTCTTCTGATGGACTGATGGCTTCCATTATTATGAAACAGCCATTATAAATGAAGTGTTAGGTAAAGATGAAAGAGCAGCCGTAAAAAGTTAGAAATCTGATTTTCTGGTCAGAATGGGAAATGAAATGGCCATAATTTTATTTTTAAAGGAAGGGAAAAAAATGCCTATTTTTTCTCTACATTCTGACCAGAAAATCAGAGTTCTAACTTTTTACGATTGCTCTTTCATCTTCACCTAACACTTCATTTATAATGGCTGCTTCATAATAATAGAAGCCATCAGTCCATCAGAAGAAAATAACTCGGTTAAAGCGGAAACTCGGTTAAGCCAGGCCCAGATAATCGGGACTCTACTATAGTTCAGTTTTACTTAAAGACTTAAGACACGTGCTTTTATTTTATATAAAATGACATCATCCGCATCCGCTGAAGAATTCCTCATTTACGATGCAGTCATAAACAACATCTACAATAAAGTATGCCTAGAACGTCACCATCTTAGAATAATATACAAATCCAGCAAAAAGAAATCAGCAAGAAACTTGACAAAAAAAATCAGCTATCTAATGATTCATATGCCTTCATTTGTTTGTAATATTGATATAGGTACTTAAAATTAAATTTAATTTATAATAGCTTCATGTTTTATCAGAAATCATTCATTTATATTTTTTCAAAATAGCACGTATTTTAAGTACAATTTTCAGTTTTTATGGGAAAATGGCAACAAAAAGATATAATTGCTATTTTTCATTTACTTTCTACAGCAATGGAGTACTTGAGTTACGAAAATTAAACAAATTTCGCTAAAATCTACAAAAAAATTAATATCTCAAAAATAAATTGAGATGCGGTTTTCAAACAAATTGCATTTAAAAGTACTTTTTTTTCTCCCAATACGACGGTATAAAAATGGGAAATTTGCGATGTTTAGAAGTTAAAAAATTGCAGTAGAGATTATTCTGTACAGTCATACATTTGTTTTATGACTGGCTTATACAACAGAACGTTATTTTTTGGAGACGACACTTCATTTTCTGGGAGAAAGAAATAGCATACCAGGAGGCTAATAAAAACTTGAAACTAAATGGTTAGTGGCAGAGCTACCTACTGAGTAGAATTGATAAATGAGGTTACAAAATATACAGTTTGTTTCAAAAATTTAGGCACATATAAAAATACAATAATAATACCTGAAAGAAAAATACACAGTAATTTCTCAATAAATTTTCGAAACGTAATTTAAATGAAACATATTATAGATATTACAACAGTTTCATATGCATTATTTATTTAAAACATACGTATTTTTTTATTTTTGTTGAAAAACCACTGTCTGAAAAGTTTATGCGCATTATGCAAATGACATCTACTGCCATTTGTTGACATATTAATGTGGCTCTTAAGTGGAAATTTCAGCTCGACAATACTTCAGTCCAAAACTCACATGGTATGAAACAGTGACTTTCTGATTTTAGATTGGCCAGCTTTAAGCCAAACCCAGGGACTGGAACAACACGCTGTTAATTCTTTATTCTAATACTGTTTAAGTTGGTTATAGCAAGCTTGGATGTAATGAGAACCAGTTCTAATGAGTTAACAGAAAAAAAAAGTTTAATATGGAAATGTATTGAGAAAAACTTGCATAAAGCAAGCAAAAATTTTGCAAGCTCACAATAAAAAATTGTTTCTCTGCCCCCTGCCCCCCAGAAGTATTTCCTTTATCACACTTATAGAAAACATTGTTAACACTATTAAAGATATTGCTATTTATGCTATCATTGCTCTTAAATGACTTAACTTCTTTTTAACAAAACATAAAAACGTGATATTTTTCCCTTTCTGAGTTCATTCAGACATAGGAGCAACTGTGGGGACAAAGGGCCACATACTCTCTCAGTAAATTTTCAGAAGGGCTGTTACCTTCCTCAAAAACCTAAAATAAACAATGGTAGGTCTTCTCTTGATCCATTTGATTAACTTTTGTGATCACCATGGTCAACCGTGCCCCTGTTCCTGAAATTTTACAAAGTTAGTACCTCCGCATTTTGTTAATTGGGGAAAAAAATTATGTGATGTGAATGTATCAAAACTTAAGAACATAAAATAAACAAAAATATCTTTTAAAACTTTTACAACTCCTTTAAATTAATAAATAGAATGTATTCCTGATTTCTTGAATTATTTCAATATATTTTTTCATGTTTATAAATTCACTATGAAAAATTTATTTAAATTTATTTTTAAAGTTATCATTTCTAATTTATTTAGTCCTGCTGATTCAGAAGTGTAAAACTGTTCATATGAGTGATTATTCTGTAAGTTTTAATAATATAACTGAGCTTTCTTACTTGTGAAATTTTAAACTTGATTGTTACGTAAAGTGTGTTATAATGAGTAAATGTTGTGGTCTCTTACTCCTTTTTATAATCCTGTATGACTGTAATAATACTGTCTTTATTTTTTTGTATTAAACCAGTTTGATTAATCATATTCACATTGTGTAGTTTGCTTTTTGCAATGCTTGTCTAGTAATTTGTGTGGTGTTATGTGTTTCAGCATCATTATGCATCTAGTGATGAAGCTCATCCTGATAGCAACAAATCAGACAGATTCATCCCATCACCTGTTTCTGAGCTTAAAGACTTAAAAATAAACACACAAATTCCTAAACTCATTCAAAGATTGCCCAACTCTTGTGCATTTAGAAAGGACTTGCAACGTAATTTACGCAAACCTGTAAATGATCTAAACTCTCATCGCAGGGAAAAATCCAAATCAGCATCATTGACAAATTTACCAACAAATGTTTCTACCGGTAAATTTTCTAAAAGGTGTGCGGTTTCTGATTCAGTTTGTGATGCATTAGAAAAACAAATGCCAGAAATTGAACCTATTGATCCATTTAATTTAACTCCATCTGAACGCCATCGTCTTTTAGAGAGTGCTAAAGAAGAACGCAAAAATCAAAAATTCATTGAAAATGTTAGCACTACTGAGGTGTATCAAAGGCAATCTCAATCGACTATTTCTGTTACTCCATTTGTAAAGCTTGCATATCCTGATGTGCATGTTGGGACGTATATTCATGAAAAGCAAACTAAGCTGTTTGATCCTGATCCTTATTTAATGAGGTATGTTTTCTTTCTAAGTTTGATATGGAAACCTTGTCAGTTTATTATATTTATTAATGTAGTTTTTATGACATGTTTTTTGCACTTTCTCTGCTCTCTCATACACACAGCAGGGAAAAAACTAAAATATGAATAATTATTAAATTTTCAGTGCTGTTTTCTTATTCTGGTCATCCTCTCTTATGTTTTCTCATACCACTTCCTGCTTTAGTAAATGGTACAAAATAGTTATGCTCAAGAGTATTACTTAAGTTATTATTGTTGAGTAATTATAAATGTATGAAAATTATCTATGGAATACATTCAACCAATTTACATCATCTCATTGTAGTGTAATTCTACTTACCATTCTATAAAATGTTTCTTGAACTCGCAAAGTAGTTCCTAGAAATTGTCTTAAGTTTTACACCCAAATATATATGTAGAATGGCTGTCTGAAAATTTATAATCTCACTTCAAACTAGTGTCCTTTTTTTGTCAGTCTGACAATAATATATTTTTATATTTAATATTCTGTACAGTTTTGAAGCTAATTTTTGCATTATTGTGTAATTTTAGTATTAAAACTTTGATAAATATTTAATGCATTTTGTAGAACCATAGTATCAGACTTTGCAGAGGTGAAAATATTCTACCAGTCAATGTGGCTGGTAAGACTGGTTTTCTACTATTCAGTTACAAAAATCTGGCATCCGTAATTCAGATGGAAAGAGGGTACATTTTAAGAAATAATTTTATGATTTACAGTGATTTAAACATGACCTGTATTGAAGCATACTTATATTATAATGCAGATTTTATGTAGAGGTTTTTTTTTTTTTTAAATAATCATACATAGAGTGCTTCATTTTTAGCACTACTGGTTTTTTTCCCATCCTTTTTTTTTTTTTTTTTTTTTTTTTTCCATTTTGAAATTCAAACTGGTGAATAAAGACCAGGGCCGAAACTAGCCTTTTTGGCGCCCAGGGCAAACATGGATTTTGGTGTCCCCCCCCCCTCCCCGCCCCCACCACCACAACCACAAAGTAAATTTACAAAAAAGAATTTTACTAAATATCTAACGGACAACTTATTTTTAAATTTAAAATATATAAAACTGAACTACGTAATCAGCTTTGTCAAACATTGATCCATTAAAATCTTTGAAAAGTTATTGAAAAGAATTGCATTTTAATCTTTTTAAACTTTTTTTTTTTTTTTTTGCATAGTCTGAATGAGGTCGATATCTAAAAAAGAAAGGTTTTACTAAAAATTTTACTCTGTGCATTCCCCTTCCTGTTGTCCTGGGCAGTCAGCGCCCATGGCAAGACGGGGTGGGGGGGGGGGAAAGAAAAAGAAAGAAAGGAAGCTCAACACTGTTCAGCGGAAAAAAAACAAACAGCTTTCATGGAATTTTTTTATCTAGAAGAAAAATCAGACTGAGGGGTCACTTCTCCTTTGGTAGTTATCCGTAGTGGACAGTAGGGTGTCCCACAATAGAGACTGACCTTGGAAAACGGTAATGATTCTCCCTCGGATTCTCCTCACAGGAAGTGATTTAAAAGATAGAAAGCAAACGCATAGGCATGATACTTTGAAATTTTGTATTGTAATGAATTTTTTTATCTATTTGTAAAGTTTAATGCATTTGGTCCAGTTTTCCTTTTAAATTTTCCAGCTGCGAGACATTTTTATACAAATTTCATAATATATATACCGGGTGTCCCAAAAAGGACTGACTGATTTTAAAATTCAATAACTTGTAAACGGTGACAGATATTTAAAAAATTCTTGCAGGAGGTTTATGCATAAGGTCAAAAGTTTTATTACAGTGATTTTCAATTTTAGTTCGAATTACAAACAATAGATGGCGCTGTAAGCAATAGTCGCTAAATACAGGCTCGATTTTTGGTCCTTTATTTTGTTCCATGCGGAAAAAGGAGATGGAAATGTATTATACGGGCCAGGAAGTACCAAAAATCGAGCCTGAATTTAGTGTCTATTGATCGCAGCGCCATCTATTGTTTGTAATTCAAACTAAAATCGAAAATCACTGTAATAAAACTTTTGACCTTATGCATAACCCTCCTGCAAGATTTTTTTAAATATCTGTCACCGTTTGCAAGTTATTGAATATTAAAATCAGTCAGTCCTTTTTGGGACACCCGGTATATACATTCTTGTGTCAAACGTCAAACAAAATCTTCATTTTGGCGCCTCCTTCACCTCCTGTTAAAGCGGCGCCCGGGGCACGTGCCCCCCCCCCCCCCCCCCCCCCCCTAGTTTCGGCCCTGATAAAGACTCCATTGTATTTATTATCACAAGATCATCCTTGAATAAATCCTCCTACAGCTGTGTGTGAAAAGTGTTTTTATGTAATTCAAGGATTAAAAATGAAGTTCACATAAAGCTGCAGTCATTGTGATTTTAAATGTCAAATTTGTGAAGCTTTCTGTATCTTCTTCTGAATTTATTCTAGAAAATAATAATTTAAAAGAATTATTATTGTCTAACTAACTACACATGATACAATTATTTACACATGTTTTAAACTACAGCTCATATTCAAAATATTAGAATAATTGAGAAAAAGTAATAAGAAAAAATTATTTTTCATTTATTTATTTTTGATACTAAGTAAATGCAATTAAATTTCTTATAAATTAAATCTGGAATGTTTAAATAAGATTTTAACATTTACAAAATATAAAATACAGTGCAATAAATGAGGTATACAGCTTTCTGAAACACATCAAAATATTAGAATAAAATTTAGATTGATTCAAAATATTAGAATATTTTATTTTATGCAACAATATTACCTTATGAATATGAAGTAAATGGTAGTTAATATTTTGTAGCATCCCCTTTAGCTTTCATAACAGCATACAATCAATCTTGCATAGTATATACAAGGTGTTTACAAACATTTCTGTCAATATTAGCCCAAATAGACTTTATACGCTCCACTAACTCAGTTTTACTTGAAGGAGGATTTTCTTGGAGTTTTTTCTTCATCATACACAATAAGTTTTCGATGGGATTAAGGTCTGGTGAGTTTGTGGCCAAGGAAGTCACTTAATGTTGCGTTGGCGGAACCAATTCTTAGTTGACACTAAGGTATGTGGTGAGGCTAAATCTTGTTGAAAGATGAAATCATCTTCAAATAAATCTTCTGATGATGGAATCATGTAATATTCCAAAATTTCTTGATATATCTGAGAGTTAACCTTTTCGTTAATGATGCATAACTTTCCATTTCCAGGTCCTTCTGCACTCATGCAACCTCAAACCATGACACTAGCAACAAATTTTACGGAATGTTTAAGGCATTCTTTATCAAATGCTTCTTGCTTCATTCTCCAAACTCTGAATATCTTGATTACCATTTGAAGCACAAAACATACTTTCATCACTAAATAATATATTTTTCCAATCTTCTTTGCTCCATAAACGTCTTGATTTACACCAATTCAATCTTATACACTTTTGTTTTGCAGTCATGAGAGGTTTTGTTTTCGGTACACGAGATTCAAACTTAAATTTATGAAGACGTCTTAATGTTATCAATGTAGAAACTTCAACTGCTTCTTCTTTCCATTTTCGGTGCAAGAATCGCACACTTTTAAAACGGGTTTTCTTAACTATATGTTTCAGTTTACTGTCATCTCTAGCAGATGTTTTTGGGTTTCGGCCGTCATTTCGCGGATTATTTTGAAATTTTCCATTTTTTAAATATTGTATTAGTATTTTACTAATGCTTGATTGCGAACAATGTAAATAATTCGCTATATAACATTGATTTTTACCGTGCCGATACAAATCAACCATACAAAGTTTAATAGATTCAGGAATATCACTCACACAACCCATTTTAAGATGAAAAAGCAAACAAACTGCAAAAAGAATACTGATTTTTAAAAAAATCGTCTGAATTTAATCAATGATGCCACCAGTTATGAATTGGTGATAATTAATGGAGAATTAATGTGAAATATTCTAATGCTTTGAACCACTTGAATAAATATTCTAATATTTTGACTTTTCAAGATAACTTTTTTTTTTCAATTAATCTTTTAAAAAAGGATATTAATTTTAAGATAATAAATAAGTTTAATCAACAATAAGCTCTTAATAAAAATATCATTTGCATATTTGCATTAAAAGGCATTAAATTACCAAACGATATTTTCAATTTGTAAAAGAAAGTAATTATTCTAATATTTTGAATATGAACTGTAACTGGCCTGCCAGGCATTGTATAGGCCCTTTATAAATAACCTTGAACATACCTAAAATCAATGTTGAATGATTTTATATTTTTAAACAAAACTCTTTCCAAACGAACCTAATGTTGGGGAAACTATTGTTTTAACGCAATCAAACTGATTGGTAAAGTTATCATACAAATTGAATAATTTCAACTGAGTGAAAAAATCCCCAGGCCGGGAATCGAACCCAGATTCTTGGCTTACAGGGCCAATGCTCTACCATTTAAGCTAACTGCGCCAACAACTGGCGAGCATATTTCGCTCACAGTTCAATAGAATAAACTGCAAGTAAAGGAATTAACTCCATATAAACAATGGGTACGTAAATAAACTTTTATTTTAACACAATCAAACTGATTGGTAAAGTTATCATATGAATTGAATAATTCCAACTGAACGAAAAATGGGTATTTTTTCACTCAGTTGGAATTCAATTCGTATGATAACTTTACCAATCAGTTTGATTATCTATGCATATAAAATCAAAGTCTCTGTGTGTCCCTCACAATTCCGGTTGGACCACCTCATTAATCGCGGCCATGTTAGGATTCCAATGGAGAAATTGGTATCAGCTTCAACAATGAGTAATTGTTGAAAAGTACTAATACAGAATTACTACAATAGCACCAAATTTTGACCAACGTGACAAAATATCGCCACATTTGGCAACAAAAATAAGTTGTTTATATGAAGACAAAAAGCACTAAAAAGTAGAAAATAATTTGGGGTCCAGAAAAGAAATTGTTTTATTTTCATATTTTTGTTATATGTCCTAGAAAAAAAAATGAAAGCGTGGGTGCCAACTTTACATATACAGTGGAACCCTGATTTAACGCTTTCCGCATATAACGCTTTCCCGTTTTTAACGTCGTTTCAGCTTGATCCCACCAATTTCCTATACCAACAATGTTAAAAAAAACCCGCTTATAAAATATCATTCTGATGTCTTTCCCACATTTAACGTCATTTTCTTAAATGAAAATGAACACTTTTTCGAACAATAATTGATGGTTTTCGACAAATTTCGCACCTTTTCTATCTATATTTTTGCTTTCTTTCGAATCGATATTTATTATAATCAATGAAATCAAATCAAATTAAATACTGTAAATATCCTTTAATCCGGCATACTAAGGTCCAGCATGCTTTGTAATCCGGCACAACTTTCGGAAAAAAATTAAAATTTATATCGCAAAACATCGAAGGAGCGAGGGATAGACGTCGTGCCGGACATTGTGTATCGGCATGCGTGTAGGGGCACCATCTGGTCAAAGGCCATCACAATGTCTTTGTTTTGTTTCATCTTAAGTTTCTGCTCTTCGCTCTTGCTCTGCGTCTTAGTTTATGTTTCACTGTTCAGTGATGTTCAAATTGATAGTCACATGCATCAACGTCGAATTCATGTGTTGTGTTTTGGTGTTTTTGGAGCTTGCAAGTAATTTTATAATGAGTGGCAAGTGACATGGGTCCTAAAGTTAATGTCGTGTCTTCAAAAAAAAAAAATATCAGACTCTCAGTTTGGCATTATGCTGAAAAGCTAGAAATCGTGATGAAGTTTGAAAATTGCGTAAGTAGAACATCATTATGAAAGACTATGGCATAGGGTCGTCTACAATTTCAGATATAAAACAAAGACAAGTTGAAACAATTTTTGAACGAATTGGAAACTATAAAAAATCTAAGTAAAAGGTAAATTTTAAAAAACTAGATTCAGTCTTGTGCGATTGGTTTTCAGCAAAAAGATCAGATGGTAAACCTATAACTAGCCCTAAGATTGCTGAAGAAGCTAAACAGTTACAATGAGATTTGAACTTTGATACTGATTGCAAATTTTCTGAAGGCTGGCGGAGGAGCTTTAAGACTCGTCACAGTATCAAAAAATTAGATAGTTCTAGCGAGCTGAAATCTGCCGATGTTGTAAGTGGTGAAGAGTTCAAAGTTAAATTCATGTCTACTGTTTCGGAAAATGAACTTGCAGCTTGTCAATGCAGACGAGAGCGGCCTTCTGTGGCGTTGTCTACCAAATTCTAATATTGCTGATGGGGATCAGAAAAGTGTAAAATTTTTAAGTAAAATAAAGATTGGTTAACAGTACTGCTGTGCTCCAATTCATCCGATGATCACAAGTTAAAAGCTTTTGTGATAGGAATGTCAAAGAATCCTAGGGCTTAAAAGGTGTGAAACCTTGCCTGTGACTTATGGAGCGCAATCAAGTGCTTGGATTAATGAAGAGTTATTAAAAAACTGGTTCTTCAGAGATTTTGTGCTAGCTGTTAAACATTTTTTTTAATGTTTGAAGACACTAAGGGTTTTTTTATTTTTAGGCAACTGTAGGAATTGTAAATCTCATACAGATAAGGAAAAATTAGAGTCTAGTAAAATTTCAGTAGCCTATCATCATCCCAATGTCACATCCTTGATTCAATCAATGGATCAGGAGGTGATCCAGAACTTGAAGTCACACTGCAGATGTTACTTTTTACAGAATTTACTGGCATCAGATTGAAATTTGAAAGATTTTCAAGGATTAATTTTGTATTATTTTTTATTAATTTTGTATAATTTTAAGATTTCTATTAAAGACGCTATCTTTGCTACTACTTTGGCTTGGGGTGAGGTAAAACAGGAAACTTTGAAAATGTCATGGCATAAACTTTGGCCTGAAGTAATAGACAAAAATGTTACGTTATGGAAAGTGATACAGTTGATGATGAGCTGGAAGATGACTTAGGTTGTTTGCCTTTAGAGGTCCCCATGTCACAACTGAATCAAAAAGAAATAACAGAGTGGGTTGAAGCAAATTTTGATAAGCCGAGAGAGGAAATTTTCACAGATGGGGTTGATGCTGATGAAGATGATATAGACGAGTTAAATAACATCAGGTGGAATAAGACATCTTATCCCTTGAATACATTTATCAAGTTTTCTGAGCGCAGCAGTTTGTTCAACGATGTGGAAATTATGAAACTACACATCATACGAAATGACTTCTTAAAAAAAGAAGACAGAATACTACTACAAAACAAACTGATATTCGAGATTTGTTTAAGTTGGCTACTATGAGTAGTCCTAACTATGTAGTGCATGTTTTCATTTTATAGTCATGTACATATGTTCTACTTTACATTATGTAGTCTTTTTTTATTCTATTCAAACTGTTTAAAGACAAAAAGACATGCTTTACTGCCTTTTTTATTTAATTCTAACTTTTACACTTTTTTTCGACATGCATCCTGTAATCCGGAAAATTTCGTGATCTGGTATGCTTCAAGTCCCGAACGTGTCAGATTAGAGGATGTTTACTGTAATAGTTATTTCTTCCATTTTTGGAAGACAAAGAAACATGCAGTTTGCTTGCTGCATTATAGGGATAATTCATTCCTTTAAAGTGACATAGGGATAATTCATTCCTTTAAAGTGACATAGGGATAATTCATTCCTTTAAAGTGTCTTGCAGGCAACATCTTGTACGAAAGGCATTGTTTCAGTTGGAATTTTGTGTCAATTCCAGTGACCAACCAGAATCCAAGAAGACGATAAACGTGTTGGTTGTCCTACATTTGATATCGCCGGCATGGAAAAGGTTACAAGAGACTGCATCTCCCACAGCTTCAAGAAAGGTGGATTCCTGACACAGGTCGCATCGGAACCGTCTACCTATGTTAACATGCGAGATAACGATTCCACTGAGTTTGATTCAGCGGGACTTGATAGGGATTTCATTGAATATTCAGAATGTGTTACCGAAGCACTGACTTGCAAAACAAAAGGATTGTCGATTGCCGAATTGATGGAACCATTTTTGGATGAAAGCGTTGATGAAAAAGACTGTGCAGTTGTTAAATCAATGCCGTCTTTCAATGAAATTCAAGCTATTTTGCAAAAACTGAGCTTTTTTTTTTTTTTTCAAGTACATTAAGCTCAAGAAAAAGAATTGGATGCAATTTTAATGCTTGAGACTCCCTTGTGCGTTTTGCAATCTAAAACAAACATTCAAACCAAAATCTCAGATTTTTTTACCGCAAAATAATGTAAGTTTTGATTTTATTAAAGTAACAAATGTGATAGTTACATACAAATGCTTTATTTTATATTTTATGTTTCATTAAATTAATTTAAACTTGATTTTATCATTTCGGCGATGGTTTAAATAACATAAATAGTGTTTTCTTATAACCCTGATTTAACGTTTTCCCGCTTTTAACGACGTTTGTGAGCAGTCCCGTTAACGTCGTTAAATCGGGGTTCCACTGTATATATATATATATATATATATATATATATATATATATATATATATATATATATATATACATACATACATACATACATAATATCATGCAAAAAGTTAAATTGCATTGGCACATTTGAAATGCATGAGTAATGAATGGGATTGATATGAATGAAATTTCCAATTATACTGTCATTTGCAATGACATTGAATAAGTCACAAGGGCAAATATTTTCTACAGTAGGACTGTACTTAACAGTTTTTTTCCTCGTGGACATATGTAAGTATTTCAGGATGTAAAGAGGAAGGGCAGTTAAAAATTTATGTGAAGATATTGAAGAGCAAGATCAGCATTTAAATAATGAAAGAGTTTTTGCAAAAAAAAAAGCATCGCACATCCTGGAGTTTTGAGGTCAAATTTTAATTTATCCTTAACTTGCATTTTTAATGTGTTCATTACATACATAGTTTTTCATAAATGTGTTATTTTCATCTATGACTGCGAAACAAGCAAGAAAAACCTGTTATTGCTCATGTGTTGTATATATCTTTATATTTCATTCTCCGTCATTTTTGACGGACTATCTTTCTAGTGTTAAAATAATAGTTTATTTACGTACCCATTGTTTATATGGAGTTAGTTCCTTTACCTGCAGTTTATTTTGTTGAGCTGTCTACATGACAGACCAGATGTTTGCACCAATAAGGTTATCTGAGCGAAATATGCTCGCCGGTTGTCGACCCAGTTAGCTTAAATGGTAGAACATTGTCCCTGTAAGTCAAGGATCTGGGTTCAATACCCAGCCTGCGCATTTTTTCGCTCAGCTGGAATTATTCAATTCTAATGTTGTGGGGGCTTCTCAATTTTATTTTTAAATAAAAATCCATCCAAACGAATTTAGAGTAGAAGCCCTGCTACCTTCCACAGCATACATTAGGCTTGCTATCCACATTCTGACCTGTTTTAATTTTATATTTTAAAATAAAAATCTTTCTAAATTAAACTAACGTTTTTGAAAAATCTTTCTAAATTAAACTAACGTTTTTGGCCCCACTGCCTTTTACAGCCTACATACACCCTCTAATTTATATGATGTTATTTTTTTAAGCAAAAATATATCCAAATAAAATAAACCTAAAGTTGGGCATTCCACTGCCCTCGACAGGATATACTGTGCATGCTATGCATGCTCCAGCCTAAGCTATGTAAAATTTTCAATTCTGATCAAATGTTTCTCAGAAAACCTAAATAATATAAAACTTGCACAATATCATCATTTTTTTAAAGCTCGAAATGATATCCAAAGTGCAATTCTCTTAAATGGAAAACAATATCTTTAAATGCACTCAGGGGAGGAAAAAAATCCATGGAATGCTTGAATCGACTTCTTTTTTGAAATAGTAAATATTAATATTATATGAAATCAAAAATATTTATTAGAATCAGAAAAGTACCAAAAATAAGAAAAGTTTTTTTTTTTCATTTTTGGTTACAAAAAATACAGCAATTGAAAACGAGAAGAAAAATGAAAAAGATGTAAACAAACGGGAATTGCCCTCCAAGAAATAATTTTTTTGATAGTAAATATTAATATTTTTCAAAATTGAAAATACCACCAGAACCAGAAAGTATGCTGAATAAGTGGTACTTTTTCTTTTTTAAATTATAGTTTTTATTTTCTTTGCCTGAGAGGTGGATGTGACATGTGACATTTTTAAAATGTAAAAAAAAAAAACAGAAAACTTGAAAAAGGGATTGGAAAACCCAAAACAAACTTCGAAAAAAAAAAAAAATTTTTTTTTTTCTTTTTTAAATAGTAACTATTAATATATATATATATTTTTAAATACACCATTAGAAAGGCAAAAAATTATTTTGTAAATAGTAACTACTAATATATATATATATATATATACACATTTTAATACACCATTAGAAAGGCAAAAAGTACTTTGAATACATGTTTTTTACTTTCTTCTATCTTCAATAGAAGAAAGTATTGTAATCGAAATTTTTTTCGACTTCCGGTTTTCGACGGATTTACATGTTTTAGGGGTCAGAGATTCCAAAAAACATGTTTATAGAAAATGTCTGTCTGTCTGTGTGTCCGTCTGTCTGTCACCATTGTACCATCAAAAAGTGTATGAAGTTATGCATAGAATTAAACCAAAATTTTATTTTAAGTTTTTGACTATGGCAAGCAGGTCCTCCTGGAATTTGGAAAAAAATCGTCGGTAGGGAGCGCTGATATAGCAATTTTTGTGCGATTTTGAATATTGTACCATCCAAAAGTGTATGGAGTTATGCATGGAATTGAACCAAATTTTTATTTTAAGTTTTTGGGTATGGCAAGCAGGTCCTCCCTGAATTTGGAAAAAATTCGCCGGTAGGGGGCGCTGTAAATGCGATGTTTGTACGATTTTGAATATTGTACCATATAAAAGTGTATGAAGTTATGCATAGAATTGAACCAAATTTTTATTTTAAGTTTTTCGATATGGCAAGCTGGTCCTTCCTGAATTTGAAAAAAATTCACCGGTAGGAGGCGCTGTAATAGCGATTTTTGTGCGATTTTGAATATTGTATCATCGAAAAGTGTATGAAGTTATGCATAGAATTGAACCAAAAAAATTTTTTAAGTTCTTGGCTATGGAAAGGAGGTCCTCCCTTAATTTGTAAAAAAATCGCCCGCAGAGGGCGCTGTAATAGCGATTTTTGTGAAATTTTTGTGCCATTTTGAATATTGTACCGTCGAAAAGTGTATGAAGTTATGCATAGAATTGAACCAAATTTTATGTGTTTGTTTTTGGTCATGTCACGAAGGTCCTCCCTGAATTTGGAAAAATTCTGCCGGTAGGGGGCACTATAATTGCGATGTCTGTACCATTTTCATTATTGTACCATCAAAAAGTGTATGAAGTTATCCATATAATTGAACCAAATTTTGTGTGCATGTTTCTGGCTATGGCAAACAAGTCCTCCCTGAACTTGAAAAAATTCCACCAGAAGGGGGCGCTATAATTCTGATCTCTGTGCCATTTTCATTATTGTACCATCGAACAACGTATAAAATTATGCATACAATTGAACCAAAATTTTTGTGCTTGTTTTTGGCTTTAGCTAACAGGTCCTCCTAGAATTTGGAAATATTGTGCGGTAAAGGGGCTCTGTGCTAGCGATTTTTGTATACTTTTCTTGATTTTTCGTAGTTCTATTGTTCATCGGCGGCTCATGCAGCGGAGGGAGCTCGCTTCCTGCTAAGCCGGCTATTCGCAAACAGCTGATAACAACAAAATAAGGAAAAATTAATAATTTTAACAAATATCATGACATAGATTAACTCGTTTTTAGTCCGTTTAATTGACTTGAGCAGAAATTTAAGATGAAAATCAAAGTTGGTATAGTATTGAACTAATAATATTGAAGTATTAACATGTGTAACTAGGTTTTGAAATATTAAGATGTATAAGATAGAAGAAAGTTTTGGGATTGGCACATCCAACTAGTTTTTTTTTACTTTCATCCTGCAAGTGGATGTGACAGTTTCAATTTGCAGAAGACTTGAAAACTGACATGAATTGAGGTCTAGTAGAAATGTTTTTTGAAATAATAAATATTAATATATTTTTTTAAACAAAACATACTTTTGTATCCAAGAAAGTAAGGTGAAAATATTCATGTTATTCTTTTTTCTGTCTTTTTTTTCTTTTTTGCAATTCCACAAGGGACATGGCAATTGAGATTTCAAAATTCAGAAAAATAAAATGATCACTTCACTTTTGCGTACATGAACGACTGTGGAACATCTGGAGAAGCAAAAGCACAATCCTCTTGAAGGAAGGAAGCTCACCATTTTGCAATGTTCATTATGTTTTTTAATTAATATCAACTAATTAACAATAAATCCAAAAATTAGCTTCATGGTACATAGCTTCAAACATACAAGTACCTACCTGCCAAATCCTGTAACTCTGTGCACAGCAGTCTCTTCAGAACATAGTACACACACATACATAAACAAATATCTTTCCTTACTAGTGTAAATACCTGTCCTAGAACGGTGGGTAAAAATTGTGTTTTTCACTTAAAATTTGAAAAACTGATAAAAAATAATTGACAATATGGAAGCGTTTAGATCTAGTTTATGTTCTAATAAACACACAATTAGTACTTATAATATTTCTGGGTAAACTAGGTTTTCCGGCTAATATACTATAACAAAAGTAAGATTTCTTAATAAAACAAAAATTTAACAAATATGCAATAAAACTGCATAATTAAAACAGTCTGCTGTAATTATTGAAATAATACTATTTTTTTTTTAAATGACACTTTGAAATTGTATTTTTATCGTTCACCCCCTCCCCCCCTTTTCCAAAAATTTTTTTTATATGTATATTGATTAATAAATAAGTATCTCGGGTTGAACCCCATCCAAAAGAACGAAGGGGAAGCATTGTTAAAGTGTTCTTCATGCCTGTTAGTGCTTTTCTTCTGTTTAACCGCGGCTGACGTCACGCAGCAGGGGTGAGAAAGCTTGAAGTGATGTCATTTATGTCATCTACTTTAATCTTCATAGCTCCATGGTTTAAATTTTTTTTCAATGAATCACAAAAGGAATGACTCTCTACCACAGCTTCTTATTTATGTCTTACGCACGAAGTGCACTATGTTTATTTTCTGAAATGGCTGCTTAAATCATTGAAATTTTATTAGTTTTGAATCTTTTATAGAAAATTATTTTGAACAGAAGGGTTTTCAGGTAGAAAAGATTTGTATTTAGGCAGATAAGTTTTCTCATATACAGTAAAATCCCGATTATCCGTGGTGTGGTTTATCCGCAAAGCTATTTTTTTTTTTTTTTTTTTTTTTTTCTATTCAAGCCAATAGCAAGGAAAATACAGTAAGCCCTAATAAATATAAACAGAAAAATTCATGTATTCGAAAGTAATAGAAGAATATTTCTATATTCGGTTGCCATGTTTAAAATATCAGATATAAAGTCTTGATGTCTTTTCTTGATTTTGTTAACAAAACGTTAACACAGCAATTAAATAAGACTATTATGATAAATTCCAGGGAAGCATATCAAGAATAGCTTCATTTTTTAGATAGAAAAGGTGTTTCGAAAGCTAGAAGCAAAAACAAGTGACTGATTTTTTTAAAAAGGTGTAACTCAACACTTTTTGTACAGTATGTATGGCATTGTTTCTTGTTTACTGTTCTTTATTTTAGTAATTTAGACGTAAAGCAAAGGTTTCTGCTGTACTGTGCATCAGTGGTGTAGTCGTAAAAAAAAACAGAGGGTATACTCTCTAAGCAGAGGGTATACGCTCAAGGCAGAGCGTATACCCTGGAGTTTATATACTATAGCTTTCTTGAGAAACAGAGGGTATACGGCGGTCCTTAAAAAAATCCAGAGGGTATACGGCGTATACCCCCGTATACCCTCCACTACATCCCTGGTGTATTTTAAACGTTTTGTACTCTTTTGTACATTAAAACATAGTTTTTATGTTGAATTTTCTTTTTTTCGTGCTTGCACCCCATTTTCAGTCTTTTTTGAGTTATCTGTGGTGCCCTTGCCACCCAGTTCCACGGATAATCGGAGCTGTACTGTACATCTCAAATCAGAATTAAGCCTAACGTGGCTCCATCTTATCAGAGACTGGTAAGATTGATGGGTTCGCCCTGGATCCGTTACACTGCCTTTTATTATATAGAGATTATTATAGATTTGACTGTGTTCTCCTGCCCCCCCCCCCCCCCCCCACACACACACACACAGTTTAAGAGAGTTTTATTCAAAGAAAGTAAAAGCCAGTAAAACTTTCTTGCCCAGTGCTGTAATTGTAAACAAAAAACAGAGGGTATATGCTGGAGTCATGTACGTTTATAACTAGAGTGTAAAGCTATAGCTTTATTTGAGATTCCAAGAGTACATGGAGCTTCTTTTAAAAAAATAAAGAAGATATATGGCATATTCCCCCATATACCCTCCACTACATCTCTGTTCTTCTCACCTTCATATTTGCTAGTAGAAAACATGTAAATGTGGTAAACAATTTTTGTTTTGTGACTTGCAGAAATTTTAAAGAATTTTATACCACAAAGGGTCTCTCACTTACAGTGGATAGCATACATAAAATTTTATCAGCCCCAGGTTTCCAGTTGGCAAGTGACAAATACCATTTGCAAAGCCTGCATAGATTTTAAAATATAGACATTAAAAGAATAGAAGTTGCATAGTAATTGAAATACTGTTTTTTAAGTTGACAATATTTGTAATTTTTAATATTCACCTTATCTTTGGACTTTGTTAATTTTATGTGATAAACATTTTATTTGATATTGAAAATGTAAAAAGAGCCACTTTTGATTTGAAATGAGTTTATCAAATGATAATTATATTGTATAAAAAATTATATTACATAGAACTTTTTAAAGTTTTTGCAAATATAATTTAGTTGTTCAATGTCTAGTTTTTGTTTATTGTATTGCAAAAATTTTCACCTTCAAATGGAACATTTTAGGGCATTAAAATTTAGGTTTATTGTGCATTAGAAACTTCAACTTTAATAATTTCCATCTGGAAGAAGAATCAGACACAAATTAAAAAAAAGCAATATATTTCTAAGAAAATAAGTTATTCCCTTTCCTTTCAGCTAACATTTTCTTTTGCCAATTAAACATTGATAGTTAATATAAGTTATATTTCTTAATTTTAACGTATTAATAAAATTTTTAAAAGTTTCATTCTTGTTGAACTGTTTGTGGAAGATTGAGGTCCACCCACCCCTTTTTTCCTCTTATTCTTTCAATAACATTCTCACAAATCCAAACAACATAGTTATAGCAATCTAGAACAAACCAACACAGTAACTAAAGTGATTAAATAAATAGTGCTGCAGCCATGATAGCCAAGACAGCCAAGGTGCTAAAGGTTCTACCAGGTAGATCTCCATCATGAGGCGATCAGGTGAATATTGCTCTGCGATTGGGTACACAACCCGTTAAGATAGGCATAATCTCCAGTAGGTAGGGCTCTGGTCAGGGGTATAATAATAATAATAAGGTTCTTGAAGGATTTTTTTTCCAGCTTTTTATTTATTTAAGAATGTATGTTTCATTTAAATAAATTTTGCATGAATATTCTTTACAGGCAAGAGATTTTCCGTCACACGGAACAGATGGCCCATGGTGATTATATGTACACTGAAGTATACAATTTCGATGGTTTAATTAATGAAAGTCATAATTCAGCACCATTATCTAATAATGATGCGCAAAGGTAATTAACATGTTTTGATTTTTTCTTTCTCTTACTTTCTCTTGTAATATGATACTGTAAAAAATAAAATTGTTATTTATGTATAGCTAGAAAAAATCTTTAATAAAGCATATTTTTTTAACTTAGTAACTTAATTTCAACATTATGTCAATCAAAATTTTTAACCCCCTGACCATTTGAATTTGGAAATCAAAGTCGCTAACCTGTATAAATTTTTCACTTTCTAAGTATTACCAGACTATTAGAAAGCAATTTTTTGAAAGATGTGCATGAATAAAATGTACTATAAATTGAAAACTATTATCTTAAAGTTTAAATGGTACAAAATTTCTGCTGCAAGAAATAATTTAACCACTAATCAGTAGAAAAAGTGTTTGTGCCTTTCCTGCCGATTTCCTACTGTGTTAACAAAAAAATGAAAAGAACTGGACTGTAACATAGCGCAACTTATTATTGGTGTTTTGTGGAATAATTTATGCTTTAAGGTTCAAAATAAATCGTTTGCAAATGTGTATCATATTTTCTCCAAAAAAAAAAAAAAAAAAAAAAAAAAAAAGCACTTTTTACAGAAACGGCTACAAAATCTGTAAATAAATATAAAAAGCATGATTTTTTTTTCCCAAAAAAGAAGTAGAACTGATGTATATATGTGTATCTTAAGAACTGATGCATTTTAAAATTTGCACCAGTAAATTTGTTTTTAAAATGCATTTAGTCAAAAATATTATGCTTGACAAAATCCAGTGAGATTTACCCCATGTGTGTGCTAAAGTTACAAAAATAAACACATGTGTGTATGGGTTAAATAATTTTTATTTATATATTTTGTATGTATATTTTAAAATAAATACATTATGAGAACCTCTGGATTGCACTACCTGAAGTTTTTAATGATACATCTTGCAATTGCATCAGAACACAGTAATTACATCAGTGATCTTGCAATTATATGATATGTAATTATGTATTTCATCTCTATAATATACTGTTGCTCTAAGCTTGAATACAAAAATTTCATTTGAAATCACAATGTAATCAATCTTCAACCCAAAATGCCATTATAAATCTGTTGACAAATGTGATATTTCTTAGTCTTCACACGTCAATAAAATTAAAATTTTATTTTAAGCTAACTTCAAACACAGGAGTTTAAACAGTTTGTTTGTATATTTATTTATTAACATATGTCCTTGTCCACTTGCAATTTGTGGATGCTCACATTTTGATAATTCTTTTTTGTTATTGTTGTTGGAAAAGATTCATTTTAGAGACGGTCCTGTATAAATTTCCATGATTAGTGTGCTCATGTCTTTTAAAAAAAAAAAAATTATAAAAGCTTTCTTTTTTTAAAAAAAAAGCTCTAACTTTTGTAAAAGTTAGCCAATTTCTACAATATTTGAATATCTTTTTAAAGAATAAAGACAACATTTGATCCTAAGGCATCTCAAAGAGCTATATGTTATTGTCTACTGTGTATCAAGCATGAGTAATTGTGTGAACATTATGGTTTATACTGAATGTGTATAAGAATAAAGGGTTGTTGTATGGGCCATATTTAGGCATATGCAGTTGCACAGGGCGGCAAAGTTTTGAGAAACGGCAAAATGTTGAAGGAGGTAAAATATAAATATAGCTCAAAGTAAAAATATTTTTTTTCATTGCAAAATTTTTTGTAGAAGATATCATTCACAATTTTCTTTAATTGTACTATTTCTTGATTGAAGGAAAAGAAATGAATTAAAATTGGAAAAGGAAAACCGAACCAGAATAATTAAGTTTTCAAAGAATCATATGCATAATTTTCATGTACAGTGGAATTCCATGGTAGACAAGACGTTGTTCATTGATCCATGTGCAATTTGGATATTAAAGTTTCTCTGGAGATAAGAGTGATATAGAAGAATATCTTGATTCAACCAAATTTTCAGATAACTTATGAATAAGAAACCATATTACATTTTTCATTGCATATATCTTCAGAGGCACCATTTCAGAACTTTCTTGAAGGGGAGGGGGGGGGGGGAGTTCTTCTTTCTAGTGGTCAAAAATTTTTTTTAATCTGGTTGAGTTAATCTGAGAAGCTATTGGTACAGTTTTATTCTCACATATATCTTTAAAATTAGCCAAAGTATTTGTCAGGGATAAATGTCTCACTTTAAGAATGTTGTAGTAGCAAAGCTTTCAGAAATATTATTAATTTCTGTTCTTAACGGGTTTATTTCTTCAGTGGTGACCATCCCCCCCCAAACCCAATGACGCAAATTCCCCCCCAAAAAATCTTCATACATTAACACTGAGTCCCCCCCCTAAACAGAAAATCAATTTCAAAATATATTCTTATTATTAAATTATTTAATAATAGTATTCTTACGTACTGTCATACAAACATGAAATAAAAGTTTTAACAGCGTAATAAATAATAAAAGATACATTTTTTCTTATTAGCAAACTGATTGTTTTCACATTTATAAGTCCTGACTGACAAGCCCGTGTTCACTACATACGTTTTAATAAATAAAGCTACTTTTTTATGAAAATAA
Organism: Maratus speciosus; assembly: GCA_963932465.1. Taxonomy (NCBI): domain Eukaryota; kingdom Metazoa; phylum Arthropoda; class Arachnida; order Araneae; family Salticidae; genus Maratus; species Maratus speciosus. The sequence continues at coordinate 20,915,019 of OZ010792.1, read as the reverse complement.
AGATTTACTTACAAGTATTTAAAATAAAAATCTTTTAAATTATTACAAAATAAATCTTAAATACAAAAATTGCATATTGTTTTAAGAAAACTAAAATATTAAAGACGAGTCGTTTATATCAAACGCATATCAAATATATTTGCATGTACATACGCCCTTGTTTAAGATTAAACATTAACGCTTAAGATTTCCCAATCATTTTTTAATACTATCTAGTCATACAGTTTAATCTCACCCTCCCAAAAAAATTCTCTAAATCATCCCCAACCCTAAAATAAACTGTGGATTGAAGCGTTTATATCAGTACAAGTGTTGCTTTATACTGCTTTAACAACATACAATATACTCTTATACAAGTACGGATTCTTATAAAATGGCAGACATTATACCATTAAAACATAGTCCTAATCTACTGTAAGCCCTTGTATTCTGTATAGGTATGTTTTTCTTTCACACTATAATTTTTCAGTCTTATTACCTAGTAATTAATCCTCCTTTCCCTCCCAAAAAATTCTAATTTTTCTATAAATTTATCCCTTCCCCCTAAAATAATTCGTGGACCAATAAAAAAAATTGTAATCGGTATAAAACACAATCGATATAGTCATCGATTACTTCCGAGAACCTGCAATCCAGATGTTCTACAATCGTTTATTAAAATCATTGTTTTTATATGTTTATAAAGCAGTATTTAGTAAATACATGGTAACTGAAAAGAGATGGATTTAAAAAACAACAAACCGAAGGGAGGCTATAATGGAGTCATAATAGTGGAAAAGTCATGTAACGGCGTTGTTTGGTTGCAAAAAGTTGAAAAGTCGCGAGTAGGTATGAAATGGTAAGAAGAGTTTAATATCAATAATTAGAATTTTTCGACAATTGGCAGCAAATTGGCCAAAGAAATTAGAAAAAAACACCCCTAGTGGCAAAAACATGAACTGAAAGGATGGTAAATAGTATCAATATTTTTTATTGATGTTTTTACGTCATTTGAGATTAGTTCTATGATTTCCCCTTTATTAGAAGACCATCTACTGGAATGCATTAAATGACCCCCCTGGGGGAAAGTAGGGGAGGAGCAATAAATGCATAATATGAATAAGTGGTCATAAGGCTTTCCAACGATATATCACATGAGGGGTTTCGGCTAGATTTAGAAAAGTGACCCCCCGCGGGGTCAAAGGGGAGAAGGGCGCGGGAGGTATGTACATGAAGTAATAGTCACAGAGCTTTCCAATCATATAGCATATGAGGGGGTGACGGCAAAAGATAGAAAAGTACCCCCAGGATTCCAACTATTGCGCAATGTATTGTAAATTATTCATCTGAGGGTTCCGTAACAAAATCCGATCTAAAATGATAAAAACGATACGATTTCAAAAAAGTTCGAAAAGCGCCTCACCCGGGAAGCTAAATTGGGGAGGAGGGAAGAAAGATTCATAATATGAAAGAGTGGTCCGAAAACTTTCCAATAACATATCACATGATGGGTCCAAAAAGTTTGAAATTTACCCCTCACCCATGGGTTCACTCTTTCTTACCAGAATACACCCGGAAATCACGCAACCCTCACTTTTAAAGTTTTATATTAAATAAATAATATTTACCGGAGGGCTCCATAAAAAAACACACTTAAAATTATATTTCTTGTAGAAATCGCAAAGATTTAAAAAAATCATCCCCTTACTGCTTCCCCCTCCCGAAATTTACTCCAAGAGGAGAAAGGTTCATAATATGAAAGAGTTGTCAAAGGGATTTCCGATGATATGTCACAGGAGGGGTTCGGTAAAAGTTTGAAAATTAATCCCCCGTCGGTCCATTCTCGCACCTTCCAGAATTCACTCACCTTCCTCTTCTGAAATTTTTATATTTGATAAATAATATTTATCTGAGGGCCCCAGGTATGGGACAGCTTGACAGAGCTAAAGTTAGAGAAACATTGAAAATTCGGGGCAAAATGACACTAAATTCAACAGTAATTATTGAAATTAGGATTATACAGAACTGAATAAATAAACCACTTTACCTCCTAACTCATATCGGTTAATAACAAAAAGAGATTGGATAAGCAAATGCACTCCTTCGAGAAACTATGACTTAAACCAGAAATGCGGTAAGTTGACTCTGAAAGCTTCATTTCTCTCTTTCTCTGGCATTTCCGCAAATCTCATCTCGGTGATTTTTCACCGGCATCTCGACTTTTGACTTCCCGATTATTCCTCTCGCGCTTTTCAACATTTCATATGTTGGCCGAGAATGAGAAATCGATTTTCTGCGCTTCTCGATATGTTGTTCTCGATTAGTGCCTTTTCATAGGTTGCTGAGAACGAGAATTCAATTTCTCGTTCTCGGCAGAGAAGAGTGTGAGAAGATTTATCGAGACGAGATAGAGAAAGAGGTTTGACAATGAGCTGTGAAATGAAGCCGTAATATTCAAAGTTCCTCTTATTTTAGCCCTATCAAGCTGTCACATACCTGGAACCCTCTGTTAAATACTATTTATTAAATATAAAAATTTCAAAGAGGAGAGTGCGGGGGGGGGGGGGGGGGGGGGGGGGGCGAACAAATTTTTAAAACCGTAGTGATTTCTACAATGAATATAATTTGAGATGTGTTTTTTTGATGGAGTCCTCCGGTAGATATTATTTTATTAAATATAAAAATTTAAAAGTGGGGCATGCTGTGAATTCCGGGCCGAAAGAGTGAACAAACCGGGGGGGGGGGGGGGGGGGGGGGATTTTCAACCTTTTTTAAGCCCTTCATGTGATATATCATTGGAAAGCCCTCGGATCACTCTTTCATATTATGAGACTTTCTTCTCCCTTCCTAATTTGGCCCCAGTTTTTGAACTTTTTGCGTTTTCATCATTTTAATTCGAATTTTTTAAGGAGTTTTCCGAAAAATATTATATATGAAATTTCTAAAAGGGGGCTGAATTCCTGGGGGGTTGCGATATTTGGACCCCCGGGGGGAGCACTTTCCTAATTTTTGCCAACACCCCTCATGTGATATATCATTAGAAAGTGCTGCAATCACTTATTCATATTAAGCACCTACCGTACCCCTTTCCTCACTTTGACACCCAGGGTGGCACTTTTCTAAATTAACCGGACCCTTCATGTGACATATTGTATGAAAGGACTGTGACCACTTATTCATGTTATGCAAATCCCGCGCCCCTCCCCCCCACTTTGCCCTCACGGTGGGAGGGGCATTTTTATAAATTTAGCTCGAGATGTGACCTCATGTCACATTTGGTTGGAAAGGCCTGTGACCACTTACTGATGTTATGCACCTCCGGTGTCCCTCCCCTCACTTTTCCCCACGGGTGGGACTTCCTGGAAATTTAGCTGAGACCTCTCATGCGACGTATTGTTTGATAGGACTGTGACCACTTACTCCTGTTATGCACCTCCCGCGCCCCTTCCCCCACTTTGTCACCCCGGTGTGCATTTTTACAAATTTAGCTCAAGACCCCTCATGTGACATATGGTTGGAAAGGCTTGTGACAACTTATTGATGTTATGCCCCTCCGATGACCCTTCCTCCACTTTGCCCTCCCGGGGACACTTTTCTAAATTTTGCCTATAACCCTCATGTGATATATCGTTTGAAATCCCTGCGACCACTTATTCATATTATGCAGCTCCTGTGCCCGCCCTTTGACCCCCAAAGGATCCGGTTCAAGGTTCGTTCGGTTCGAGATTTTTTTTTATTTACAAGATTTTGCAGTGTGTGCACACCACGCCTTCTATACGGTGCAGTATGCAGCGGGGACCCAGTGTGAGATTTCATATTACAAGATTGCGTATAAATTAGAGGCCCTGATTAAAGAAAGGGCGCACTAGCGGGCGTAGCCATCTAGTCCTTATTAACCTGACTCATTTCAGCTTTCCGGCAGACGATTCTTGATAAAATCGAATCGGGTATGGTATAAAAGCAATTGGCAAACTGGAGTCATCGAGAAAAATTTTGCACAATCAAAAAATATCGAGATGTCCATACAATCGATAAAATCTATAAAAACATCTCGTTTTCGCCCATCACTAGCTGGAAGTCTTTTTCTCTGTACAGGTTGTTTACCTTATACTGTTTTAATGACATACAATACTACTCTTCTAACATCACTAAAATATACTGTAATTAAATCCTAGTTTTCTGAAAATTGTCAAGTAATTTTAGCGTTGTCTCTTCCTCTGAAATGCTTATTTTGTTGTTATTTCTTATCATACCCATCAAGAATGTATTTTTGCACTCGGACTGTACGATTCGACCCTGTCAAACAATATAATAAATTACTTAAGACGCTTTTGGAAAGCTATTCCTTTTATCACGTCTTGCGGTCCTAATTGCCTTTCAGAATGTATTAAACATTTTCCCACCTATATACCAAGTATTTTTTTTTAATTCCCGCACTTTCAAAGATATTAAGATGCAAAATTGGTTCTTATTGCCCTTATCTAGAATTTAAAGAATTAAAAAAACATGACCATTTCTGGAAATTGAATGTTGAAAAGAAGTTAAAAGTGATATTAAAAAAATCAAAAACTTTTTTAATAGTGAAAAAAAAAAGGAAATAGTATTAAGATTTTAAAAATCCCCCCCCCTCCAAAAAAATGTACTTTTTCTCTAAATTCCCCCCAAAAAATAAATTTTATGACGCATTTTGCGTCACCAAATCCCTCTCTGGGCACCCCTGTATTTCTTGATAAACTTTCTATTTTGGTCAAATCTGTCAAGACGGCTTTTGTGCAATTTCTGTTTATTTATTTTTTAATCTGACTTGTGATGACTGATCCATTCTGAAGTATCAGATTACTGGAGGGGAGGGGGGTGGGCAACTGCCATATATACATAATTGCGTAACATAATTAACCTAAAAAATTATAGTAATACAGAATGAAACTTAATGTAAATTAGATAAGTTTAATTTTAAAATTAAACTGCAATGCATACTTTCTGACAATAACATATCAAAACCAATGTTATAGCATGTTGTTATATTGCATATATATCTATATTGGGTTTGTAAGAAAGTTGCTTGTGAATCTATTGTAGCTTTCCTTTTAAATGTTTGTTAATAGATGGAAACATTCTTAAATGCTTTTGTACAGCCCTGTAGTTTACCTAGTACCTTTGTTACATGCCACCATTTAGCTAAAATTTAATTCAAACTAAAACACTCTTAAAACTACTGAAATCACATTTCCAGAAATTATCATCGATAGACAGCCATGTATCCAATTTTTGCATGACCCTGTATATCACTATATCTATATTCTACAAATGTTTCTTAGTAAACTAAATGCAATTCAGTCTAAAAATGCATAACTCATTTAAAAACCGCCTTTAAGCAATTTGTGCTCATACCCAGTAACCCTTACGAATTCTTTTGCGTAGCACTGTATATGAATTATAGCATTTATACGCACCATATAGTATGCATAAATATAGTGAAACATAAAAGCGCATATCATAATTAAAAATGCATTTTCAGCTATCATCGCTAATGTACAGTACTTCGGATACAATATACAGTGAAATACATTTAACACGAAAACGCTTAACATGAAAAATCGGTTAACACGAAATGATATAGTGATCCGGACAGTATACTATGCAATTTAATACATTTTTTTTTCTTTTACCACGTGAGAAAAATTGTTTAACACGAAAAAAATTCGCTTTCGATCTAGTTAGCTTGAGTTGAAATTGATGAATTTTGTGTTAAAACCACTGAATTTTGGGTGAAATCAGTGAATTTCTGTTAGAAAATGCTCTTTTATTTCAAGAACATTCCACCAGATGGCAGCATCAGACAATCCTTTTTTTTTTTGATCTACTGTGACAGACACTCAGAACAGTCAGTTTTTCTCCTTCCCTTATAGCAGTTGGCAGCAAAATGCTGGTGGATTAAAAATCCAATAATATTCCAAAGGAATGATAATATGTTAAAAAAAACTGCAACAAACCATAGTTCAAAGTATTTCTTTGTGTTTGTAAATAGTCTTATTCATCTGTTTTGTTTTATTGTGAAGTGTGATCAGTATTGTGTCCAGCATATATATTATTCTAGTGTATTTAATCTTCAAATAAATGTTTTTTGTTCATCCTAAGAAGAATATATTTCTATTGAAATGCATCAAAACATAAAGGCAAAACTTTTAACTTTTTATCGTTTACCTATTGAGGAATTTCGTATTCATGCCTTCCATATGGAATAACATTCCAACAATTTCGTGGGTTTTTTGTAAATTAGCTTATGTTTTATGAGCACAATGGCTGAGAAATCGGTGCAAACTGCTATTTCGCTTCAAATAAAGAAGAAGATGAAGCTGCTTAATGTAGTTGATGAAAAAGAAGGACGAAAACATAAATCTGCAAAGAGTTTGGCATTGCCAATTCTACTTTATCAACGATAATAAAAAACAGAGATCCCATAACGTTATTGTTTGGGCGCAGTATGTTTAAGCCAGAGAGAAAACGTATGAGAACTGCAAAGCACGAAGATTTAGAGACAGCTTTGCTTATTTGTTTCAAACAAGCTAGATCTCAGAATGCTGAAAAAGACACTTCAAAAAAAGATATCTGATTTTTTCCCAAAAAAACAATATTTTTTTTACTTGCTTTTTATCCAAATGGATGCAACCTACTAGTAGTTTAACAGGAAATTGAAATAAAATTTGACGATGTTGAACATATGTGTGAGTTTTGTTATTTTTAACGCGAAATTCTTTTAATACAAAAAAAAAAAAATTCTGACCCCTCAATTTCATGTTAAACATATTTCACTGTAGTATCTGAAATCTTTTGTGTGTCCCTGTAAATGCTATGTACTTCATATTATACATGAAATAACTTATAGAAAACCTCAGTGATGTATATCAATTTCACTATATATGAAATAGTTTAACATAATTAAAATAATTCTAATATAACATAATAAACATCATAAAATTAAATATTCCTCAAACAATTCCCCCCCCCCCCCTATATCATTATATAACGGAATTCTTTTGTATGGCCCTGTAAATGAATAATAACTATTCTTTGCACAGAATATTCTACAGAATGCATATTTTAGTGCACGTCATAAATGCATATCATTTTATTATGTTTGAAAGCGTGTAACATCATTAAAAATCATTTGAAATGTTTTTTTTTTTCCCCATTGGCTGTAATGTAACAGAATACTTTTGACTGTCCCTGTAAATGAAGTAAACATGCTAAAAACTTCATTTGAAATAGGGATCGTGCTATGGTAAATGTCAATAACATCCAAAAATTTCAGGGCAATCCGAGTATATTTACAAGAGTTAGAGCACAGAGAGATGGCCAGATAAACCAAAGTCATAAACACTTTTCAACTTTGTTGGAAAGTGTTAAAAAATATGCAAAAAATTGCAGTTAATAATTAGTTTTAAAAGAAAAATAGCATGTAGACTTTCTATAAACTTTGTAAATACAGATTGATTATCCATGATGTAAGAATAGCAGAGAGTGCCAAATAGAAAAAAAATCCAGATAATGAAGATCAGAATGTGAATAATCAGGTTCATGTAAAAAGCTCAACCAATAAAAATAAAATTGCCAGTTCAAAAATAAAAGAATAGAATCAGTTTTAATATTAAAAACCTTAAAATCAAGTGGGATTTTGTGGTCAGAAAAAAAAGAAGACAGGGAGTTAAAAAATCAGAAGCTTGACATTTAGTCCAGGGGAAATGTACATTTTATCTTGCAAAAGGTTGGATAGAAGATTTTTTTAAAAAAAATTTAATTATACTGAGGCCAACATGGAAAAACCAAGTTTTCCAACAAAATTTCTTAAAGCTAAATTTTCTGTGACCAAAAAACAACAAAATTTTGGGACTTTTTTATTTTTTTATAAATATCTCGAGACCCATTGCCGTAGCATATTATTTGTCTATAATTATATTAAAGAGGACAAAATTGTCTGCAACTTTCATATTTACAACTTTTTTATACACTCAATAGCAAGCGCCATACGCTATTTCAAAAATAAGACAATTTTTTCAATTTTCTTAAAAACTGTGAAAAACATAGTTTTGCCCCGATTATTCAAATGTTCCCCACGGATTTAATCGTGATGTCGACTTTTAAAAATTGGTTGCAGTAAATTATCTATTATTTGCACACCCACGTCTTTATTTTCATCTCAACAGACATTTTATATTCAATAAATTTATATAGTTTTAAAAGTAGGGCAGATTGTAGATGAATAAGACAATTTTCATATTTAGACAGTAACTTTAAGTGTATACAATGTTAATTTCAAAGCATTTTTTAAAAGAATACTTCAGTATTTAGTAACTTATTGCCACGATAGTTTCAATTAAGAAAGGATTTTTGTTTAATTTTAATAATTTTTATAATGCATACATATTTTTCCAGGGATCAATGCAATAGGTATGAAAATTTGTGAATAACATATTTTATTCAACAGTACAATGGTGTATTTTATTTACCAATTATTGATAACATATGTTTTAATGTTTTAAAGATAGCAAACATTGGATAGGTTCCATATAAAAGGAGGGACTCAAAAAATAAATATATTTTATGTAAGAAATACTTTTATCTTATTAAAAAGCTGCTATAAAAATGACGACAGATAGTTTTACTAACTAATGTTATGCATTTATCTCTTGTAAAATTTAAAAATTCTGTCAATAAAATATTTGAGATTACTAGTTTCATAAAAATATTTAAAAAATTAGTTTTAATAAATATTGTCAAAAATTTTTCCCACTTATATCAATAAATATAACAAGAGATTATATCATTTTAGCATGCAAAAATATATAAAACTTTAAAGTTATCTCTTAATTGCTTTAAAGATCAAACAAAAATACTTACTTTGGTTGTTGAAATATTGTGGAATATTCTAATTTTCTGTAATCTGTACTGTTTTGAAACTTTATCTGTTTAATGATCTCAGTGATACCATTTATCAAATGAAATACCAATTTATTTATGATTGTAGACTGTATAAACATTTTTGTTTTTGCGTTGATCCCCTGTCTCATTCAACCCCACTTTCCCTACACAATAAAGTAAGGTATGCAATATGACTGCATAAGCTAAATGAAAAAATGTATTTTAATAATGATAATTTCTACCGGCTATTTAACAATATTTTTATCCTCTTTGATGCACTGTTGTAGGATTATTAGCATCCCTTTTCAAAGGAATATCCTTACCCTGAATAAAAGAGATATCTGGATCATGTTCATCTAGAGGTGTAAAGCAAAACAAATACAAAAGCACAAGATTAGATATTGATCTCAGATAACCCATGAAAAAAAATTATTTAAAAGTAATAAAATGCAAGCGAGATATTTGTCAAGAACGCTCCCATAGGTTTAATATTACCTTGCGAATGTCTTTGTGTGACTAATTTAGTCTCATAATTCATATAACTGTGACTTTAAATGCCTCAATACTGCAACTACCGTAAAATCTTTGAAAATAAAATCTGTATATATGGTCTTTAAAGAAAAAATTATATATTTTCAAGAGAACGAATGTGAACAATAGAATATGAACAATTATACCTGTTAAGATGGAAACCTGTTTACAGCGGAATATATTTTGGTTCCTTTCGGTTTAGTTTTCAAGATTGTACTGAATCAATATTTGACAAAGCTGATTGCGTAGTTCAGCATTACGCATTTAAGGATTACACACTTAAAATTTTCAAAATCCGGCTATGAGAGATTAATTAAAATTCTGGTGGTAAATTTTTTTTTAGAGGGGGGGGGGGGGGGGGATTGTCAACATTCATGTTTGCCACAGAGCAAAAAAGGCTAATTTTAGGCCTGAAACACATAATTTACTGCTACCAGTATATAGAAGTTGACATAAATGATTAAATTTGTGGGAAACATTTGAATAATCGAGGCAGAACTACGCTTTTCACGGTTTTTGAAAAAATTGTCTTATTTTTGAAATGGCGTATGGCGCTTGCTATTGAGTGTATAAGAAAGTTGTAAATATGAGAGTTGTAGATAATTTCGTCCTCTTTAATATCGTAACTAACAAATAATATGCTACGGCAATGGGTCTCAAGATATTTTTTTAAAAAATTCCAAAATTTTGTTGTTTTTTGCCTACAGAAATTTAGCTTTAAGAAATTTTGTTGGAAAACTTGGTTTTTCCATGTTGGCATCATTATAAACAAGTCAGAAGAAAAAAATCTTCTACCTGACCTTTTGCAAGGTGGCCCCCTTTTTTGATACATTTCCCCTGGACTACCTACTGTAATTAAGTTATACCTGATTATATATCATATACTGTTAAGTTTTCATTTAAAAAGAAAGAGAAGCCATGACTTCTTTCTGGTAAACCATTTATAATTATTTTGTGTTTTTTCAATTTGTATATTTAAGTTACAATAATCTGCTTATAAATATTCAGAAAAACATAAAAATATGTTATTCATAGGATATATGCTGATTATCAGAGTGAATATTTACAATTTGAAGCAAGATTTGAAAGTGGAAATTTAAGAAAGGTGTTTTGGGTGAGTTGTAACTTTTTTGTTATTAAAATGAAATTTAAATGAAATAAATGCCAAACATGTAGTAATGTTAATCCATTTTTAATTATTTTATGTTTATTTAGAAAGGTAATGGAGAGTATGATATCATATTGAGCCCTGATATAAATTCCAAAACTCATCTGCAGTGGTTTTATTTTGAAGTGTCTGGAATGAAATCAGGATGTCCTTACACTTTTAATATCATCAACATGGAGAAAACTACTAGTCAGTTCAGTGAAGGTAAACAAATACTTATAAAGAAAATTGACATCTCATTTAATGCTGATCAGAAATAAAGTTGTGTTGAAAGTTTTTTTTAATTTAGCTTTAAAATGAACCAGTTAGCTGAGCTCCTATTAATTCTTTCTTCTATAGCATTTGCCAGAAAAAAAAATTGTTTTCTATCTTGCAAAAATCTGACTTTTCAATTAAAAACAGAACCTCTAAGTTTTGTTTTGTTTTTCAAAGTAGTCTTTGGTATGGGTTCTTAGAAAAATTAACCTTACTAGGAGAGGGCCTGAGGCTGGGGACACAGAATGTGGCGACCCTTTGTGCATTGATAGAGTATAGTCAAGAGATAAACATATGACAAGGATAAAGATGCCCCAAAGTCACCCAATTTTGACATTTTAGTACATAATCGAATAAATTACACACATTTTTGAGCGGCCGGATAGTACAGTTGGCAGGGTGCCAGACTTTTAATTTTTCTCTCTCGGAACTCTGCGGGTTCGTTACCCCAACAAGACTTTTTCTCTTTTTTCTGCAGATAAAATAATGATTACATTATTTTCTAACCACAATAAAAAAAAAACCCAAATATAATTATTTAAATTTAAGCTAACTCTAAATAAAAACATGCTTTTGCACCCACACATATTTACTTATTTATTTACAGTGAAATTGCAATTTTATGGCAGTTTTATGAATCTAACGAAAAGTTAAAAAAAAAAAAAAAAAAAAATACATAATTGGAATTCCTCAGACGGCAATTTTTTTATTTTATTCACTTTTATATATAGTTTTTTATACGAATAGACCCCTATTCTTCTCAGCGAAATCAATTAAAATGTGCTACATAAAATCTAAATATGGTATTTTAATTTCATCTTTTCTAATACCTAACAATTTAAAAGTTTTAATATTTTTAAATTTTTTTTTTAAATCTCGGGATTTTGTTTGGAATTAGAATAACTGTTTTGGCAATAAAAAATCTTTTCATGAGCATTAATATTTATTAATTACATAGATTTGCTGGTGGTTTTTAGCAAAACATGAATGCTATTGAAAATAAACAAAGTGGGTTTAGAATATTTACTCTTGTTTGTGTTAAAGTTTTAACAGCCATCTGCTGCAGACCGAGTGAGCACAGCATTTTGTTTTTAAAGTTTTGCAGAGATTAGACGTAGTTCCTTAGTGCAGTGTCATAATTAAATTGAAAAAACATGTCTGATGAAGAACTTTCTAAATTTATAAATATTGAAGAATGAATTTCAAAAGATTCAATTCATGGCAAAAAAAAAAAAAGTCTTGTTGAAGCATCGAACCCTCAAAATTCTGAGAGAGAAAAGTTAAGAGGTCTGGCACTCTGTCAACTGTACCATCCGGCCGCTCAGAAATGTGCATAATTTATCCGATTATGTACTAAAGCATCAAAATTGGGGAATTTTGGAGCTTGTTTTAACACTCCCCCTGCTTATTGCACTTTATCCTTGTCATATGTTTATCTATTGACTTTACTCTGTCAATGCACAAAGGCTCACCACATTTTGTGTCCCCAACCTCGGGACTTCTCCTTGTTAGATGAAAAACTTTTAAGAAATCTAGCCCTTATTCTGAAAAGAAACCATTTTGATCTCTGCTGATCTACATGAATGTGTCAATGATCAATCCAGGAATGAAATCTCTGTCCATTATCCTCTTATCATTTTTGTGCCAACTTTATGAGGTTTCTTTCTTTGATTTTATATATGTAGTAGAGAAGACGTATAAATCTTCATATAGCTGGGCGATATATCGATAAAGTCAATGAAACTGATAGGAAATGTATATCATTATAACAATATAATAAAAGCTACAAAGTGATGATATCGCATTACAAATAATTTGGAAAAGATATTTTTATATACTTTCATTTAAAAGAAAGACATTGTACTTTAAAATTTGTTAAGCTGCCACTTCTCCCGAGAAAAAAAATTCAGACAACGGTCTTCCCCCAAGCTTATCCATTTCCATGCATTCTATTTATTGAAAGATGTTTTTCCTAATACTTATAAAATAGAAAACTTAATTTTATGAAATTTCATTTTGTTTTGTTAAAGTTAAGAGGAATATTGAAATCTATAAACATTATTTTTGATCATGCAATGTATGATATTTCATTTGTAAGTATGTTCCATTCTTTGTGATTTTGTGATAAATTTCTCAATTACAATAGCATTAATTTTTTTTTTTTTTTTTTTACATTTTTTAAGAATTAAATATAGTATTTTGTAATTAATAGAATATTTTTCCATTAGAATATCACTAAAAAGAGAATAAGTATTGAAAAAAAAAAAAAAAAGCACACTTTTTCTCCAGAATGGATTTGTTCAAATTTGTGATGAGTAGTCTGCTATATCTGCATAGCTTGATTGTCTGAAGGATGCAGAAAACCTGTGCACACAGGCAAAAGCAGATTCAGCCATCTGGGCAAATTCATTTTAGCTGTCCCATTTTAAATCTGATAGATGGCAGCTCTATACATTTTAATTGTAAGAAAAGGAAATTGGAAGAAATAATTACATTATTATCTTATTGCGTTGTGGATAAAAACTAAAAACACATATTTTAAAATATGCTTGCATAGATTTAAGATGATGTTTTTACTTTTCTGTGATCATTACCGAATCTACACATGACTGGATGTGTTGCCACTGGTCATGCCACTTATATTTCCAGTCATATGAATAATGCCACTCTTCATTATTTGCCTACGGGTACCTGTAGTATGTCCCTTTTTACTGAAAGGGTGGACATGTCTGCTTTATAATAATATGTGGGGAAAATTATGAAAATAGTTCAAATTAGTATGAAAATACTTTTATTTTGAGTGTGTGAGCATTCATGTCAGGAATTTTAAATGTTAGAAAAGGATGAGAAGTTAACAGAAACAAAAAGTGACGAATGATTGCAATAAAAAATGTTTAGCAATGGTAATTAAAATTAGCTGCTTTCCTTTCAATTTCAAATTTCTCAAGTAATCTCTCTATTCTAAAAAAAAGTAACTCCCGCTGTCACCGCCGCCGCCGGTTTTGAATTTTTTGTGACCGGGGGTCTTTCTTCGTTAATATTAAGAAAAATAATGCATACAAAAATATGAAAATTGGTAGTATTATACAGAAATGTTTGATAAACACGCTGATGTAGACAGTTTTCAAATCGAAGAATTATTTTAAGAGATATTTAATGCTAAAGTTGGACAAAATCGTTCCATTAAAAAAGTTTTATAGGAGCAAAAACTATACATCGGAATTTAATACTTTTTAGATCATTTTATACGTTATAATTTCCCGGTGTGCAGAATTAATTTATTTTTTTAATTTGACTCATTTTTCGAGGTTTCATTTCTATTTTAAATTCAAATTTTCACCATTTCGAGAGATATTTTTTTACTTATTTCAGAAAATTGTACTAATTTAACCTGTTGAAAAACTGTATAAACAACGGAAACAATAATGTTTGCTTCAAATTAAAAATTTATTTACACGTGACTATTATAAACAGAAAAGAAAAACTTTCAAATTAGAATTAAATAATTACGTATAAAAAGCAGGAACTTATTGAAAATTACTTCATCTATAATTACACGTGAATTTTAACAGAGAAAGGATATTGTAAAGTATTAAATTCATTAACATGCGTTAGAAGTCTTAAATAGGAGAAATTACATCACATTTACGTCACATTACACTTATTACGTAAAATGAACAAAAAATAATATTGCAAAATAGTAGTTTAAATTTAAAAATAGCGCGAGACATTTACTTGATATTTTGAGATGAACTTTTCAACTATTTTTTTTTTTTTTGGACAGCGCAAATAATATTTCATTTCTAATAAAAGCATTTTCACGTGAATATTAAAAAGGGAAAGAAAAGTTTGGTGAAAATTACGTCAGATTAAAACGATATATTTAAAATGTTTTATTTAAAAGGACTTTCTTTTCGCTTTGTTAAAAAATACCGGGAGACAAAGACTCTGTTTACTTAATTCCTTTTATATTAGATGATTTTGAAATGCCATTGTATCTTTTAACAGCAGCTGATTTTTCCGTAAAATTCCCCAATCAAAGAGAAATTAATAGAAACCCGTTTATAGGGAGATCGCCTTTGTTTTTTTAATTATAATTCAATCTTCCAAAAAAATTCAATTAAAGCCGATCAAATTAGCGTGCTTTTAGACACTGCAGTGTCTGATCGGGGGGTTGGCGAGCGTAGCTTGTAGGGGGCCGAGCCCCCTAGTTAACAAAAAAAAAAAACCATCTGACTATTAATATTTATGAGAAAGAAACTCTAGCCTATCCGAAAAATTCTACTTTTCAAAGAAATTATTCTCAGATATCATTAAATGTAACAATAATAAAAAACATTTTAGAATTATAATAAACTTTTTATTGCAAATTATAACACATCTGCCCCGCCCCCCCCCTGTAACGGTGTTCAGTGGGATGGTTCACTTAAATGCAAAAACTCCAACCATATTACAGGAACTATGAAAATTTATTTAACATTTCTAACTTTAAAGTTACAAAAGAGATCATACTCATAATTAATTAAGAGTGAGAGAGAGTCCATATTTACGAGGTACGCCTGGGCGTGACCCACAGACCATGAAGGTCTTACATCCTTTTGGTCGAGATAAAAAAGGTTGAGTGCGCGTGATTTCACAAGAATCATATAACACTAGTCGCTACACTTCGCCAAATTCAAACATTGGCACCCTGAATGAACTGTGGACAAAGGTTTTATTCGCGAGCCAAATGATTATCCCAAAAAAATCCAGCAACCCCGATGAGAACAATGAAACGCGTGATGGAAAATGGTTGCCAGTCCACAAATCCTGGGAATCATTATCTAACCGAAATGATTACGTTAAAAATTGCCCGCAACATACAATCGCGAAATGCCAAGAAAGGCATCTGGTAAATCAACTGACAAAAAGATTTAACCTCCATGAAACGTGATTTTAAAAACCGCATCTCATTTAGATGTGAGAAATGGCAGAAACATCTGGGAGGTGTTTATATTACAGACTGGCATTCGCTTAAACAAGTGTTACTTAAAATTACATACTGCAGACCGATGAAAGGGAAAGATGCAGAGACTCGCATAAAATACATTCCTTTCACATTTGCTGTTAAAAGATTTTCAACGGTTCCATATTAGCAGTGATAAGGAAGCTTTTCACTGCGGTGGGAAAAATCCGATGCAATTAAATGAAGAGATATTGCTACTAGCAGCCGCGCCTTGTGATTTTTATTTATTTCATTGCACTGGGAGCGGAAACAGACAGATAAGGGGAAAAAGGGAAAAAAAAGAAATGAATCTTTGAGCGGCCTGAAATAAAGATGTTTTTAGAAAGAAGAAAGAAAACACATTAACAAAAATCTGGATGGTTTTGAGAAATGAATTTAATCACATATTTCATTATAGGAAAGAGGGGGGGGGGGGGGGGGCGAGGATAATATGATCTAAAAGTAAGAAAGTTATGTTTTAAATTAATTTCGAATAAAAATGATATCTATGGGACAGAAACGCTGTCACCCCCTCCCCCCTCCCTCTCCATGGAATTTTTTGTTTTTGTGAGTAGAAAAAAACTATGTTGGATGCATTATTCTTTCAGATGTTTTTCATCGTCATAATTTTTGTGTGTCACAGAGGTTTAAACATGAGTTTAAGTGTGCTGTGTTGAAAAAAGTTGAGAAACACTGGTCTAAAGTAAAAGTGACTTTTCACTTATGTGCTCTTGGAGAAACAGACTTAAAATTGTGCATAACTGATAACATAAAAGAGGCTCAATGAAATGTGCATCTTTAGGGTATTATTATTCTCAATGGAAGTTTTATAAAGGGAAAGAGCAATTTTATGCTGAATAAATATATTAACTTTTAAATGTGCAATGTAGTTTAATCCTCTCGTTTATAAATTTGAAGAAAATCATTCATTGAACTGACATAACTTAAAATATATTCTTGATTTTGTAAAAAGTAAACGATTTATGTCATGTATGAGACTTGAGTGTTTAAGAGATGTCAGTCAAAATAAGATTTAGTTTAAAACTTTTTTAAACAAGGTTTTTCAATTAGGATCCTTTTATAAGATTCATGTGAGCAAGAGAATTAACTATACATATTAGGAGAATATATATAGTTAATAGCTCAAAATAAAATACATTGTGTTTTATTTTGAAAAAAAAAATATGCTTATCATTAACAAAGAAATATGCCAATTAGTGTTCTTCTTCTTCTTTTTTTTTTTTTTTTTTTTTTTAAGTACAACTTTTCTTTTATAATGCTGCAGTTTTTTTTGTTATTTTATCTAATCCAAGGTAAAGCATTAAATACATTTGATGTTATAATCCACACATTTCTGATAGCATCTTGAAGTAATTCATAAATTATAGAGGAATTAGAGCTTCAAACTCATCGTCAAATCAGTCTACCTATCAAAGTCTTTTTCAAACATATGCTGTCAAAAGTATTTTTCTTCTCTCTTAATAAGAAAAATTCTTTTAATTTTTACTGAGTAACTAAGTTTTTAAAATCATAACTGAGAGATACTACTGAGTAACTAAGTTTTTAAAATTATAACTGAGAGACATAATTCAATCTTATAAATCGCATTTATAAGTGAGAGGTCTAAAACATTATTTTCCCATTTCATATCATGAGCATTGTGAAATGGCATCTGAAACATTGTGAAAAAAAAAAAAAAAATTGTATAAAAGGGAGAGAGACCTATAACCAAGAAGTGCATAAGTAAGAAATTGCTATATGGCCGTTCAACAGTGAATATTTTGAGAATTATGTATTAGAAACTACCTACATATTAGAAAACTACACATAGTATGAGGATAAAATTTTTTTAATGTGTAATATTGTCACATTGATGAAAATATGTGCTACTATAACACTAGTGCTTCAATAAGGAAGTTTTGGAATTTATATTTAAAGTAAAAAAATTGAAAACTTTAAAAAAATAAACTTCATTGGACATATTTCGAATGCAGACTTTTCTGGCTTTTTTGTTAATTGTTTTGTTTGTGCTCCAATGGGATTTTAAATCTCCATTAAGGAAAACTTTGTATAATAAAGTTTATTTAATGTATCTATTAATAACAGCAGATTTTATATTTTATACAGAATACTTTGTTTTATCATTTTTAGAACCAGTTTTACAAAGCTAAATTATGAACAGCTTTTATGCTGTTGAAAAATATGTTGTGTAAAATGTTACACTCCAAAACAAAATCTCATTTCCAGATAAAGCATTTTATTTAATGTTTTATATAAGAACTGGGATATTAAGAAAATAAATTATATTATTTGTTAATTAATCTAAGGATTATTGTGAATATTTTACAAGGCCAGCAACTATTGATTTAAAAAGTCAGTTTTAATGAACAAATCCTATCTGAATTTCGCATTATTTTATATTATTCTAATGTCTTCAGATATTAATGGAGAAAATTATTGTGGTGAGTTTTTTCTTAATTTATAATTTGGGACATAAAGAGTTGATAATTCAAAGACTATATCAGTGTAAATGGCTATTTAATATCTAGTTAAAGCAAGAAAAAATAATATGATTTCATCTTTAAAAGTGAATTGTGTTCATTGTGTGACCTTCATAAAAATGCATACAACATATTGTTTGTTTTATTGAATGATAAATATCTTTGGTCATTAGAATTCTTAAGTTTTATCCTGCTTATGGTATATGCATTAATGTATTTGCATATATTTAGTATTAATCTTATTTTTCTGCTTATGTGGCATCTTAAAGTAAACTTTAATTAATAATTTTAAAACAGACGTGTTTTATTTCAGGCATGTGTCCTGTCATATTTTCTGTGAGGGACCATGTCGAGAAAAAACAAGGATGGAAAAGGTGTGGCACCAACATTTGTTATTATCGTAATCATTATACTCAGGGACCATCTACAAATTCTATCCTTCGAAACAAGCCTTACTACACTTTAACTTTCACAGTTACTTTTCAACATTCTAATGATGTCTGTTACTTTGCCTATCATTATCCCTATACTTTTTCTACTCTCCAGGTTTGTTCTGAAATTTTCTTTTTATTTCTAATAGTTATTCTTTTTATTTGCAATGTAAATTAATTTAAAAAGTGGTACTTGTTCATTTTTCAATCAACCGTTTTCCATAAAAATAATCAGTCACTAGAAAATATGACTTAGCATCATTAATAGTTAAGCATGATGTCAAGACATACTCATGTTTTCTTGGTTTTTAATTTTCAACATGCGAATTTCTAAAGGTTTGAGATAGATGATATTAATTGAACTCTGTCACCAAACATTTTATTTAACTCAAATAATGACTAAAATTTGAATGAACAGATGACTCTTCATTTAGCCAGAAAATAAAAAAATTATAAGCAACAGATGTAGCTTAATGTTCTGTTAGCCATTCAATGAATGCTAATTTTTTTTACTAGTTGTAATAAAGTTTGTATAGTTCAAAATCTAATTTTTGAATCATAAAATCAATTTCTTTTTTCGTAGGTTGGTGTTTAAGAATTTTTCTCATTGTATTAACATTGTTTATCTGTTGTTACATAAAATCTCATATTGGGCCATTGATGCACATTTATTTTTTAAAGCAGAATCTTGTAATCACGTTACCACGGCTTTTTCCATAGAATTTCCATTGCAGTTATTTTTGTATCCTTCATTACTAAAACTATCAAATAATTTGAGAACAATGAACCTGACCTCATGCTTAATCATTATTATTTTTTGGCATTGTTTGGCAATAGATTTTATTTATTCTTATTATTCGGCAGGAAAGTAAACAAGTACCAAAAAAATATAATATTTCCCTCTATATTATTTTCAAAAGAAATATTTGAATGTATTTTCATTATAAGGCTGTTCGCACATTTTTTAGATGATTTTGGTTAGCAGTAATAAAAAATCGTTTGCTTCAAAAGAAATAATTGCAATTGTACTATGTTTTTAAAAGTCAAAATTATCGTCTGCGACTTGAAATTTTTGTTTTTATTCAAAATGGCGTTTTTAACGAAGCAGTGGTTCGAAGCTATATTTACGCTCTTTCCGAAGAGAAATATCCATATTCCGTTATCCAAAAACGATGATAATGAACAAAAATGGAAACACTTGTCACAATAGATGACTCATGGGTGTATTTAAATGACTACAGCAAAAAAAGAGCCATTTATTATCATAAATGGGGGAAAAAAATTTAAGTACATGGTTCAAAGAATCGAAAGAAAGTTTTTCTAAGGGATTCATGATTGTTGCTGGTTTTTTATATAATGGCAAGTTAAAAATAAAGAGAGTGGGAAAAAATGTCAAGATTAACTCCAAATACTATCAAGAACATATTTTATCGCCAATTTTTCTGAATGAAATACCATCGCTTTACCCACAGTGCCATCAGTCTGTGAAACTCCATCACAACAAAGCTAGCAGTCACACATAAAAATCCACTGTAAATTTCCTAAAAGAAATGGAACAAAAAACCGGTATCAAGGCCATACCCTTCACTGATATCCCTACTAAATCTCCCGATGTATCACCTATGGATTTTTGTGCTTTTGGACTTTTAAAATCTGCATTATCTGAACGTCGTCCCACAACCCTTACAGGACTCTTGAAAGCTGTTCAGGAGGAATGGGATAAAATACCTCTTCTGACACTTCAAAAGGTATTATTATCCTGGAAATTGCAGTGGCGAAAGATAGTTCAGAATAAGGGCCGTCAAATAGAACATTTAAAACACAAGAATTTTATGTAATTTAGTTTTGTGAATACAATATACATTGTCTAAAAAATGTGTGAACAGCCTCTGTATTTATTGCTTAGTAATATGACCTCTAATGTCACTAATGAAAGATTAATAGCAATCCAAATGTGGTGGTGTTAATAAAATGCTGAATGTCTTTTATATTCTTCAACTGGATATTCTAATTGTTAGATTGTCATAATGATCATGCATACTGTAAAATCTGAATAGAGGAAAAAAGCCAAAAACAAAAATGCTCTAAAGCTGTTTATCTAAAGATAGAATAATTACTCACAAATTTTCTGAATTTATTAATCAAAATTAGTAAAAGTAATGAATATGTAATTTTCGATATTTGTTTACTTTCCTTTCTGTTGCCTGTTATGCATGTCACTAATCAGTGTTATTTAATGCAAATAACGAATAAGCAGGGCATAAGAACATACTCATAATACTCAGACCTGCCAACTGCTACGAAAAAATCGTAGTTGCTACGATTTGGACCTATAAACTATGATGCTACGAAAATCGGTCTTAAACTACGATTTTTTGCAAAAAACACAAACGCATTTTTGCTTTCTAGTTGCGATTTTTATCCCGCGCAGTATATTTTTCAAGAGTGATTCTGTACCGAAATTTCCAAAATTTCAAAGTATTCATTTCCGAAAGTTTAAAAAAATTGGCCATTAGTCCAAAAATTCAGACATTAAAAAATGCTCATGGAAAAAAAAAATCTGAGCTGCAAAACAAACTTCTTAACATAAAACATTCTTTATGTATATTAACCACGAGTGAATCGTGTTTCTGTAAATATTTATACAGGAATAGTTGTAAATATTTATACAGAAATAGTTGTAAAATCGCACGATTTGCGATAAACTATCGCGAATTTCGATAAATGACCGAGTAAAAAAAAAATCCACTTCGTCAATTGACTGCAGAAGAAAATAAATTCTGCCAAAGGATAGTGGTAAAAACATGAATTTTGTCAAAATATCGCAGAAAGAAAACAAGAATTTCGTCAAAAGATCAGTAAGAAAATGCAAATTTCATCGAAAGATCAGTAAGAAAAAGCAAATTTCACCGAAAGATCGCAGAAAGAAAACACTAATTTCGTCAAAGGATTGTGGTAAAAAATGCAAAATTCGTCAAAGGATCGCGGTAAAAAATGTGAATTTCGTCAAAAGTTTATGGTAAAAAGTGCAGATTTCAGCAAAGAATCATGATAGAAAAATGTGAATTACGATTGTGGGAAAAAAATTGTGAATATCCTGAAATGATAGCGGGAAAAAAATTACGAATTTCGTCAAAATTTACTGCACTGGGCTAAAAAATTGGAACCAGGCTCCTTTTACAAATAAAAAAAAAAACGCTGCGAAATGAAAAGAAATTCTAAAAATCATATAAAAATTTTCAGAGGAAAAAATTTATTATATTTAATTGAAAGACTGAAACCTTATTCCTTTTACGACTGTCAAAAGATGGCTGCAAAACACGGCAAACCAACCAACCAACCTCCAGATTAAATTTAATTTTGTGTGCTACGATTTCACATTTTCAAAGGTTGGCAGGTCTGAATACTTTTCTTTGGTTTCAGATAACATTAATTTTCTTTAAGCTAATTTGTAAAAGTTTCATGATTTTATGCGAGTGTGTATGTGATATTAATACATGGAAATTATTCCAGAGAGAAACATTCGCCTTGCATACAATATTTCAAATGAAAATCAAATTTCAAAGTAATTGCTTAAAAGGCGCAAAGGCCAACATAGTGAAAAAGATTCCAAGCCGGGACTCGAACCCGGGCCATCAGTATAGCGCACTGACGTTCTACCGACTAAACCACTTGGAACGATACCTAGCTCGGAAAATTTCTCACTATTATATGTTGGCAAGGCTACAAACGCAGCACAAGATGGAATATTTATCGTGAGTCACCGACCTGGGACAAACACGAAACATAATTAAATCCAGCATCGATAGAAATTATATTAATACATGGAAATTATACTGATGGCGCTATACTGATGGCCCGGGTTCGAGTCCTGGCTTGGAATCTTTTTCACTATGTTGGCCTTTGCGCCTTTTAAGCAATTACTTTGAAATTTGAAATTTGATTTTCATTTGAAATATTGTATGCAAGGCGAATGTTTCTCTCTGGAATAATTTCCATGTATTAATATAATTTCTATCGATGCTGGATTTAATTATGTTTCGTGTTTGTCCCAGGTCGATGACTCACAATAAATATTCCATCTTGTGCTGCGTTTGTAGCCTTGCCAACATATAATAGTGAGAAATTTTCCGAGCTAGGTATCGTTCCAAATGGTTTAGTCGGTAGAACGTCAGTGCGCTATACTGATGGCCCGGGTTCGAGTCCCGGCTTGGAATCTTTTTCACTATGTTGGCCTTTGCGCCTTTTAAGCAATTACTTTGAAATTTGAAATTCATTTGAAATATGTGTATGTGATGCCTATCTTGTTGCTCAATTTCAATTATTCTTTCCCCCCATTTAATCCCTAAATGCTTTTTGTGTGTAATAATTTTATTATTTTAAAGTTTTCGGACTTTTTTAATTTTTATATGCAAATATTTTGACTTAATTTTCCCTATTTCTGCTTTTAACACGTTATCATTTAGATCTTATTTTAAAATTTCCAATTCCAATTTAAAAATGACGACAAAAAGCAAATCTAATTTTTATTTTTCAAATTTTCCTTAAAAAAAAATAATTTAATTCCAATATTGTTTCACTATCGTGGGAAATAAAAGATAATTTCAATTTGAGAATATGAAAAAGAAGAAATCTAATAATCTCTATAGTTTTTCCCTGTTCTTCCCATTTTTTCACAAAAATAGAGTAATTAAGTTGCCATCACTAAAGAAATGTCATTAAAATTAGAAAAAAATTAATATCTCAAACTAATTCAAATTTTAAAATTGTAATTTCAGTTTTAAATTTTTTGGATCAATAGAGCAGTTCAGTTCACGTGGCTTTTACCATAGAACAATGAAAAAGCTGTAGGACACACAAATAGAAATAGCATTGCTAAAGGTAGCGATAACTGTCCTACAGCAGCATCAAAAACTTGTTTGTGACGTCACCTTACACATCTCTATACGGATAATTGGTGTTAATTTCACCACTAATCCTTCCATATTTTAGGGGAAATAGACGTGAAACATAATCAGTCCTTTCATTAAGATTTTATCTTATACTGTAATGTAAGCAAAAATTGTGTGTGTGTGTATGTGTTTATGTAAATTTTAGCTTGAAAACGGCTCTTACGATTTTGATGAAATTTTGTATTTTACCATTTTTGGGCACTAGAAGACCATTGGGCTAGGTCACATGCTCGAGAAAATTCGATTAGTGGGTCATAATGGGTCAGGGTCAAGCTAATTATATCTGAAAAATGGCTCAATCAATTTTGACTAAATTTTATCCATCTGTTTTTGGGCAAGAGAAAACTATTGGGCTAGGTCACATGTTCGAGAAATTTTGATTAGTAGGTCATTTTTGGGTGACTACGGGTCAAGCTAATTTTATCTAAAAAAATGGCTCTAACGATTTTGACTAAATTTTGTAATTTATTGTTTTGGATTATGAGAAGACCAATGGGAGTCACATGATAGAGAAAATTCGATTAGTGGGTGATTTTTGGGTTTATGTGGGTCAAGCTAAGTTTATCTAGAAAAAGGCTCTAACGATTTTCACAAAATTTTGTGTTCTATCGTTGTCGGGCACAAGAATACCATTGGGATAGGCTGCATGTTTAAGAAAATTGGATTAGTAGGTCATTTTGGGTCACAATGGGTCAGGTGTCAAGTTAATTGAATCTAAAAAAAGGCTGAAACATTTTGACAAAATTTTGTAATATACTGCTTCTGGGCATGAGATGACCATTGAGCTAAGTCACATATTCGAGAAAAATCAATTAGTGGGTCATTTTGGGTCCCTGTGGGTCAGTCTAATTGCATTTAAAAAAACAAATCAAATGATTTTGACAAAATTTTGTATTATAGTCACAAGTTCGAGAAAAGTGGATTTGTGGATGGGTCATTTTTGGGTCACTGCGGGTCAAGCTAATTGTATCTAAAAAACGACCCAAACAATTTTGACAAAATTTTGTATTATACCATTTCTGGACATGAGAAGACCATTGGGCTAAGTTGCATGTTCGAGAAAGTTTGATTAGTGGGTCACTGTGGGTCAAGCTAATTGTATCTAAAAAAAGGCTCAAAACATTTTGACAAAATTTTGTAATATCGTTTTTGAGCATAAAACCATTGGGCTGAGTCACATGTTTGAGAAAATTCGATTAGTGGATCAGTTTGGGGTCGCTGTGGATCAAGCTAATTGTATCTAAAAAACGTCTCAAACAATTTTTACAAAATTTTTTATTGCATTGTTTCCCAGCACGAGAAGACTATTAGGATAGGTGACATGTTCGATAAATTTAGATTAGTGGGTCCCTTTTGGGTTACCGTGGGTCAAACTAATTTTATCTATAAAATGACTTTAATGATTTTTACTAAATTTATATTCTATCATTTTCGGGTTCGAGAAGAACATTGGTTAGGTCGCAAGTTCAAAAAAATTTGGTTAGTGGGTCATTTTTGATGTCATTAAATTAATGACAAGGATTTAAATTAGCAGAGATTAATTAAAAGCACAATGAAAGCTTACACTAAAAGTCCCAATAAAGTATTAAATAGTTATGAAAAGAACAAGAAACATATGGTGGCGAAATAAAAACAAAGTAAGTTTAAAAACAAACTAAACGTTTATTAACTAAAATATAAAATAAGTTTAAATATAGTTCAAACAATAAATCAAATCTTTAAATTCAATAAATACATTTAGGCTGTCAAATTATACATAAATACATATCCAGAAAACCATTTGACAATAAAAGAAAAACTGACCTCACAGCAAAGAAATAAAAATAGTCACAGAGTGACCGGCCCTCCTCAAAGTTCCGTGTTGTTCACAAACATCTAACATGCAGATGAATTTAGCTGAAATATCATGAATCATCTATCCGTACTGAAACAACGCCGGAAAAACATTTCTTTATAGATGAAATTACGTTGTAGATGACCATTAGGAAAATTGCCAAACAGATGGATGCCGTTAACAATTAGCGAGTAAATTAACCTTGAGCTTCATCATAACAAACACCGTTCTTGACTCACACATCAGTGTTTCCTTGTAAACACGATATACGCAGAGTCCACATACAGAGTCGAAGTCATATCCATCGAACTCATATCAATAAAACTTTGTAAAACGGCCGACGTACGATAAAGCAGGAAGCAAGTAAAAATATCAACTAATTAAAAGCACACAACATTTCAAGAAGACATCTTCCGCCATTATATAGCACTTCTGAAACTCCGTGAAAACAAATGCTGTTAGTAATGGACGAGACGAAGTACGTAGACAAACACAGAGGGTGAAGATTGAAGAATTATTTCAATTTATATCAGCCGGGCGTTCAAATAACGCCTCATTACGCAATTCAAGGAGCAACAGTAGACAGTTCTAGAATGAAATCATCATGACGAAAGAACGCAGAGCCGATGTGTCGTAGACTCAAATGAGTGACGCCATCTGGCGGTGGTCGTGAAACTATAATCTATGATGGTCATTCAAATGAAATGCATGCTCTTGTTTGCATGGAAGCAGACAGCTGAAAAACAAGAATACGAATGGCAAAGAAAGATAAACATCGTAAAAGGGAATTAAAGACAGAATAACAGAAATGAATAAAAGGTAAGTGAAATGACTTTATATATTGTTAATAAAAGAAATATTTTAATATGTTAATAAAGGAAATATTTTAATAAAAGAAATACTTTAAAGAACATTAAAGAAATATAGTGGAATGCAGAGGAGATATATTTCTGGACAGTGTCAAGACAGGAAATAAGGTATTTACTCTTATCAATTTTAACCTTGTCTCAGGATCATGCCAATTGTATCTATACAGCAAGAATGATACAATGAGAATAAAATATCGAATTGAAAACAAGGATAATTTTGACCGAGCTTAGCTCGTCATTCCTGCTAGTATATATATAGGGTAGATATGTATAGGTATGTAGATAGGGCATTATGAACTAAAAATTTAAATGTCTAAAAGTTTTTGAATTTTAGACAGTTAACGATTTTCTCAACTGAAGTACCAGCAATGCCACATGTGCGTCTTTGCTTTTTTTCTTTTTTTTTCCGAATAATTCTTCATCAAAATGGTTAAAAAAAATATTTTTATGGCTTAAGGAAAATGATTATTCTAAATTAGAAAGTTGGATTTTTGATTACATGAGAACGATGTTACACGGTAACAAACATATTAAGCTCAGTGGATGCTAATTGTCTGTGGCATGTCAAATGAGTAACCAAGCAATGCCACAAATTCATCCCATGGCAGTGAACGTGTTAATTAAAATTATTTTTAAACTTTAAATCCATCTTGCATCTGCATTGTACTTTTGATATTTTACTTTACATTGTCAGTCAGCGAATTGACCCTGATTCTGTGCATAGTTATATTTTTTTCTGGTCCCTTTAGTACTGATATAGAAAGTGTCATCTGTTTAGTTAAATTTTTGTATTGGATTATATTTTTTCATGATTTTTCTAAAAAACTTTTTTGAATTTTAGACTCATATTTATTGCTGGCAGCATAGCCATGACTCAACATCAATATATTTCAAGACAGATGAATTATGTAAATCGTTGTCTGGAAATAGTGTTCCTTTATTGACAATCACTGCTAAACCAGTTGACTGTGAGTATAAAAAATAGTTATCTCCTATAGTAATTTATGCTTTTAAAAATATAGTTTCAATTTTAAGTCTGTCATTTGTAATTGATTATTTTATTTTTTATTATTATTTATTTATTTATTTATTTTGTAGATAAACGTCCATACATATTTCTTACTGCCAGAGTACATCCAGGAGAGAGCAATTCTTCCTGGGTTATGAAAGGTATGTATTTTATGATACTTTTCATTCGACTTCTTTCTGTACCCAATCATGGTTACTGAGTGTTAATCTATATTAATAAAACAAATAGTTTGTAAGTCAGTCTGTCTGTGTTGCTCTCACGCTGTGATAGATAAGGCCTGTGCTACGATGTTGAGCACAGGGGTACTCCAAAGTGTAACTGAGAACTCTTTGAAGAAATTTTTTTTCAAAATTTGCTTTAGAATTATTTATAATTAAGTTTTTAGGCGGTTTCTTTTACTGGGTTTTCACTTTAGGTATTTTGTTTCACCTTTTAACATCAAAATGTTGCATAGTTTCACCCTTTACAGCACCAAATATAACAAAAAATGTCCTTCCAAATAAAGTTTCTCTCCAATCTGTAATGTAATTTATGGATTTTTAATGATTTATTTTAAAAAAAATCAAGAATACTTTTTGTCTTTTTTAATTGCAATGAATGTCAGTTTGCAAACAGTTTTTTTTTTTTTTTTTTTAACAATATGTTTCTTTTTACAAGGCTGAAATGTAAAATGTATGTTCTTTTAATTGCATGAAAATATCAAATATTAAACCATATGTGCACAACTTTGGTTTCTAGATATTTTTTTTACATAAATGGCAGGTTATGGAGAATGAAGATTAGAAATTAACTAATACATAAAACTGCCAAACCAAAGCCATGAGTACAGAGTGAGATTTAATTTTTTGGTTTTAATTTCAATAAATTTCAAAATTCAACTTCAAATTCATGTATGAAAGGGCCATTTTCTTTTAAAAATGACTCAATTTCAATGACTGATATTTGCATACAGCTTCTTTAATTATTTCACATCTTGGTTATCCACTTAAATTCTTTATCTTTGTGATGTGAAGCTTTAATCTTCGTTTATAAAAGTGAAAAGTACATCACTTTTAAACAATCATCATAGCAAACGCAGTAGCATTAAGCTATAACATGATTAAGAAATAGAAAATGCAAACGACTTTCTTAAATTTCTGGCGAACCAGTTGACATACGACGATGATTTTTCTTTTGAAAGATAGAACTTGACAAGACGAATAAACTGATAGCATTAAAAAAATTACTGTAGCTTTCAGTAGTTTTTTATTCAACCTTAAACGAAAAAAATGAAGACACAAAATTCAACAAAGTGTAGCTAACGTTCCAGTGGGTGGATTAACTTCCTTTTTGTTTTATTTTGATCCTCTTGTTCTAACTTAAAATAGATTTTTTTTAAATCTTTGTATGTTTGACGGTCGCTGAGAAAATCGAATTTGTCTTTTATAATGTCTCCATAAAATTATAGCAATCTCTCCTTTTCATTTTTTAATTTTCTAATTCAATAATTTCTTTCGTGTTGCCACTCCCTAAAAAGCAATACAATAATTAAAAAAAAGGATAACATGTGTACTTTTGTTGTTATAAGTCAATAAAAATTGAAATTCAACTGATAGATTTTTTAAATTTTGAAATCGATGTCAACCTAAGCAGATAATGCATAATTTTCATAAATATATATATGAACTTTCTTGATTAATATTTTGAGCTGGGGTAATAGACACAATGGAACACAAACGAGTTGATAGGGAAAAAAAAAACAGGGTAAATCCCAAGCTTCTGTTCAGGAGCTAAATGTAAGTTTTTTTTTAATTATCATCATAACATCCTAACTTACACAAATGAATGGTATGCAGTAATATAAAGACTTCGCATACTAAGCGTACCTTAAAAAATAGCATTCCATCTATTTTAAATAAGGAAGAGATGTCATATATAAGCACCAGAGTACATAACTGGTGTGATAATGGCGTTTTTTTGCCTGATACGGTAACTGAGCTATTGTTGTTTATTTATTAATTTTTTATTTACTTTTATTTTATTTTTTAAAATTATATAAATTGTTTTGTTCTATAGTTATTAATTAAACTTTTCATTATTTATTGTTATTTCCTTTTTTAAATAATGGAAAGTAATTTAAAAATATATGTGTAATTGCTATTTGAAAAAATATGTAACTGCTATTCGGTTTTCGTCAAATTGGCGTCAGAAAAAGTCGCGCCAAACCCGTTGTGTATATGACATCTGTGCCTTAAATAATTAGGGTTTCGTTTAACTTTAGGTACTTTTGCTTGAGATATTGTCGAAAATGTACAGCAAAAATATATGGTACTACTTGATTATCCCGTCGACCAATTTCGCCAAACTATTCGCCAAATGATACAAACTGACATAATTTTTATTTTAAATAATGGAAGAATAAATAAATTAGTAAAACATTAATAAAAATACTAATAAAAACTTGGGCACAGATGTCATATACGCTCCGTAATGGCGCGATTTTTTCTGATGCCGATTTGGCGAAAACCTCGTTAATATATCCCCTATATCCGGGTTACCATATCAAGCAAAATAACGACACTTTGTCTCCAATTAAGTACCCGGTGCGTATATGACATTGGCGACAAAAAAATTGCGCTAATATGGGGCGTATATGACATCTGTCCCAAAACTTGAATTAAAAATCACTTGATGGTGTAACAAACACGTGTATCATGTTTAATGTCAAGTGAATGTAATATTTACTATCATCCATTATTGTCATTTAATCTTATAGTTTGGCAGTAATTTTTTGATCGACAGGATAATCAAGTTGTACCAAGTATGGTACAGATGTCATATACGCACCACGTTGGCGCGATATTTTTTCTGACGCCAATTTGGCGAAAACCTCGTTTTCGAATACCAGTTACATATGTATTTTTAAAAAGGGTTTAACAATAAATTACAAAAAGTTTAATAAGAATAGAACAAAACAATTTATATAATTTTAAAAAAGAAAATAAAAGTAAATAAACAATTTATTAATAAATCAACAACAACATCCGGGTTACCATATCAAGCAAAATAACAAAACTTTGGCACCAGTTAAGCACCCCAGTTCGTATATAATATTGGCGTCAGAAAAAAAATCGGGTCAACGTGATGCGTATATGACATCTGTGGCGTTTCAAGTACACTTCTGAACGTTACTTTGAAATCGGTGAGTTTCATCGCCAAGATGCTTAATGATCATTGCCATTGAATATATAAATAATGCCATATTTGCAAACTTATAGGTCAAATATAAGTGGAACCTCGGTTCACGACCGCCTCTGTTTATGACCAGTTCGGTTTATGTCCAACTTCAGTGATCAAAATTTGACTCGGTTGGCGTGCAATATCTCGGTTCACGACCAAGGCTGCTGAATAGTTCAGTTGGCAACCCTTACATAACTCGTGAGTCAAGTTTGGAGTAAGGTGTGCATATCAGAGTGCTTTGTGTACCTTTATTACTGTAAAAGAATTAACTTTTTGTTTTACTTTTAGTCAGGTTTGCGCTAATTTTAGCTCTCATTATGGCTTCTAAGAATAAAAAAGTGCATAGTGACAGCAGTAGTAAGAAGCTTAAGCTAATTACTGTTCAATAAAAGGAATTGTAGCAAAACATGAGAACGATATTAGTATAACCGGCCTAGCTAAACAATACGATGTGGCCTAAACCTTCGATTTCCTCGATAATCTCTCTCTCTCTCTCTCTATATATATATATTACGCTATCGTATGTGTCACAGAAATTGCGATTAGTTGTTAATTGTTTAATGGCAACGCTCGAATGAAACGCATCTCATTGGTTATAGAACAGCATTTAATGCATCTCCATACCTATAAGGGGGGGTTACCATAGGCAGGACCCTGTTCTGTCGCCAAATACCGCCAAGTTTGTCATCAACTTGTAAATATATCGCCAAATTCCTATAGACTTCCATTGTGTAAACCAATAGGGTTTACTTGTTCAGAGAGAATCAACAAATTGAGATATTTTAATGCAACAAAAACTAATATCAGTTTAAGGAATTATATTAATTATATTTAAGGGAGCCCAAGTAAATTAAATTATGGATAAAAATAATGTGAATTTGATTTAAAAACCTTGAACCTCTTAAAACAGTGTGCATTACTTGGTTAAATAGTGCATTATTGCGCAAAATAAGAAAAAAGCATTGGGAATATTTAAAAGCAACTCAGGTTTATTTATATTTAATATATAATTATCAAAAAATTTAAATGACTAGTATTAAAAAATGCTCTGATGAGCACCAAAAAAGGCTAATATGTTTTTAAGTATAAAAAAGGGTTTGACAAGTGCTTCTAATTGGGCATGAAAAAGGACAAGGGGTCCCTTCTTGGCTGCAGCTCACTGTCAATGCCAACTTTGAAAATATCATATTTGCGCTTTTTTCATATAAAAAAAATCAGCCACAGTTATGATAAAAATGTGTAGTATAACGACACAACCTGATTAAACATGAATGTAAGGCGACATAGCACCAAAAGCCTTAGTTCCTGCAGCGTATCACACTCATGCAGGGCCAACAAGCACGCCCTCAGTGTAGAACTGTACAAAAAACTGATTTGTAGTTCAGTGCAGACTGTTGCAGCACTCTGCACAGGAACAATTCGCACAACAGGAATGCACGCATAACAGTATAATGCATTCATTGATTGTTGAAATTATATGCAAGTGGCTGTGGCTGTACAATGTACTATGAGTACAGCAATGCATGTAAATTATAAATGAACATTAGACACAGACACCTTTAATACGGAAGTACAAAAGCACAGTGTGAGTATGCGCTGAGGTTCAAAAATTAAAAGCATTATAGGAATGTACAGTGTAGTATAATTTATAGAGAAATAATGGTACATAGTGCACTGTACAAAGTTGCATTGCAGACGCATGCACAGTGCAACAGTGCAGTTAACATGTAAAGCACGACGGAAAGTTTTACTAAAGTACCGCAAATTTATTTCATATAGGAAAAGCGAAAATATGATATTTTCAAAGTTGGCATTGACAGTGAGCTGCAGCCAAGAAGGGACCCCTTGTCCTTTTTCATGCCCAATTAGAAGCACTTGTCAAACCCTTTTTAGGTAGATTTCGTAAGAAATACTACCTATTGCAGTCGTTACCACGGTGCGACTTTTGAAAAATTCCTTCATAACTTTTCATTATAGGACCCCAGGAACCCAAAACCACCCCCACCTAAAAAGTTTATATATATATATATATATATATATATATATATATGTATGTATGTATGTATGTATGTATGTACTAAATTTTGTCTGCACGATAAAAGTCGCAATTATGCACGGATCGTCTTCAAACTCGCCAACAACTTCGAGATGGCCAATATCTCGGCGGGGATTGAAAATGAGCAAAATCGGCCCAAGGGAATGGAAATGGGGAGGGTTAAAAATTTTGAATACCGTCTTAACAAGATTCTGATAAAACCATCTCTTACACAACAATGACGGGAAAAAAATAAATATATTTTTCATTATAGCCGTTGCCAACAATTAAAAAAAAAACAATAAAATTCTCACCACAACAATTGCTTTTCTATACCAAGATTTTTCACGTGAAAAAATAAATTAAATAAATAGTTTGACGAATTGAAAACAAATTGAATATTACGTCATAAGTTTTCTAGAGCAAGATTTCAGAATGAAAACTCAAAATGAAATAAATAGTTTGACGAATTAAAAATATATATGTATTACGTCATATTAGAAATATAATGTACCTCAGCAGGTGAATATGTAACGTCATGTGAGTTGAAGAAACGTATTAAAACATTATAAAAACCCGACTATGGAAATATTAACATATTTTAACACTTTGAGATTTTCTGAATTTGTTTTAGCCATTTTTAAACCTATTCCATATACATGTGTGTGTGTATTCGTGTATATTAGAATTTTCACAAAATGTTTAGCTCCCTAGAGCTCATTCTTAGTGAAGGAACTGGGTTTATCTCTAATGTTGATTTAAGTTTTGTTGGTGAATTTAGTACTTAACTTCGAAATCTACCTCTGCCTGTAGGCTCGAGCCGTCAGGGATTTTTTTTATACTTAAAAACATATTAGCCTTTTTTGGTGCTCGTCAGAGCATTTTTTAATATTAGTTGTAATATGTTTCATTTTTATAAATAAAATTTGCCGATATACTTTTACACATGTCATTTTCATCAAGGAAAATGATGCATATTTCTGTGTTTAGGATTGATGGGTATTTTTTCTTTATTCTCAGCTATATGAAAAACGAGCATACGTGCTTCTCGAGAATATACAGTAGAAGATCTTTATAATGCAAACCTAAAAACGCAAAGTTGTGTGTTATATAGAATTTTGTGTTATATGGTATCTATATATATTGTGTTATATGTTATATGGCTCAACAACTACAGGGAAATATATGTATATATCACATCATTAAATTCACTTTGTAAACATGGCCAAATATGTCTGAAGCATATCAAAATATATTAGAATATCTTTATACTGCATTCCTTGTTACCAAGAGTTATCCAAATTATAAATTTTTGCATAATATTGGTCAGACATTTCTTATATTAGACATTTTCAAAAATGTTTATTGTAATAATAGCATTTTTTTTTTCAGTAAAAAGGTCTTAAATTAGAAGATAAAGTTGAACTAATGTATCAAATTTAGTCATCTAGAGAGTAGCAATATTTTACAATGTGAAAATGCAGATGCTTTTTAACTGCAAAAATCATTGTTTACATCTGAGAAGTTATGGAGAATTGCATTATAAAGATCTTCTACTGTACTCATAATAACTTCTCTTATTTTCATTTAACCCTTTATTAACTTTTGATTACCCAATTTTCAGAGGTTTTATATAGATGTGCATGTACAATCACCAACCATCTTGTTGCTCAAATCTAACTGTTCTTTTCTCCATTCAATCAATGTTATCTTTTAGGTAGCTTTCATTACAAAAAGCTACCTATTGCAGCCGTTCGGAGGAAAGCGATTTCAAAAAATTTTGGTATATTTTCATTGATCATGACCCCCAGACACCGAAACCACCCTCCGTTTAAAATTGATAATATCTGACCTATGTCACACTGTAACTCTCGTAATTATGAACCGATTTCGATGCAATTCGGTGTGTACATAGTACATACCAATGTCTCGACCG
Organism: Maratus speciosus; assembly: GCA_963932465.1. Classification (NCBI taxonomy): domain Eukaryota; kingdom Metazoa; phylum Arthropoda; class Arachnida; order Araneae; family Salticidae; genus Maratus; species Maratus speciosus. Next base: position 20,880,376 of record OZ010792.1, on the reverse strand, counting down.
AGTTCGTTGGCCAGCTTCATCCGCCATTTTGTTTCAAAATGGTGGCCATTTAAAATTTAAAAAAAAAATTAAAATTTGAAATGTAGTACCAAAAAATTAAAAGTGGAAAAATATTTTTTTCTTATGTATTTGACCTTTATACAAAGATTCCGGAGCAGTTTTTGTTTCGTCTATATCTTAAAAAATGGCTGAGTTATAGCATTTTGAATTTCTAGCGTGGCTGACATTTTGAAACGTCCTGATTTTTGTCACGTAATAACAGGCGTATTTATGAACCGATTTGGATGTACCTTGGTGTGTACATAGTACATACAAATATCTCGACCGAGTTCGTTGGCCAGCTACATCCGCCATCTTGTTTCAAAATGGCGGCCATTTAAAAAAATTTAAAAAATAAAAAAATTAAAATGAGATACCAAAAAATTAGAAAATGAAAAAGAATTTTTTCGTATGTGTTTGACCTTAATACAAAGATTCCGGAACAGTTTTTGTTTCTTCTATATCTAAAAAAATGGCTGAGTAATAGCATTTTGAATTTCTATTGTGGCTGACATTTTAAAACGACCTGATTTTTGCCATGCGATAACAGGCGTATTTATGAGCCGATTTGGATGTAACTTGGTCTGTACATAGTACATACCAATGTCTCGACCGAGTTCGTTGCCCAGCTTCATTCGCCATCTTGTTTCAAAAGGGTTGCCATTTAAAAAAAAAAAATAATTTAAAATTTAAAATGAGTTATTAAAAAATTGGAAAATGAAAAAGATTTTTTTTATGTCTTTGGCCTTGATACAAAGATTCCGGAGCAGTTTTTGTTTCTGAAAATTTGTTCTTTTGTTTATATCTTAAAAATGGTTGAATTATAGCGCTTTGAATTTCTAGCATGGCTAACATTTTGAAACGATCTTGTATTTGTCACGCGATAACACACGTATTCGCCTATTTCGATGTAAGAAGGCATGTGGATAGTATACATCAATACCTCGACCAAGTTCGGTGGCCAGATTCATCAGCCATCTTGTTTCAAATAGGCGGCCATTAAATTAAAAAAAAATATATATATTTAAAGTGAGGTGCAAAAAAATTAGAAATTGAAAAAGGTTTCTTTCTTAAGTATTTGACCTTGATATAAGGATTCAGGAGCATTTTTTGTTTGTCTTTACCTTAAAAAATGGCTCAGATATAGCAGTTTCAATTTCTATTGTGGGTGACATTTTGAAAAATCTGATTTTTTGCATGCGACAGCACTCGTATATATCAACCGATTCCGATGTGAGTGAGCATGTGCACAGCAATTACTAAGGTCTCGACCAAGTTCACTGGTTAGCCTCATCCACCATGTTGTCTTAAAATGGCAGGCACTTTAAGAAATCGCCGAATTTGGCAGCCAAATATAAGTTACTTTAAAGAAAAGCAGTTTGAATAAAGCTGACTAATTTCACGAAATTCTCCTTCATTATATTGATAAAAATTAGTATTGAATCTCCTATATTTGGTTTCCACTAAATTGAGCTTCGTGTGTTTGAATGATATAAGTTGGCTTTTTTAAAATAAGGAATTTGAAAGCTACCTCTTCCTCTCAGCACTGGCCGGAAGGACTTTTTACTACTTGTAAATACACTTCAGAGCAATCACAAATATAAGTTTGGAGCCATTGAACCACATTCCTTATTTTAATCCATATTTACTTATCACAGTTTTACATTTTGCTTCCCTGTGGTTTATCTATTTGAAGATAAAGTCTCATTAAAGCACACTTTCTGATGGTTGAACCCCATAATCTTATAAATACATCACTGTTCTGTAGATGGAAGATCCCAAATATTTATCATATTTTTCAAAATGTAATAAAAAACAGAGAAATAACTTAAATCCTTCATTACAAAACTAAACTGACTTATCTACAAAATAAATAAAAGTGAAATATGTACATTGTGTGTGATGTGCAACATTGCAGTTCACAACAGGGAATGTGGTGTCATACTTAATCCATTATTGTCATTAAATCACATTGTTTGGTGACAGATTTTGGTCATTGGGAAAGTAAACAAGTAGGTACTTAATCTAGTATTTTGTTGTTGTTATTAAAAATTATCCTAAAATGTAATACAGTGAAACCTCCTTGAACGGCCATCTCTAAACAACAAAAATCTCCGAATATCGGCCACATTTTGCTAGAACCTGACACGTTCGATAGCATTAACATTGGTACGAACCTCTAAATAAGGAATTCTGAACAAGTCATGAGAAAAACAAATTTACAGCTCAGGTACAATTTCATATTTATTTATGCAAACTAAAATGTGAAGCATATCAAACAAAATTTACTTGATATGTCAACAAACAGAAAATGAAGACCTTAAATAATTATTATGGGGGAAATTTAAATAATATTCTTAGAACGACAGCGATAATTAACATAAAGACCAGCGAGTTTGTATGCCTGGACAAAGATTTGGCAGTTACTGCGACATTTAACACAACGGGGCAAGATAGGAGAGAAAAAGAGGAAATGGATTATAGAATGACCCAAAATTTCCGTTATTAACACATATACCAAAGATTTGATGAACGAATCTTCGTAAAATCCAAAATTTCACATTAAATCATAATGATGATGAGTTGTATAGCAAAACAATTCATATTGTTCTTTCTTTGGAGAAAGATATTTGCAGCAAAAAAAGAACCCCAAAAACAAAGCAACTTCAAATCACTGATTTTTTTTTTAGTGTATTAAAACAATGAGGATTTACTAAAATGACTGTGTGTATTTATATTTAAATTTTGAGTAATTTTGATTTTTTTTTTTTTTTTTTTAATGAAACTTCTGAATAACACCCACCTCTGAAGAGTGGTCACTTTTCACTGGTCCCACAGGTAACCGTTATTCAGAGGTTTTACTGTATTTTTCAATTTCATATCTTGAAAAAGTACTTTTTTTGCCATCTTATATGATTGAACTAATAACTAAAAATTATCATTCTGTATTCCTTTTATCTTATCAGTTTCAGCGCATTTTCATTTTAGTTTTAATCTGAATATTTTTGTCCTCCATGCTCATATTAAACGAGTTTGACTGTAGAATATTTTCTAAAGTTAATCATATAAATTATTTTCAGATGTATTATGAAATTATTCATGCTGTGCTTACTTTCTTCTTCCATTTCTTGAATAGGTGCTCTTGATTATTTGCTATGCAATAAAGCCCAACGACTCCGAGAGATGTATATTTTTAAAATTGTTCCAATGTTGAATCCAGATGGAGTCATTAATGGATGGTAAATTTTATTTCTCTGTTATTTAGATTTTTGCACTTTGTTAACTGGTAGAATTTAAAGGCAGGAGAATTTTTTTCACCATATTTCAAATACTTTTATTTGTATTTTAGTCACCGATGCTCTCTTTCTGGTCAAGATTTAAATCGCCAGTGGATAACACCTAGCATGCAATTGCATCCTACTATTTTTTATACAAAATCACTATTGCACTATTTAGCATCAAGAAATAGAAAGCCTCAAGTAAGTTTAAATATCTCTCGTATTTTTAAAAAATATATAATTGAGATTTAATCTGTATTTGAAATTTTATGAATAAATTATTCTGCTATTTTAAACTAGGTTTTCTCTTGACGTTGTGAGTTATTTTTCTTATCTGTATTCGAAATTTATGAATAAATTACTGCACTACTTGAATTCAAAACAGAAGTTTTTATTTTGTGTTTTGAATTTTGGTTTTTCATATTTCTGTGAATTGTGTAAAATAAAAATATTGTTTAGAACTTTCTGTAAAGTTGGCCACAAAACAATGTGTTTTTTCTTTTTTTTTTTTTTTATAGATACCTTTTCATTAGATGCTTTGCACATTGACTTATTTAGATAATGAAAGCAAATTTAGCTGTCTGTACTGTCTCACATTACAGTTTGAGCTAAAATTAAGTATCTAAAAGTCTTATTTGGCTTGTCATAAATAAAATTGACTTTTAATGTTATTTAGATCAAATTTTCAGTTGCTCTCAATTTTATTGATAACAAGTTTACATTCATTTTTCAACCCATCAAGGAACTTATAGCATAATTACCAACTTCTGTATTTTTCTTAAATCCTGTAAAAATATTTTTGAATAAAAATTTGCCTCTAATAAAATGTGCGTTACGTTTATTTAATGTGTTTTTACAAATTTTATTTTTTTTTAGGCTGTAAAATGTTTGCTTCAAATATGTTTGACTTTTTAAAAAAGCATAGAAGTAGGCAGCTGTGTCTATAGTATAGTAACTGCTCTGATATTATTATTTTTCTTAATAATTCTGTTATTTGTTATCCATATGATTACAAATTTTGTCATCTGTATATTAATTGGTATACCGCAAATTATTGCATGTTGTTTATGATTTTTCTTTTAATTACACTGAAAGTCTGTCAATTCTTAATTATTTTATCCATGTGTAGAAAGCCTTTGAATCTTATGTCAGAAAAGCCAATCTTTTAAACTATTTCCAACATAGTGGAACAGTATTATGGTTTCAGTTTCTCTGATGTCTGTCCATGATCTAACTCTCATAAATATATTTGGATACCATGCAATAGATATATGTTATTGAGGTTTGCTATTAAAAAAGTATAGCATTTATAGTTTAGTTGTGGTGCATTTTAGTGATGTTATGATTTTCTGAACATAAAGAAATTGATATGCAACACTGAAGCATTTCGATAGATTGTAGAGTAGATGGCATTTATCATTTATTTACAAAGACATACAAAAGAATTCAGTTACAGGGCTGACTATGAGCCATAATTGCTGGAAGTACATTTTCAGCTATGATATGGATTTTTTTTCAAACTTAACTATTTAGTGTCTTATGTGGTGTGTATAAAATCTATGGATCATATACTGGGCTGCATGAAAGCATTCGTGCACATTACCACTATAGACAGCAATTGCTGAAACTGGATTTTTACTATGGTCTTTTTTAAATTCTTCATATGGGTATCTCATTTCATTGTATTAAAAAGTGAAATATATTAACTAATATTACGATAGTGTTTGGAAAGTGTTTCATAAGCCATAATTTCAGAATTAACTTGTTCTTTTCTTGATTGGCATGAAAAAAATTGCCAGTTTATGCTTTTATAATTTTACGTTTTAATCAATAAAAGGTAATGAATAAATAAATGTATAAGCCCTTTGAAAAGTAAAAATAACATTAGTAAACTACAGTAATAAAATACCAATTGTGTGATAGATCTTTAACTTCACTTTTTACAAACCTGTACATCATTATTATTACTTTAATAATCGCCATTTGGCTCCATCTTGATTATTTGACAGTTTAAATTTGGGAGGGAGATGGATAAATTATCCATATTTTTACTTTCTTCTATCTTCAATAGAAGAAAGTATTGTAATCGAAATTTTTTTCGACTTCCGGTTTTTGACGGATTTACACGTTTTAGGGGTCAGCGATCCCAAAAAACATGTTTATAGAAAATGTCTGTGTGTCCGCCTGTCCATGTGTCTGTCACCATTGTACCATCAAAAAGTGTATGAAGTTATGCATAGAATTGAACCAAATTTTTATTTTAAGTTTTTGGCTATGGCAAGCAGATCCTCCCTGAATTTGGAAAAAAATTTCCGGTAGGGGGCGCTGTAATAGCGATTTTGAATATTGTACCATCCAAAAGTGTATGAAGTTATGCATAGATTTGAACCAAATTATTTATTATTTTAAGTTTTTAGATATGGCAAGTTGGTCCTCCCTGAATGTGGAAAAAATTTGCCGGTAGGGGGCGCTGTAACAGCGATTTTTGTGCGATTTTGAATATTGTACCATCCAAAAGAGTATGAAGTTATGCATAGAATTGGTCCAAATTTTTATTTTAAGTTTTTGACTATAACAAGCAAGTCCTCCCTGAATTTGGAAAAAAATCGCCGCTAGGGGGCGCTATTTTGCGATTTTTGTGCAATTTTGAGTATTGTATCATCGAAAAGTGTATGAAGCTATACATAGAATTGAGCGAAATATTTTGTGTTTGTTTTTTGATCATGGCATGAAGGTCCTCCCTGAATTTGGGAAAACTCTGCCTGAAGGGGGCGCTATAATTGCGATGTCTGTACCATTTTCATTATTGTACCATCGAAAATTGTATGAAGGTATGCATAGAATTGAACCAAATCTTTTTGTGTACGTTTCTGGCTATGGCAAACAGGTCTTCCCTGAATTTGAAAAAATCTGCTGGAAGGGGGGGGGGGGGGGGCGTTGTAGTAGCGATGTTTGTGCCATTTTCTTTATTGTACCATCGAAAAGTGTATAAAATTATGCATACAATTGAACCAAATTTTTTCGTGCATGTTTTTGGCTTTGGCCAACAGGTCCTCCTTGAGTTTGGAAACATTGTGCGGTAAAGGGGCTCTGTGATAGCGATTTTTGCATGCTTTTCTTGGTTTTTCATAGTTTTGTTGTCCATCGGCGGCACGTGCAGAGGCAGAAACTCGCTTTTTGCTAAGCCGGCTATTCGCAAATATCTGATAACAACAGACTAAGCAAAAACTATTAATTTTAACAAATATCATGATATTGATTCACTCGTTTTTAGTCCGTTTAATTGACTGAAGCAGAAATTTAAGATGAAAATCAAAGTTGGGATAGTATTGAAATAATAATATTGAAGTATTAACATGTGTAACTAATTTCTGAAATATTATGTATAAGATAAAAGAAAGTTTAGGGATTGGCACATCCAACTAGTTAATTATAGTTTTTTTGCTCCAGGTTTCACAAAAAGTTCAAAGAAAATTTTTAAGAAAAGCAAAATAAAATAATAATTTTAAAGATATAATGCTTAGTGTAATTATAATTCCAATGTAATCATTTGATGCTTTGGTGTGAAATTTAATTGCATATGGAAATAGTAAAATGCTTTAAAATACATTTTTGTTGTACTAAAATTTAAGGGAAAAACTCTTTTGATGCCTTAAAAAATATATACAAATTCTAAATTAACATTTAATAATTAAAATTTTCATTTACTAAATGACAAACACATCATTTTTATTATCTGTAGCATTAATTTTTACTTAATTAGAGCAGTAGAATGCAGCCCTGAAACCCTTAGACTGTGTAACTTATTTCTTGCTAACCTTGCGTATCAATATTGGCATATTTGCTCTCTATTGAGGCATACATAATCAGAGTCCATCACTTATATAGAAACTTTTTTAAGAATGTATGATAATCTTATTTCTTCATTTCCTCAAATAAAATCTTTCAAGTTTTTGCATGATCAATATATATCTAATTTCTTCTAATCAAAATCTTTTTCTTGTTTTTAATGTTTAGAATATATATATAACTTATAAAATATAAGCTTGAAATTTGAAAGAAATTTGTATTTTAGGTATTTTGTGATTTCCATGGACATTCTCGGAGAAGCAATGCTTTTTTCTTTGGTTGCAATCCACAGCAGTCTTGGTGGCCTTCTGATGAAACTAAGCAAGATTGTGAAAGTTTTAAAGTAAGTCTGTTTTATGATACATTCATTATATTGATTTAAAATTTACTTATTTATAATATTATGCACCAATTTCCTATATACAAAGTAGAGGTTTATTGCTTGCTTTTTCCTAACTTTATCAGTTTGGCTAAATCAGCAAAGAAAAATTATAGCCAAATGAAAATAATAATTGTAAGAGATTGAAACACTGAGTCTAAAACCATCCTTTAATTTTCTTATGTACACTTTTTTGTATATAATTTACATTTTTACTTTCTTCTATCTTTACGAGAAGAAAGTATTGGATTTGTGAAAATATTTTACTTCCGGTTTTCGACGGATACATCTTAGGTGTTAGAGGTCCTGAAAAACATGTTTTTACAAAATGTCTGTGTCTCTGTCTGTCTGTATGTGACACAAATTTTGTGGACACTCTATCTCAAGAACTAACACACAGAATTAAATAAAAATTTATATTCAGGTAGTTCCTCATATAAATTGGTGCTGATTAGTTTTTGGTGTAAATTGCCCAACAGGTGGCGCTGCCATGCTGCATTTTTCATGATTTCTGCAATAGCTCAAGAACTAATGCATGGGTTTTCATCAAACTTCAGATTGAGTTAGTCCTTGATACGAGTTGTTGCTGATTACGTTTTGATATAAATTGCTGAACAGGTGGTGCTGCTATGCTGCATTTTTCAGGATCTTCGCAATAGCTCTATCTCGAGAACTAATGCACAAATTTTTATCAAACTTGGATCCAGGCATACCTTGATAAATATTGCTGCTGATTATGTTTTGGTGGTATTGGCCAACAGGTGGCGCTTCTATGCTGCATTTTTCATGATCTCCACAATAACTCTGTCTCAAAAACTAATGCATGAAGTTTCATCAAACTTCACATTCAGTTAGACGTTGACACAAGCTGTTGCTGATAATGTTTTGGTATTAATTGTCCAATAAGTGCTGCTGCTATGCTGGAGTTTTCACGATTTTCACAATAACTTTACCTCAAGAACTAATGCACAGATTTTCATCAAACTTCAGATTCAGTAAGATGTTAACATAAGTTGTTGCTGATTAGGTTTCAGTGTAAATCACCCAACAGGTGGCTGTGCTGCATTTTGCAGGATTTACACAATTTTAGCGATAGTCATATCTCAAGAACTAACGCATGGAATTTCATATCTTTAGAATTCTCATGATGGGCATAGATTGCCATTTATTTTTGGCACTGTGATAGCGAATTTTGAAGTATCTCATATGATAGAAGGAAGTTTTGGGATTGGCATATCCAACAAGTTCATAAATGTTCCAAATTTTTGTCATTGTTTTTAAATCTCTTATTGATCTAAATTTAACTGTCAGCTATAAAAATTAAATATATTCATGTAAAACAAATATATTCATGTAAAACAAATATATTCATGATGCTTTACAAGGTTAAAAAAAAATTCTAGCCTGATTTAATTCCGAATAGTGTTATGCAAATAAAACATTGAGTGAATTCGAGATTTGGGATAGTATGTTAGTTGGTTAAATAAAAGAAAAATAATATCAATGAGTTCTGGAAAAATAAAAATAATAAAAAAGTGTTTCAATTGTTAAATTATGTGATTGAGGATGTAGTGGAAGAATAAGACGTTTTTGTAACTCTTGCAACTTGGCAATTTGGATCTTCATTTTCTTGCCAAATTAAATAGTTTGCCAATGGTGATTAGCAGTTTTTTTTTCTTTAATGACTAAACTCAAACAGATAGTTTATGGAATATCGCAGAATTTTAATGGTTATTTTGATGAGTTATTCTTCTTAGAAATAAAAATTATAAATCTAATCTTTGAAATAAAAATGGTATTGAAAAAAATAATCTTTTATGGTCATTTCTGAATTCCAATCCAACTTATTGTTAAAAATTACTCAAAAGATTTTTTATATATATTTAATTAAAATTGTAATGATGAGTAGAGTTTGGATTATTTATTTCAAACATTCTTTTAAGCATGTTTTTTTTTCTCCAATATTCCCTTTTGAAAATTAACCCTGTAACCTATATTAATTTTAATTGAATTTGCACTAAAGTTCAAATTTCATAGAATTTCCATTTTTTTTTTTTTTTTTTTTTTTTTTTTGCGTAATGTTTGTGTATGTGGTTATTTCAACTGGGTTATCTTACAATTAATCCAAATGTATTTCTTTTAATAAGCGTTATTATCCATTGAATGTTTAATTTCATACTGAATCTATAGCAAATAATGCTGTTAATTTTAAATGTAACCTTCAGCAGAGGGATAATGTATCATCTTTTATTGCTGCTATTTTAATGCATTTAAATTCTATTAAATTATTTTTTGAATAAATTGCCTTTTTCATTGTTTTTTATAAGTACTTCTGCTGTTGCATGCATTTAAGCTAAATATATGCTCTAGAAATATGTATTTTATTTCTTTCTTAGGTTCTTCCTCTGTTGATGAATGAATTAGCTCCAACATTTAGTTTGGATAATTGTGAATTTACAATTGAAAGAAGCCGAGAATCTACTGGTAGAGTGACAGTATGGCGTCAGTTTGATGTTCAACTGAGTTATACTTTGGAATGTTCTTATGGGGGCTGTAATCAAGGAAGACATGCTGTAAGCATTTAAAATTTATGGTAGTACCTATTACCTACAGGTAGTTATCAAAATAATGGAAACATCTGTGAATAAAATTGTAATGTCTAAAAAGAAAACAACTGCAGACAAAGTGACCACAGAGCTCTATCAACATCTGGATTCTTCAGTGTCAGTAATTACAGTTAAGAGGCAGCTTCATAAACAGAACATTTACAGCAGAGCAACAATTCCCAAGCCATTTGTCACAGCTGTTAATGCCAAACGCCGTGGATCGTAATCATAAAACCTGGTCGATTGATAAATGGAAGACAGTTATATGGTCAGACGAATCATCTTTTACACTTTTCCCCACAACAGGATGGGTACACATTTGGAGGATACCTGCACAAGTATATAATCGTGATTGACTCCTTCCAACTATCAAGCATGGATGTGGATCTGTCATGGTATGGGTAGACATGTCATGGTTTTCTGCTGATCCAATCATAACCCTGAAAGGAAAGATCACTGGGGAAGAAGTATAGAGAAGCTTTAGCTGACCAGTTCCATCCTATGATGCAAACTTTGTTTCCTGCAGGAGATGAGATTTTCCAGGTTGATAATTCTCCTATTCATGCAGTTGCATTTTCCAGTCTTGATTTGATGAATGCAAGGATGAAGTGCAACATCTATTTACCTTGGCCCGCACAGTCCCCCAACCTCAATGTAATCGAATCATTATTGTCTATTTTAGAGCGCTCAATCCTCCGCCGACATTTCCCCTGGAAATTTCACAATATCTCTGTGAAGGATGGTATAATATTCCTCTAAACACTATTCAGCACTTCCCAGGTAAATCCAAGGTGTACTACATGCCAAAGGCGGTCCTATGCCATATTAGTAAAGGATTCCTGATAAATCTAGGGTGTTTCCATTACTTTGATAACCACCTGTATATATATATATATTTAAGTATTGCGTGGAAGCGCAATACTTATTTATTTCCAGTGTCACTTCTCAATGTTAATTTAACATAGAAAAGCCTATGGAGATCATAACTTTTTCATTTTTTCTTCCCACCTTTTTGTCCGTGATGCCACTCATTTTTTATTTTTTGTTAATTTTAATAATATTATAAATTTAAAGTTTAAAAACATTTGCCTGATATCAGACAGAAAACGGATGATAAAATGCCTTTGCATACGGGTGGATTATAACTCAGAAAGTAGCGCAGGCTATGTTTCATTTAAATTATTCAAATATTTTTCTTAATAATTACAAATTTCGCTATTTTCATTGAGAATCAATAGACATTTTCCCATAAAATTTAACGTTATTTCTTATTGTTGCAAGAAATTCAAAGCCGTGATAAATTTTTGTCTCCAGCAATTAATTTTCAGTTGAAAAATTTCTACGTGAAAAAGGGAATTAAAATAATTTTTTTCAATGAATTAAAAATAAGATGAATATGGCGTCAAAGTGGAAATAAAAGTAATACAAGAAACAATAATATGAGTAAATACAGAAAGTAGGTGAATATGACGTCAAAAAATTTAAATAAATTTTACCAATACTGATTTTTAAGCGGGACTATAAGTTACATACAGATGAGCGCGTAGTTCGATTAAAAAGGTGTTAACTTTGTGATTTATTTATGTTTTCTTTTATTTATTCATGGATGAAGTTTTAATTTCGTTAAGGAATATTAGCTGGAAACCAATTCTGAACTGTTTCTATTGTTTTAAGACCACGTAAAAATTGAATTTTTCCAACGTTTAGAAGCTAATAAATTTTCAAATAAGAGAAATTTATTTTGCCGGTTACATCGCCAATATGACGTCAGTGTTACACATGGACATTTTTGATGCGTAATATATTTGTTTAAAGGCAATTTCTTTTTGTATCAACAAGAAATACAAAATAGTGGACCCCATCAGTGTGACGTCACAGGCAACTTAATCCGCGTATGAACCGCAAATTGGATCCAAACAAACCCAGAAAGTTCAGAGTGTATAAAAGATGCACTATGCGTCAAAACAACTTGGAATATGAAGCCAGATATCGCTCAAATCATTCAGCCCAAACAAGACGAGCACGTGGAACCAGGGTTGAATTATTTGGAATGGGAAAGGTTTTCAAAGCTGTCCGCAATTGTTTGGACCGAATTGTGACAGGTTTTAATTGATTTCAAGATTTCATTTTTAGCTTCATGCCGAACCATCCCGTGTCCTCCCTATATGTCTCTGAACTCTGTGGTTTATTTGGATCCAAATTATGGTTAATACACAGAATTGAGTTGCCTTTGACGTCACCACTGATGGGGTTCATTATTTGTAAATTTGAAAAAGATGGAGACTTTTAATGTTATGTCTATGGCATTTTTTATCTAAAATTTTTCCTCAAGGTCTTTTGTCATTTTTTTTGCCTGGCACAGAAACGACTAGTGTTGCCGCAAAATAAATACCAAAGTTTAACTTAGGTAACAATTTCCTTTTACGTTTACATTGTTTCCTGCGAGGAAAAACTGTAAAAAAAAAATTAAGTAAAACTGGCGGCTTTTTTTATGTCACTGTATAACAGCTATACTGTTGTTAAATATTACCATTAAAGATATAACACTATTTTTGCATTCATAGCATTCCCAAGTGGAAAATGGGGGTAACTAAATTTAAGTAAATTTTGATTTTTTATGCTCAGATTGGAAGTTTTTGTCCAAACAACGACAACCTGGATTATTGTTCTCATGAACCATTTTTTTTTGTATTAATCATTGGTAAATTACACCACAAATTGTGATGCGATAATCAAACCTTAATGATGGTACATCCTGCTAATTTTGAAATGAGTTCATCTGAGAGTTTGTCTGAATGCAGTAGTTATTAAAAAACTTCACATGTTAAACAAAAACATAATTTGCAGAACAAATTAAAAAAGAAAACAATTTATTTTCTACATTGTTTAAGCCCGAGAAGGGACAGATATTAGGATGTTTCATTCAGTTAGCTCTATGTTTAATGTTACATTTTTGTAACAGATAAGTTAAACCAATTGAACATTAAAAAAAAAAAAAAAAAAAAAAAAAAAAAAAATATGATACATTAAACAACCTAAAAACTTGAGTTCCGTTCAAATGAAAGCAAAATAAATCTTAGACTTTTTCCATTTATTATTTGTAAATATTTGTATTGCAGATTATGTATTATGTTTATGATTATTGTACATAAAATCATAAGGCATGTCTAAAATACAAACCTTTAAAAAAAGCCTAAGATTTATTTCACTTTCATTTGAACGGAACTCAAGTTTTTAGGGTGTTTAATGTATCATATTTTTTTTATTTTATTTTTATTTTTAATGTTCAATTGGTTTAACTTATTTGTTACAAAAATGTAACATTAAACGTAGAACTAACTGAATGAAACATCCTAATATGTGTCCCTTCTCGAGCTTAAACAATGTAGGAAATAAATTGTTTTCTTTTTTAATTTGTTCTGCAAATTATGTTTTTGTTTAATATATATATATAGCTGAGTTGCAACGTATCTAACTTATAGTTTATTCTTTGTAACTCTTTTTGTGTGTGTATTGGGGGATGGGGGTTAGTGAATTAAACATGTAAAAATACAGTAAAATTTAAGATACTTTTCCAAAGCATTTCAACTTCATAGTTTTTGTTTGGTTTGATTTTCTGCAAATATTCTACAAAGGTTTCATTTTTTACTGTCATAACAGCTTTTTTTAATCTTTATTTAAATAATCATCCAGAGTTCTCGCTGGCTTTTGACCAACATTAGCGATTCGGCAAATAAGAAATTAAAAACAGTAGCCAAATGAAAACAAATGTTAGGAAAATAGATTCGGCATGAAACATTAAAAAACCACCCCTTATTGTATCCTTTTTTTTTTTTTCAATATGTTCTAAAATAACATAATTTTTTGTCATTGCTTTAAAAATAGAAATTTGACTATACGCTACAGAAACTATTAAAAATAAGTACATTCTAAATGCCTCCAAAATGTGTAAATGTTTCAGACATTCTTTCAGCGGTCTAAATAAAAACTCAAAACAGCTATCTTTGATTTACCGTTGTGAAAATATACACTGAAAATTGCTATGAGATTTTGACTCTAACCGATAAAAAAAAATGACGATTAGCCAATGATACTTTTCATACAACTAATAAAAAGTATGGTAAATAGCAAATTCAACACTGCATTCCAGCAAAACTTTTCTTTATTTGGTGATTAATGTGAGTGATTTTGTTTGTGATTTTATCCGCACATAGATAGTGATTAACTGACAACTGAGAAATACCTATCATAAAATCCTTTCTATGTCTTTGACTGTTGCTAAACTTGAATTGGTGCTGAGTCAGTATCCCTATATATAGAGTAATGTAAATGGCATGGTGCGATCGAAGATGGCAAGCGACATCAATTATACAGTAATGTGGATAAGAATCTCAGCTATGTTGCCACACAAAAAAAAACAAAGAAATTGAACACTCGCAGTTTGGCGAGTCTGATTGTTCATTTACTCGCCAAATGAAGCATTTTTTCGTGATTTGGTGCAATGGCGAGTGGCGGCGAGGACCCTGTAATCATCCATTAAGTACTTTTTTTTCTATATCATTTAAACGAACAAACAAAAAAAATTCTTTAAGGGTATTTAGTTGCGATTACATTTTTCTCTTCAGCATTACTCCCTTTTTTTATCATTATCAAAAATTTCATTAATTATTCATGTAAATTAAATGAGTCTTTAAATGTATTTCATTAAAGTTTATTTATGAAAATGGAATTTGATAATTGCAGCTAGTGTGTTTTTAACACTTTCCAACAAAGTTGAAAAGTGTTTATGACTTCGGTTTTTCTGGCCACGCTATAATACTTTCGTAAATATACTCGGATCCCTCTGAAATTTTTGAATGTTAGTGACCTCTACTATAGCACGTTCCCTATTTCAAATGAAGTTTATAGCATGTTTAGTTCATTTACAGGGACAGCCAAAAGTTTTCCGTTACATTACGGCTAATGGGAAAAAATCGTTTCAAATGTTTTTTAATGGTGTTACACTCTTTCAAACGTAGTAAAATTGGTATTCATTTATGAAGTCCATTAAAATATGCATTCTGTTGAATATGCGGTGCAAAGAATAGTTATTGTTCATTTACAGGACCACACAAAAGAATTCTGTTCATAATAGTATAGGGGGGATTGTTTGCAGTGTATTTGAAAAGATTTCAGATACTATATTATATCCGAATGACTGTATATTAGTAATGATTGCTCAAAATGCAATTTTAATTATGATATGCGCTTTTTTCACTATATTTATGCATACTATGAAGTGCATATAAATACTTTAGTTCATATACAGGGCTACAGAAATGAATTCATAAAGGTTACTGAGTATGAGCATAAATTGCTTAAAGGTGGGTTTTAAAGGAGTTATGCATTTTTACGCTGAACTGAATTTAGTTTACTAAGAAATATTTGTAGAATATAGATAAAATTATATACAGGGCCACGCAAAGAGTTGGATACATGGCCGTCTATGAGTGATAATTTCTGGAAATGTAATTTCAGTGGTTTGAAGAATATTTTAGTTTGAATTAAATTTTATCTAAATAGTGGCATGCAATAAAGGTACTAGGTAAACTGCAAGGCTGTATAAAAATATTCACGTATGTTTCCTTCTATTAGTATAAATTGCTGAAAGATGAATTTCAATCTGTTATGCATTTTCTTGCTAAACTAAATTTTCCCATTATATAGTATATACACTATATTACCATTAATGACCAGCAAATTTCAATTTCAGACATTTTGTCGAATATTTAGAAATATATTTGACAGATTCTTCTGGAATTTCAGGATTGAAAAGAACAGGTATTACCTCATATTTAGCAATGTCGATTTGATAAAAAGAACAGGTATTACCTCATATTTAGCAATGTCGATTTGATAAGGGGGGCAATTAGGGGGCCAACAAAAAATCAAAGAAAAAAATACTTGGGATCACCCTGTAAAATAAAATGCACGAAATGATCTACCGCTACCGAATATAAATAAACAGACACTGTGCAATATGTGTAATATTTTGTGTAAGAATAGAACGTATATTAATAGAGATATAGCGATTTATTTAAAAAAATTAAAAAATTCTTGCATGTTTTTTGCTTATAACATGCAGCGTTTTCAACCCAATTTAACGCCGGTTTCAGAAAAATTGACAAAATATAGTAGAAACAATATAGTGCAATTGGAATATCAATATATTAAATATTTTAGGAAATATGAGCAGTTGTATGAAATAATTTTTATCTGTGCATGCACGAACGATAACAAGGATCATTTTACATAACTTAATAGTCAACTCTATGGAGCAACTTATTAAAAAATATCTAGTTAAATATCGTAAAAATTCAGAAAGATATCGGCGTTAAAGTGAGCAAATTTTTAGTTGTTCTCTAAAAGCAGCTGAATGATAAGGGATTTTACACAAATTGTCATTTTTTATTAACTGACTTTCAGAAAAAAGTTAGTATTTAGTGAGTATCAACGAGTAAATTTGGAAAAAATGCTTCGATTTTGATACTTCTTTTGATCATGGTATATGCTCGTTCTGATGGTTATCCAAGAAGAACTAAAGCATCAATAAAAAATGAAAATAAAAAAATAATTAAAAATTAAAAATGACAATTTGTGGAAAATCCCTTATCATTCAGCTGCTTTTAGAGCACTACTAAAAATTTGCTCATTCTAACGCCGATATCTTTCTGAATTTTTACAATATTTGACTCGATTTTTTTTAATACGTTGCTCCATAGAGTTGACTATTAAATTATGTAAAATGATCCTTGTTATCTTTCGCGCATGCGCAGATAAAAATTATTTCATAAAATATTTAATATATTTATATTCCGATTGCACTATATTGTTTCTACCATAATTTGTCAATTTTTCTGAAACCGACGTTAAATTTGGTTGAAAATCCTGCATGTTATAAGCAAAAAACATGCAAGAATTTTTAAATTTTTTTAAATAAATCGCTATATCTCTATTAATATACGTGCTATTCTTACACAAAATATTACATATATTGCACAATGTCTGTTTACTTATTCGGTAGCGGTAGATCATTTCGTGCATTTTATTTTACAGGGTGATCCCAAGTATTATTTTTTTTCTTTGATTTTTTGTTGGCCCCCTAATTGCACCCCTTATCAAATCGACATTGCTAAATATGAGGTCATACCTGTTCTTTTCAATCCTGAAATTCCAGAAGAATCTGTCAAGTATATTTCTAAATATTCAACAAAATGTCTAAAATTGAAAGTTGCCGGTCATTAATGGCAATATAGTGTATATCAACCTATAGATCAAGTACAGGGCTGTTCAAAAGAATTGGAATACATCTTTAGCTATGGACGGTAACTACTGAAATCAGTTTTTCAAATGTTTTATGTGTTTTATAAAATGTTTACTTAGTTATCTTATTTACCTTATTTCCCTAAATAACAAAGTTTTGTTAAAGCATTCAGGAAGTGTTGGAAAGTGTTTCATAATCTATGCTTAACGCATGATTTTTCTTTCTTGTTTAATTTAAAATCATTACATGAATTTAATCTTTTTTAATGAAAAATTTTAAATGAGATCTGCCAATATATATGAAATGTTCTCCTTTATTTAGGTAGATTTTTAAAAATTATCTAACAACAACCAAAGCTATGAAATCTAGTTAGAATTGAACTGACTTTTGGACAAAAGGAGTTTGAGTTTTAGTTGCTAAAAACATACCACCTCCAGCCTTTTGTTGGACAGTTTGAAAAATTAAACAAATTATATTTCATTTTAAATTTGCAAACTGCATTATTATTTTTATTTTTTGACTATATGTATCTATATTACAAAGCAAAAATATGTCTACCAGTAATGCAGACGTTTTAACAATGTTGGCAACGGCCTGAGCAATCAATTTTGCTCTTAGCGGAAACTTATTAACTTATAAACATCACACAATTTCAATTTTTACACGTCGAGTAGGAAGAAAGAGGTACTTTAAAATGCAATTTGTGCAAAAAACTGTATCGTTTACTGATTTTTAATCATTTTAAAAATAATTTTTAAGAATGATTTTTTTAAAATTTATTTGTATTGATAGCAACCCATTGAAGATTAGTCCGTTTGCAATTAAAACCATGCAGAATTTTTTTTTGTTCCTGTGTAATATTCCATAACTAAATTCTAAATTAAATTAAAACTTCACAAATAAATAAATAAAACATGAATTTAATATATGTGTAATTGAACTGTACACTTAAACTCTGAAATAATCAGAAACACAAAGGTTGTTATAAATTGTGAAATGCTTCATGATTGATTGCTAGTATGTGGCTCATATAAAACTACCAAAAATGCTTTTACTTGCGGTTGGTGGGCATTCTATGAAAATATACTAAATGTAAAATATCTATTGGAGATTTCAATTAAAAAGGATTTTCATGTACTACATTGAATAGTTTGTTAGAATATGATTGTTTTTTAAAAATTTGTTTGATTTATGTATGCTGTTATTCTAAAATTAAGTTTTGAAAATACATTGATTTTCTTTTTTTTGTGTGTGTGCTTTTTAGGGTTACCATCTAGGCATTCCTCAGTTAGAAGACACAGGCATTAAGTTATGCCAATGCTTTGCTAAGTTAATAATTGATCCAAAGAGCAGTCGAGTTTGGACCAATATCTCTTTAGATATGGGATCTTTCCCCCTACCAAGGTATGTTTCAGCATTAAGACCATATTCCTCATTAAGATAAAACATATTATTAAGATTATGTTAGTCTAGACCAGTGGTTCCCAACCTTTTTGCCTTGCAGAGCTTTTTTATGATGAATTTCTATAACTGAGATCCTTAAACATACCATACCCTATATTTTACAAATTAATGTTATTTAAATGCATTGCTATGGAGCTGAGAAAGATGAGTTAGATGGTATTCTAAACAATTGTTCATTGTCTTTCCAGTGAAAATGTATTTTGAAAATTTTACCATAATAGTCAAATTATTCTCACTTACCACCAATACATGTAATCAGCGTTGCCAGCCTGTTACTTTTTTATATTCTGATTGCTTGATTGCCCTCACTTTTTGAAATAGTATAGTTGCCTTATTTTTACTTTATTTAATCTATTATTAAATAAAGCAAATATTAATATTTGAAAAATGTGGTGGCAATCAAGCAATCTGAATAAATAAAATTAGCAGACTATTAAGGCTGTACACGATATTGTCAAAACTTGGCCATACATAAAAATTTTCAGAATTAAAAAAATTAACTTTATGATTAGGTTGATTCATCTTAGATTTTTTGCATAACTTTCACATTCATCAGTTAGGCTGCATATAGCATTATTCATTGTAAGATCAAATGAAATTTGTTCAACATTCTTAAATCTAATTGGGTCAGTGTATGCATAATTACAAATAAAGCAAGCATATTGCAGCATAGAACAATAATTTTTGGACATTAACTAATTGTACACCAAAGAATGGATTTTAATAATTTCAATGTGCTGTGTCACTTCGATTTTCATTTCATCAATTGCAATTCTGTTATTGATTCCTTTTATAATAAGTTTATATTGGCATGGCAATAGAAATACAAGTCCAATTGCTGCACCAGAGAAATTGTATTACTAGGAATTTGCATTCTCTCAACATTTGGTGGAAGGTTGGCAAAAGTTTTTGGATCTGAACTTCCAGTCCACGAATCTAATAAAATTAAGGATGGTGGTTAAATAAAATCGGCAAAACATAATTCTGAATCCATTCAAGCATTTTATTTTTATCCATTTTTCTGGGCTTGGAACATGTAACGTACACATTTTGAGGTCTAAACAAAGTTTTTTCTACAATTGATCCCAATTTCCTGCATTTTCTTTAAACATAAAAACAGCTTTCTTTAGAGTTCTTCGCTCATAGATAATGTTGGCATAACATTCTATGAATTTGTCCTATTAAAATCAGATTTAATATAACAAATTGTCCTTTTTTTTCACCTTTTACTGAAAGAAGCTGATCATTTGCAATACCGTATTTGAAGCCCCTTTGGTCTACGCTGAAAATTTCCTAAATCTTGCATGGAAGATGTGCACTCTCAGGAATCGCTTTTTGTTTGTGCAATTTTTTTTCTCTTTTGTTGCAAGAATCGTAAAAAACAAGTATTTTTTGCATTTTCTGTTTATTAAATTCAACCAATTGGTCATTTAAATCATTAGTTGGTGAAAAATCAGTTCTAGAATCATCCATATTATCATTAATATTATCATCCATTAAATCTAAGATAATTGTCGGCAGGAGCAGACTGGCATAGTTTGGCCCACCCCGCTAGACTTATGCATTGGCCCACCAATCGACAACCCCATTGTTAAAATGTTTGAATAGTGACTATCAAGTATCAACACGCCCCTTCACTGTTAAAAATTTGCAGCATTCTGTCCAGTCATTTGACCGCTTTTTTCCGAAAACGGTTACACAACTGTGATTTAACACTATTCTGACCATATTATTGGACATTTTATGGTCAGAATATAGTTAAATTACCGTTATAAAACCGTTTTTTCAAAAAACGGCCGAATGACGGGACAGAATGCTGCAAATTTTTAACAGTGTTTGCTCCAACTCTATGAAGATGACTTACCTCTAATCAGGCCCGTAGCCAGGATTTCCCGTCGGAGGGGGCTTAATCTTGGATTTTTTCTGATCTAACAGCAGTAATTTGCATAATTTAAAGCGTAAATAAAAAATAAGCAAGGTTTAACCTAAGGTATATTTCTACAAGGATACTTGATGTAAATATCAAAAAATGTTATTTCGTATTTTTTCGATTTGTTACAATTTATTGTTTTCAAGAGCACTTCTAGTTTCTAAACCAGTTCGGAAACTGGAAGTGTTTTTAGGTAAACACTGCAACGAAAAAATAAAGCACAAACTTGCAATGTTTGAGACGAGCCTCATGTATCCTATGAGAAAAACGTTAAAAAAATATTGAAATGCAAACAAGTAATTTGAACAGATTTAAAGCACAGGATTAACACCATGTGAGTGTCCCGCATTACGAGCGCAGGATTTTAAAATGCTTAACCAATAGATGAAAATTACACATCCTATTTTTCCCAAAGAAAAAATTGATTGTTACAGATATATATATTAATTATATTTCACATTCTTTCATTAGAATTAGAATAATTATAAATGCAGTATTCTTGGTACAATAAGTTTATTGGTGCTACAGAAGCACTGTGAAACAGCACCGAAAACTGGCGATATGAAGCAATTAAAATAATAAAAATTTGTAAAAAATCACCATAAAATAAAAACGATACATAGGACGCGTTTCGAGCTAAAAATATAACAGCTCGTCATCAACTACACTGTAGCTGATGTCTTTATTATTTTAATTGCTACAGAAGCACTCTTCATGACTTCTTCTCATCCATGAGGCTGATTCCCTTATTAGGATCTACTGTAATGTCCCAATGAATGGAAATCATTGCAAAGCTACTCTCCCATCGGCCATAACGCTTTGAGGCAAAAGATTTCATTCTTTTCATCGTCGAAAAAGACTTTCCAGCACTGGCTGTTGTTACCGGGATTGTAGCCAAGACTGTCAGCAAGTGTTTGATCGTATTGTAATATGTTGCATTACAGTACTCTTGTTTGTGTCAACATTAGCAACATTTTGATTACTAGTTCTTCGGTAACTATATACGAGCGTATTTGAATGACTTCATTCTAAATGTCTGGGCTGAAGCAAGAAGCATTTCTACTGCTGTTAATAATATGTTGTTTCAATTCGTCATCGCCAGACTTTGCTCTAAATCTTAAAAGTGCTCTTAGCTTACAGTCTTTTTTTATTGGTTTCTCTAACGTTAGAGGACTTCTATCATGATATACCATCTAAGTAGCATTTCTTGCTGTGCACGAAATAAGATTGTTAGAATGTTAGATGTTGCCTCCTAGAAAACTCTCCAGGGAGTGCTTGGAAAAACTCCCCAAAATATCCCTACATAGGGGTATCCATTCCTAAAGTTGATAATTCCTCAAAAGACAAAGAAAATTTTCCAGAAAAACAGACTACCCTGTTTGCAGTTTCTTTCTATTAGCGATGCATACGCAAACAATTTAAAGTAAATTTGTTCAATGAAAATCCTGGGTGAAGGTTTCTATCGTTTTTCTTCAAAGCATTCCTTTTAAAATTTTCCAGCTACTAGTTGGTTTTTTTTTTTAAATAAAAGGCCTTTTACAGTTAAAACACCATTTGCAAAGATACTTTCTTTAAAATAATTAATTTTCGCATGATTTTACATTATCGGCGGCTATTAAAGTGTTTTGCTCCTTTCTCTACAAAACATTTTAACATTGACCACTCTAAGTTTTCATTATATGCGTGATATAATGAGGGTAGACAAAATTAAGGAAGATCATAACAACAAATGCAGACAAATATTGTACGTTTAATTCCTAAAATTCCCTTATACATCATACGTGTGTTATACTTACTTTTTCTTAGTCAAATTAATGTTATTGAACTACCCTTATCGAATTTTACTGTTCATAAAGACAGTTAAAATTGCGTTTTAAGAAGAACTTTCATCCGAATAAGCGCTATAACGAGGGATTGCTAATTTATATTTTTACAACTAAACGTGTACGTAGTTTTAATGTAATGGAAGATAAAAACAAGAAAAAGATTGTCAATTTTTATTATCATTGAGATAGTTTTGAAAAGTCTTTCTAAACTTTCGGGAGGGCCTTCAGCCCCCTTAGCCCCCTCCCTGGATACGTGCCTGCCTCTAATTCGAGATATATTTGCATCTTTGTACTCGTTTATTTTCAATTGGTAGTAATTTTATCGTGAAAAAAATCTTCAGGGGAAAGGGGGGGGGGGGGGAACTTGTTTAATTTGTATTTCTTTTTTGAATATGTAAACTTTAAATAATTAAAAAGGTATACACGTGATAAATAATAACATTTTAAATTTCTTACGGGAATCCAGTTCAGATATTTTTATTCTTCGTATAAAAAAAAAAAAAAAATTGTTTGATCCAATGCCGGCTTAATTACACTGTCAGCATCTACGAACGATATTGTTAGATTAGATGGCTACTTGTGAAGGGGCTTCCAACGGGAATAGGGGCACCGCTGACCCTAATCTATGCATATTGACAACATCTAGGAACATCCATCCCTCACCCGGAATTTGGACTCTGGGCCCCTTTGCGTGGACCTAACATGCAGTCAAAAAGACATTAGACTTCTATGTACACTACACTGTAAATTTTATACTCGAAAGTATTGACAGGAAAAAGTTAGTGCTATTAAAGTTGACACACATATATTAATTTGTTACTTGAAATATTATATTAACTTGTTCATTTTATTTTATTTGAAATTATCAACATGTATTCACTTTGTACATTGATTAACGTTTGTTTACAATATCAATATAATACCTGAAAATCGAGTACCTAGTTTGTTTTATAGCCTCACTACTAACTAATTAGAATGTCAGATATCTGGGCAATTTTTTGAACTTGAGGTAACTTCATCTATTATCTTATCGTAATCAAAAGATCATCCAATACTGAATAGGATAAAATCATCTAACATTTCTTGTCCTGCGATGAACGTAAACAGTTCTTTATAATTTTAAGTGTTGAGAAAATGCGTTCACAAGACACTTAAGTGCATGATAAAGTACATACTTATAAGCTATGTACAAGGTTGGATAAATATGACCACAGGCATTCAACTCGCACAATATTTCTAATGCACAAGCTAGGAGCTTTTTTACATTTCTTATTAACTTTACAATGATTCTCATCATCTCTAATGAGTTCTTCTGAGTCGTTTGTTTCTTTGCTGTAAGTGGCTGAGAGCTCGCTACATCGAGATTGTTGCTGCAATAGCGACTGGTTATAATCAGCATAGTGCCGGGGAAATTACAGCAACTCTTTTCTGACATAGTCTTTCTTGACTTTCGCCAATACAGGCAGAATACTAACGCTCGTATTCATGAATAACTTCGACCCGGAGTTATGCAGAAAACCCGGGTTGAAAACTCAAATGGCATTCACCGTCAACCTCACTGAACCGGTTCGAGGTTGAAATCTAACGCCGGGTTCAGTAACCCAACCTTGGTCTACAGCAGGGTTCAACCCAGGATTTTTCAACCGAGCATGCGTATTTAACGAAAAACAAGCGGTGAGAGTGAGGAGAGGGAGAGGACCGCCATTTTACAATGGCGGCGTGCTGATAGAATGTGCTGTGTAAAATATAGAAGTTCTACTATTAAATAAAGCGGAATAACATTATGCAAGGGTATGTAATCACATATATATGTAATTATCTTCAATATTTTTATCTGATTTGTTTATATTTATGTATATAGCCTCTATATGTTGAATACATGTTGAATTGTTTGTTTACATAAATACCAGACCTGCCAACTGCTACGAAAAATTCGTAGTTTCTACGATTTGAAGCTAAAAACTACGATGCTACGAAAATCGGTCTAAAACTACGATTTTCTTCAAACAACACACGCGCCGAAAAAAATCAATTTCGTTAATTGCTCGCAGGAAAAAAAAATGCCAATTTCGTCAAAGGATCGCAGAAAAAACGGAAATTTCGACAGAGGATCGCGAAAAGTGAAAATTTCGTGAGGAATCTCGAAAAAAAAAAGCAAATTTTGTCAAAGGATAGCAAGAAAATACGCAAATCTCATCAAAGAATCGCTAAAAAAGCGAATTTCGTCAAAGGATGGCGAAATAAACCACATTGGTCTAAATGATAGCCAAAAAAAAAAAAAAAAAAAAATTGCAAATTTCGTCAATTGATCGTGAACAAAACGCAAATTTCATTAAATAATTAAAAATCCAAATTTCGTCAAAGGATCGCTGAAAAAATTCGAATTTCGCCAAAAGATCGCGAAAAAATGCTAATTTCGTCAAAGGGTTGTGGAAAAAAAGCAAATTTCGTCAAAGGATCGCGGAAAAAATCAAAGTTTCCTCAAAAGATTGCGGAAAAAACGTGAATTTGGTCAAAGGATCGCGCAAAAACGCAAATTTCTTCAAAGAATCACGAAAAAAAACCGCGCGTATCTCATCAAAGAATTGCTAAAAAGCGCGTAAATTTCGTCAAAGAAGCGCGAGAAAAGGCGAATTTTGCCAAAGCATCGCGGAAAAAACGCGGAAAGACGGCAGAAATAATGCATAATTAGCCCGTAATACTTCCCCCCACAACCACCACACACACTGCTGTAACCTTTCGGAAATTTTCTGTCAATTTCTGAATTTTTTTTTTTTTTTTGCTCAGAATCAACTCAGATCAGAGCTCTCTTCAGGAAACATCACAGACTGACAAAAATCTTTATTCTTTATGTTTATTGTTATGATACATATAATTTTTAATCTGAAAGAATAAAAAGAACTAACTTTTGAAAAATCGGATTAACCCAACCCTGCATGAATCTAAGTTCGGTCCGAACCGAAAGAAATCAGAGTTATCCGGATTTGTGGTGTAAAAAACAGAAACCAATCAATTAACCAACCTCGAGATTAATTTGAATTTTGAGTGCTGCGATTTCTCATTGTCAAAGGTTGGCAGGTCTGAAATACGCGTGGTCGCGAAAAATTTATTTGCCTTAAAAATAGCCAATATTACTTAAACAGCCGAATAATTGCTTCTAAAGTAACAACTGTCGCGTTTAAGGTCATTTATTTTTTGCAATTTTGATGTTAAAAAATTCACAAATGTATTTTAACAGGACTGAAATAAACGCCATACTTGCATAAGTTCTAATTAAAATGTGAGACTCAGGCTAATTTGCATTTTTGTTTAAGTAAAGAAAAACACAGATTATCTTAGAATATCCATAGATTCTCTGTAGATTTTTGATCAGTACTTATAGAATGTTTTAAAATTAAATTTTGGGTCTATTGTGTAAAAGATATATTATTGTTTATGTACAAACTGAGATAAATATAAATAAGATCTATAAATTAGATATTTTAACTTAAAATTTAAACAATTTGAGTTTTATTACTTTATTGATTTTTTTTTACGATTGTTTGTAAGCTTCTACGTATGTTTCCCAATTTTTGTGGAATTTGAAATATTTATTTTTATTGCATTTATTTTTCAACTGTATTTTAATTTCAAAATTATACATAATATAAAATATTGCATTAGTACTATTTTATACGAAAATAATAATAGTAATAATAAATCCTAAAATGAATAACTTTTCAATGTTACCTCCTGAAATTGTGACTTTTTTTAGAGATCACTTAAAATTTTTGCTTCTTAATTGACAGCTAAATTAAAATAAATTACTAAAGGGTTGAAATACGCTGGTAAAAAAAAAACAAACTTTCCTTTTTTAAAATAACCCTACACCAAAAATATTTCTATCAGCCCTTGCAGTAATGATGACTATTTTTAAGGTAAATAAATTCTTCGTGATCATGAGTATTTATGAAAGCAAACAATTCAACATGTAATGAAGGAGATATAATGTATAAATATAAACAAACCAGTCAAAAAATGTATAGATAATATATATATATGTGTATGTATGAGATTACATATATTCGTCTATTTTTGGTAATATGTACTTTAAACTTTCTTTTTATTTCTATATCTTACACAGCATCTTGAGAAACGTTTAATTTACTTAAATTAAAGAATGACACCAAAAAAGAGAAAAAAATAGAGGGAATGGGTAGGGTGGTACAAATGGGAACTTGTTTTTCCCCACTGATTCACAAACAACAGACAGCTGTTTTATTTATTAGATAATGTAAAATTATATGAAATTATTAATAATTAATTTGAGTTGTTTTGTTAGATTACAAACTATCATTATTCTGCCTATTTAGTCTAGAAATCTATCATTAATCAGTCATCCAAAAAAAAAAAAAAAAAAAAAGAATCCCACTTTTAATTTTTATTTTAAATGAGATTCTTATTACATCTAATGAAGTGATATCTAAATGAGTTAAAAATATGAAATTAAGAAGCTGGAAAAAATATAGAAAATAAAATAACATTTTCTAAATAAATACATTTTTTCAAATGCAACACTGCAACCAAAAACAAGTGTCTTCGTGCATGTAATAATATTTCGTAATTATTAGGCTAATTTATCAAAAAATAGTTAAAGATAATCAAGTGAATAGCTTTGATCTTGTAAATGTGATAATAGAAGAATTCTCATACAAATGGCTGGAGGGGAAGGGGTGGGGATAGGTCCTAAAAGCTGGTCGATAAAAATTCAACTTTCTGTAATATTTCACATTTATTTGTCCAGATAGTATTCAGAATACATTTATCATGATTTAGGAAAGGCCTTATTCGATTATATGTGTTGAATGGGAAATTCATACACTATACACTAGTAGTCTTAAAAAGTATAAAATATTTGTGTTCCTTAAAATAATATCTTATAAAATATCTCCACTGCACACAGTTTAAACTTAAAGGAAGTATAGAGTTTTATTTAGTGACTAGTTAAATGAAAAATGTTTATCAATCGCTCGGAAGTGATAACTATATGCGCCTATGGAGCGCCTCTGCGGCTTGGTACCTGGTGCCAGGGCACCGCTAGGATCACCTGTTCCGCTTTTTCTGCAGTTCTGTTAATATTATTTCACTACTTTTTCCTGTCAACCTGGAATATTAATTACTATCTAATTTAATTAGAATTAAACATTTTAATTAGCTCGCTGAAAATCCAAACAATAAAATTAATACATCTGGGATACCATCTATACTAATAAAAGAAATAGTATATATAAAGTACAACAGACTACATTCTTAATTTTTTTCCTTTTTTCTCCATTTTAATATTTTTATTATCAGAAATTATTTAATTGCTAACTAGAGCTATTAATAATAGAAATCATCATAATTGCTGTTGAAATAAAATTTTAGTTTTTATTCAAATCAAGTTTCATTAGTTTTGGCCCAAATCAAGTTCCATTTTTTAGCAACTATGCGAAAATTTATTTTGAAAAAGAAACTTTTAACATTTATTTTAGCAGTTGACACATTTCATATCATTAACCTAACTCATTAATAAATTTTTAAAAAAAATAGTTGTTTAAAAAATATTAAAACTTTCAAGAAAAATTAAGTTGATCCATATTTAGTGATTACAGGTTTTTATTTTGTCCATACATTTTGTGGGGGGGGGGGGGAAACACACTACATTGAATCTTTCTTTTCTTTTTTTTTTTCTTTTCTTTTTTTTTTTTTTTTTTTTTTTTTTTTTTTTAATTGGTGTTTTTCTTCCAAAACATAAACAAACGAAGTCTTGACACGAAACCGAACAAGGCATGTGATTTTTTTAACCAATAAACACATTTCATTCAACCTAGGTCGAGAAACCCCGAGTTGGATAACTTTTCATCTGAAGTAAACGGTGAATACGAGTTTTCAACTCCTGGTTGAAAATACCAACCTGGGGTTACTGAACCCGCGATTTAACCCTCGGTCGAAGTTATTCATGAATACAAGCGTAAAAGCTCTTCAGCAAGTTCATTTAACAATTTAACCTCACTGAAGCGGCGAGTATCGAACCAGGCAATGTCTTTTATGAGTGTTACTACTTATCTTATTCTCTGTTTCTAATTTTCTCTTTAAACTTATTATCTAATGAAAAGCTTTCAACTTATACAATCATAAAATAAAAGCTAAATGTCCTTCCTGTTCTTTCCTTTGTATAAGAAGAAATAGCCGGATACGATGAAGTAAATAAATTAACATCCAAATAATAAGTCTTGAATCTTCGAAACAAAAAAAGCTATATTACATTAAACATTCTTGAAGACGTACACAACATGCTTAGACACTCACAAAACAAACATTATATACACATAACAAATCAAGTATTAAAGTTTTCTTAAAGTTATTTTCTTTTCAATCTACGCACATATCTAGTTTCTATTCTGATCTAAATCTCAGTCAATTCTCACAGGAAAAAAAAAAACAAGTTCTGTCAGCTCTTGCGCAGTAGGATCATTCGGTCTGACGTAACACACTGCAGGTGCGTTTTTGTTCTTGTTTCAAAGGGTAAGGGGTAAGAGGAGTTGCTTGATTTCGCAACATCCTCCCACCTTGAGTTGTGATCCATGGGAGGAACTCAACAATTTAGAAGTCTAGATCGGAGTCTCAGAGGCAGTTTCACTAGTCGTCCACTTCTGGTAACCACAGGAGATATATCTCTTTCACTGGGTTGGTTCTTTTCTACACTGATTCTAGTCTGATCGATTTCTGGAGTAGCCTTTCGTTGTACATTATGGACATTAAAGTTCACTTTTTGCTGAATTCTGTTATCTGATGGGGAATCGCTAGCTGCATCAATTTCCAAAGGAAACAGGCGTTGGAAAGGACGGAGGTAAATGCCATTTTCTGTTTGGACTTTGGCCAATCTTGCTATTTTGTCTTTTCCTGGAAATATATCTATTATTTTGACTAAAGGCCAGTGAAGACGCCTTTTGTTGGTATCTTCCAGAAGAACGATGTCTCCTATTTGCAAAGGTTTGGAATTCTCTTTCTTCATAGACTGTTGCCGCAGCTGTCTTAAGTACTCCGTTCTAAATCGGTTTCGCAGATCATTTCTTATTCGTTGACAATATCTTGCTCGTCTGTTAAGATCTTGTGAGTCTAATGTATCAATATCTGGAACGCCGGATGTAGGCAGTTCTTGAAGGAACATCAATGGAGTTATAGGTTCAGGATCCCGATTATCTTCCGAGATGTAAGTGATCGGTCTTGAATTGATAACATTTTCACAATCACAGAGTATTGTGCTCAGTTCTTTGTAATTTAATGAGGCATGACCCAAAAGTTTTCTTAAAATTTCCTTTTCCATCCGAACAAGACGCTCCCACCATCCTCCACACCATGGGGCTGCAGGGGGGTTTAATTTCCATCTTATTTTCTGTATAGAGGCTAAGGCTTTTATGGCTTCCCAATCTACACTGGAAAGTGCTCTGCTAGTGCCCACAAAGTTCTTTCCATTATCTGAGTAAATTGTATGTGGTCTGCCTCGCCGTGCAATAAATCTTCATAGGGACTGCATAAAGCATTCAGCTGATAAAGATGTTATCAACTCCAAGTGTACCGCTCGATAGACAACACAGGTGAATAACGCTATCCACACCTTTGAACCATCGGCAAGGTATAGAGGACCGGCTAAGTCGACTCCCAACACTTCAAATATAGCTGCATCTCTGATTCTGTCTTCAGGTGGGATTCCTGGTTCGACCTCAGTTCTGGGTGTTTGGAATCTTTGACACTTAACACATTGTCTAATGATGTTTCTGATATACTTTCTTGATTTCAAAATCCAAAATTTTTCTCGAAGTTGAGCCATTAGTATGCTAACTCCAGCGTGATGATTTTCTAAATGTTTTTCAAAAATTAACTTCTGGACCACAGGATGTTTTGAGGGCAAAATTATTGGATAACGAAAATCTTCTTTGTCTTGTCTACAGATTATATTTGTTTTTGCTCTCAAAAGTCCGTTTTTATCTTCTAATGGTCTTAAGGCTTTTAATTTGGGATCTGTGCTTTGAAAAGGATTCCTTTTGTACTAATTTGAGTAGTATTTTTTCTGCTTTTTCCAATTCATCAACGGAGATGTTAGGTGATGAAATTCTTTCTTTCTTTCTTGTGTTGTTATAAAAACGATATATAAATGCAATCATTCTTATGTTTTTTCGATAAGAGGAAAAATATCGATAAAAATGGTGTAAATCATTGTCTTCATTGTCTAAAAGTGTTAGGATTGTCTTTTTCCTTTCTTTATGTATTACATCCTCGTCAGGATGTTCTTCTGGTTGTGGCCACTGATCTTCCGGTAAATACAGCCAAGCTGGTCCCTCCCACCATCGTGATTTCTCCAACTGCTCAAAGGAACATCCTCTGGATGGGAGGTCTGCCGGATTTAAATTTCCTGGTATATGTTGCCAATCTTAAACTTGGGTAAGGCTTCTAATTTCTAAAACTCTATTGTGGACAAATGTACCCCAAGATTGTTCTCTTCTTATCCATCCTAAAGCTGCTGAGGAATCGCTCCAAAAGATTGTCTTCTCTGGTTTCAACTGAAGATCACTCATGATAGTTTTAGCAAGTCTAGCTCCAATGAGGCATGAGAGTAGCTCAAGGCGAGGAATTGTAAGTTCTTTAATGGGCACTACTCTACTTCTAGCATTGACTAACTGAACTTTAACTCCTTCTTGTGTTTGACATCTAAGATACACGCAAGTGGCATAGGCGTGTCTACTCGCATCAGAAAAGGTATGCAAGGAAATGTTGTTTTCATTTTCGGGCGATACATTCAACCAGCGTGGAACTTTAATTTCTTGTAAAAAGTTAATTTGTTTAAACCAGGTCTCAAACTGTTTTCTTAAATTTTCAGGAAGTTCTTCATCCCATTTCAATTTCTGTTTCCATGTTTCCTGAAGAATTAATTTTGGAATAAGAGTGCTCGGGGCGGAGAATCCTATGGGGTCGAAAATCTTTTGGGTAACCGATAAAATTTTTCTCTTTGTGAGTGGTTCTTTCGTTTCAATTTTTTCTTTTATTTTACACATTAATCTATCTTGCTCTAAGTCCCAGACCAATCCCAAAACTGGTGCTAACTTTGTATTTTCTTCAGAAACATCGATCATGGCCTGAGGCAAATTTGATCGGCAACATCTTTTTCGTCGTTTCACTATTTTCCTTAATTACTGGTCTGTGGGGTAAGAAATGTACTTTATTCTCCTTATCGTCTGAAATTTCTCCTATAATATTATTATCCTTCCACAAATTAAAAATGTCTTCATATTCTAGTTTCTTATTTGTTTTGATAAGTTTTTGTTCTGTCTTGCACAAATGTTTTTCGGCTAATACGCGATTGCTCGCTAAAATTGAGTTATCAACAATCCAGGGTAGTGTCACTTCGTAGCGGCCACTTTCATCACGTTTGACTGTTTCAAGAAAATGCTTATAAGTCTCTCTAGCTAAATCGTCTTTATTTTTGTAATCTTCATCAGTGATACCCCATGTATCTAAGTTCCACAGTTGTGATAAACTGGCATTTGAAGTAAATAATGACAGCGATAGAACTGACAACGAACTTTCTGAATCATTTCCATTACCCTCTGTTTTCCCCATAATTGTCCAGCCTAACTTTGTTTCAAAAGCTGTTATACCCAAATCAGGAAAATATTTTATATTATCTGTGAATAATTTCGCCGCCATGTCAGCGCCAATTAAAATGTGTACTTCTTCTGGATTGTTCTCATATAAACATAGTCGATTATTTTCACGAACATCGGTCAGATGAATTCCCCTTTTTTCTAAGATTTTTATCATTTCGCTATCGCGGCATAAATTTACTCCTGAACAGATTTTTCCTTCATCTAAAGCTTGTATTTTAAATCGGAAACTATGATCTAAATTACTGATAGTAAATTCATAGTGATTATGTTTACTCGTTTTTTCTACCCCTCTGAATAGTCCGTGTCTAATTGTTTCTGATCGAATTTTCCTTAATTTCAATTTATTCGCAGCATATCTAGTTATATAGCTATTGTGACTCCCGGTATCTATAATGATACGAATAAATTCGGAAGATTGATTATTATTATGGATCTCCACTATCAAGGTTTGTAAATAGACATTAGAAATTATATCCTGATTTGACAGCATCGGTCTCGCAACATCGCTACTCTCTGAGTTAGTAGATTTCCCTTTTGAATTTATTTCTTTATTACACATTATCTGGGCGTGTCTCAAATTGTAAATACCGCATAAATCCTTCGATACACAGTATTTTCCAGTATGTCCGCTGGTTAAACATACATAGCAAAGGTCTCTCTTTCTCAATAAATCAAGTCTTTTTTCAAACGGTAAATTACAAGTGCTAAAACATTTATTTGTCTGGTGTCTGCCAAAGCAAAATCCACAAGTAGTCTCATTTTCACTCTGAACCAATAAATCATTCGCTGACGGTAATTTTCTATTCGGAGAATCAAATTTATTACTCTGCATATTAAATTTATTGACTCGGGGGAGAAAGGAAGGATTTTTCCTAAATGACTGCGCACCGTAATTATTTTGTGTTGATTTTTCATATATTTCATTCAGTGATGACGCATACATTTTCTCTCTGGATATTAATTGCTTATGTAAGAACGATATTAAATCTTGGACATTAATTGAGTCTTCATGCGTTTTATTAAATTCCAAAACTAGGTCTCTCGGTAATAATTTAAGTAAAATGGGTGATAATAAACTTCCATAAGAGTCTAATGAAATGTTAAGGGACTCTAGACTTCTAATGTTCATTTGTATCTCATCAAAAAGTTTTCGAAATGATTTGGTGTCATTTGAGTGTCTGAGCGGAGTTAAATTAAGAAGTTTATTTGTACAGTAGAAGATCTTTATAACGTAAACCTAAAAACGCAAGGTTGTGCGTTACAGTACCGGACCTCAAATCCGGACTGGTTGGGACCGTGCCCGTTCCGGATTTCAGAATTTTCCGGATTTTAGGTCCTCAACCAAAATAAATAAACAGATACAGTACATGCCCTTGGCAAAATTTTACATGCCACGGAGCAATCTATACAGCGAATTGCCATGTTAGGCTTAGTGTAAATAAAGCCAAAAATACAAATTACAAAAAGTAATTCAAAATAAGTTTAAAAAAAAAAAAATACTATTACTGCATATTCTTAGAAATATTAAAGCATTTTTTAGAAAATGAAAATGCGTTGTTGCTCGCGAGTTAGGCCCAGGAATCTATATCGCGGATTGCCGTATGAGGTATAAGTAAACAAACATAATTATAAATTCAAAAAAAAATAATTTAAAATAAGGATAAGAGTTTTTTTTAATCCTGTACATCACATTATTAGGAACATAAAAACATTTTTAAAAATGAAAATACATCGTTGTTTGCGAGAGCCGAATTAGGCTCTTTATTAACCGCCATTTGTCCCTAAGTTTGCTCTGAAACCATAATAACGAGCTCCCAGCGACACGGTTTCTTTCCTTAAAAATAATTATCTCCGTTGCTAATTGACGAATTTCTTTCAAATTTTCAGCAAGTTATAATAATAGTGAATTAGCTTGTGTAACAAATTTTTATTAAATTATGATAAGTAGTTATTAGAAAGTTAGTGTACCTCTTAAAAAAAAAAAAAAAAAAAAAAAAAAAAAAAACACTAGATGAAAAGAAAGTAAAGAAAAACGACATATCTATCCGCTGTTTGTTTTGCTTATTCAACATGTTTATTTAACTGCGTGAAGTGGAAAGTCAACATTATCAGAATGAGATCATTAGCTTTCGATGGACAGCTTGTTTTGTTATGGAGAAAGGAACTTTGGGTAGATTTTTTTTTTCTCTTTGAGTTAAAGAAAAGAATTTTTAGTACGGTGCTTACAAACAGAATTTTTTTGAAAAATGAAATTTGTTGAACATATTAAAAGTGAGGGGGGGGGGGGGCATTGTAAAATATTTTTACATATAAATATTATAAATATATTCTACGAACCTTTTTAAAAATAATTCTTTCTTGTGGTTATTTATTTATTCTTTTTACATTTTCTATATAAATGAAGAAAAGGGTTTCTTTTTAAAATAAATTCAAAATGTGTGCACACACTAACTACGATAATTCTGTTAGAAAATTTGGATTAAAACTAATGAATGAATGAAAAACATTGCAATAAAATAAAATTGCTGAGTCTAGTTTGGCTCGGCACTGTGTTACGTGCGTCCGTAGCGCCATCTATGGACGTTTTTACGAAATATTTATTCGAGATCATCGCGGAATTTCAGTTTCTTTTTTCCATTCCGGACTTTGGGTCGTCCGGATTTTAGGATTCCGGATTTGAGGTCCGGTACTGTATATAGAATTTTGCGTTATATGGATCACATCATTAAATTCACCTTGTAAACATGTTAAATATGTCTGAAACATGTCAAAATACCTTAGAATATCTTTATACTGCATTCCTTGTTACCAAGAGTTATCCAAATTATAAATTTTTACATAATATAGGTCAGATATTGTTAAATTTACTTTATAAATTATAAAGACCATCCAAATATAACTGACACAACCATACCTTATATTAAACATTTTCAAAAATGTTTATTGTAATAATAGCATTTTTTTCAGTAAAAAGGTCTTAAATTAGAAGATAAAGCTGAACTAATGTATCAAATTTAGTACTCTAGAGAGTAGCAATATTTTACAATGTGAAAATGCAGGTGCTTTTTAACTGCAAAAATCATTGTTTACATCTGAGAAGTTGTGCGTTATATGGAGAATTGCGTTATATAGAATTGCATTATAAAGATCTTCTACTGTATGTACCGAAATTAACATATACTTATTCCCGTACCTTTCTTTCAAAATATCGACGGCCTTTAAATAATTCTCTGCAGTGACACAAAATCCATCTATACTTTTTAATGGAATGGGGGCTAGAAAACTTTTCAAATAGTTAAATTTATCTACTGGATCTAATGCGTCATTGTTGTGAATGGTTGTTTCAAAAGCTGACCAAAACAAAAGCCATTCAACAAAATCCCTAGAAAATTGTGCGATATTTAGTTTCTGTAATTTAATGCTTACGTTTTCCTTTAAGGGATTTTCTCGTTTAGAAAATGAATCATCCTGTGTTTTCTTTTTATCTAACTCTTTTATCTTTCTGTTTGCTCTAAAGCGTCATGACGTAATTTTCTCTTTAAATTCACGAGCGCCCTGTAATTCTGTATCTAATTGTGCTTGCACCAATTTTTTAATTTCCCCGTCTGCTCGTGTCAGTTCTACTTCTGTCACACTTAACTGTTCCACTACCTCTTCTAAATCAAAAGTGTCTGGTTCTCCCTCTTTCAAAATAGCTTCTATTTTATTTATAAACTTTATTTATGCTTTCACGTAGCACAGCTCTTTCTTTTTTGGCAATAACTAAACTATCAGCCATTGCTAACTAATAACAACAACTAAATTCTATTAAAAAGTACAATTCTCTATATGTTCTATATGCTCAATAATTTTTCAGTTCTTCAAATTAAATAGCTTGATAAATAATAAGTCTTGAATCTTCGAAACAAAAAAAGCTATATTACATTAAACATTCTTGAAGACTCTTGTTTGTTGACGAATGTTTGTACTCACAAAACAAACATTATATACACGTAACAAATCAAGTATTAAAGTTTTCTTAAAGTTATTTTCTTTTCAATCTACGCACATATCTAGTTCCTATTCTGATCTAAATCTCAGTCAATTCTCACAGAAAAAAAAAAAAAACCAAGTTCTGTGAGCTCTTGCGCAGTAGGATCATTCGATCTGACGTAACACACTGCAGGTGTGTTTTTTTTCTTGTTTCAAAGGATAAGGGGTAAGAAGGGTTGCTTGATTTCGCAACAATGAGCATGTCATTTCCAGTAAATCGTGTATTCAACTGCTGAATAGTTGTGTCTAAAATGGCATTATAAAGGTTTACCTTAAATACTTCTGATGGTAACCTGATAATATTTCTTGCCTCATCGTAAGAATATTATCCACATCGACGTTTCACTATAGATACTCTCTTTTCTAATAGGAAGCTCAATTTCAATGATGTACTCCTTTTCTATTAGTTGATTCTGAAGGTGTTCGGAATTCAGAAGCATTTTCAGACAACATCAAAATTATTTCTTTTGTGTAGCAGATTGGATTTCAGGGTTTGGATTTTATTAGCAGCAGTTAAGTAGTACAGGCCGCTTATCTGCGGATACTTTGATATGGGCATAGATATATTGAATAGGTCGCTGAAAATGGTTGCCATTAATATATACTGAAACTTGCACCAATTATCGTGATCTTGCCGAAAAAGATGCATGCAACAGGAAATCGTCCATTTCGGTGATACCTTGTAGACACTTAAGCAATGCTAAAAACTTATGTCGATCTTAGAATGGTTTTGAAGACTCGTCAAACACGCTATTAAGTACTCAATCCTTATTGTTTACTTTTTGTAATCGGCGAAGAAGTTTATTTCCACCTAGACTCCTTATTCACTGAAGTCCATATTTTTATTCGCTTATATGACTCTGAGCTAAACACGGTTGTAGCTTGCATTAAGTCCAAGAAGTTTGTTGTCAATTTGAAACATTCTGTTGCATCTATCAGAACCAAATATAGCACATGTGCATATCAATACATATGCTATATATTTGGATTTTTTTTTCAGTTGTGCCTGCAGATCCTTATATCTCCCACTCATATTTGTTGCAATATCAAAAGAAGTGGAAACTATTTGTTATTTGCGAAGAAGAAGTTTAAACTTTTTAAGTTCTTTTACTTGGAGATAAAGGGCTTCCTCTGTTGTTTTGAGAGCATAAACCAATTTTAAAAACTAACCTTCACTTTACCATGTTGCACATAACGAAAATATAGTGCCAACTGCTCCATTACCGATATATCTTGTACGAAATCTACTTAAATACTCAAAGAACCTGACTGGTTTACTTCATCGGAAGTGTTTATTTGGATCTGAATGGAGAGATGAGCAATTAACTTATTTATATATCGCTTGGACAGGAATGTAATCAACGAACCTCTGCCATACCATGTAGGATAGAGTCCTGCATTGGGTCGGGTTACCCGCTTTTACCCGACCTGACGGTCGGGTTGGCACTATATTTTCCCGTTGCGGGTCGGGGCAGGTTGACTTTAAATTTTTTGGTTCGGGTTGGCTTTTATTGTTTCGGGTTCGAGTCGGAAGTTTCACAAAAGCAAAATGTGTGCCTGTCTGTTTTGTCTTTAGTCATCCTTTCACGAGTCTTCGAAATAACAAACTGAATTATGTTTTTACCGTATTTTAAAAATACAATATGCAGCAAAACGCTAAATGGTCCTTCCTGTCTAATGTATCAGGTGAATAATTTAATCGCGGTGATACGCGATGCACTATGTTAGATGGGAAAATTTTCAAAATAATAACTGCTGATAAACTAAAGGCAGATGGCCACTTGTATAAAACAAGGGGTATCGTTATAAGTGGAACTTTTGAAACCGCAACTAATTTTAAAGCATATTTAAAGATTAGATTTTTAGTTTTATACCATTTAGAGTCCTGCATCGGGTAGGGTTTTACTATTGTTGAATATTAAAGAATATAGATTTGTTCATTTTTCTATGTAAAATATAAAAATAGTATTAGAGAATTAAAGGTCTGCACGGGCTGGAATTTCTAGGCCCAGGAACGGCCTACCCCGCCCCGTCATGTCCCGTGTAAAACTTAAAAGTTCAGCCCTAGGGTGGCAGGGCCCGTTTATAATTTTATCGGCTTCATCTAAATATTTATATCGGGCCGGTAGACCCCTCTTAATGTAGTTATCGGCGAGGCCTGGCAGGGCCGTTCACTTTTTTTGCCACCTCGGGCCGTTGAAAAAACTTGTGGAAGAACCACACTTTTTATTAAGTTTTTTTCCATCATTTTTCAACTTTATTTCTTGTATTAAGTGTTTTATTTAAAAAGGTACCTTTTACTTTATTTCAATGATAAAAACTACTAACTTACTAACAAAACTAACACTTAACTTCAACAGCATGCTGGCATCCATATTGTTTACATTTTGTTTTTATGGTTTTCAGTTAAATTCATAGTTAATTGATTGAATGGTTGGTTGGTTACCAACAAGGTATCAGTTAAACTTTGTTGACATGTTTTTCAGGTTGCACAGTGTTACTCAACTTTCTGTTGTTTATGCAAAAGAGTTCCAGCATGTGCTGGCTAGTTGTGATTGGTTGCAAACCATTATAAAATGAGAGAGTTTCTCATTCATGTCATCTAGTTCTTGCTTTGGTGTTACAAGTGTATAAATTGAAGATGTTTCCTGATATGCCTAAATAAAAAGATGTTAGTTTTTATTTAATGAAGTCTTCATTTCTAGTATGTATCATTGTGAGTCATCTATCTCATTTCTTCTACAAGTCTCTTCAAATTTGTAAGTAGACATTTTATTTTCTACTAAGAAGATGGGAGTTAATAGGTATTGTGTTAAGGAATTAAAGACAGTTAGAATTCATTAATTTTTAAAGTAATTGCACTCTGCTATATAGTACTTAATCAGAACAAAGGGTTATGGGCCCAGTATTGCACCATTTTAAAGGCAGAATTTGATGAGTTTTAACTTAGAAATATTTCAGCGTTTGTAAACAAACATGGCTGCTAGCCCTAACCCTCAATTACTATTAACAAGACATAATTACCATTCTTGGGTAACAAATATAAAGAGGATACTAGAGTCAGAGGGTTTAATAATTTGGATAGATAAGAGTAAATGGCCAAAAGTAGATGACTTAGGTGAAATTGATAAATTTAAATTGAATCAAAGTAAAAGCAAGGCCGCTGGTCTATTGAAAACATATTGTAGCAGAGAAGTTGAGCTTCAAATAAATCATTTAAGTGATCCTTCAGTTATATGGGATACACTTAAAACAAATTTAGAAATTGAGTGTAGGTCCTTAAAAGCATATAGGCTAGCAGAGTTTAGAAATTTAAGAATTCTTCCTGATGAAGAGTTACCTACATTTATAGCTAGGTTTGAGGATTGTTATAGAAAGTTAAGTGATTCTGGGGAATCTATTACTGAAGATCATAGGTGTTATCAATTGTTACAGTGCCTGCCAGAGGAATATGATTACCTTGCAAGGGAATTTGAAAATTGTGTCGAGTCTAAATTTAAGTTTGACAATTTAAAGGCCGAGATTTTAAAGGAATATAATCGACGAAATTTCCGTGATCTTCAAAAACAAGAATGTTTATTAACTGTTGAAAGTAAAGATAAATTAAATCCTAGTAAACCAATTGCAATTAAGCCGGGCATAAGGAAAAAGTTAACTTGTTTTTTATGTGGTAAAAGTGATCATTTTGCTAAATTTTGTAAAAACAAAACTTTAGTTTCTAGAACTAAACCTGGAGTCGGTTCTTTCGTCTCTGAATTTATGGTAGAGAAGTGTTATGCAAATGAACTTTTTCCTGCAAATAGAGAATGGACTTTAGATAGTGCATCATCGGCACATGTATGCCAAAATAAAGAATTTTTTACAGAATTAAGGAAGCCTCCAGCAGGTGCAGTAGTACGTATGGGAACCACTCCCCACACAGTACAGGGTATTGGTGAAGTTGAATTTAATATTAAAGACCGAAATAAAATAATGACTGTAAATTTACATGATGTTTTATACGTTCCTTCTATTCATAGAAATTTAATTAGTATGTCTAAAATGGATAAGGCGAAAATGCATGCCCGACTAAATAAAGGTTTTCAAATTTTTTCACCTAGATGGAAATATTTATGGAGTGCTAAATTAAAGGGTAATTTTTACACTATAAAAGGCTGGCCTGCTAAAGAAAACTTTCAATTTAAAGGGAAAAATGAAACACTTAAGACACAACATAAAGTAAACTTAAGTAAAGAGAACAATTATAATAGTTCATATGCTTTAGACAGGAATAACATCATGCTCTGGCATGAGCGACTGGCACATGTAAACTTAAGCACTTTGAAAGATATGTTTAATAAAAATCTAGTACAAAATACTGGAAAACTAAAAGGTGATGAAACACGGTGTGAATCATGTGTAATAGGTAAAAGTACACGAGCTGTCCACCCAAAATTACCACAAATTAGATCTAGAGAGCTATTAGAACTTATACACAGCGATGTGTGGGGTCCGGCTCCAGTTACAACAAAACAAGGCTATAGATATGTTTTAACATTTATTGATGATTATAGCCGCAGGGCTTTCTGTTACCCACTACGAAATAAGGATGAAGTTTATAGTAAATTTAAAGATTTTATAGCTATGGTAGAAAGGCAAACTGGAAAGAAAGTTAAAACTGTCAGAACAGATAATGGGTTAGAATACTGCAACCGACCATTAGAAAAATTTTTAGAAAATCTTGGAATCAAACACGAACACACCACGATTTACTCGCCGCAAATGAACGGCTGTGCAGAGCGATACAATCGTGTACTGTTTGATGGAATGAGAACATTAATACATTCAGCTAATTTAACAGATGATTTTTGGCTAGAAGCCATGATGACAGTTAATTACATAAGAAATAGAATATTTCACACTACCATAAATGACATCCCCTTCAGGCGGTGGTATAATAAAAAGCCATCAATAAATCATCTTAAGAGATATGGCTGTACAGCCTATGTTCATCAACCCCCACAGAAAAGAAATAAATTTCAGCCTCGTGCCAAGAAAGGCATTTTTGTAGGATATGGGTATGGGACAAGTGGTTATAGAATATGGATCCCTGATGAAAATACCATTGTAGAAAGTAAACATGTGACTTTTGACGAAGCAAGGCTAGGAAAAGCAAAAGAGGGTCATAATATTTCCTCGGAATTTGACGATGATGATGATTTGGGGGGCAACATAAGAAACAGTGTTTCAAGTCCCGAATTACAAGTTGATCCAAAATCAGTGCCTTTATCCCAACCAACCAAAGATGACTTAGAAAAAGCGATTGAATTAAAAGAAGAACCTCGATCACTCACCCCGAGTCCTGAACCAGAATCAAATACAGTAAAATTTCATAGGATAAGAACAATAAGAAGTAAAGGGGCCTCAAAGGGAAAAGTTGACATTTATATTTTTACACCTGATGGGAAGACTTTAAGAAGCCAAAGAGAAATGCAAGAGTATTGTCAGAAAAATAAAATAATTTATGACAAAGATCTAATAAGCTTTTCATATAAAGATGAATATGAGGGTCCTATTATCTTAAAAATGGAAAGTAACACTAATGTACCAGATAGTGAGGAAACCTGCTGTGCAGAAATCATAATACCAAGATCTCCGAATCAAGCAAAAACGCTCCCTGAAGCTAAATTTTGGAAAAAGGCAATGGATGCAGAAATTAAAACTATGATTGACCGAAATGTCTGGACATTAGTTCCACAACCAGAAAACTGTAAAATTTTAGGTACTAAGTGGGTATATACTCTTAAAAGAAAAGCCAGCGATAGGTTTGGAAACTTTAAAGCAAGATTAGTAGCCTTGGGGAATAACCAGAGAGAAGGACTGGATTATGAAGAAACATTCAGTCCAGTGGTTAACTTTCTATTAATCAGACTTTTTATAGCTTTATTCATATGTATTTTGGGGTGGAAGCATTGTCTTCTAGATGTACGATGTGCATATTTATATGGAGCCATAGATAAAGATATATACATAAGACAACCTGCAGATTACATAACACTTGGAAAGGAAAACCATGTCTTAAAATTACATAAAGCATTATATAGCCTTCATCAGTCGGGAAGGTGTTGGTATGAAGAATTGCACAGCAAGCTCACAAGTAATGGTTTTAATGAAATGCCAGGACTTACTTGTGCTTATTCTTATAAAAGAAAAGCAGTGGTACTAGTATATGTGGACGACCTGCCGATATTTGCTGAAAATGAAATAATTTTAAAAGAAGTAGTTTCTCTTATAAAAAGTTTATATGAAGTCGAGAATATGGGGCCCATTTCTAAACTTTTGGGTATTGAATTTGATATGACAGGAGACTCCATGAAAATTCATTGTAAAGAGTACATTGAGAAATGTCTTGAAAAATTTAATTTTAAAAACTTTACTAAAATCTCTCTTCCCCTCCAACCTGGAGTTGTTCCTTCTAGGAAAGATATGCCGACTGATGACAACCAGATGGAAGATGTTCCATACAGAAATTTACTGGGATGCCTGCTCTACATTTCCGGACGTTGCAGACCTGATATCAGCTATGGAGTAGCAGCTCTTTCGCAATTTGTTGAAAATCCTGGAACTATCCATTGGAAATGCCTTCAACAAATCCTGTGCTACCTAGGAACTACGAAGGAATTAGGAATCCAAATGCACCCTCAAGACCCTCCCACTCAGCTCTCTGCCTATGTTGATGCTAGCTGGGCTAGTGACCCGAGTGACCGCCGATCCTGGACTGGCTACTCTATTTTCTTAAATGGCCTCCCGATAACATGGCGTGTGGTGAAACAGACCTGTGTAGCTATGTCTCCGATGGAATCTGAATTTATTGCAGCCTCAGAAGCTGCTAAAGAACTGAAGTACTTGAATTCGACCTTAGAGCAACTGTATTCTACTTTTAACCTTGATTCAAATATTATTGGTAACCAAAAACCAATATTGAAGTGTGACAATGCTGCAGTTATACAGTTCATTAAGAACAGAGCTGAGAATATCAGAAATAGATACATAGATTTAAAATACATGTTCGTAAGAGACTTATATCTACAGAATGTGTTTGACATTATTCACGTTAAGTCTAAGGACAATTTAGCTGATCTCCTTACAAAGTCTCTGTGCAAGGACTTATTTATGAAACTTAGATCTGCTTACTTATGCTGAAGAAAAAAAAAAAACTTTTTTGAACTTAAAAGTCATGAACTGATGAACTTTTTTTAAAGTAAATATTTTTCAATTGTGTATTGTACATATGTATTTTGCATAATACATTTACATTTATTTTTGAAAGTGTTTAGTAAATGAAAAATGCTGGAAAAGGGGGGCATTTTGTGGAAGAACCACACTTTTTATTAAGTTTTTTTCCATCATTTTTCAACTTTATTTCTTGTATTAAGTGTTTTATTTAAAAAGGTACCTTTTACTTTATTTCAATGATAAAAACTACTAACTTACTAACAAAACTAACACTTAACTTCAACAGCATGCTGGCATCCATATTGTTTACATTTTGTTTTTATGGTTTTCAGTTAAATTCATAGTTAATTGATTGAATGGTTGGTTGGTTACCAACAAGGTATCAGTTAAACTTTGTTGACATGTTTTTCAGGTTGCACAGTGTTACTCAACTTTCTGTTGTTTATGCAAAAGAGTTCCAGCATGTGCTGGCTAGTTGTGATTGGTTGCAAACCATTATAAAATGAGAGAGTTTCTCATTCATGTCATCTAGTTCTTGCTTTGGTGTTACAAGTGTATAAATTGAAGATGTTTCCTGATATGCCTAAATAAAAAGATGTTAGTTTTTATTTAATGAAGTCTTCATTTCTAGTATGTATCATTGTGAGTCATCTATCTCATTTCTTCTACAAGTCTCTTCAAATTTGTAAGTAGACATTTTATTTTCTACTAAGAAGATGGGAGTTAATAGGTATTGTGTTAAGGAATTAAAGACAGTTAGAATTCATTAATTTTTAAAGTAATTGCACTCTGCTATATAGTACTTAATCAGAACAAAACTGTCCTAATAAAGCAGCCTGGCCAGTTTGAAATTTTGCCGTCCCACCGCGGCCCTCGGGCCGGACCGGTGCAGAACTTTATTAGATATACAATTGTAGATTATTTTCATAATGATATTAAAATATGATTTGCTTTCCTTACATTGCAGGTTCGGGTCGGGTCGCCTGAAGTTATTTTTGCGTGTTCGGGTCGGGTTGCGGGTTGCTGAAAATTATTTTTGCAGTT
Organism: Maratus speciosus; assembly: GCA_963932465.1. Classification (NCBI taxonomy): domain Eukaryota; kingdom Metazoa; phylum Arthropoda; class Arachnida; order Araneae; family Salticidae; genus Maratus; species Maratus speciosus. The sequence continues at coordinate 20,835,725 of OZ010792.1, read as the reverse complement.
TCGGGTCAGGTTGCGGGTTGACTTAAAATGGAATTTGCAGGTTTGTGTCGGGTAGAAACCGACCAGCGCAGGACTCTAATGTAGGATTTTCATTTTGTTGTTTTTTCTGCTCTTTTCTATCCTTCTTCATACTTTTTAAAGATCTTTCTTGGCTTCTCTTGATAGCCTTTGCTACATAACCGTGCAAAATTTGATCATATTTACATAGCAACATTAGCAATTTAAAAAATTGCCATTTTCTGTTATTCGTATCTGCCGCTGCCTCCTCTGGTTTTTCTCTATAAGTTAATCCTTGCCTCCCAAAATCCTTGATCTGTAGATCATCCTTAGATATGCAAGCTAATCTTTACCTATCTTTTGTTACTACTTTTTTTTTTTCCGCGGTAAAGGCAGAAAATGCTGTTAAGTTGATGTTTTGAAACTAATTTCCAGACGTTACAACCCAGGAGAAGAAAAAACTGTTGTAATGAGACAACAATCACTTATAACTCAAGATTTAAATAATTTGAAGAAAAATGAAAAATTGTTCAGTTACAAATCACTTCGATAATCATGCCTGAAATAATTACTTTTATATTGAATAAAAAAGAAAAGTGCCCAGCTAAACTGATGGCATTGAGCTCACAGACTATTCACACTAATTGTATATTATACTCTTATTTTAAAGAATAATGCCACTCAAAAAAAATAAGTGAAGGGGAATTAGCCCCCGTTTCCCCCTTTATACTTAACCAGTGAACCTCCAAATCTAATCAGGAAAGCACCTTATCATAATAAACCGGTATACCAAATTTGGAGCAAATCGAATAATCTTGCAAAAAAAAAAAACATTTATCTAAATTAAGGTGGTGGACTAACCCTTTATGCTTAACCTATGAATCGCCAAAACGAATCAGGGAAGCTCCTTAACATAATAAACCGGTATACCAACTTCGGAGCAAATCGAATCATTCTGCATGAAAAACCCATTTATCTAAATTAAGAGGGGTGGGCTAACCTCCCTTTTCCCCCTTTATCCTTAACCAATGAACCCCAAAACTAATCAGGGAAGTTCCTTAACATAATAAACCGGTATACCAAATTCGGAGCAAATCGAATCATTCTGCATGAAAAACACATTTATCTGAATTAAGGCGGGTGGACAAACCCTGTTTTCCCCCCTTTATCCTTAACCAATGAACCCCCAAAACTAATCAGGGAAGTTCCTTAACATAATAAACCGGTATACCAAATTCGGAGCAAATCGAATCATTCTGCATGAAAAACACATTTACCTGAATTAAGGGGGGTGGACTAACCCCGTTTTTCCCCTTTTATCCTTAACCAATGAACCCCCAAAACTAATCAGGGAAGTTCCTTAACTTAATAAACCGGTATACCAAATTCGGAGCAAATCTAATCATTCTGCATGAAAAACACATTTATCTGAATTAAGGGGGGTGGATTAACCCCGTTTTCCCCCTTTATCCTTAACCAATGAACTCCCAAAACTAATCAGGGAAGTTCCTTAACATAATAAACAGGTATACCAAATTCGGAGCAAATCGAATCATTCTGCATGAAAAACCCATTTATCTGAATTAAGGGGGAGTGGACTAACCCCGTTTTTCCCCCTTTATCCTTAACCAATGAACTCCCAAAACTAATCAGGGAAGTTCCTTAACATAATAAACTGGTATACCAAATTCGGAGCAAATCGAATGATTCTGCATGAAAAACCGATTTATCTGAATTAAGGGGGTGGACTAACACCCCCTTTTCCTCCTTTATCCTTAACCAATGAACCCCCAAAACTAATCAGGGAAGTTCCTTAACATAATAAACCGGTATACCAAATTCGGAGCAAATTGAATGATTCTGCATGAAAAACCCATTTATCTGAATGAAGAGGGGTGGACTAACCCCGTTTTCCCCCCTTTACCCTTAACCAATGAACCCCCAAAACTAATCAGGGAAGTTCCTTAACATAATAAACCGGTATACCAAATTCGGAGCAAATCGAATCATTCTGCATGAAAAACCCATTTAACTGAATTAAGAGGGTGGGGTGTGGACTAACCCCGTTTTTCCCCCTTTATCCTTAACCAATGAACTCCCAAAACTAATCAGGGAAGTTCCTTAACATAATAAACCGGTATACCAAATTCGGAGCAAATCGAATCATTCTGCATGAAAAACCCATTTAACTGAATTAAGGGGGTGGGGTGTGGACTAACCCCGTTTTTCCCCCTTTATCCTTAACTAATGAACTCCCAAAACTAATCAGGGAAGTTCCTTAACATAATAAACCGGTATACCAAATTCGGAGCAAATCGAATGATTCTGCATGAAAAACCCATTTATCTGAATTAAGGGGGTGGACTAACCCCCCTTTTCCCCCTTTATCCTTAACCAATGAACCCCCAAAACTAATCAGGGAAGTTCCTTAACATAATAAACCGGTATTCCAAATTCGGAGCAAATTGAATGATTCTGCATGAAAAACCCATTTATCTGAATTAAGGGGGGTGGACTAACCCCGTTTTTCCCCCTTTACCCTTAACCAATGAACCCCCAAAACTAACCAGGGAAGTTCCTTAACATAATAAACCGCTATACCAAATTTGGAGCAAATCGAATCATTCTGCATGAAAAACACATTTATCGGAATTAAGGGGGGTGGACTAACCCCGTTTTTCCCTCTTTATCCTTAACTAATGAACTCCCAAAACTAATCAGGGAAGTTCCTTAACATAATAAACCGGTATACCAAATTCGGAGCAAATCGAATCATTCTGCATGAAAAACCCATTTAACTGAATTAAGGGGGTAGTGTGTGGACTAACCCCGTTTTTCCCCCTTTATCCTTAACCAATGAACTCCCAAAACTAATCAGGGAAGCGCCTTATCACAGTGAACCTAGGAAAAAATTTTGAAGCAAATCGGATGTTTCTATCAAGAGTTATCGCGTTACGTACATACGTACGTACGTACATACATACATACATACATACATACGTACATACATACATACATACATAAATACATACATACATACAGAACGGGCGGGCACATTAGCTCTCAGGCTTTGATAGCCTGTGAGCTAAAAATGAGTCACAAAATTTTGCGTTATTGAATAGGAAAAAATATTTTTTCGAGATTATCCTTACAAAAAGAAGGGGGGAGCGGGGAGCTTTCAGCAGACTACTGACACATTTGATCCGAAATCTTGCACCTCTTTAGAATTTGTTCTCTGGTCCCATGGAGGCGTACATAAAATTATTTCAACATGCTATAATGTACAACTATGCAGGTAAGGGATGGGGAGGGTTGTTCAAGGGGAAAACAGCACAGACTTGATTTTTGAAATTTCTTGCGAAGTCTATGGTCTGTGCACAATGGATTTTAAAAGTCATTGTCCCAGTGTTTGTCCTCTGATATGGTTTACTTCTGACTTCTTTTAAAACATTCTTTGATTTTGTGTTCAAACTTATCGGGCCTGAAGCCAGGTTATTTTGAATAAAAGTTTACTTTTAAATTTGAGTATGTTTTAAAATTTCACTCTCTAGGAAATATAAAAACTAGATCTGGAACGAAAACTTAATATATATTCTTAAGTTCAAATATACAGTAAAAAAAAAAAAAAAAAAAAAAAAATACAAAGTCATACCTAAGAATCAGGGTTGTCACAGGCGTTTCTTTATTGACAACTATTATAAATCACAAATATATGAAATACTATATATCTATATAATTTTTCTTAACTGTAACATTAAAAAAGCTTTAACTAATATTTTACAAGGAGAATTTATGTTTTTAATTTGTTGAAAAGAAAGAAACTAATGTAACTGATTTTTTTTAAATCAAAACTTTTCTTTAATACTGGAAATAATGCCATTTTATTTCCATTAATACAGCGAGATTGATGAAATGTAATAAAGATGAAATAAACGTGGATGTAAAAAAATTTTCAAAATGCTTTCAAAACACAGGCTTATAGAAAAGGAAACGCCGCCTGCTTGCTCCGTGCACCTGCAAGCAAAATGTAAACATTGGCATATCGTGAACAGTGACGTCACAGCCAATCACACAGCGTTTTCTAGTGGCCTGTTTACCTCTTAACTTTAAGCTTAATTTAAAAACTATTGGCCCGATTTTTTGCATTTTTGAGAAATTTTTGAAATGTATGAATCTGTAATTATCAGAAAAACATGTAATTGATTGATTTCCCCATGTGTGCAAATTCCTCATTGTTCGCAGGCAGACCCATCCTACCCTTCTCTGACCATGTTTGCTTTTTACTTTATCCCTTGTTCTCGACTTCTATACAAAATGAGTGATTTGCACAAATCTTCTAAAGATTAATAATGGGAGAGGGAAAGGAGAAATTAGGACTTACTTGATCAAAAAAAAAAAAAAAAGCTTCATGAGGGGAAAAAAAAAATTAAGTTTCATAATTTTTTTTTTATTATTATTGGAAAGAAAAAAACTCAAAAAAATTTATTTTTTGGCCCACTACACCCGTTTGGCCCACCCCGCGATCGCGGGCTAGCGGGGTGGGCCAGTCCGCCCCTGATCGTCTGATACAGAATTGAAGGCTAACTTTTGATTGCAGATAAAATTCCTTTCCTTTTTTCAAATTCATTTTCTGTAATAGTTGTTTGTGCAGTCCCGTACTTTTTTATTGCTAAATTTAGAGTCAATTGAATAATATTTACTACTTTCATTTTTAGAATATTATTTAATTCATAAAAATATTAACTAATTCTTCATTCATTCTAATAATTTATAATTAATAACTCAATTGAACAGCAATATCTCACTGTTTAACAGGGTTGGTAAAAAACCCGGTTTTTTTGGTTTAAACCATGTTTTTTTGGTTTAAACCAGGTTTTTTTAAAATATATTTTCCTATCACATATATATGCATATTTAATGATAAAAATAAACATTGTTGAATATATAAGTAATATAACTTCATTTAAAAATAATTTAAATTAAATAATTGCAATAATTATGTAGAAAATTGAAATAATTTAAACATTTTTAGTTAAAGCTATGTCTTATGTTCCGTGAATAAAATGCTCTACATAGTGAAACATTGATACTTTGAAAATCTTAATAAACAACTTTTGATTACTATAGTACTATAAATAAATATATGATGTAGTTTCAGAAATACAATATAAATTTCCCATGGCTATTCAAAATCATTTCTTTGAAATATTTGCAATCTGAGATATCTGATTTTTCTGTTAAAACACTACATGAACAATTATTATCTTTTATTGAAAGTAAAGCTTTTAAGCTTTTTATAAAGAATTCCTGGAATGATTTGAATTTAGCAATAGAGTCTTTACACGTTTCAAGAAGTATTGCATATTGTCAATTGACACTTCTCAGAAACTACCAGGTAAAAAAAAAAAAAGAAAAAAAAAAGGCGACAGTAAAATAAACAGAAATACCTATTTACCAGCTTTTTAGACTACTGAAAACATTGATCTTAAAATGGAAAGTAGATTTATAAAAGTTGTCAATCGTAGAAAAATTCAGAAGGTATATGCCGTATACTTGCGCATACCCTCCACTACATCCCTGGTTAAAAATAGAAATTATTTATATCCAATAATTTGAAACACTTAAATTACAAAAATGAGAAAATATTATATTAGACATTTTCTAAAAAACCAGTTGGTTAACCAACTGATTTAAACCATGCTAACCCTGCTGGTAACAGAATAAAATAAATCATAATGCAAAACCCCAATCCCAATGTAGGAATGCAAGAAAAACAAAGGCTTACTAAACCCAATAGCCATGTTACAACAAAGAAAACTCACAGCCCATCATTCATTAGCATACAGAACAAAGAGTAACCAATGGAGAGAATTACTTATGATTACGTCATCATTGAGGCATAATGTAACCCTTAGTAAATCTTAACTAATCAAACAATCTAAATAGTAAAAGTGTATTTTTAGCTCAAATCTGCCATTTTGACTATTTTTAAAAATAAAAGGCTTGAAAAAGAAGAAGAAATAAAACTAACTACTTTTTTTTCCCAGCTAATTTTAGAAAAATTAGTTAGTCTGCTATGTAGATTCAAAACTTATAAGAAAAGTTTGATTGACTAAAAATGTTTGTCCCTTTACAAGTTTATTAATTCATCATTTTTCTAGAGTTTTGCTTCTAGCTTCTGCATAACTTGGATTTTGCATTTTTCAATAATGTGTAAAATAAATGAAAACAATAGGGAAAAAGAGAAAAAAACCAGATGAAAAAAAACCAGCATGATTTTTTTTAAAAAACCATTTGGTTTAAACCAGCGTTGTTTAAACCAAACAACCCTGCTGTTTAAAAGCTTACTTTTACCAAAAGACACAACATTTAATACAACAACATTTCGTTTTAAACATTCGAAACTTTATTCCATCCAACTTTAAAACAAAATTGTTTGCTTATGTTGTATTTCTCTAAAAAAAAAAAAAAAAGTTTTTAAGGATCATGAAAGATTTTAGCGTAAATGTATTTACTATTTATACATTTATCCTCTGCATAGAAAAAAAAACTAATTCTTGTTTCTTATGCTATCTATTATTAAACAAATAGCGATCTGATTTAATTCTAATATGTACCACACAAATACTCCATGGATAAATTGAGCAAAAAATTTGTAGCGCCATATTTGGTGATTTAACTCACTTTTGACGTGAAATTAACAAATAAAAATCGAATAATAAAAAATTAAAGTATAAAAAAATATATAAAATATGATTTTAACAGGGAAATTTTATCACTTTGTCACCACCTCCTCCCCTAAGAAAGTTTTGAAATGGATGTTTGGAAAATGTAGTTAATTCATCAACAACACAGGTTGATTTTCTAATTATATGAATTTCATCTAATTAAAAAATGTTTTAGGTATACATACCTCGATTTATCTTTTATAATGATTTTTGAAAATGGTCTTCATCTGTTTTACTACATTTTTTTTTAGGCAACATTCGAAGCACTCAAACTAAAAATTTCTTATTGCTGTTAAGTCTACTTTTAATGAGCACATGGAAAGCATCTTCAAAGTTTAGTTATATATGCATTGTTTGCTTTAAATTTGCACTCACATCTTGAGTTAGTGATGACTGATAATTATAAACAGTGAAGTTCATAGCAATAAATAAATAAGATCTCATTTGAGCCGATATAGCTCAAATCAATGAATAATGTTGAAAATTTCTGAAGGAAGAAATAAGATTTTTGGAATACAGATAGTTTTGGTTCTGACTGAATTTTCGGCAGCATTTTTGCTGAAAATGAATCTTCTGCAAAACTCAGATTTTGGAACAAAAACAAATATATTCGGTCAATCTCTACTCACAAAATTTATACATCAGTCTAGGGAAAAAAACTGTACCAGTTTCACCAATCGGTAGCAATAAAACATAGTGAGATTCATCAGTCATTCATGGAGAAAATGGGATATTTTATAATAAGACGAAAGAAGACCAAAAATAATTAGCATTGTGAATAAGAACCTACCAATATCACAAACTTTAGAAACGGAAGGTTTGACTAAACAACTCAGATTTTGGAACAAAAACGAATATTCCGTCATTCTCTACAGAAAATTTATACGTCACTCTAGTGAAAAAAACTGTGCAAGTTTCGCCAATTGGTAGCAATAAAATATAGTGAGATTCATCAGTCATTCATGGAGAAAATGGAGAATTTTATAATAAGACGAAAGAAGACCAAAAAATAACTAGCACGTTGCATTGTGAGTAAGAACCCACTAATATCGCAAACTTTAGAAATGGAAGGTTTGACTAAACAAACATCACATAAAGATGTGATCAAACCAATATGTTTTGTGTATAAGTAGGATTATTTCTGACAAAAGGGGACTCCAAACAAAATATTCCAGGACACAAGAGTGCCCTTTTTATTAAATTCCCCCTGCCGGCCCTTTTGTTCTAGAGTCAATACTAGTGAAACCTGCAGCTGTATTGCTTCTCACAATTTTTTTATATCATATTCATTTGCTGATAATTATAGGTGAATGTTTGGTTCTACATTTAAAATGTTTCTGTATTTTGTTTTTGTGCCTGAGTAAGCAGACGATTTCACTTCCCAAAGATATGTCTTTGAAAATCTACATGAAACATAAGCTTAGAATAGCATTCATTCAAGAAATTTTAAGGGTTACAATGTACAAAAGGTTTTGTGCTATCTGGCAAAGCACTAAAAACATTTTTGCTTTCTCAGAAAGATTTTGAATTCATGTGTCAAATGACACCAAAACTCTGGTAAATTTGAGTGGGACTATGGGGTCTTACAAATGCAATTTTTAGTGGTGTAAAATCAGTGAGAACCGTATATTCTACTGCATTTAGCCCTTAACCTACCAATGGTACACATGTGTACCATTGAAGAATAATAGGAATTATTATTGCCACAAATCTTTGCACAAGTGATTTGAAAGTAAACATCTCATATTTAATTCGAAAAAAACTCACTGGATTGAAGGAAATTCACTGATTTGTTGAGAAAAACAATTATTTATCACATATTTCTTACAAATTTTAGCCTTTTGGCACCGATTTATGTTTACTTTATATTATTTTTCTTTTTTTACCTTTTTGACCTCTGTACAATACTATATAGTAAAATTAGTACCCATACCCAGTAAGTAAATTAAATCAGTTTTTGCTGATGGATTTTTTATGACTTACTGGTAGTAGTCAGTGGTTTTTGTACATCCCAGTGGTACTAGAAGCATTTATTTTATTATTTTCAATTTGATTCTTCTACTGTCATTTTTATGTTTGTACATATGTGAAATGACCTTTAAAAGAAAACACATAATTTAAAATTAAAATTGGTAACCTAAGAGTCAATCTGAATTGATTTTCTGTTGCTGAACACATTCAGTACACATTTAAAGTCATCCAGTGCTTTCTCTTGAGCTGTTAAAAAATAGCATTCAAATGTGTCTTTTTGAAGCTTTGAGATGTTCTTGGATATTTTTTATTGAAGCTGGATATTGTTTTCCCTCGAGCTTTTTTCCAAGAGTATAACAGTTGCTATTCCTACCCCACATACTCCAAACACTACACAATTCTCCTCTTAACCTTTTATATCCCAAATTATGAATTTAAAATACTATCTTCTCAAAACTTTTTTCCCTTGCATTGCTATGATGTATTAGAACATATATGGACTAAAAATAAAAGATTATTATTATTTTTTTAATTACGGCTAATTACTTGATGTGGTACTTCAAAGTATTATTGGGTCATAACGCTTGGACAAAAATCGAGACTTAGAAAAAAAACCTATATCCAATTTTTTCTTATTATTTTAATGTGACATCAATTTATCATGCATATATCTAGTGTATATACGTCTATGATGTATATGTGACTAGATGATTATGCTGTTGGTGCATCCATCATCAGTGAACATTTTGCCATCAGAAGGATATTCTACATTTGTAACAGTATTGTCCGATGGAAAGCATATCTGAAAGCAATTTCCAAACTTTTAATTGAAGTAGTTTAGTGTTAGTTTAGTAGTGTAGAAAACTCAAAAGGATTCATAAAAATGCTAGAAGATATTTTTAGATTTTTTTTCTATTTCATAATTTTTTCCATTTTGTTTTATAAAAATACAATATTTTTTCTTAAAGATAAAAATAACATGTTTTTTGCTTTATTATCAGTGTCATACATAAATTGTACAATATCTTCACCTATATTGTATCAAAATCCACCTGTGTAGCACCCACGCATCCCTAGTAAATATGTACGTTTTTATGCACCATATGTATTCAAAGGATAAAAATTTAGCTAAAAATCCTGTTCAACGTAGTCCCGATGGTACTCAAAAGGACCACTTAGAAAAGGGCATCGTAAAGTAAACAAACTTAAAATATATATGTATATATACAGTGTAACCTCTGAATAACGATTACCCATGGGACCAGTGAAAAGTGACCGCTCTTTAGAGGTGGGTGTTATTCAGATGTTTCATTTTTTAAAAATCAAAATTACATAAATTTAAATAGAAATACACATAGTCATTTTAATTAATCCTCATTGTTTTAATATAATAAAAAAATCAGTGATTTGTAGTTGCTTTTCTTTTTTTTTTTTTTTTTTTTTTGCTGCAAAATGTCTTATTTCAAAGAAAAAAAATATGTCTTGATTTGCTATACAATTCATCATCATTATGATTTAATGAGAAATTTTGGATTTCACGAAAGTTCATCAAATCTTTGGTATATGTATTAATACTGGAAATTTTGGATGATTCTATAATCTATTTTCTCTTCCTCTCTCCTATCTACCACCATTTGCTATATGGAATCAAGTGTGGCAGTAACTACCAAATTTTTGACCAGAGATACAAACAAGCCTTTCTTTATGTTAGTTATGCCTGCCGTTCTAAGAATATTATATAAAATTTCCCCATTATTATTAATGTCTTTATTTTCTGTTTGTTCACATATCAAGTAAATTTTGTTTGATCTGTTTCACATTTCGGTTTGCAAATAAATATGAAATTGTACCAAGAGCTGTAAAAAATTTTTATTGTGACTTTTGAGTGGCCGTTGTTCAGAATTCCTTATTTAAAGGTTCGTACTAATGTTAATTCTATGGAACGTGTTTGGTTCCATCAACATGTGGCCGGTATTCGGAGGTTGTCGTTGTTTAGAGGTGACCGTTCAGGGAGGTTTCACTGTATACCTTTTGTAGCATAAAATATTGTCAAGTGATCTATTAAAAACAAGAAAAATATGATGCCTTACCTTTAAATTTTAAAATGTTTACAAGCAAAAGTTAGAGATACCATGTCGGACAAGGAATTGGAAGCAAAATTCACACTCACATGCACCAAAATAGCTTCGTGAACAATTTTCAGTTTACTGGAACTGTTTTTGTTATGTAGTGATGATCAAGGGAAGTATTTACTATTGTCTCCTAAAAGTACCATTGTGAATGTATTCAATGAGAGTGTTTTAATTGGGATAGAAAACTGTGGTACTTTAAAGTACCGTTGGTGCATAAAGGGTTAAAAGAAGATACTTTGATGTTTACATCAAAAACTATGAAAGTTTTTCTTTCAAATGATAGATTCATTTCATTTATTTTGCTTCTTTTGATTCTAGAATTGTGTAAAATTGAGATTTTCCTTCAATTTATTTTAGAATTGAATTTATTATACATTTTTGTTTGTTTTAAAATTTAGTGAAATTTTATTCATTATTATTTTTTTATGAAAAGAAATTATCTGAATTCAATTTGTTCATTTATTTTATTGTGGAGATATACTATTAATAGTAATATGATTTTTTTTTGTGATAATCCTGCATATTTCTTATTTTATTTTCAGATTAGAAAAAATTTCCAAATCAAAGTTAAGTTGTTCATCTACCTCTACCGAAACAGATGATGATTATGATGACTGTGATTATGATTCACAATTTATGTGATATTTGTTTCTATTTATTAAGTTTTTATTGTTTCATTGTTATGTATTTTAATTTTAATTAACATAGTGAAACTTCTCTAATAAACTGCTCTTATTCAATTGTGGCCTATGAACAAACAGTTTCATTTGCACTGATTCTCATAATTATGAAGACAGATGTAATTCCATGAAAGTACACAAAATAATAATTAATATAGGGTGATTGAAAAATCATCCAACTAAATTTCTTTTTAAATGTACAAATTTCAAAATAGATAATAATAAGATTATTTTTCTTTAGATTATAGCAACTATACTTTTGAAAGTCATATAACAGTAGAAATTTCATTTGTAGTGTATGCTTTTACCAGTAAGAAGTTTAAAGTAAAATTTTCCCAATCTCAAAGGATTTTTGTGACTGAGTATTATTTTGCAACAACATCTTTTATTAAAATTACTGAAACATTCAAAAAGATATAACTAAATATTCCCGAGCCAAATAAGGTAATGATTTACCACTTAGTAACCCGATTTCAGGAAACTGGAAGTGTTTACTTGTCTATCCAAAGAAACTGGTCACATTTTGAATATTTTCTGTGACTATGTTAATTCTTCCTTCAGATTTGTTTCTCAGAATATTCACTCTTTTAATTTATTTTATGGTTGTAATTTGAATCATATGTAATATATATTTTTTAAATATGTATATATTTTTTCACATGCTGCATGACTTTTAAGTCACCCTGTATTATGTTCACGATGTTGATAATAGGAATATTTATTTATGCAAAAAACTAAAATTTTTGTTAATTTGGTAAAATATAAATATAAAATATTTATATTTTAATTTTGCATCATTTCTAGAATAAATTTTTGTAAAGACAGTTGTATTTCCCCCCATTTAATTTGTTATATTTGCACAACTAACTCTTCAATTCTGTGTGCAAATTACTTGATTTCAGATCTAAATTAATGTATGTGTTGTTTATGTGTGTGTTTTCTTAAAGTGTATGCTGACATTATCAAAATAAATCAAGAATAATGAAACAGAATTATAATAACTGTAGATTTTTCCTAGAAATTTTAAGTCCAGAGTTAATGCTGCTACAATTATGACAAAAATTAAAAGAATTTTTAAAACATTTTTAAAAACGTTTTGTATAGTTCAATAAAAAAATTAAAAAGATGCTGGGAAAAAAAGTATGATAGCATAGGGTGTACTGTTTTCAAAATCATTGGTTGGTAAGGAGAGGGATGCTTTTATCGTCAATATATATATATATATATATATATATATAGCACATTATGTTTTAAATGCGTTTGTCGGACCCAGAATCCTGCACCATAAATAAACTAAGTATAACCATAAAACATCCAAGAAATTTAAACAGATATAACCTGAACAAGAAAAAAACAACAAAAGGCTGTGGCCTCTTCAGCGGTGGGCATTTTAGAAAGCACAGCAATGTTTCAGATTAATTACAATTTACAACAAACTATTATTCAGTAGTGGCAGTGGGTTTCGGCCAGAGTGTCGCAAAGCATAAATCAAATGCATAAAAACAATTGAAAGCATATAGCGAACACTCCCCCACCAGACCCGACGCCACAATAAACAGTGCATCTCGAAGATGCAACTGATTCAGAACGTATGTGTAATGTATACTGAAACAATAAAATTATTTTACCCAAATCCGAGCAACACAGCCACAAAAAACAATAACTAAATTCCAGTGATCCATAATCTGTCCATAAACGTTCCATGTCTGTTGCCACACAATTGCAGACATCCTTGTAAAACCGTCCAAAAAAGGCTTTAGGTTATACAAATCATTAACTGTCAATCGCATAGCAACTCCTCAAAAATGAAGACTGTCTGTAAAACTAGTATATTGTTTTTATAATACAAAATGCTGGTTAAATTAAAAAGTTCTTTAAAAAATAAATTTTTATTCGAACAGAGTTTATAGTAGCGAAAAATCTGACCTATTATGATATTGACGTAAACGCGTTTATGGATATTTGAACTCCAATTAACTAAATGGTTAACTTCAAAATTAAAGTTATCCCGTTTATTATAAATTGATATGTATATACCGTTTGAAATGTTTATTTTCAAATCAAGATAATCAGCAGCACTATTATTTTCATTTGTTTTTTTCAAAACCAGCATATCAGGATAAATGTTACATGATATCCCCAAAAAATCGCGATCACAGTTCAAAATTATCAAGTCATCGATATATCTAAAAGCCAGAAAATTAACATCTTTATTGACACTACAAAATTGAAATTCATAATAAAATAAAAATAAGTTAGCTGCCGTTGAAGAATAACTTGTTCCCATTCCTATTCCATTATTCTGTAAATATATATTTGAACCTGTATAAACATAGTTGTTATATAAACAAAAATTACATAATAATTTAAATAAATTAAAATCTAAATCTGTGTCAGCTATAATTAAATCGACAACCTTTAAAAGGACATCATTTAACCCTGCAATAGGAATGTTTGTGAAAAGATTCTCAAAATCATATGTCTGGACACTTTGTATATCATCTTTAATTAGTTCATTCCTGATCTCATAACTGTTCAAAATAATCCAATACATATTACTATCTTTATACTTAAATTTTAGTATATTTAAAATCTTTTTTAACATTTCCTCAAATTTGCGATTAAATCCGTTTCCAATGCTGTTTACATTACTACAAATAAATCTGTACTTAATTGGTATCTTATGAAATTTAGGTGTTACGAAAAGAAAAGGAAATGACAAATTTTTTACTTTAGGCAGAGGAATATTAACCTTTTTTGAAAAGGCCAGATGTTTCTTAATCAGTGTCTGAATAGTAGATTTATACAAACTGTAGGTGACATTATTGTTAAGCTCAGTAAATATCATATTAGCATAATAGCTTTTTCAAATAACTGCAAAATTGTTAGATGCTTTATCGACTGAACAAAAAACAAAGGTATTTTTTAATTTCGATATTTCCTTCTCTAAATTTGCATTTATTCTATGGTAAGTGTAATTAGAAGAATCATTCATATATTTTATTTGAAATGATTTAAAATCATCCAATATTTTAAATTTCCATTCATTGAAAAGGGGGATAGGTTTATTGAATTTGTAACTTAAATTGAGTATAAACATATGTAATTCAGATTTGAATAGATTGAAAGATTTTTTTAAATTAATCTTCTTGTTTAATCTAAATTTAGTACCGTATTTCATTAATTGTTTCAATTCATCGTTGGATATAAAACCAAGGTCACCTGTAACTATATGCTTTGCATTTTTATCGTAAAAGGATGATTTCTGAAAATTCCCACATTCTCAAGACAAATTCAAGTAGGAGTCCAAATCCTGTGCAACTTCTCTATAATTAAATAATTTATTACCCAAGGTATTTGTATATTTGTAAGTTGAAATAATAGACACATTTTTAACTGGAAAAATTTCATTGTGTCTGGTAACAATTTTATTTAGATATAAGTTATCAAAACTCTTTTGCTGAAATGTATAAAATATACTAGTTTTACAGACAGTCTTCATTTTTGAGGAGTTGCTATGCGATTGACAGTTAATGATTTGTATAACCTAAAGCCTTTTTTGGACGGTTTTACAAGGATGTCTGCAATTGTGTGGCAACAGACATGGAACGTTTATGGACAGATTATGGATCACTGGAATTTAGTTATTGTTTTTTGTGGCTGTGTTGCTCGGATTTGGGTAAAATAATTTTATTGTTTCAGTATACATTACACATACGTTCTGAATCAGTTGCATCTTCGAGATGCACTGTTTATTGTGGCGTCGGGTCCGGTGGGGGAGTGTTCGCTATATGCTTTCAATTGTTTTTATGCATTTCCTTTATGCTTTGCGACACTCTGGCCGAAACCCACTGCCACTACTGAATAATAGTTTGTTGTAAATTGTAATTAATCTGAAACATTGCTGTGCTTTCTAAAATGCCCACCGCTGAAGAGGCCACAGCCTTTTGTTGTTTTTTTCTTGTTCAGGTTATATCTGTTTAAATTTCTTGGATGTTTTATGGTTATACTTAGTTTATTTATGGTGCAGGATTCTGGGTCCGACAAACGCATTTAAAACATAATGTGCTATATATAATCTGTGTGGTTATATGCAGCTGTAGCGCTTATCGCATGGATTTTATTTTTATTTTTATATTTTACTTTTAGTTTTACTTTTGATTTTTCTGAGCTTATATATATTTTTTTTTTTTTTGCAAACAATCTCATGTGTGTAATATAAATAAAAATCTGCTACCTTTTTAGTATTTTTTTTAATCCTCTTTCCTTTAAATTAAATAGGATTAGATACATTATAAAAAATAATTTTCAATTCAATCTCTTGCATAATGGGAAAACATTGACTATTAAAACAAGTTGGAAATTGCTCGTCAAACGTGGCAAATGAGGTGCGTTCGTACTATAACTAGCTTTATAATTATTTTTTGCACCCCATATTGTACTGAATGTGTATTTATTTGCAATTCATAAGTGCATAGTCTGTAACATCATTAAAATGCACTTGCAATAATTTTTTCCCATTCCCCTTAATGTAACGGAAAACTTTTGACTGTCCCTGTAATTAAGCTATACATCCGATTTTCATGAAATTTGAAATGGCTCAACAAAATTTTGCAGCAATTATATATTTAAAATTTCAGCCCATTCGGAAAGCTGTAACATCATTAAAATGCACTTGCAATAATTTTTCCCATTGGCTTTAATGTAAAGAAAAACTTTTGACTGTCCCTGTAATTAAACTATACATCTGATTTTCATAAAATTTGAAATGGCTTGACAAAATGTCGCAGTAATTATATGTTTAAAATTTGAGACCATTCGGAAAGCTTTAACATCATTAAAATGCATGTGCAATAATTTTTCCCATTGGCCGTAATGTAAAGAAAAACTTTTGACTGTCCCTGTAATTTAACTATACATCCGATTTTCATAAAATTTGAAATGGCTCGACAAAATTTTACAACAATCATAT
Source organism: Maratus speciosus (assembly GCA_963932465.1). Classification (NCBI taxonomy): domain Eukaryota; kingdom Metazoa; phylum Arthropoda; class Arachnida; order Araneae; family Salticidae; genus Maratus; species Maratus speciosus. The sequence continues at coordinate 20,819,245 of OZ010792.1, read as the reverse complement.
ATTTAAAATTTCAGACCATTCGGTTGGGTAGTTTTTGCTCTATTATATGCGGACGGACGGACTGAACGACGACTATAGGTGCTACGTATTTATATAATTACGAACGCACCTAAAAAAAAAAAGGACGACCATGTACATATTATATGTAAAGTTAATAATTTAATCTTAAGAAAAATAGTTTATACCATTATCTCCCCCTCTTCCTCCTTTTTAATGGCAAATGTTGAAGGGAATTTGTGAAAAACTATCATAAATTAATTTGAGATAAATGTTACCTTTAATTGAAGAACATCTGATGATATGCAGATATAATGGTGACATGGTTTTAACCTTAAATGTGTTTTAATTTAATAAAAATATGTTTAATTGAAGAAAGACCATTTTTTTACTGAAGCTTTGAAATAATTTGTACAAAAAATGACTGTATTGTGCACTAAAAATGTAGATTATTAGGAAGCAATTGCAATTAAATAAACTATGAATTATTAATATAAAATAATCTAATTATTCATGAAGAAATAAAACTATGAAAAAAAAACCCTTAAAAAAAGACTTCTTATAAGTTTCTTTTTTTTTTTAAAAGTTATTATAAAGCATTATATTACTCAAATAGCAAATTATGCTGATAATAATGGTAATTTTATTTGTTTCAATTAGTAACTGTATTTAATCTGTCACTTTTTCAAGAAAAAATATTTACCCATAGGTTTGATTTTATGTCAGTGATTGTAAAACAAAATTACAATTGTCTCATGAACTATGTTTACCCTAAAACCTGTATGCTCCAGTATTGAGATGCTTGACTTTGATGATGAATTCGTATGGCAGAATGTATAAATGCTCTGTCAAGGTTCATTCTAAACCAACTGACTGCTGCTCCATTTTAAATACATATTAATGAATTTTTACATAATATTTTCACAATGAAATTCTAACGAAAAATGTATATTTATTGAGATATTTCAAGATTTCCTAGAATCAGAATCATCATATATTTTTTAAGAAATGTGTTTTGTACAGAAAAGATCTTTAAAAATGAATCCTTTTATAATGTTCATGTGAGTTATCCAAGCTATGTCCCATTCTAATACTGTTACTTAGCAAGGGTAATACGTTAAGCAAGGCTCTTCTGTTTGTACCTTACTCTATTTATAGTTTTGAAGGGTGGTGATATATGAGAAGCTTCACTGCATATGTCTTATCTTTGCTGGTCAAATGTATATGAAATTCCAAATGTTTGATTTTATGTAAATAAAATTTTGTTTCTTTTTATTATTCTGTATTTCTTACCTTTTTAATGAAAAAGGATGGTCTTTTGGTTTTCTCATTTAATTCTCTCAGGGGTGATTCTGTTCTGAAATTTTTTTTAAATTGGTCATTAGTCCGAAAATTCAGACATAAAAAATATTGCTAATTTTGACAAATGGGCGCCAAAAAAATTAAATTTCGTCAATTGTTCACATAAAAAATTGCCAATTTCATCAAAGGGTTGCACAAAAAACGTGAATTTCGTCACAGAATCGCGAAAACCCCCACAAATTTCGCCAAAAGATCGTGAAAATAAAATGCAAATTTTGTCAAAAATAGTAATAAAAAATCAAGTCCATAAAAAAAAAAAAAATGCAAATTTTGTCAAAGAATTGCAAAACCCTGCAAATTTTGGCACAGACGTCATATTCGCCCCATATTGGCGCGATTTTTTTCTGACGCCAATGTCATATTCGCAACGGATACTTAACTGGCGCCAAAGTGTCGTTATTTTGCTTGGTGTGGTAACCCGGATTATGTTGTTTATGCTGTTGATGTTTTTGCCAAATTGGCAACCGAAAAAGATCGCGCCAATATGGGCCGAATATGACATCTGTGCCCAAATTTTATTGAAAGATCGAGAAATAAACACGAATTTCGTTAAATGATCACGGAAAAAATGCGAATTTCGCCAAGATGCCGTGGAAAGAACACATAGTTAGTGCCGAGAGGGGATCCTTCCCCTCTGCTGTAACCTTTCAGAAAATTTACTGTGAATTTCAGATTTTTTTTTTTTTTTACTCAGAATCGCCCCTGAACCCTTTAAACATTTGAAATGCATATTGATATTTTCCTGTGCATGAGATAAATAATAAATATGTAAGGTATTCAAATGCAAATCCTCATACTGATGCTTTACATAGCTATTATTTCATGAATCATTACACAGATATTCAAAAATAACCCCACATGCTTTGAGAGTTAAATCAATTTTTATTATTTGAGGGTGTTATTATACTAACTGAACAAAATTTTCCAAGATAATAATATTTAACAAAACAAAAAATTTTTGTATGGAAAACCAGTTTAAAAAATACAGGGTGTAATTTTAGAGTACAACTTTAACAATAATAAAGCTGTTTTAGGGAGATTTTCATCATATTAGTTCTGATTTATATGAAATATTATGACATCATGGTAAATATTGTAAATGTATTGTAATTTCATCAGTAACACTATAAGGTAAGCTAGGGTAACTGGACCCATGAGGTAACTGGGCCATAGGCTATTTTATAAAAAACCATTGACATCTTTTAAGTTTTAGCTTTGTCAACATTGCATCCCTATCTCTAATTCCTAAAACAACGTGTCTCAACTCAATCATAACTCTGTCTTTGCTGTAGGTTGCCAAAAAATTAGGTTTCTTTTTTCACAAACAATGTTGATTTGATTGAACTTCCTTGGCTTTTTATTAAAGTATGGTAAGTACTTTTATTAAACAATCTTTATTTTTAAAGATTACACATATAAATACATTAATATTTTTAGATATCTATACTTATTTACTACGGTTTCAAGGTGGTGTTCCAATTACCCTATAAATTTTTCATGATTGGGGTAATTGGAACATGTGGGATCCAGTTTCCCCAACAGTTATAAATAATTTTTTGGAGTTTTTCTTACTACAGGAAATTAGTTTCTCTGTTGTTTTTTTACTTGTAATAAAGAAAATTAGATAGTACCTTATTAAAATGACATAATAAAATTTTAGAAAAGCTTATTGGTGGGTATCAAGCCAAATGTTTTAAGTGAAAATAGCCAAACCTCGAAATTTTATTATACAGATGACAAGGCATACGTAAGACAGAGTGACATTATTAGAAAATTATTGAAACCAATAAAAAATAGTTCTGTCCGATATCAAAACATGGTTTATTCTCCACATATTTATTAGGCTTATCAAACTCTTATTGAGCTAAATAAAAAAGAGAATGAGATACTTAAGTACTTACACACACGTTTGTTCATAGATTTATCTTGTTTATTTTTTCCCCTAAAATACCCATGTAACTTTTATACTTATTACCTAAACTAAAATATGTAAGTACTTACTTAATTCTTATGTTTTTCTGTATAAATAAATCTAATAATTTCACTTTTGTTGCTTTTTTTAGAAACCTTGACAGCAAAGGTTTCCCTTGCTTTGCTCTTTAGTTGATATAGAATTTACATGATCTTCGGGGTTAAATTTTTTAAAAGTTATTTACACTTTTACAAACAGGGCCCGATACCCCATATTAAAAAAAAATAAATAAATAAAATATATGTGGAACACAGAACTATGGGGCAACTGGACCCATGAAGAAAGAACAAGTGGGTAAGTGTGATCACAGATTGCACAGCGAGTTTCGTTTAATATTCCTTTCAAAACACTTTATCCTTTTGCAAAATCTGTTAGTTCTGCATTTCGCAACCAGGGGGCACACTTTTCTAAACAAACCTCTATCAGAACGAAACTCCGTTTTACAAACTATCCGTAGATATATATTAGTCGATGGGATCGGGCCCATAGCATCCGAGATAGGTAGGTGCCCTTGGCGGTAAAAATTGGAACTAAAATATCTACAGTTATATGTACAACTATATGAAAGAGTGGTCAAAGGAGTGTCAGCAAAAGTTAGAAAAGTGCACTTCAGGTGAAAAATGTGGAGATTAGAAAAACTGCTAAAAATACAGAAGTTAAACCCCGGAGGGGTAAATAATATAAGACTTTTTGAAAATTTTATGATTTTTCGTGTGATTGCAAGTGTTCTGCTATAAGTATGCAAAATTTCACATCTCCAACTTAATTAGGGTCCGAGTTAGAAAAATTGCTTAAAATACACAAATTAGAACCCAGAGGAGTAAATATAAGACTTTTTCAAAATTTTATGATTTGTCGTTTGATGTGAGGTGTTCAGCTAGAGGAATCCAAAATTTCAAGTCCAACTTAATTAGGGGCTCAGTTAGTAAAAAAAGCTTAAAATACGCAAGTTAGGCGCATCCCACACTGAGACGACAAGCGACATGTAGCGCAAAAACCGGTCGAAACAAAGAACGAAGTTGTTTCAAACCTGTTTTAAACCAGTTTTTCCAGCGAATTCAAGCAACATGTCTTATGTGTCGCCTTAGTGTGGGATGCGCCTTAGAGCCCAGAGGGGTAAATATAAGACTTTTCAAAATTTTATGATTTGTCATTTGATGTGAGGTGTTCAGGTATAAGAATCCAAAATTTCAAGTCTTCAACATATATAGTTTCTGTGAATGGGCTCTGTGATGGACAGACAGACAGGAGTGAGACGAATAGGGTTTTGTCAGATGAACGAAACCCTAAAAATGAAAAATATATTTTTTATTTGTAGGCATTAAAATGTAATTTAGAAAATTTCTGCCAGATTGAGTGAACCTAACTGAACACATTTGCAAAAGTTGAGACTTTAATTCAAATGAACATTAGCTTTTTAAAGCTGAATTGCCAGAATCTCTAGAGTCACACTGTAAAATCATGGCCCAGTTGTCCCACATAGTCTTATGTACTGGCAGCAATATTCTGATTTATGTAGTGTCTTGTTCAAAATTGTTTGGATGTAAATGATCATCATGTTTCACAGAAAGCAAAGAAATTCTGTTGAAAATATTATTAAAGTATCTTCATCAATGTTAAAATTGCAGATGAAAGTCTATGTTTGGTTGGAGTACAACACCCTGTAATTTTGACTGAATAAGTGTCTTTTGACTTTGGTTTTCTACGCAAAAATTGTTAGTCTTGATTATTTTATCAACCCTGAAAGTTTGTTCCATTAGTTTAGAAACACCTTGTAGTGTTTATATTAAAGTGCATCTACAGCAGTCAAGTATTTTAAAACTTTATTTTAAAGGAATGTGTATATAAAAATATTAAAGCCAGAAAATCATTTTGAAGTTTTATTGTATCCATTGTGTCTTTCAAAGGTAGTTTGTTAATATAAAAATATTTTATAAAGTCTTTTTTTTTTAAGGAAAGGGGAGGGGGGATCTACATTAATATAACAGAGTTTGTGAACAGCTGCTCCAATTGCACCAAAACAATAATACTGTACCCTTTTGCACCAAATCGAAACTTTTTCCACAAAATTGTTCCCAAGTGTGAAAATTTTCTCTTAGCAGCATTTTGTTGTTACAAACTCTGTAATTTTTAACAGTATTAAGTTATGAAAATATGCTTTATAATTATTTGTAATTGAATACTATACTGATGATAAATATCATATCAAACAAAATCCAGCTATGGGAGATAATGACTGTATACAGAACAGGTCCGTAGCTACAGAGGGACCGGACAAACCGTGCCCAACCCTCGAAAAGCTTTTACTTTTTCCAGCATGATTGATCCGATGCCTCTTTCTTGATAAAAATGAAGTTAAATTTCCAAATTTTCTTTTCAATCTTTCTTTTTTATCTTTTGAAAGAAGAAGGCTGGTACCTTTTCCCACTATCTCTCAGCTCAACTTTAGGAAATAAAAACAGAAACAGCAAAATTTTCATTTATAAAACTTTTTTAATTTTTTTTTTCTCATTACATTTTGTGACCAGACAGAAAACACAGTCTCTAGCTCATCTCGGTCATCTTTTCCCTGCCACTTCACTCTTACCACTACAAAGGACAAACTGATTAATTGTTACTTGTAAAGTTTCTCTTTGTACAACTATCACCACACAACATTTTCATAAGGAGAAACCCGTTTTTAGGGGGAAAATTGGTGAGCACACTGGAGCAAAAAAATAACCAAAGTTGCCAAAAAATGCTGAAATTAGCCTGAATGAACCGAAAGATTAATCTGAGCGAAGATGAGTTAGAACCATCCTTTAGAAATCTGTTTTTTGCTGAAAAGATCGATGAGGTCAGTGAGCGAAAAACTAAAAGAAAAAAAAAATAATAATCAAAGTCACCAAAAAATGCTGAAGTTAGTCGAATACGAGCGAAACCAGTGAGTTAGAGCAACCTTTTCAATACCCGTTTGTAGCTGAAAAATTCGAAAAAAGAAAATAAAAGTTGCCAAAATTAGTCAAAATCGAGCGAAACTTTCCGAGTTAGAGCCAACCTTTCGAATGCAATTCATTGTGAACCTAACAGACTTCTATTGACAAAAGTCAAAATGGATATTGTTAATTTGAATTTCCTGTGCATACAGTGACCACTTCTACAAACGGTTAACTATCAAGCATTATGACTGAAACCTCTTGTGTTTTAGTCATTGAAAACTTTATTAAAAGCATTGGTGCCTTTTCAAATATTGTAAACTTTTATTCTTTTCACATCTGTCACTTACCATGACAAATAATCATAACGTAAAATTCCAAAAATAAGCCCCCACACAAATGTAAGCCCTCTCCCCAATTTTCAACAAATGTCATTATTTTTATTATTATTCCGTTTATAAACACACCCCCCCCCTCCCCCCCTTACCAAAAATCTTTGGTTGGAATGTGTTTTCATCCGCCTGTCACTGCGAAATTTTCTACAGTGTCAATAAGTGCGGCAAAGTCCTTTGTTTTTATGCTTCCTAGTGTTCCCATTTGATATTTTTCAAAGAACGCCGTGCCATCTTCTTTTTACACATAAAAAATGTGGCCTGCCCCTTTTCCATGTTTCCTCTTTGCATCCCCTATTTTTTCAAAATATTTTGCCTTTCTTTGTTTTGTGGAAAAACATGTGACACTATTTTGTGTGTAATTAAAAAAATCTGTGCGCGGTTTCTTTATTCGTAACAAAATATATTGTTACGATTTGGTGAATTAACTTAGGATGGCAAAGATAGGTGAACACTAAATTTATTTTACGACTTGTAATACACAGCAGACATCACAGGTACATTTCACAGTACAGTAGAACCTCTTTTAACCGAAACTCTCGATTAACCGAAATCCATTTTTGAAACTTTTTTTTTTTTTTTACTACCATATTCCTTGTGTGCAAGCGGTCCTTTCCAGACTTTAGAGATACTCTCTTGATTTCAAACTAATCCAATGCTTGTAGTTTTTCCCTATCAGATGTAATTCTCTAATCTAATCAATAAGTAATTTTCAATGAATGATAAACGAAGATGGTAGATGGAGGGGGGATTCTTGCACTTCACGGTATTAGGAGGTGTCAGTCTGCATTGATGTCCCTTTTGTTAATTTATTCTGTATTCGACTGCAGACACCATATCGGCCATCTGAGGACCCCTACTAACTAACAGTATGTGACATCTATGGCAATTACCCTGAATGCCTTTAAAGACCTTATTTACTGACTAATGGAAACATGTTGCTGTTAATTGTCATATGAGAAAAACATGACCAGGCTTTCAAAACTGAAACATCTGGGTATTTTTAAAATTGCGACTGAGGTGTATAAAGATCTTTTTCCGAGAGCTTGTGTGGTCTTTCTGTTAGGAACAGGAGGGGGATAATTGTTTTCGATAACAAAATTTCCAAGTAAAACTAATGTATGCCTCTGAAGGAACTAATCTTAGTGCGGTATTTCACTACTGGTAAATATGATGAAACAGCAAGTAAACATCCCTTTTTTCCCCAATTCCTTTCAATTTGTTTTCCGAGAGCCCTTTGTCAAAGAAAACTAAAATAGTTTAAAAAATAAATTCTTTACTTCATAAAATTCTTAATTTATTAATGTGTTTTTTATTTTAAACATTTAATAAATCAGGAAGGTCTGCGTCCCCTCGCGTCCTGAGCATCCCCCTTGAAAAAAAAAGTAAGAGGACGCTTGAAATAAAATAAAAAAGCGGGGGGACGCAGTCCCCCCTCGATTACACCACTGAACCTACCTGCTAAGCCTTTCGTATATTAAATACCATTATTTACGAATAGTAACCTTTGTCTCATTAAATCGCAAATTTATGTCATAAATAAAGTGAAATTTCTATTCGGAAATGATAATTCTCAAAATACCGTTGACTTAGCAGGTATGAATCACCAGAGGTATCACTTTCTAATCCTTTATTGATATGAAACAAAACTGAACGAATAACTTGAGGTTTTAACTTTTTCTATTTAAAGATATTAAGTTTAATAATTAAAATGTAAATGTATTTAATAATAAAAATAAGCATAAAATTAATTTTTAAAACTTTTGCTTTAGTTCTTGTCCAAAATGAAAAATTGTGAACAAAAATCATTTCTTTTTCACATTTATTTTGGGAGGAGGACTCCATGGATATTATCTTTGTTTGTTACTTTGTCAAAAGATGGCAGCACTACAGCTTTCTCCCTACTTGCATAAAAATCTTGCATTGACATCTATGCACCACTCTGATATATAAAGTGACTTTAACAAAGTCATGAATTTCGTCAAATGATTAGCACACAAAAACACTGTGCTCCATAGTTTAGCGATTGCTTATCTTTTGACCGTAACTGTGTAACAAATAAATAAACATTTGTTTTTTTCTTTCGCGGCCGTGTTGAAACTTAGATGTGCATTTGATTGAATTTGATTAAAAAACATGAAGTAATAATAAAAAAGGAGAAAAAATTATTACTCTAAGAAAAAAACTGTATAATGAGAAATAAAGAAAAATATCTCTATCTTGACTATTAATACAAATTTAATTATGCATATTTGCTGTAGAATAAACTATAGTAGTTTACAAACAGTAACATAATATACGTTTCCAAAGTAATATTATTTAAGTTTACTATTTTATAATATGTAAGTATGCTCTACTATATGTATTTTTTTTCAATCGATAAATATTTAGTTGGATAAAATCTCAATCGAAAGATAATGTAATGTTGTTATTTTGACTCTGTTTCTAAAGTTGTATGTGATATATCTATATATGTATACCTATCTATAGAAATAAGCTGATATGGTTGCAATTACTTGAGATAAAACGAAAAGTAATATACCGTAGTTTCCGGCGTATAAGCTGTAGCTCAGATAACTCTGTTTCGTAACAAAGTTTTTTTTTTTTTTTTTCTAAACAAAATATGACTTTCTTCTGCTTAGCATTTATTTGACTTCGTTCTTTAAATAAAATTTCCGATTTGTAATAGTTTATCCTAGTCGCGGATTATACACCGGAAATTACGGTACATAAAAGTATTTCTTTTTTAAGCGCTAGTAGTTTGAGAAGATTTGTTTCTTGAAGCATTTTAATGTAATAACGAAATATTGGTGCGATCGCAGTTTACTCTCCTTCTTGGCGCAATTTTCAAAAATCGCCAAATTGGCGCATTTTCGCGTACTAACTCCCGGAGCTGCAACATCCGGGAGAGAGTACGCAAAATTATTATTTGTTTTCTCTTCTCGTATCTCCTATGTTTTGAAACAAGTACCTATCTAGACAAATGCTTAAAATGTGAAAATAGATATTCGATCAGTCATTTTTCTCTTATTTTAACCTGTATTTTTGAGTAAAAATAATACATAAAATTTCAAAATTTTTCGAAATACATTTAAAAAAAATACATTTCATATTTTTAAAAATACATTTTATCAAATATACCTGAAAACAAAACTTTCACTTACCCAAATTATTAAAAAAGAGCGTTTGTTAACAGTAATGGGAGCAAAACAATGTTGTTTTTTTTAATCAGAGGGGCCCCCTTTTTTTTAATCAGGGGGGCTACTGCCCCCCTGAACCCCCCGTTTTTTATTCATAATTTTACCTTGTGCTCTAGGAGGTCATTCAAAAGCATCACTCAATCTGTCACTTTTAGTCATTCATAGCTTGGAACAATCAACCTTTCTTTCGTACATAATTCAATCAATGCTCAAAAATACAGGTAAAAATAAAAGAAAAATAACTGATCGAATATTTATTCTCACCTGTCAAGCATTTATCCAGATAAGTACTTGTTTCAAAATATACAAGATTGAGAAAACAAATAATAAAAAACTGCGACACAGAGAACTCTTCAACGAAAAACCACTGCAGCAATATCAACGTTTTTCCAAACAAATTCAAAATGTTCCTTGATTCTCCTCTTTGTCCAATAAGAAAGCCTTTTACAAAAAAAAAATAAGCTTCCAATTCGGTCTAATTAAAAAGCAGCTTACAAAACAAGGAGTTTAAACCATCAACTCTCTCCAGAGAAATCTTAGGGTTGCCATATTTTGTGACGTCATCGTTGCCACATTGGCGCAGTTATTGAAGGAGATTGGCGAAGGAGAGTATATTGCGAATTACCCAAAATAGGAGATTGCTTCAGGGTTGCTGGCTTTTAGCCAGGCCAAAAAAAGCCGGCCGGCTTTTTTTGGTTTTAACCACTTAAAAAAAGCCAGTTTTTATTTTTTAAAGTTGGTTTACAGTAAATTTGTTTTAAATTTGGATCAATTAATTTTTAATACACTTATAAATATTTTCTACTAAAAAAAATAATAGATTTCTATTAAACTTTAGCAAATAAATAAGTCTTTGTAACTTCTAGAAGACAACTGAATGCATTATGTCTGAAAAAAAAAAAAATATAAAAACATTGAAAAGGATATAAGTTAGGCTCCAAACTGGTGTTTTGAAATTCTATATTATATAGCTCCACATATACTACAGTCCACTCCCTCTAATCAGCAACTCTATAATACGTAAACGCCTATAATCCGCACTATATTTCAGATGTAAACAAACATGTAAACAAAGAGTTAAAATCTTTTTTTAAGCATGATAACTCACATTTTGACTGTAATAAATGTTGACTAATTTCATGAATTTATTAAGAATTATAATTAATTTTAAATGCACTAAAATTTTTTAATCCATTTCTGCATTGGTTAGAAAGAAATATTCTGTGTATCTTATAAATAACTATTAGACTGTTATATTCTGAACATATTTGTTGGCTATATAAAAGATAAAATTACTTTTAAAGAGGGATTAGCTCTTTTGGATAAATGTCTTAATCTTTTAGAAAAACAAACTTTTGTTATTTATCAAGAAATTCTGACTCTTGTAATAGGCTTCAAGATTAAATTGCAGAGTATAAATTAAAAGCTATAAAGCAAACCATTATCACTGCAATGCTTGAGATCTAAAAATAAGTAGAAATGTTTCTATTAATTGTGCATTATTTTATTTTTTAAATGTATTTCTAATATTGGGTACAGTTTATATATGTATATATATATAAGCAGTTTCTTTTATTTCTGTGTTATTTATATACAATGTGGTTACTACATTTGTTGATAATTTCAAAATAATACAATGTAAACAAAGAAATGACCTATAATCTGCAAAACGCTTGGTCCCAACCTGTGTGGATTAAAGGGAGTGTACTGTACACATTTTAAAGATTATATTTAATTAAAACTGTTTTTAACTGCTCTGCTCAACAAGCGCAAAATGTTTTGACACATTTACAAATTCATTTTTTAATGGAAAGATGTAAAATTCGAAAGCCTGACCATGGAAGCGATTTGGAATCGAACCTGTGTTTTCCATTTTTTGATCCATCAATTACCTATTGATTTATAAAGAGATATTGATTATGTGACAAACATGTTTTTTCACCCTTTTCTGAGTGGTTTCTTCTTTTGTGCAGAAATTCAGTTCAAAACACTCACTTTGACAGTATTTTCTGAAGTTTCATCTGCTAGTTTCATGTATTTCTGGACAAAAATAAATTAAAACTTATGTCAGAAAGTTGCCCTTTTGGATTTAACAGCCTTAATGACAAAATGTAACACATCAAAATGGAAACGAGGAATTAGAAAATATGTTTTATTTGAGGAGAGTGGTACATAAGTGTATAAAAAATAGAACATTTAAACAAGAAAAAAAAAAATTCTCAAAATAAAATTTTGAAAAGCTTGTTGCTATGCATATTCATGCATATGCTATTCATAATGTTTTTAATAGTGAGAAATGGTGGTGTTTTTATTAATATGACTATGTATAATTTTAAATGTTTGCTAGAAATAAAATAAGACTTGTATTAATAGCTCTTAAAATTAAGTAATAAAACATATAACTAAGTAACCATTGTCCTCTTTAATTTTATAAAGCAGTAAAAATGAAAAAATTGGCAGTTGGTATGGCCCTTTTAAAATTTAGCAGACATATTTGCAATTCTGAATACAAATCACTGGCAAAATCATCTAAGTTTTATTCCAGTATTAATGTCCTCATTATTGAGAAATTGGGTTACTTGTTAAACTGTAAATCAATTAAATGTCATTAAAACTAATTAAAAACACTTTAAAATGTGTAGTTTATAATTACAATGCTTTATTGTATAAAGGCCAATTATGGCCAAAAAAAGCCGGTTAAAACCAATAAAAGCCACCGGCCTGGCTTTTTTTAATTTTAGCCGGCTTTTTTGCAACCCTGGATTGCTTTGACTAGACTACAATTGCCAGTTTGTTAAGAATTAAAACTTTTGAAAAAATTTAACGAGTTTCTATTTTATAAAAATGATCTAGACTGTTTAGCTTTTTTTGAAATTTATGCCTGAAAAAATGTTATTTAAAATTGTTTAAAGCCAAAATAAAGATGAAAATAAGCACTCGCCACTCGGCGACTAAACTTGAAAAACTGGCGACTTAAAATATGGAAAGTACCGGCCAAATGCAGGATTTTCCAAAGGGATTTCGTCAAAGAATCGCAGAAAAAAAAAACGCAAATTTTGTCAAAAGATCGCGAAAATACCCAAATAACGTCAATAGATCGCGAAAAAAAAGCTAATTTCGTCAAAGAATCGATCAGAAACCCAAATTTCGTCAAGTGATCGCGGAAAAAACGCAGAGATCGTGAATGGATCGCGGAAAAAACGCAAATATCGTCAGTATATCGCGAACAACAAACGCTAATTTCGTCACTGAATCGTGAAAAAACCCGATAATTTCGTAAAAAGACCGCGAAAAAACGCACATTTCGTCAAAAGATTATGGAAAAATCATAAATTTCGTCGAAGGATCGTGAAAAAACCCAAATATCGTGAATGGATCGCAGAAAAAACGCAAATATCGTCAATAGATTGCGAAAAAACGCAAATATCATCAATAGATTGCAAAAAAAATGCAAATATCTTCAATAGATCGCGAAAAAAATGCAAATATTGTCAGTAGATAGCGAAAAAAACACAAATATCGTCAGTAGATCGCGAAAAAAACACAAATATCATCAGTAGATCGCGAAAAAAAACACAAATATCGTCAGTAGATCGCGAAAAAACGCAAATATCATCAGTAGATCGCGAAAAAAACACAAATATCGTCAGTAGATCGCGAAAAAACGCAAATATCATCAGTAGATCGCGAAAAAAACACAAATATCATCAGTAGATCGCGAAAAAAAACACAAATATCGTCAGTAGATCGCGAAAAAACGCAAATATCATCAGTAGATCGCGAAAAAAACACAAATATCGTCAGTAGATCGCGAAAAAACGCAAATATCATCAGTAGATCGCGAAAAAAACGCAAATATCGTCAATAGATCGCAAAAAAAATGCAAATATTGTCAATAGATTGCGAAAAAAACGCAAATATCGTCAAGGAATCGCGAAAAAAACACGAATTTCGTCAAGGAATCGTGAAAGAAAAACGAGAATTTTTTTTTAAGAATGCGAAAAAATCGCACATCTCGTCAAAGGATCGTAGAAAAACCTGTATTTCTTCAAAGGATCGCTAAAAAAACCCGAATTTCGTCAAAGAATCGCGAAAAAAAAAAAAACGTAGAATATCGTCAATAAATCTTGGAAAAATGCAAAATATCGTCAATGGATCGTGGAAGAAACGCGAATTTCGTCAATAGATCCCAGGAAAAAACCCAAATTTTGTCAAAGAATCGCAAAAACGAACGCGAATTGCATAAAAAAATTACTAAAAAAGTGCAAATTTTGAATTTTGACAAAAGATTTCTAAAAAAACGCACATTTTGTCAAAAGATCACGAAAAAAAAAAAACGCACATTTTGTCAAAGGATCGCGGAAGAAACATAAACATCACCAATAGATCGCGGAAAAACGCGAATGTTGTTAAAGTATCATGTAAAAAATGCATAATTAGTTCCAGGAGAGACCCTCCCCAGCTCCCCCCCCCCCCTCCCCCCCCTTTACATTTCCGAAAATTTGCTGTAAATTTCAGATTTTTTTTTTTTTAATTTTGAAAAGTTCTTAAGTATAGTGGACTTATATGTAACATGCTTATATAGCTAGCTACATAACTTTGCTGTTAATTTATTTTAAAATTTAAAATAGATTGGAAATTAGTATCTCAAGTTCATTCAAAACAATATGAATTAAAATATTTTTGTTTATTATATAAATTACTTATTTACTCTAAACTTATATATTTTTAAATGAAATATTCAGTGACATAAATGTACTTACTGGCGACTAAAGAAATTATTCTCACTAGCCAGTAACTGGCTACTAAAAAAAATCAACTTACCGGCCAGTGGCCACTAAGCAAAATTCCTTATTTTCATCTTTAAGCCAAAAAATATAATGTTTGACCTTTTACACAAAAATAATTAATCCTTTCAAGATTAATCCGGGATCTGTTTAGGAAAATTTTAGGTTCTTAAAGGACCCTTGATAAAAAATATTTTAAATCTTAAAACATGATTCTTCCACAAAAATTTTCATCTCAAAACAGGACCCTTCACAAATTTTTTTATCCCAAAACAGAACCCTTCACAAAAGTTTTTATCCCAAAACAGGTCCCTTCACAAATATCTTTGTCTTGTAAATAGACTTTCATGGAATTTTTCCAACTTCAAATTGAATCTTTCACAAATTTAATCATTGAAAAATAAAATCTGACCTGTAACAAGACAGCTGAACAGATCAAAGAACATATTACTTGGCTTTCTTATATATGAAGGATAGAACCTGAATACAGGGTTCGTAAATATCATGATATTTTCAAAAATATCTAAAATATCCGATATTTTCAAAATAGTCTACTTTCCTGATAATAAAGTATTTTCAAGCATAATATACATTAGAAACTAAAATATATTGCACTTAACATGAAAACTTAATATACTAAAAGCATATATTTTTTTTTTTTACTTAGAACAAAATTGAAGATCAACTAATTGTAAACCAAAACAACAATTTGCTTTATGCACTTATATATATATATATATATATGGGCTGTTTAATAGCCTCTGCTTATTAACCAGGAGAAGACCCTTTAATTGCCTTCGAGGAGGACTTAAAGGAATCGACTGGGAGCGGAGACTTAATGTCCAATCCGCACCTTCCACCGATACAGCCTGTTAGTACCTTTGCCTAGTGCATGGGGAACGAACGCGGATGGGCTTCCTCCAACCTGCTTGGCCAGCGTGGAGGAATTTGGCCACCTACCCCCCTTATTTTACCATGAATTCAAAAAATAAATCACGGCCCTTAATTCCCGGCGGTCTGAATGTTCCTGGTTACGGCAGCGATCAGAAAGACATGAAGATAGAGGGTGCTAAGAATAACCGGGCTCGGCTAGGCTGCCATAAGTTGATGACCTTGGCTACGTATAATGGACGATCCCTATCTTCGGAAAATCGTTTACAGGAACTTGAAGAAGAATTAGAAAGAATTAACTGGGACATCCTAGGATTATGTGAAGTAAGAAGAAAAGGAGAAGAGAAGATAGATCTTGCCTGCGGACATGTATTATACTACAGAGGCACAGAAGATGGAAGAACAAGCGGTGTAGAATTTCTGATTCATAAAAGGTGGAAGAATCACATAGTAGAATATGATAGTGCATCAGATAGAGTTGCAAGGTTAGTAATACAGGTGTCCAGAAGATACAAGTTGCAAATTACCCAAGTTTATGCACCAACAGTAAGCTATACTGATGAAGAAGTTGAGGATTTCTATGAAGAAGTAGCTTCAATGCATCAAAAGGGAAAATGCTACATAAAATTAATAATGGGAGACTGGAATGCTAGAATTGGGGGAAAAAAAGAAAGGTGAGTTATCAGTAGGAAATCATGGATATGGGGTGCGAAATGAAAGAGGAAACAGATTGATTGAGTTTGCAGAATGTGAACAGTTGTATATCATGAATTCATTTTTCAAGAAAAAGCCACAAAGAAAATGGACATGGCGTTGTGCAAATGGCTCAACAAGTGAAATCGACTACATCTTAACAAACAAAAAGCATCTTATTCAGGATTGCAGCGTTCTCAATAACTTCAATACAGGAAGTGATCACAGGTTGGTTAGATGCAAACTGCTGTTAAATACTAAAGTGGAAAGAATGAAGCTTTTGCAACATTCAAAGAAATCAATCGATATAATAAATCTCCAGAAACATAAAGAAGATTTCCATTTGGAACTTAAAAACCGTTTCCAAGTACTTCAATCAACTTTAGCAGAAGAGCAAGATGTTACAGTAGTGAACAAGAAACTAACCAGTACTCTATAAGATATTGCAAAGAAGATAGCCGGCGATGCACAAGTAAAGCAGACAAAGAAAATAACAGAAGAAACGCAGAGAATTTAAAATGAAGAAAAACGATCCTAAATCAAGTGTTGAATATGCTGAATTATGTAAAACAGTAAGAAAATGTGTTACAGAAGATATCAGAAAATTTAACTCTGATCTTGTCAAGAAAATTCTAGAAGATAACAAAAGTTTAAAATCAGCTAGGCGAAAACTTTGTGTTGGAAGAAAAGGTATTTTTGCACTAAAGAGGGCAGATGGAACAATCACCAAAATCAATAAAGAAATAGTACACATTGTCGAAAAATTCTATAACGATTTATATAAATGTGAAGATCAGAGGGAAATCAACTTATGTGATCCACGAGAAAACTTAACAGAAACCGATGCCATAATCCCAGTGATGACAGACGAAGTTTTACAAGCCATTAAATTTATGAAAAAAGGTAAATGCCCCGGAGAAGATGGAATTACAATCTACCTTATCAAAGAAGCAGGAGAAGAATTTGCAAAAATGCTATCCTTACTGTTTTCGAAATGTCTCCAGAAGTCAGATGTACCAGAAGATTGGAATAATGCTGTGATGGTGCTACTTTACAAGAAAGGAGAGAAGGAAAACATTAAAAACTACTGTCCAATCAGCTTACTGTCAGGGATTTATAAAATTTTCACCAAAGTTTTAACGACAAGACTTGAATCAGCTCTGGACTCAGCTCAACCTAGAGAACAAGCAGGATTCCGAAGTGGATTCAGCACAATGGATCATATCCAAACGGTAAGGGAACTCATAGAAAAACATAAGGAATATAATTTACCTCTTTGCCTTGCCTTTATTGATTATGAAAAAGCATTTGATTCGGTCTACACATCAGCAGTAGTAGAATCTCTGGAGGACATTGGTATAGACAAACCTTACATCAATATTATAAAGAAGATTTACAAGAAAGCAACAGCAACCATACGCTTGGACAAAGATCAAGCTTGGAAGAGGGGTAAGACAAGGAGACACCATTTCGCCTAAGCTTTTTACTGCTGTCTTAGAAAATATTTTCAAGAAGCTGGATTGGGAAAACAAAGGGATTAGAATAAATGGGGAATATTTAAGTCATCTCCGATTCGCTGACGACATTTTAATTTTCAGTAACAGTCCTGAAGAATTGGAAAATATGCTAAAAGATTTGGCAGAAGCTAGCATTAATGTGAGATTAAAAATAAATTTGGAAAAGACTAAGGTGATGTTCAATTCATTTGCATCAAAAAAGAAAATCGTCTACAACAACACTGAAATTAAAGAAGTGCAAAGTTATGTGTACCTTGGGCAAGAAATATCATCTGATAATAGTATCATGAATGAAATCAATAGAAGATTAAGAAATGGATGGAGTGCTTTTGGGAAGAACAATATTATTCTGAAGAGTAGCATGCCCCTGTGTTTGAAAAGAAAGGTATTTAACCAATGTGTTTTTCCTGTCCTAACTTATGGAGCAGAAACATGGACGCTAACAAAACGGATGGTACAAAGATTACAAACAACACAGAGAAGTATGGAAAGATGTATGCTAGGTATAACTAGAAGAGACCGAAAAAGAATAACCCGGATAAGAAGTCAGACGAAAGTTTTTGACATCATTGAAAGAATTAAACGGCTAAAATGGAAATGGGCTGGGCACATTGCAAGAAGACAAGACAATAGATGGAGCACAAACACCCTACAGTGGTATACCAGAGATGTAAAACGGCCAAGAAGACGACCTCAAGTAAGATGGAGTGATGAAATCAGAAAAGTAGCCGGTGTAAATTGGATGACTAAAGCACTAGACAGGAAACATTGGAAAAATCTGGGGGAGACCTACATCCAGCAGTGGATTGAAAACGATGATGATGATGATGATATATATATATAAAGCTATAGGATTTAGTATCAACTATCAAAAAATCAGAAATTTATAAAACAAAATTTTAAATACATAATATTGTTTTAACTGAAAATTTTTAACATTTTTTATTCCCTGTGCAGTTTAAACTGAACTAAACCAGAACAGAATCTTTTCGGCATAGATGCCGTATGTTCCCTCAGCTGTTGTTGTTTTGAATTGTTTGGCGATTTTTTGTTGCGGTGTTTACGGATATGACAAACTCGATATGGAAACCTCGTGTGACGTATGTGTTGTGACGTGTCGTGTTCTGACAACCCCTGAGAAGCTTAGATTTTGTGGATGTATCGATGTATTTTGATTTTGATATCGTGTTCTATGGTTGTCTTTTTATTTTTATGTTAAATTTATTGGATGTATTTCATTGACTATAGTTTCTGTAGTCCGTTTAAACGCTCTTGCTGAAGTAATTAAGAAATATGAGGAAATTTTGACAAGAAAGGGAGGTTTGTTTATAGCGTGTCAATGCGTATTAAGCCTATTTTGGAAAATGACGGCGGTGTTATATTTTGTGCTGTAGGTTTCAAGAAAGCAGATGTCTGTTAAGGTATGTTGATAATTTTATGTATATTTTGTTGCTTTAAGAGTTTTTTACATTTTGAGATTGCTACAAAACGAGAACTACTGAATTTTGAGAATGCTATACTGTGAAAAATGCTGAATTCGGCGATGTTCTTTTTTCAGTAAATGAGCGCGAAGCGCTCATACAACTATTGCTGATTGCCACTTTATCAAGTTTCGTTTTTTAGGTATATTTTGCTGCTTTAAGAGTTTTTTACATTTTGAGATTGCTACAAGACGAGAACTGCTGAATTTTGAGAATGCTATATCGCAAGAAATGCTGAATTCGGCGATGTTTTTTTTCCAGTAAATGTGCGCGAAGCGCTCATACAAGGATTACTGATTGCCAGTTTAGCGAATTTTGTTTATTATTTACATTTTATTTTTGTTAAGCCAAACATGCGTATAAACCGGTGCTTGGCGACACTTACTACTTGGCTGAAAAGGGGTTTTCACGCCAAGAATTCCAATATGGCAGCCGGGGGGAATTTATGACATCTGTTCCATCTTTTCTAATAAAGCTGTATATATATAACTGAGTACAGTCAGTGGCGTAGCTACATATTCAGCGCCCTGGAGCAAGCAAAGTTTGTGCGCCCTCTTGTCTCTCAAAAAAGTTCTCCGTAATTTTGTTTGGAAGTTACACACACATATATACATATATATGTATATATATATGTGTGTGTGTGTGTAACTAGCTGACCCGCCCGGCATTGCCCGGGCCCGTTATAATAACGTAAACAAAAATCAAGTTTGTATGATTTTATATATTCATAAGTAATTCAAATGAACATGGTTTTAGGGGTGGCCCACTGCCTTCGGCAGCGTCTAGTGTGTTTCCGACAAACCTCTTTCAGAACGAAACTGTGGCCTGGGTCCCCGCTACCAAAGGCAGTGTATGCCAGGAGTATTCCGTACGCGACGGAAACAATCGAAAATTGAATGAGTAAATCCTGTAGTAATCGAGCCTATAGAACCCGAGATAAGAATGCGAATCCTGGCGGTGGAACTATAATCTTTAAAACAATCGTAAGCTAAGTTGAATGGACCAATTTCCGTTGAAATAGAGCCCATAACAGCCGAGAAAAGAATGCTCTGTTAATGTTCGAAAATGGTGGTAACAGAAGTCTAAGATAAACTTTCACAATGCAGAAAGTAGCTGAATAGTAAGCTAAGTTTAATTATCCATTTACCGTTGAAATCAGACCTATTGAACCCAAGAAAAGAATGCACCATTAATGCTCGAAAACGTTAGTAAATGAAGTCTAAGACAAATTTTCATAATACAGAGCTGAATCGTAATCTAGGTTGAATTAACCAATTCCCATTGAAATCGGCCCCGTAGAATTCGAGGAAAGAATGCACTCCGAAGCAGTGGAAGGTGCTTGTTGCCCCCACCCCCTGTAAATTTAACGAATTACATTTAGCATTAACGTGATATTTAATTTACGGAGGAAATCCCATCCCCCTAAAGTTAACCATTTACCTTTAACAGTAGTGCGAATTTTAATTCACGGCTGTAGTGAGTAAACGTAAGTTGATGCCATAAAATAAGATTAATATTCGAAAAAGTGACAGCTGGAGTAAAAGAAATTTTTTAGTGGTTTCCAAAGTAGCCAAAGGACCCTAGAACTATGCTAAAGAAAATTGCAATACTATCAGATAATTTTTAATGAAACTGCACCAAGGACCCTAAGAAGGCGATTAATATTCAAAATTGGTGGTAGCTGAAGTGTGAGTAATTTTTTTGTTATTCATGTAGTAGCTGGGGCACCTAAGAAATAGTTAGGGAAAAAATCCTAGTGAATCGGACCATTTTTATAGGGGACCAAAAGGAGCTTATTGATAATTGAGAGCAAGGCCTAAGACGAAAACACGATAAAAGGTCCTAGTACTTAGCGCTTTAGATTTTCAATTAGTCGAAATTAAGTATAGGGTATAAGCAGTGATGGGATTAAAATAATTTAACAACTGGTTCGCTGCTCGAATGATTTTTGATGTAAAAAAATGAAAGAAAAATGAAGCATCACACATAGATTATGAAACACTTTACAATAGTATAAGAACATTTAAAAAAAACTTTGATCCTTTGGTATGGTGAAAAAAATCCTGCAACATGTTGCCCTATAAAAGGACGTTAATAAATATTCGGCAATCATGAAACCATGATCATAATTTCTATCAGAAAATGCATCAAAACAATAAACAATATAATATAAAAATAGCAGAAATGTAAGTTTAAGAATTAACCCATGTTCATGACCTAAAGTTGTATATAACATATTTAGAAAAATATTATCTATGCTATAGCTAGTGAGACAAATTTTTGCAAGACCAAAACTTCTTGAGTTATGACATTTAGAAATTTTAGGAATTTTTACCATTTCTTAGTAAAAAAAAAAAAAAAAAAAACAAAAAAAAACCGGCCAGACAACGTTGGAAATTCGTAAAATACAAAGTATCATGATTCGGCAGGTTTAGATCATACAATGTATTTTCATTTGTTAGAGCTGGAAAAATATTTTTCTAAATATAAATTATAAGACTAGAGGAACTTATCAAAATTTTGGATTTGTTGCATTTATGAAAATAACTACTTTCATTTAAAAAACTGCTAAGATATGAAGAACAATATAAAAAAATGTCCACTTGAAAGTATATATCTAAATCTGACAATTTAAGTATTAGCTATAGATCAGCGATAACAGGGAACATTCCGTGCCAAAGCAAAGTGCCGTTTATTCGAATAACAGCGTTGCCTGCAGGCAACGCTGGCCCATGGGCCAGTGATGAAACCGAAAGCGAGCGAAACCGCAAAGAAACACCCAGGTTTTCATTGATTTCGTCGAAATTTCACACATTTTATTTTGTAAAAAAACATTTCTACCCGTCCGAATGTTTCAAAATTTTTGTAGATGATGTAAATCTGATCTATTGAGAATCTCAATACCATCTGAATTTGAGATACTCTTAAAAGATTGTGTTCAAATGCGGTCGTTTAATTACTTTTAGCGTAGAAAAATATCGTCTCCTTGAGGCATAATATGACCTGCATTTGCCGGTGTATTTGTAAGGGTTAAAATTCCTATTTTTTAAAACCGATTGTCCCATCGATAAGAAGATGGTTTCAGATTTACGAATATATTATTGGTTTGTCAGTACCTCTAAAATTTCGCCCTGAAGGAGCAAAACCCTAACGAAACACTCAGATTTTTGCTAATTTCCTCGAAAATTTCACACATGTTATTTGGTAAGAAATATTTCTACCCGTTCGAACGTTTCAAAATTTTTGTAGGTGATGTAAATCTGGTCTATTTATTAAAGCGCTAAAAAAAGAATACGGTCGTTTAGTTATTTTTAGCGTAGAAAAAAAAATATCGTGACGCGCGAAGTGACCTGCGTTTACCGGTGTATTTGAAAGGGTTAAAATTAATATTTGTTACCAATTGCACCACCGATTAGAAAAGGGTTTCACTTTAAGAACATATTTTTGGTTTGTCGGTACCACCAAAATTGCACCCTGGAGGGGCATTGCAATAAAGGAGAAAAAGTTATTCGGAAAAACGACCTTTTTTGAAAATTGTTTTTCAAGCGGTTGATTGCGATATTTTTTTTAATTGATTGCGGCATTTGAGACGTAGATCTTTCAGCATATGTCTTTTTTTAACTTTACTAAGCGGTTTGGCCGATGTAAGTTAATAAATAATGACAAAATACCCCCGAAATTTCTTCTTTTCGTTATTCATTTTCAACTGATGCATAAATAAGGCTTCTGTGCGTACGCCAGAGTTTTTTCTTTCTCGCTAGGACCGAGTTGAGTTTTTAATGAGAGTGAGTTGCGATTTTTAATTAATAACTCAACAAATTATTAGAATTTTAAAATTCTGTGTGTCAGGTGCATCAGGAGACATTTTGAGCTAGCCTCACAAAAATTTTCAGTCTCGTACGTGCCGTAGATTTTGCTAGCCATCGCACACACACAGACAGAGCAAAACTTTCTTTTATTAGTATAGATAAGTAGTTAGTGTAATTTTCAATAACCTTACCATATAACTGGGATTAGCCTAGGACTGTCAATTTAGTTACCAAAATTCTTTAAAATTTCGTTTAAGCTGAATTTTCTCTTACAGGAGTGACGAAGAAAAAATATATTATTGTTCCAAGTGAAATATTATTTTATTAAATGAAGTTAATCAGGACTTATCACAAAGTTATGCCTACAAAACAATGTTGTGCAGATAAACATTTAAAGAAAGCAAATTAATGTAAATGCGATTTTCGCATTTAAAGTATCATTTTAACAACCGGTTCGCCAAACTCAAGACAAATTATCAACCGGTTCTACCGAACCGGTGCGAAACGGCTGAATCCCACCACTAGGTATAAGTATTAATCATTAGAAAAAAATTTCAGAGAAATGCTTTGAAAAAGAGCTCTGGAACCCCAATAAAAATATGAAGGTGTTGGCTCGGGGAGAGAAGACCAAGACTCAATTTTGAAGTTATGCAATGAGAATGTAACAGAATTAGTGGGTGAAAAATGCACGGCGCACAAAAAGTTACCCTAGGGGGCTAGTGTCTGAACTGAAATGTAGAAACGAAAAAAAAGTCAAATGGAAAAAGAGCCCCAAAAACGAAGGACGGATTAAAGGGGGTGATTTATTAACAATTTAGGGCACAAAAACTTAAAGTGGCCTTGTACCAAGCCCCAGGGGTCCAGGGTCTCAGCTGGAATGTAGCTGGGCAAGGGCCCCAAGAAGGCGGTTAATTTTAAAATTTGGTGGTAGCTGAAGTCTGAAAAATTTTTATGTTGCTCGCGTAGTAGCTGGATTTCCTATCATGTTGTTACAAAAAAAAAAAAAGTTATTGAATCAGACCATTTTTAAGGGAGATATAATAGGAGGTCCAAAAGGGGCCAACTGATAGTTGAGAGCAGGGCCCTAAGATGGAAACATGTTAAAAGGTTCTAGTACTTAGCGCTTTAGATCTCAATAAGTCGAAATTAAGCATAGGGTATTTATTATTCATTCGAATAAAATCTTAAAGAAGCACGAAAAAAAATGGGGGAAATTCTTTAAAAAGGGCACTAAGTGCCCAATAAAAATATGAGGGTGCTGGCCCAGGGAGAGGAGTCCAAGTCTCAATTTTAAATTTATGCCTTGATTGGTTGACAGTATTAGGGTATGGAAAATGCATGGCCCAGAAAAATTTCAAGGGGTCCAGTGTCTTAACTGGAATGTAGAAACGGAGAATAATTAAATGAGAAAAGGGCCCCCAAAACGAAGAAGATCGGATAAAAAGGGGCAAGTTCTGAGCAATTCAGGGCTTACAAACTGAAAGGTGCTAGGGGGACGCTGGTCATAAAAAATTAAAAATCTGAGCTCCAGGTGTATCAGGACCTGTCTTTATGGACTACCCTCATACAAATTTTCAGACTTCTACGTGTAATATATTTCACTAGCCACCACACACAGAGCGAAACTTCCTTTTATTAGTATAGACTAGCTGACCTACCCGATGTTGCCCGGGCCCGTGATAATATTCTTAAATGAACCTGAAATTTTTATGATTTTATTTCTTAAAGCTGTTCTTAAATCCAAAGGGGCAATTTTATGACATGCATTTTAATTAATTTTTGCTCGAGAACTGGCATGTGTTGTTATTCAGAAACTTTGTAATCGAAAGACGTTTTCCGGAATTTTTGTAAACACAATAGATCTTACTGAAAACATTGTCAAAGATGGCGTTTTCAACGGAATTTCCCGACGAAAGTAGAAAAAACAGTCAACGAAGGGAAAAATCTTGTCATATATCTTTAACACGATTTTGTCTGAAATACGAGCTCGATGACTGCGTGAAAAATCGATTAAAAAAAAAAAAAACAGTCCTGTTCTAATGTATATACAAAATAGCTGACCGCCGTTCTGATTATCACATTTATAGACAATATTGAAATAGTCCCGTTTTCATATTAAAATGTAATTTTTAACAAAAAAGAATGTTTGAATTACATTTTCTTCGCCGAAAATATTCTTTATAAATACTTTTGTACATCAAGCGCAAAAATCAATATAATACACATATATATAGGGGGAATTACAATCAGAGCATTGTACGAATACACGAAGCCTACACATTTCAAACAAATACTTGATAAATGATTTTACAAAAAACTAAATAAAATAAAATACATATATATATATTTAAAGAGAGGCCGCGCTGTTTGGTACCAGACAGGCTGAGAATTCTTGGGGCAGACCATGTCGCTATTGGTCACAAAGAAAATTACAGAGCATACACATTAGGTTTTAAAAGATTTAAATGGTCCTCTGAAGCAAAGAAACTTTCAAGAAAAAAAAATCAATTATTTTGCCTTGCAAAGAGAAATAAAAATCATTAATAAAAAATGATTCAAAAAAGTGATTTAAAAAAAAAAAAATATTAAATGATTTAAGACTTTTCACATGTAATGCGTATAGCAAATTTTAAAACTATTAGCTTCACCTAAGGGAGGGAGCAGCTTTACCTGGTTTAGGGCGCACAGACCTGCAGGTCGGTTGCTCGGCGGGCCAGTCAGCCTTATTTAATCCTAAAATTATGCGATTAAATAAGGTTTAATGCGGAAAAATACTGTTACCAAAAAGTGGTGAAATTTTGCATAGGCTATAATCAGGCCCTAAGGAACACTGAATTGGGTACTTAACTTTTTCTCTCTTTTTGAAGCTTATCGATTCTGCAACATTTGCAATAGTTTCAAAATCTCAAAAACAATACTCACAAAATTTAAGTTGCTGCTTCCCCTTACCCGCATCCCCCCCCCCCCCCTCCCGTCTAAATTTTGTTGCCGTGAGCTGATGTAATCTGTATTAATGCATGTTTAGTTTCCACAAAACAAAACAAAAAAAAAAACCTTCAAAATTTTTGTTTTCTTGGATTTCGTCTGTAAAATGGTCAATAATTTTCTTCAACTTGTCAGGCTATTTTTTCCAAATCATAAAATAATTATCGTAAATTACTACTGTTACATCGTACATATAGGTTTCTCAGCGGTGAATTCTTTGGCTACCATTATTTCCGCACAGTAATCATCATGATAAATTTCTAAAACATTTTTAATAGAAATGTACCAGAAAGATTATTTTTTGGAAATAGTGGTAGCCAGTAAAGTGACCGATGAGAGCCCTGTTAAATAAGTTTTGATTACTTTAAGATCTGAAAATCTTCAATGGTCGTCTCCAGAAAAGTTACAGAAAATAATCAGGCATGCTGAAAGGCTGTTGGAGAAGTTACTTGAGGCTGCAATATGGTGGTATGAATTAAAATTAAAACTTCCTGAATAGAAGTCATTTCTTTCAACTGTGTATGAAAACATATTATAAATCGAAATAGTTGAGATTAAGCACAAGGTAAAATATCACAGGAATACGCTGATTGTAACAAGATTCATCTATTTCTATAATGTCTGATTAATAATGAAAAAAATATACAAATATTTTAAGACATCTTTATTTCGCTTTTTCTAATTTTGCGCCCTTGGGATTCGTGCGCCTGGAGCAGTCTGCTCCAACTGCTCCACGGTAGCTACGCCCCTGAGTACAGTCCACTCCCTTTAATCTGCAACTCTATAATCCGCAAACGCCTATAATCCGCACTATATTTCAGATGTAAACAAACATGTAAACAAAGAGTTAAAATCTTTTTTTAAGCATGATAACTCACATTTTGACTGTAATAAATGTTGACTAATTTGATGAATTTATTAAGAATTATAATTAATTTTAAATGCACTAAAATTTTTTAATCCATTTCTGCATTGGTTAGAAAGAAATATTCTGTGTATCTTATAAATAACTATTAGACTGTTATATTCTGAACATATTTGTTGGCTATATAAAAGGTAAAATTACTTTTAAAGAGGGATTAGCTCTTTTGGATAAATGTCTTAATCTTTTAGAAAAACAAACTTTTGTTATTTATCAAGAAATTCTGACTCTTGTAAAAGGCTTCAAGATTAAATTGCAGAGTATAAATTAAAAGCTATAAAGCAAACCATTATCACTGCAATGCTTGAGATCTAAAAATAAGTAGAAATGTTTCTATTAATTGTGCATTATTTTATTTTTTAAATGTATTTCTAATATTGGGTACAGTTTATATATGTATATATATATAAGCAGTTTCTTTTATTTCTGTGTTATTTATATACAATGTGGTTACTACATTTGTTGATAATTTCAAAATAATACAATGTAAACAAAGAAATGACCTATAATCCGCAAAATTCTATAATCTGCAAAACGCTTGGTCCCAACCTGTGTGGATTAAAGGGAGTGTACTGTATTTAAATTAGACAGTTTATTATTCAATGTCTGTTCTGAATTAGTAATGTCTCTCATAGTCTACAGTTAAAAGTAAAAAATTCAAACATAAAGCTTGGAAAAGATATTTGTTTTCTTCTTTGGCTAAAAAAGTCACTATCACAGACAAACATTTTTTATTTGCAGAACAACACAGTCAACAACAGTTAAAAATTTCATTTGCACTTGTTTTGATTGAAAATACCTTGCACAGTGATATTTTGAAAATAAATATCGAAGTAATATGAAACTATCGAAAATATCAAAAATCTTGATATTTTCAAAATAAATATCGGATATATATCAAGATATACACTATATGGCCAAAGATGTCCGAACACTTACGATTTTAGATGTTTTCTTAAATATCTAGAGAAATACATGAGGAATTATCTTGAAACTCCAGGTGTGTAAACAGAATAGTACAGGTCATATATTTCTGTGAAGATTTTTTCCCGAAACCCCATAGGGGACGTCAACAAATTTTAAAATATCGGATATCTTTTGGATATAACCCTGTAAAAACTAACGTAGCAAAAGCATTCAACATAGTAGATTATGATTAAGTGCCTTATTGCAATAAACTGTGTTCATGTTTATGAGAATAGCATATTCTTAGAGAAATTAAAGTTTTTATAAAAAGAGTCCCAAATTTTGCCAAGTTTTTTTGCTTATAATTTGTAGAGTTCTTAATATAAATAAAAGTTCTTTTCAGAAAATATGACAAACAACATTGTACACAATACCCTGCAATCAGAATTAAAAAATAATAAAAATTGGATGAAAAAGCAGGTTTACTAAAAAATATTTCACTGTGCATGCGCAAATGCAATAAAAATATAATGTGCATAATGTATTAGTAATAAAATAAGCTCAAAATCCGTTGTTCCCCAAATGAAGCAAAAAGATGAGGGGCTGTATCCAAATACAGTTGTACGAGGGTGAGTCAGAAAATAAGTTTCCCTGGCAACTGTAGACAGAGGTGTGTATGAAAGACAAAAAAATGTAATGAAACATTAAAGATAAGACATAACCTTATTTTTCTACTTAAGTGCCAAGTGAGTTGAGACATTTGTCATACACTTTATAAGCTTCATAAAGCCCTCCAAGAAAAAAACAGGGCTCTGCATACAAAAGAAGCATTGTACGGCTTGTGTGACTTCAGCATTGCTTACAAAAAAGTGATCAAGCATTGCTTTCGTCTGTAGTGGCCGTGTACGTCCGTCCAGGTCTCGGCCTGTCCAACACTTGCTGACACCCCTCACTAAATTGGCGGCACCATCTCCGCATCATTTGTTTCGACATCACATCTGGCCCATAGACTCCCACGTGGCCCAGTGGTGTAGTCGAGGGGGGACGCGAGGGGACGGCGTCCCCTCACTTTTTTATGTTATCTCGAGCGTCCCCTTACTTTATATTTTCAAGGGGGACGCCTAGAGACGTGGGAGGACGCAGACTTTCCCAAAGTTTTTTAATGAAGACACTAATAAATTAACAATTTTAGAAATAAGATAATGATTTTTAATACTTTTCAACAGACTTGAAAAGTGTTTATTGTGCTGATTCGCCTATTCACTAAACTTCCATAAGTTTGCTGGAATTACAGCAAAATTTTATGTATTTTTTTTAGGTTCAATGTAGTATGTAAATGTTTCACTATTGTATAGCATCATATACTTACATCATATAAAAATTCTCTATTGTATAGCATTAGTATTTCGTTTACGTGAAAACAAAAAGAAAGTTCTTTCATATTACGCTTTATTGGCAAAAATTGTTTGAAATAGACATTAATGAAGTTATATTTTAAATATAACGCAAATGGCATTTGAAATTTGTTACATGTTCCCTATCGGAAATAGCATATATTGTTCGTTTACACGGACATTAAAAAATATTTTCAAATACCATGATCCATTAACGATAATTATTCGAAATTCATGGAAAACTATAGGATGCGTGACGGTGCGTGAAACATTTATAATCATTTTACAATGCCACGCAAAAGAATCCATCACATTGTCATCTATGGGTTCAGCTGCTTGAACATGTTTTCAATTATATTATCAGGGCTCCCAACACATTTTAGTCCTCCAAAAGTGGAAAAAGTGCCATTTGATGAAATTCCTTGCTTTACTTTTTGGAATAGAGTAGTTAAGAAATTTGTATCGTACATATAGAGAATATATATCGTACATCAAAAAATTGTCAAATCATATTCAGGTCATCCTATAGCGTGTAAATCCATCAAAAAGATTCCAATACTTTCTTCTGATAAAAATATATTTAAGAAGTATAACAAAAAAAAGAAGAATATTTAATTAAGATTTCCTTTAATAGAGAGAAGTACTTGACACCAAAATCGAAGACAAAACTAAATCTATAATAATAATAAAAAGCCAAGTGCGAGCATTACTCGCGTACAGAGGGTTCCATAGAATAAATATATGAATTTGTAATTGAACGTTGCTAAAAGAATACTAAGACTTTGTAAAAAAACTATACAACGTAGGCTTGGGTATAACTGTATATATTAGAAAAGTGTAAATGGGTATACCATGAAAGTTCAAAGAGATATGGAACCTAAATAATGTCAAATATAGCTATTCGTATAACTCTTTTTTTTTAATATTATCCTAATCTGTTTACGATGAACTTAATTCGGTACTGACAATAAAAGCAGTGCATAGTTAAACTTCATTTGGCATTTCATGAAATTAAATTCAGCGTACTAATAACCTTTATTTCTACAGTGTAGCTAAAACAAAACCTTTGTTCAAAGTTTAAATTTGGCATTGTGCTAAGCGCGCTTCGAATTGAGGTCTCAAAGTTGCAACGCCGACTTGGTCAGTGCCGCGTTTTTCCAGATAGGTGTTTAATTAACTTTTAAAGTCACTCGAGGCGTATTGAGAGATACACTCAATGCAAACTATCGCGAATCCCACAATATTTATGCGATTCATTCTAATTAAATCTTTCGAGGGCGATGCCCTTAAAAAACGGACACCTAATTTTAATTCCAAAACAGACAAACGGCACCAAGAATATTTAATTAAAATTTTCATTTTATCATGTACGTGAAAATAAGCAAGTTCGCATTTTCTAATAAATTCGTTTATAAATTCTGGTGTCAGTTCATTATTTCAAAGGTTTATAAATAGAATTACTCCTTGCCGGAAAGGATTCTCAAGAAATGTCGCAGGACTCTTAAAGCTTCAAAATTTAAGAAATTAAATTTTTTTTTAGATGTTAAACTCCTATCTTTTCTGAATATCTTGATATAATTGTTTCCTTGAAATTCCCATTAGAACAGAAGTTTTGGCTTTTAGAATTATACCCGCTCAATAGCTGAAGCGGCGTTTCCGAAATCTTAAAGTCATTAATTTCCAAACGGCGTTTTTTGGGCATAACGCGCAGGATGCACCAAAAACTTCTGAATATTTTTTCATGAAATTTTCAAAACATACATTTCGTGTTAGTCTGTATAAACTGAACCTAAAATTTCCTTTTTATTGTTCAAAAAAATATTTTTTTAGGTGATTTTACTGTTGAAATTTTCAAAATTTTGTATTAGCTAAATGCAACATTGCATTAAAAATATAAAAATGCTTTAAATACAAATTTATTTAAGTTCAGGGAAATTATTATAATCTGAAGTATAAGTAAGCACCAAAATTGTCATTCTAGTTGCAATATTTATTTTGTAATCCTGCGCGTAAACTGTTATGCCAATTTTTTGTTCGACAAATGTCTAACAGTTTCGAGCCCCCTATAAATACTAATTCTGTATCTTGCAATTTTTTAAATACATGAAACGAAAGAACATACTTATATCTTTCATCCGAATAAAAATTGTGTTTTAAAATCATATACATTTTAAGACATTAAATGTTGAAAATGGTCTTTTTTACATTTTTTCCACTTTTTAGAGTCCCGAGACCCCTTAAATTAGTATGTTTTTAACAATTTGACGTTTATTGCTTTTATACTGTTACTGGACATTACATTACACATATATATCATTAAGAGTTGTTAACTAGGCATAGAGTACGCCGCCCCTGTCCTGTGTATGTCCAAACTGACCGTACCTTTAAGGGTTAATATCTCGGCTAATTACCGATGATTTTTTTCGAAAATCATTAGCAACAATGCTTTTATTCTTGTGCAACGATAGGTATATTCAGCGATGCTCAACAATTTTTCTAATGCCCGTAAATCGAAATTTGTGTATAACAGAAAAATGTTAATTACTCAAAAACTATGTGACCTAGGGTCAGGGTTGGCAGGTTTTTGACATGTGTCAGTTTATGACAGTTTAAACCATGGTTTAAACCGTCATGTCAAAAACCTCTTGTCAAAAACCATCTGTCAAAAACCTAAAATACTATATAGTGATCTGTAAAAATTCACATTAAATGTCACACATTACAACATTATATGTGATATTTTAAATTCACATTAAACGTCACACATTACAACATTATATGTGATATTTTAAATTCACATTACTGTATATCAATAATTAGTACATAGTTAAGTATTATTGTGATATTTTAAATTCACATTACTGTATATCAATAATTAGTACATAGTTAAGTATTATTGTTAAGTGCAATTTTTTAACAGGGTAAAATTTTCATTTAATTTTTTTTTTTTTTGTAAAATTGTGTTTTCTAAAAAGTACACATTAAGCTCACCTGAGCTGAAATTTTTTTCTCTTACTGCATTTTACGGAGGAAACGCCGCACTACTGAAAACTGGCCTGAATAAGATTAAAAATATCGTAACCTGTGGCAACGCTACTTTTGTCGACAGCGTCACATTGACCTAACTTTAATCAAAGTTTTCTGAACAGTGTAAGTGTAGGGTGCCTCATTTTTAATATCTTAAGATATCTAAAATTTTATTTAAAATATTTAAATCGTGTTTAAAATATTTTTATGTAATTTTTAAATGAAGGAGATGTCAGTTGGTATTTAAAACACCCAGAGCGCGGGACTCAGACCCTCTCCTTAGGCGTTCCATGTTTTTTTTAAATGGCCGGCGCAACTTGGCACGCTTTTTACGAGTGGGTCGTATCTACTTTAGGCGATCTTTAGTTCCTATTCGAAGCCCTCAAAATCTGAGTCTTCAATATCAGAATGCATGAGTTGTAAATTTTCTTCTTCCATGCTGTATGGTTCGCTATCATCATCAGAAATGTCACAGTTTTCATTATCAGCAAAGTCAGAAAGTTGTTGGGCAGGGGACTTGAAAGCAGTCTAAAGGAATTTTTATTTTATCTCAATTTTACACGTGCGGTAAAAAAAAAAAAAAAAAAATCGTAAACACCGCACATGGTGTAAACGCCGCACTTGAAAGAAAATTAACTTTCAAACCCGTAAACGCCACAGCGTTTCTTCCATAAAATACGGTACTTAAAATCGTTTTAATTTCTCTTACTTTTGAGAGCTTAAAGCACTAGCTAGGTTTTTTTTTTTTTTAAAATAAGAAATAAAAACTTAGAAAAGTGCAGATTTTTTTTATATATATAACAAGATAATGTGCATCAATGTTATTCTAGTCTAAGCAATAACCATTCCATTCAAAATTGAAATTGGATTATTAATCTTAAACATTTACAAAATAAGAGAAGTAATAATAATAATAAAAAAAGCTTAAAGTCAAAATTCTTTTTAAACAGCTTTCTTTTAAATATATAAAAATATGTTTTCGATTTTAAAACTGAACAAAATTGGCTCAGTCTTCTAAAAGAAAATTCACTTAAGCCCCATATTGAAAAAGTGCATAATAGAAGGGATCAAATCATGAAACTATACCATTGTTTGGCTTATATTTTGCATCTCAACCATCAGGGGCAAGGGTTGACTGATGTATCAGTTGATTCAGCTCGTGCTTGAGCTATAGAGAGAATTTATGGATGCTTACCCATAACTGATTGTGTATGAAGCTAAAGAATCCCCTTTCTCGTCTTGTTATTTCAGTGCTATAGGGAGGACCCCATTATTTGGTGGAAAGGTATCATTAAATGCAATAGCTTTTTGAGCCTGTTTCAAAACTTGCCCATTTAGCAATGTTTTTGCTATCAAAAGACAGGCTATTTTCTAATGCTTCATAAACTCTAAACTCAGAAATCATCTGGGTGTAAATAAATGTGAACACGTTGTGTGCTGCAGCATGCTGGGGGTAAAATTGATCCAGATTATTTAATTGTACTAAAAGGATTTTCTTCTGATTGAAAATGCAAAAAGATAAAAATATTTTATGGCAATTAACAATTTATTTTTTTTTTAAATTATTAAATTACCATAAATTTAAAAGATCACATAAATCATTGACTTATTTAATGTTTACCTATTGTTGTTAAAATGTTTTAGTGTGTTACATGCATTTAGAGGTCTGCACGGGCCCGGGCTTGGCCCAGGCCCGTACCCGGCCCGGCGGAATGGAGGAGAATTTTCAAACGGGCCGGGCCGGCAGAATTAGGACAATTTTTTCAACGGGCCGGGCCGGGCCGACAGACAAAATAAACGGGCCGGGCCGGCAAAAAAATTGAACGGGCCTGCAGGGCCGGGCCGGGTCAATAAAAAAAATTAATCGGGCCTATCGGCCCGATATAAGAATTTGAGAGAAGCAGATAAAATACGAGGCCATTTTCAATGAATATGACCTTTTCGAGAAGTATAAATGTGCGTTACGAGCCGATGCGAGTTTAACAACATCAATACAGAAATGTAACATGTCCATCGTAGAGATCGGCATCGTACAGTTACATGATGCCTGATCCCGGGTTTAATTTTTTAACTTGTGCCGGGATGGAACTGGTCTTAATAGTTCTCAGGATGTGTAGGACAGGCATTATGTTTTGTAAAAGTATTATTAGCGATAATGAACTTCTGTTAACAGTATCTTTGGAAATGTACCTTAAGGTGGTACTCATATTTACTGCTCAACAATGCGAAACTCTCAGACACATTTTCTGACTCATTTTTAACTATAAAGGCATAAAATTGACAGGCCTGAGTATTGAAGGCATTTGGAATTGAATAGTGTTTCCATTTTTGATAAATTACGTACAGAGATAACAGAGACTCTTGTTACGTGACTGTACGTTTTTCTCCTTTCCTGTGCTATCGCTTCCGGAAATTTGATTGAAAACGCTAACTTTGGCAGTATTTTCTGAAAGATATATTACTTTTATCTAAGAAAAAAACGGCATTTACATGGTTTCTGAATAAGAATACCTGCCAATTTCATGCGTTTCCGAAAAGAAATGAATTCATAAATGTGTCAAAATGTAGCTCCTTTGGATTTGAGAAAAGCCTTAAAAATGACAGAAATATTTTCACAAATCTACGTTTTATTATATGCTTCAAAAGTTATCATATTTTTTAACCCTTTATTCTAAACTACATTAATCTTTTAAAGAACCCTTATTTAAATTTTGAAATGTCTGTACAGACGTTGACTAAAACACTGTAAGTACCGTATACTCGCGTATAAGTCGACCCCTTAACTTTTGAATGCAAATTCAGGAAAAAATCAAAAACCCGCGTATAAGTCGACCCCCTAAATTTTACTTCAATTTTGCTCAAGATCAATCAAAGATTTCACTTGCCAATGCGGAAAGGTAGTAAGAAACAAAAACAAATCATCGAATTTTTTAAAATGTTAAATTATTATTATTTGTATATTTTATATATTATTTTTCTTATTCATACACATAAAAAGCCATAATTGTGCAGTATTCGAAGTTTTTGTTTTTGCTTTTTTAACTGACTCGCGTATAAGTTGACCCCCAGAATTTGCTTAACGAAAATTTTCAGAATGTCCTCGACTTATACGCGAGTATATACGGTAATCGTTAATGTTTACTATTGTGTGTTTTCTATTTTGCGAACACATAGTAATTTAAAATATACTGTAAAATGTTCCCATAAATATGCATTATTCATTAAAGGAATCTTAATTGTATGTCGAGAAAAAACGGAATTTTTTGTAGAAATTGAGTCGGGCCGGGCCGGGCCTGTTTTTACTGATTTTTGTACGGGCCGGGCCGGGCCGAGAACGGTAAAAATGTAAACGGGCCGGGCCGGGCTCGGGCCGAACTTTCAATTTTTACACCGGGCCGGGCCGGGCCAAAATAGCTTTCCTTCGGGCCGGGCCGGGCACGGGCCTGGAAATTCCGGCCCGTGCAGACCTCTACATGCATTTGGCAGATTTTGACGGTTTAAACCAGTTTATGACAGTTTTTGACGGTTTAAACCTGTTTATGACAGTTTAAACCAGTTTTTGACGCTTGTCATGTCAAAAACCAGTTTTTGACGTCAAAAACCCAACCCTGCCTAGGGTAATCGCTATAATTTTCAGGGAAGGTTTATATTAACGTCTACTACCTCTATTTTTTTCATAATTTTAGTTTCAGTAGATTCAGAATTAGATGGGGGGGGGGGGACATATTTTTGCGCTACATTTTCAACAATATCTTTGAAAATATAATACCTAAAATTAAAAGGAATGTATTTTTGTATTCAATGTTACAAAAGCTTTCACAGGAAAATATTTTTTTTTATTCAAATAGCATAATTAGCCCCTCTACTTTTTTACTAAATATATTTATGAATGTTTATTAATCTGAAAATATGTGGGTCAATGGTCTTTATTACTTTCCCAAATTTGAACTTTCCATGTTCCATAGTTTACGAGTAAAATGTCTGTGACAGACAGACAGA
The DNA here is from genome assembly GCA_963932465.1 of Maratus speciosus. Classification (NCBI taxonomy): domain Eukaryota; kingdom Metazoa; phylum Arthropoda; class Arachnida; order Araneae; family Salticidae; genus Maratus; species Maratus speciosus. Next base: position 20,782,996 of record OZ010792.1, on the reverse strand, counting down.
CGGACGGACAGACACAGGAGTGATCTTATAATGGTTCCGTTTTTACTTTTTAAATACGGAACCCTAAAAATAGAGTTTGGTCTGTGTGGTCTATGTGCTGAAAAGACCACTGTAACAGCTATGAGATAGAGGCGAGGTACCATTTTGTCTAAAATTATGCACTTCGGATTTTTTAAAAATAATTTTTTTATTTTTTTGCGATTTTTAGCCTTTTTTTTTTTTTGATCGATTTTTTGATAGAGGCAGAATATATTTCAAAAAAATGATATCAAAGTATGCATTTTGAACGGAATTTCCCGAAGCGATTGTGTTGTCCTTCTGAGAAAATAACTGTTTATATATCAAGTTTTAATTAATTGAACAAAAAATAAAAACACAGGTCGCTTATAAATCTCTTCAAAAATCACGTCAGCAAGTTACATATTTTTTTTAATTAAAAATGAATCTGGAATTATGCCAGAAAATTTCGAGTTGTTGAGCATGGAAAAGTATTATTTTGAATACCGCCCTAACATGATTCTGATAAAACCAGCTATTATATAAAAATGAAATAAAAACTCGTCAAAAGCGGCCAGATAAAATTGTTAAAGTGGATTTATCTCTAATCATGGTTTAGTTTTTGTTTGTGAAATTAGTATATTTGACTTCGAAATATACCTCTGCCTGTAGGCCGGGCCGGCAGGGATTTTATTTGGAATTCGTATCATGATTTTTTAATTTTTTTGCTAATTTTTTATATAATTTTTCAGTTTTTTTGTGTTTTGCGGTGATTTTTTGTCACTCAGTTTCAATCTTCTGGTAGTTTAATATAGAAAATTTTGTCCTCTTTAATTTTTGAATTTTTAGTGATTTTTAATCCGATTTTCAATGAGTTTTACGTTTTTCCGCATTTCCTTTACATTGGTAAAAGTTCTGTTAGAATGCTTTATCCCACTATAGTAAATTTTGTCCTCACGATTTTTAGCGTTTTGCGGTGATTTTTTCCACATTAGTATTTTTTTTTTCTTAAGTCACCATAAAAGGACTAAGTGGAGGTTTTTCTAAAAATTGATTTTTAGGAGGGAGGGGAAGACGAAAAGATATACCAAAATTTTAAAGTCTTATTTTTCCTTGCCTTAATTACAATAAATTCCTTACTATTTATCTGACCATAAAGTAAAAATGCAATAATTTTCAATATTCTCAATAGAAAGCAGTTATTTTATAACTATATTTCCAAAATAAATAATGCAAAACAAATTCTTATAAAATTTTCATTGCTTGAATTATTGCTACTGAATAACGGCTTCTAATACAAAAACATTTCAGTCATGACATAAGGTTTTAAATTTTTGAATTCTATAGCAAGCTTTTTAATGTCCAACAGATAAAGAAACTTTAATTAAATTAATTTAAATTTACATTTATGATTTTTTAACTTAAATTTCCACTTATTTTTCTCTGCAATTGAAAATAAAAAGCAAGATTCAAAATAAAGTTTGCCTATAGTGATACAGACCCTAATGTTCGAAACTGTGAGCGTCCCCCCACTTTTTTATCCAGGACTACACCACTGCGGTTATGGATTTCTGCTCCCAATACTCAACGTGCCCATTCATAGCAGACAACCGCTCTCACTTCCTCCTTTGACCACGAATTCACAACGCACTTTCTCTCCATATCTACCGGGAACAGAATGATGCAGAGCCCTGATTTTTTCAAGGAGCGCTTTTTGAAGCATATAAAGGGGTATGAAAAATGTCTCAACTCACTTGGTACTTAGGTAGAAAAATAAAGTTACGTCTTATCTTTAATGTCTCATTACATTTTTTGTCTTTCATACACACCTCTGTCCACAGTTGCCAAGGGAAACTTATTTTCCGACTCACCCTCGTACATGCAATATTGTGTATTCTATATTGGCACTAATTAATGGATATATGGATACAACCCCTCATCTTTTTGCTTCATTTTGGGAACAACGGATTTCGAGCTTATTCTATCAACAATAATTTTCAGAATTTTCAGATGTTTTTGAGACTTTCACAAAAGTTGCTCTATACACTTAGCTAATACATTATGCACATTATATTTTGATTGCATTCGCGCATGCACAGTGAAACATTTTATAGTAAACCTGCTCATATTTCATCCATTTTTCATTATTTTTTTAATTCTGATTGCAGGGAATTGTGAACAATGTTGTTTGTCATATTTTCTGAAAAAAACTTTTTTTTATATTAAGAACTCTACAAATTATAAGCAAAAAACTTGGCAAAATTTGGGACTCTTTTTATAAAAACTTTAATTTCCCTACGAATATACATGCTATTCTCATAAAAATGAACACAGTTTATTGCAATAAGGCACTTAATCATAATCTACTGTGCTGAACGCTTTTGCTATGTTAGTTTTTACAGGATTATCCAAAGGATATTCGTTCTTTTTCAATTTGTTGACAGTCTCCTATGGGGTTTCGGGAAAAAAATTTCATGGAAATATATGACCTGTACTATTCTGTTTACACACCTGGAGTTTCAAGATAATTCCTCATATATTTTTCTAGATATTTAAGAAAACGTCTAAAATCGCAAGTGACGGGTCACCTTTGGCCATATAGTGTATACCAGGGTTGGCGAACCTATGGCACGCGGGAAGATATTTTTGGCACGCCGTTTGTTGAAGTTCTAAATCAAAATTCACTCAAATGCCAAAACTCTGCAACTCTTTATTCTTTTTTTTATTAATACACGAGCTTCATTGAAAATAGCTTTTTTTTTCTATAATAGGTACTTGTGTACTTATTGTATCGCTGAACTTCCCACTAGAAATATTTGGTCCTTCCCAACTCCCCATTTCCTCGATTTCGTTATGATGGCACCTATGATTCGCATAGAGAGAGAGAGAGAAATCTAGCAAATCAAATTATTCTTTGCTGTAATATTTCTGCATATTTTAACGCGTTTTGACCTGCACATGAGGCTTCATTTAACTTTTGCTAGAATTTGATAATTGATCTTTAATTTGTTAAAATGGCAAAAGCATTAATAAAACTAATAAAGAATGACTTTTTTTCATAAGTTATAAAAAAAAAAATAATAATTTGATTGCTACAACATTTGTAAAATGAAATGAAAACTATAATTATATTTTTCTATAATTATTTCTATGATGCGTATGTTGGTATTACCCGCAGGTATGTTAGCTGTATTTATAATAATCTAATAATGATATATAATTTTGACACTATTATTTATTAGTATTGGAATTAAACTAACTTATAATTCACTATTAAATTAATTCTCTATTTTTGTGCGGGAATGAGACGTGGGGGGGGGGGGGGGGGGGAGTTGTTGGCACGCCATGTTCGGTTGAATTTTTTGGGGGGAAATATTGGCACGCGGATGTAAAAAGGTTCGCTGGCCCTGGTGTATACCAATAGATATACAGTCGGACCCCGATTTAACGAATCCATCGGGACCATAAACTTTATTCATTAAATTGGGGTTATTCGTAATATCGGGGTCCAAAATAAAAAATAAAAAAATTCTGCACTTACCTTATGGAAAAGCTCTAATAAGCCGCTACACAAAAATATCCATAATTAGAGATTGTAGACTTTTTATTACAGCTAAAAATACAGCGAATACTTCGCACTAATTAATTTTAAAGTACTGTGTAATAGATGTTTGAGAATTTCTTTGATTCCTTACTCTAAAAAATTCTTTTTCGACTTTATGGAGAGAAGAAAATATCGAGTCATTTATGTCCTGCTGCATGAGGTATGTTTTCGTTTTCACAGTTTCCAAACCATCTAAAGCGTGAGAAAATTTAACAGTTTTAATGGGAATTTCCTTATCGATTTTCAGCATCAGAATCGCTATTCATTGGTTCCGCCACATTAACTGTTTCATCAACTTCAGTTGCACAGGTAGACAGTCCGTCATCACATGTAACATAATCGTTAAATTATATCTCAGGAGCAATTTCTTTCCACATAATTTCATCTGAAGGGGCGATATCTTCATCATTTTCATCACTTTCCACTTGTGTGCCTGGAAATCCTGCTTTCTGAAAGAATTTTTCAATTGTATTTTTAGAAACTTGATCCCATGATTCTCGCACAAAATATAGAGCATCCAAAACACTGACTTTGTATTTTTCCTCTTCATTTTCATCCAACGATGCTATAATTTTTCTCATAAGCAACTTTCTGTAATTAACTTTTACAGAACAGATGATACCAAGGTCTAGTGGCTGAAGCACACTTGTACAATTTGCAGGGAAAAACAAAACTTTGACATTCTTGAAATTGCAAATTGGAGGATGAGCGGGACATTGATCAATAAACAAAATAATTTTTCTCTTTTGTATCTGCAGAGACTTATTTAAAGACATCAGAAAGTCTGTAAATAGGGGAGAAGTCATACATGATTTTAGGTTTGCTGCATATTTTGTCGGTAAGGTCTTTACGTTTTTAAAACATCGTGGCATTGCTGCTCTTCCTATAACAAATGGCTTCAATTTGTCAGTTCCATCAGCATTAACCGCAAGCAAAACCGTAATTCTCATTTTGCTTTTTTTGCCGCCAAAGCATTTTTCATTTCTATAACAAAGCGTTTTGTCGGGTTGTAATTCATAAAACAATCCTGTTTCATCTGCGTTGTAAATGTCTGATGGTGAATACCCTTCTGTCAGGCTGAGCAACTTTTCTTCCCAATCTTTTACTACATTTTCGTTTACATCCGCCTTTTCTCTGCAGATTTTCTTTTGGACTACGTTGTATCTTTTCTTAAAGCGGCCAATCCAACCATTAGATGCAGAAAAATCTTTCACATTATGCTTTTCGGCAAGTTTAAGTACTTTTTCTTTGATCAGAGACCCACTAATGGCTATTTTCTGGGCACGAACGATGTTGAACCATTCTACTAGGTCAGATTCAAGAGCAGAAAGAGGAGTGGCTTTCAATGACTTTCTTATTTTCGATGAATTTTTACCACATTTTGCTGATGCTTTTTCAATTTCTGCTCGTTGTTTAACAATTGTTGCTAATGTCGACATAGAGATTTCAAGGCGTTCTGCTAACGCGTTTTGCGGTCCAACGTTCTTGTCAAATTCACATAAAATGTTAAGCTTTTCAGTCAACGAAAAACATTTTCGTTTCTGACAATCTGCCATGCTTCACAAAGTTTCAAAAATTAAATGTTATGCAAAATCAAGCGTTCAATACACTTCACGTCTCTCAAGAAATAAAACAATTGCTAAAAATTCTTAAACTATATTCTTGTTCCTACTTGAAACCCACCTGACAGGTTACACTCATGACTCATCTGCACCTGCGAATAATAATGAGCTCACCCTCAAAGAACTAAAAAGCAGATCTTATAGCTGTCTGCACCTACACTCTCTTTTTTTGCACAAAAGCGAAGGTGTAGCAAGGCGCGACACGCTATTGGCCTAAATGAGGAGAAGTTTTTAATTTAGTCCAATATGATAAGTGTAAAACACCCTATTCCTATCTTGACACTATCCAGAGATATCTCCTCTACATTTCATATATTTCTTTATTTAAATATCTTTTAACACTCTTTAAATACCTTTTATTAATAATATAAAGTCAATCATTTCTTTACTTACCTTTTATCCACTTCTGTTATCCTGTTTGTAAAGTCCTTTATTTTATTTACTTTCTTTGCCGGACGTACTTTCATTTTTTAGCTGTCAGCTTCCATGCAATCAAGAGCATGCATTTCATTCGAATGACCGCCACAACAATAGTTCCACGTCTGCCGCCAGATGGCGTCGTACGTTTGAGCCTACGGCACATCAGCTGCACGATCTTTCGTCATGGTTTTGTCTGCTGCTGCTCCTTGAATTGCGTAATGAGATGTTATTTGAACGCCCAGCTGATATAAATACAGATCCATTTTCTTTTCTCTTCACCTCCTTCTTCTTTACCCACTAACAGTGTTTTATCTCTCCGGAGTTTCGATGGCTGAGGATATCCATTTGGAAGTTCTGTTGGTTTTCAACAAATCGTCACTTTACCTGTTCTTGCTTTAACTTGTGTCAGCCATTTATGAGGTTACTGATCGGAGTTCGATAGTATTCAACTTCGACTTCAATTTGAAGGATGGACTCTGTTTTGTCACGTTAATAAATATACGCCGAGCTGTGAGTCACGAATGGCGATTGTTAAAGTGAAGCTCTGAGTGAATTTATTTATCAATGGTTTATTGCATCAACTTTAAGTGCTTTGTGATATTCTTCAGTAATGCAATTTCATCTTTAAAGAAATGTTTTCCTGGTGTTATTCAGCATTGATATATGTATGAATCGTGATAATTTAGTTTGTCGGCAGTTCATGGATATATCTAAACAACATGGAATGTTTGGGGAAGGACAGTCACTCGGTGATCATATCTTTTATTTCTTTATGGGCTGTCAGATCAGTTTTACTTTTATTATTGTTAAATGTTTTTCTGAATATATATATAATTTGATAGCATAATGTACTTAATGGAATTTTAAGATTTATTACTGTTGGAAATATATTTAATCATATTGTTTTATATTTTATTTAATAAACGTTTAGTTTGTTTTTAAACTTAACTTGTTTTCTTTTCGCCACCATACATCTCTTATCTTTTTCATAACTATTTAAAACCCAAACGAGACATTTAGCTTTTGCTTTCATTGTGTATTATTCTAAACTCTGCTAATTTAAATCCTTGTCGTTAATTTAATGACATCACAATAATGTTCTGCGACCCCCTCCCCCCTTCGCTTCCGCGAAGTCTCATCGGAGAGGCCCAGGTGCTTTTTGATTTATTCTTGCAGTGACGCATGCGAATGGCTATGTTTTATTAAATAAAGTTTATTTTTCATTATAGCCTTTTGATTTATAGTCACCTCATCATATTATCATAAACCAAGAACACTAAAATCCCCATTTTTATTTGGAAAGAAAGTTGACGCAAACATCAGGTCCTCTTTGATGCTTTAAAGTAGGGATTGACCGAAGCAGCAATTTTGCCGAATACCGAAGCTTCGATCGAAGTGTATACCGAAGCTTTGGTATTCGGCAACCGAATACTTGAAACTTTTTAATATGCATTTTTGCATACATTAGCTTTTTTAAGCTTTAATTGAAATTAAATTCTCAATAATTTAATTTAGTTACATTTTTATTCTTAAATCTAATTACACAAAAAAATTTAATGACTTCTTTCCAATCACAAATTCATTAACCCCCCCCCCCCCATCCCTTATTTTTTATTATTTTATCACTAGTCAATACTCAAAAATAACCTATGAAAGTATTAAACTATACAGGGTATTATTAAGAATAAGGATTGTCAGAAAAATGAAAGTTCATTCAAATAAAAAGAAACAATGTTCAATGTTGTCTTTAAGCTGATTTACTGATTGTCTAAGTCTAATTACAAACATATTGAATAGGAATGTTCTCAAAATACAAAAGGTATCATATCAATTTGTACATTTAACTACTTTCTGTCAAGTTATTGATAGAATATTTATATTCTGATTAATATTTTAACATTGTGGTGATGAAGATAAAGAAATTTGAGTGATTTTGATATAATGGTTATAAAAGCTATAAGATAGGCATAGGAGTATACTTGTTTTATTTGTGTATTTTCTTTAATATACACCTTAGATATACAGATATGAACTCTGATATACTTATTTGATGTGTTTATTAAAGAAAATACACATTAAATAAATTTAAATAAAAAAAAAACTAATGTAGAAGTAAATAAAATTAAATGATAAGGGAAAGATGGCATCTTCCTTACTTTTTTTTTCTCTGTTTTAGACAGCTGTTTTGATTTCACACCTATGTAGAAGACTATTTTAGGAAGGAATTTTTTTTTTTTTTAAATTAAAAATGGCCTTTGACTTGTTTTTAGTAGTGCAGCTGAACTCTGAACTCATGCACATAATATTGAAACTCATTGTTTATCCTATTCTACTGCTAAGTAAAAGAGAATTCTTCTACTTCTAAGAAAATACTTATTGCAACTATTCGGCTGAATACTTTTAAGTATTCGGCCGAAGCCGAATATTCGGTTTACATGCCGAACCACCGAATACCGAATCAACTATTCGGTATTCGGTCAATCCCTACTTTAAAGGTTGTCTCTTTTATGGTAATCACTTCCTTGGCAACTTTCTAATGACATTCTCTTAAAGCAAAAGTGCAGTCAATTTTAAAGAAATACCGACGAAGTTTTGGTGGGAATCCAAAGGGAAATTCCGAGTAGATTGTGGCGAGAGAAAAACCAGTTCTGAGTCTACTTATATAAGAAGAGTGTGACTTCATCCTGCTCCGTCGAAAGTTACTAGGTACAACAAAGTCTTTTTTCTGTTCCAGATAAGATGGATATATCATTTGAAAAGCAATCCAATATTTTTCTAACCCAAACTAATATATGTATATATTTTGTCGGCTGTTTGAAAAAATCCGTTAATTCGGGGTTTATTATTCATTAAATAGGGGTGATTGCCTTCATTTTAGTCGGGGATAAAGGAAAATTCGTTAAATCGCGAAATTCGTTAAATAGGGGTCCGACTGTATATATATATATCAACAAACCTTGCCTGAATTTAACGATTATTTCAAATTCACAAAATTATGACAAGAATTTTCACAAATATAAGAAAAACTTTACAATTTCTCCAAAACAAGACCCTACGAGAAAAGTCTAGACAGATCCCTGCTAATTATTTTAAGGTCAAACAATATTATATTTTTTGGTTTAGATATCTTATTGGTTTATTCCCATTCTTCATTTCTGCAGAGTTTCCCCCAGGTTTAAAAAAGGGCAGGGTGCTGCTTGTGGGAAAAGGGCACTTTTGGATTCCAAAGGGCATGTTTTGGATTTTTAAGGGCATTTCTTGAAATTTTTAAAGGCATTCATTCTTTTGATTTTTAAAACTACTTTTTAATATTTAATAGACAAAACACTATTTTAAAGACGGCAATGAGTCAATTTTTAGTATGCAATAATTTTCGTAATAAACAAAGGAGTAAAGGCACTTTTTTCAGGTGGTGGCAACAAGGGAGCTAATTTTTTAAATGAAGGGCAATAAAGATGCTATTTTGTAAACCTAAGGGCAGGCAGGGTGCAGCGCCCTCCTGAAACTGTCTGGGGGAAACTCTGATTTCTGTTTAATACTAATTTAGTATTCATTTTAGTATCTAGTTTATTATATGCATTTCGAAATTATATGATGCATAATTTATAAATTTATAATTTCCTCAAATAAATTTCTTAACCTATTATTAAAGTATTAAGAAGTAATTTATTGCCTTTTTATTACTAATTTATAGTTCAGTAATTAATTTATATTACTATTATAATTTTGCGCAAAAACTGAATGAAAGCTGAAGGGCTGAATTATTTTTCCTGTGGTTGTAAATTTTGTCATAACAATTGGGTCTCTTAATTTTTTTGTTCTACAGACTCCTTATATGAACAGGAATACATAAATACAAAAGGTTTAATTTTTCTAACATAGTTAAATACATAAAATATTCTTCCAACATCAGCAGATGTTACCGGCAAGGCTGTGGAGTCAGAGTCGGGCCCATTTTTGAGTGAAAGAGTCAGAGTCGGACATTTTACAAGCAGGTCTGCGTTGTCCGAGTTGACCCATTTTTGAGCGAAAGAGTCGGAGTCGTCCATTTTTCCCACTGACTCCGCAGCCCTAGTTACTGGGCAGTATTTTTAATACTTTGTTGTTGTCGATTGCATTTCTCCATTTTAATTAGTAGTTCATCTCAAAGACTCATTTATTTTTTGCACTCTTTTATTTAACCCAACCTGATTTTTATATGTAAAAAAGGAATTTTGTAATTGATTTCTAACCTACCTTCTTAATCCTGATATGTTAGAATTATGAAAATTACGTTCACAGGTTTTCTTATGACAATACAATATTTTTAGAACTTAATTATAAATAAATTACATTAATTTTAAAACATTTTTCTACTAGTCTGCCACATAGGATTAATGGCCAAATATTCTCTGTAGCTTGTACAAGTGCATATGAACACAATGGTTGAAACAACAATGGATTTAATTCTGTACTAATAGATGCTTGCCAAATCTGCCAAATGGCTGTGAAACTGCGACAATGAAACACTTTAAAGGCTAAAAAGTAGAAAATAAATGATAATAAAAAAAATTAAGAGACTAATTAAAAAAAAACATTTTTATCAATTAATAATTCAACTTTAATAAATTTAAAGTACCTTTAACCTTTTGAGTAACACTCCCCCTCTTCCTCCTAGAATATAAACCAAACTTTTTTTCAGTTACCCAAAATTTTCAGCATAATAAAATAGAAAATTATAATTTACTAAAATTTAAATAAACAGTACATTAAACAAAAACTATAAAATTATTAATTATGTATTTTATTTCCAATTATTTATTTCAACTGACTGTAAGTTTTGCAATTTTTTATTTATTTATTTATTTTTTAAAATAAAATAAAATTCTGTGGTTTGTGTTTGGTTGCAGTTTTCTCAGGGATGGGAAAATTTACATTTACCTGTCAGAGAGGGAAAAAAGTTACTGGTCCTGCGGATCACTAAATTTTTTAAATTAGTGGTCTCGGTCTCGGACCACCAAGGATTTCGAATGCTGTTTTTAATAGATTCGCTCACTTGTGTTTTCTACCAAGCTTTATAAAGCAGTGAATTTTTCATAATTGAGTTTGCATAATTGCCACGCCAAACTAATGTATTGTAACAGAAAGTTTTTGGGGGAAAAAACGTGAATTGCAGTCACAAAATTAGGCAGAATTTTCAAGTTGAACATTGAATGTTTATGAGAAGAATGTTTTAAAAAAAAGTATATTTTACTTATTCAGTTTTGTGACATACTCGAAAATTTTATCCGATTTTGAATGGTATAATATTGACAAACAGCTTTTAGCAATTTTTGAATCTCTCGAGTTTTTTGTGGTGGGGTGTTTACTTATTTTCTCTATAATTAAAGTTACGACAAAGTTACTTTTGAAGAAATAATGTTCAAATATAGCTGAAAACTGGGAAATGGAGTTAGTAGCCAGTGGCCGGTAGACTCAGTTTCATTAGTGGCCATTTTTTAAAGTTAGTGGCCGCTATAATGTTTCAAACTTTCTTGACATCTCTAGATAAACTATAATCGTTGTATATATACATATTTTTCTATAAATCAAAGTTTTATACCAGCCAACTATTCATGATACTAATAGGGAAGAAGTCAAAATTCAAGAAAATTACTTTAAAATCACAAAATCTGTTATCACATTTTTTATAATATATTTTTGGATTATTTGTATATGTTTATAAACACAATTATCAGTCAAATTACTATTACTTTCTTTATATAAAAATTAACTAAATCAAAATTCCAATAGCTAGGTCTATAGAATAATAATAATAATTAAAAAAAAAAAAAAAAAAAAAAAAAAAAAGAAATCCAATAAAATGTTATTTGGATTTTATTTAATAAATAAATGTGTTATTAACACACTACATACATTACATGCAGTTGAAATCTAAGCTGGTGAGTGTATTTCACCAGTGCTGTAGTTGGGTTGGAACGCCGTTCCCAGAAATATTTGGTTTATTACTAATATTCTTAAGTTTACTTTTAAAAGAATTTTGTCCTGAACCATTTATAAAATCTTGGTTCCAATCAGGAAGAAGATTAGCAGACAAGACACACTAATAAAAATATCATGAAAAATTACCTCTGTTTTTAAAGACTATCTATTTTCTGATAAATGAGAACGCTCCATACACATTTATGCAGCGTTCTCATTTGTCAAAAAATAGATAGTCTGTAGAAACAGAAGTAATTGTTCACGATATTTTTAACAGTGCAGCTTGTCGTAAATCAGAAACCACAGAAAACATCTCTCATTATCGTTCATTATGGAAATTTTAAGGATAGATGTGCCAGTAAGTAATATATGGATTTATTTCTGTTATTTCAATTAAATTTTGATTCTTAAAGGAAAAGTTACTAAGATTAATTAAATATTGTTTTTAGATGAATGCTATACAAATACAATACCATAAAAGCTAGAATATAATAATTATAATTGTTAATTTAAAAAGGTCCGCTTTTGGGCTAAGCAAAAATCCGGTAGCATCAACATCTACTCTATGAAAAGGTACGTTTTGTCAGTGACCCAGAGCTGAACAATTTTTGATGCTCCATCTCCACTCCTAGAGAAAAAAAAACTGTGGTTCCGGCTCCAACTCGGCTCCAACTTCGTGCTTTTGAGTTGCAAATTTTAATTTACACGTTTAATTTTTTGCTCACAAATACTTTCTACCTTCATTAAAGATCTGACAAAATGCATTTTTCTTCTCATCAAACTTGAAATGCTTGTTCAGAAAATAATACATCTTTTAGCTTTTGCTTTTAAAATAGAAAGTTTGGTGGAATTTTAAACACAAAATCTTACATTTCTCTACAATTTTCAAACAGCCAAAATTGTACAGCTACACATATAAACAACAGGCGGCCATATTTGTTTTCAAATAGTGCTGTCACATAGTTCAAGTAGAAAGTAGAAGTAGTGTTACCATGTTTTGAGAAATTTTCCTTCTCTAATAATTATGATAAAAAAACCCTAAAAAATGATACAATTAAAATACTGAATAATGATGTAATTAAAATATTTTAAGCCTAGAAATTTAAAAGACTGAAAAGAAAAAAGATTCAAAAGAATATTAAAAACTAAAGGAGCTGGAGAAAATTTAGAGCTCCAGCTCCATTGAAAACACAGCTCCGGAGCGCTCCGGCTCCAGCTCCGGGTCTCTGCGTTCCGTCAAATATTTTTTTCCAACTACAGCACTGTATTTCGCAGGATTAAACAATATCTCTTTAAGAAAAATAATCTAACAGCTCTGCAATGGGCAGGAATAAAAATATTGAAGATACTGCAATATCCATAAAATCCGCTTGCATCCGGTGGAAAAAAAGGAATGAATAAATTGAAATGCATGTAGAATCCTGATGAATATATTTTGCAGAATAAAACTGTATTTTTTAAAAAATAATCCAACTGAAGAACAAGCACATGGCGAAAAGCCGAAATATTAAAAATGCAGCTAAGTCGTTGAAATCTGCTTGCATCTGGTAGGAAAAAGAATTATCCAGTTTGCTAATTAGATGTAATCAAAGTAGAGATGCATATTTTCATGAAAAAAAGCTATATTTCACTTGGTGATCAATAGCAGATTTTTAATCGCCACTTGGTGATGGCCGATTTTTTAATCGACACTTTTATAACTTTAATCGCCATGTGGCGACCGCTAATTTACACCTGTATGTTCAAAACCGATTTCAATTCTGCCTAGTCAATTTTTTAAAAAAATATTTACATTATATGTTGAATAGATGTGTTAAGCAATATGCTTATCATTAATAGAAAATGATGGGAGAAACAAACGTTCGTATTAACCAGAGAAATGTCTTAAGCACAGATGCATTAACAAGAGTCCACTGTACTTTTTGGCAGCCCATTCACTGTTTCACATAATTTGTTCAATACTTATGCTCTTTTGTTTTTAATTTGTACGATCCTTAATATATAGTAGACTCCCTCAAATCTGTATAACTTGAAAATACAGGTTGTGCAGATTTCTGGTCATTACTTTGTTGGTATTTTTTAAACAGTAATTTGAATGTAATAATGCAATAAAAATTATAATGAATGCTTACAATATAGTAAAATATTAAAATAAATAATAAATTAAAACGATAAAAATTAAGATAGTTTAAAAAATGAGTAAATTATTAAAAGTAAAGGTCAAGTAAATAATTAATAGTGTATAATTAAATATGCATAATAAAGTTGAGATGCATTTTTCTTGAATTATTGAATGAAATTTGCCTCATAAAATGGTACCCTACTAATTTACGTCAAAATCATAAAAAAAAAGAAAAAAAAATCAGGTTTAGTGAGACTTAATAACTAAAAAAGCAAGATTAATACATAAATATGTTTGGCAAAACGATTACAATTACCAGTAATGTCAGCAATATCTTGATTTTTTAAAGAAATAAATTTGTACTTCCTTCATGAAAAAGCATGAGTTGAGTCATATTAACTAGAATTACATATTAAAATACATTATGGAATGATATAAAAATAAGAGTCTGTAATTTTGTCCCTACGTCTGAAGTGAAAGTTCCATTGTTTACATCTGCGATGATGTGCAGATTTTAGGTTTGTGGATTTGAGGGAGTCTACTGTATTAGTTATCAGCAAATGTATAATATTTTTGTTACTGATTATTGCTTTTATTTTTAGTGTAGATGGATGTCAGCGGTATTGTTATTGCTGCTAGTGAAGTTATAAGGTAATTTTTTTTTTTAAATTTCTGATGCATCATTATAACTACTGTTTAAATAAGTACTTATAATTGTAAATAAAATATTAATAGTCTATGAGAAACTAAATTTATTGATGTATTTTTGAAATTGTGTATAGATATATTTTAAATTAAAATTATTGAAAATGTTTTGTAAAATTATAATTGCTAATACTTCTCATTGATATGTAAACTTGTATAATAATCTCAGAGTTTCCCTTAGGTTTAAAAAAGGGCAGGATGCTGCTGGTGAGAAAAGGCATTTTTTTTTTTATTCTTAAGGGCACTTTTTTATTTTCAAATTCATTCTTTTTATTTTTAAATTCACCTTTAATATTTAAACCTTAGATATCTCTTTTCAAGAAAACACTGAGTCAATTTTTACTATTCAATAAAATTTTTCAATGCAAAAAAGATAAAGTGCACTTTTTTTTTACTGAGAGGCAAGAAAGGTGCTAATTTTTTGAATGAGGGGCAAGAAGGGTGCTATTTTGTAAACCAAGGGACAGGCGGGCTGCAGCACCCTCTTGAAACTGCCTGGGGTAAACTCTGATAATCTAATTCATAATAACTTTTATCTGCTACAAAATTGACTTCTAAAATTTGTGTGTTTATGTTAGTGTAAAAATTTTGACTATGTTGTACAGAGTAAATTATTAAATAAAATTTTAATTTAATGAATGTTTTCTCTAGATAGGTCAAGTGGGGTAAAATAGGTATAAAAACAGAATTATTTTTATTTTAATAAGTTATTTTTTATTCATGCTTTGTTTGCGAAAATATATTATTTTAATTTGCAAGAAAATTGCATAGAATGTGCAAATGAGCAGCATTGCTTCTAAAATTTCAAAAACAATTTCAATGATCCCAAGGAAAGTCTAATTTGTTGTTTTCTTGAAAAACTCTTGACAGACTATTCAATTCTCATTTTTTCATTACATTATCTTTATTACTATTTAAATAGATAAATTTTCCTCTTCTGCAGAAATAAAATGTCTTACAAACAGAGGCAGATTATCCATTAGGCTGAGTAGGCTGAAGCCTCGGGGCCCAGAGGAAGAGGCCTGGTGCTGAGAATTTTGTTCATTTTTTTTTTCAAATATAGGGGAGACCGGGGTACACTGGACCACTTTTGCAGTTAAATTTTCTTTCTTCTCTTTAACGGAGAGATCAATCTAACTGAAAATATTTTTGAATATTCTTTAAACTTTTCTACAAGCTTCATAATTTTCACAGAACATAGTTCCCAATACATTTAAAAAAAAAATAAATAAATAAATAAAAAATGTAATTTAACAAATTACAACGACCATTTGGAAAATGATTTTTTCGTACGCCATGAATTAAACATTAATAGTGTTATTACACGTAAAAATTGCACGCGACAGAAATCGCCTGCGACTCGTACATATTATCCACCTGAAACTTACGTATTATCCAAGCATTTCATTGGCTGTTCGGGAAAAGACTTTTCCATCGTCAGATTTCCAAGAAATTTGACGGCCAATTTTAAATGAAATTTATTTCTTAAACTTCTAAACATCCCACAATATTACTTCTTACATCGTCGTATGGAGAAAGAAATGTACTTTTAAATGCAATTTGTTTGAAAGCTGTATCTCAATTTGTTTCTGGGTTATTAATTTTTTTTGTAGTTTTTATTACTTTTTTGTCTTAGTGGCAACACTCTGTTGTCCATCTCTGTTGAAAATAAAGGGCAATACAGATTACTGTATAGACCAATCAGAAAACGAATAAAATGATGATTAAACCAATAAAAACCTTCAGATATGCTTTTGATTTCCTGCCCTGGCGAGGACAATAACCATTTTTCCAAATGGTTAAAAAAATATATACACCCATAAAGTGGACTAGTGTGTCCCGGAAGCGGGGTACACTGGGGCACAGTAGTCCACTATTAGTTATTGTCTAAAATACAATATAAATCTATTTATAATTAATATAATTCTTTTTTATTTCCCTTTTACCTCCAAAATAATATAATAACAAATTTGAAAGTAGCATTTTGAAAAAAAAAAACAACATAAAACTAAAGAATTATCAAAAAATTTATTATATTTTGAAAATAACAACATAAGATACAGGAGTGATTGCAAATAAGTTATTAATTAAGTATAAAAAATCAGCAAACATTAAGACAAATGTAAGAAAAATTTATTAGAAGCTCAAAATAGTCAGGATAAAATAGTTCATTATGAGCTAACCATGTGCTCCGAAACTATAAATGGCCAATCCAGTGAGATCATCTATTACTTATTAGGCTACAGTTATATTTTTCAAAGGCAGTAAATACAACTAAACATTTTTTACTATGTTAACTCTTCAATGCATGATTTTCATTTCTCTTCCCCCCCCCCCCCCCCACCAAAAAAAAAAAAAACCAAAAAACAAAACAAAACAAAAACTGCTATATTGAACAAGAAAACTTATTTTAAAAATCACACATGAATTGTTATCCATAACTTAAGATAAAACTAAAAACTCAGATAGTTACATTATAATCTGAACTAACATATAACATGAATTTTAAAGTGTGCCAAATGGCTACTGTATGCATTGTTGAGTTAAATAAATTGTCATTTTTCTTTGTTTATTTTATAGTTAAATAACTATTTTAAAACAATATTTCTTTATAGAGAATAAGCATTTATTAAATATTTTGAAAATTCTTCATTACAGGAGCAGTATTCATTGCGGACCACTGTACCCCAGCAGCGGGCGGTCCACTGTGCCCCATGTTGAAGTTCAATACATGCTCATAAAAATATTATTTAAAGCTTTCTTTTAAGCATATAAACTTTTAACTTAAATAAAGAACAGTGTCTTACCTTTTCAAAAAACTTGTTTTATATTATTTATCCATAATCTTTAATTACTCAATAAAGAAAAGTATGATGATGAAAAATTTTACTTTTAGAAGCTCAAAACAACCAGTCAGGACAGGATAAAAGGGTTCATTCTGAGCTAACGATGTGTTCTGAAGGCTGTAAGTAATCAATCCAGTGGCTGTTATCAATTAGCCTAAAAGAAAAGCTTTAAAAATTTAAAAATAAGTAAAATATAAGGGGTGGTCCACTGTACCCCGCTCTCCCCTATATCGAGTTAATATATTATGCAACAGAGGAATGATGTGCAGTATTCCTTACTTTACTAACTTATTAAATTCTGCAATTCATTAAGATGTAGATTAGATTGTGTCCCTATGTATCCCAAACACTATTCATTGTCTTTAATTTCTTCTATAGTATTTGTATAAATAAAATATTGGATTCGTGAAAATTTTCGGCCTCCACTTTTTGGTGGACTTACACATGGGTTACATAAGGGAAAAGTAATTTTGTAAATAGAAATATGAGAGGTTTTTGTTTTTAAACACAATAATTTCCCATATTAAAACAAATTTTCATTTAATGTGCAATGTGAAATTTATTCTGATAACATTTATTGCTAAACAAAAAAGTTTTTGTAGAGTAAGAGATTCCACATAAATGTTTGTATAAAAATATATTTATTTGTCAATTTACTGCAAATTCATTTTAAAAGGAAATGTCTGCAAAAGATTCAAAAACATTCTCAGATTTGTATTATATATATATTACTTTGAGGGGGGGGAGGGGCTTACAAAAAAGTCAAGCCTAGTGGCCCGGGAGGTGGTTAATCTGCCTCTGCTTCCAAATGATTAGTAACTTTTGTTGGTAAGACTTTTAGATATGATTTGATTAATACTTACATTTTGACCTTTTTCTCCCTGTTGCTTTTCAAAATTTCTTGTATAAAAATGTTCTATACAAAGTAAGCATATAGCTGAAAGATGCATGTTTTGCTTTTATTATATGTTAATTTATCAAATTAAATCTTTTTTTTTATCAACTTATATAAAGGAAATAGTTTTAGAGCATTATATTATTTAAATGTCAAGCTAGTTACAAAAAAAAAAAAAAAAATTAGAATTTCTTCACTCGACTTTGCAGGCAATTAGCATTCGAATACCATATAACCCAAAAGTAACTGAAAAAATATGTAACACAATTTATTCTTTTGAGATACTTCAATTATAGAGTTAATTTTTCTGTAATCAGATTCACAGCCAAAGTTAGATCATTAAACATGAGCAATCCTGAAAACAATTAGTTTCAAGTTTATGAAAATTACAGCCCTATTTTCACCAAAGAAAGGGGTTATTTTGGGCTACTTTACCATATTTTTCAAAATTATTTCTTTTTGCTTAAATGTAGATATTTTTTCTTTATTCAACATAATTAATACATAAATTTACATGCACTTTTATTTAGTGAAATTCCTTTTCTTATGAAACAAAGTAAAAATATTTCATTGTGGGTAAAAATAAATAAATAAAATGTTTTACTAAATTAAGTCATGTTCTCGTGAAACATAGCTGTCAGTCACATCAACCCAAGATGAATGTGCACAATAAAAATGATTCCATTGATATATAAGAGAAAATGTTTATCAGTTATCACCAAAGAATGGTTGAAAAAAGGTTTAGATACCAAACTCATTGGTTGATTTCTTCAAAAATGTATACACTTCTTACGACAGTGGCATATGACATATTTACCAAATGAGAGCTGAACTGAAAGCATAGTTTGAGTGCAATTGCGTTCACTCACACACATACATACATAGCAGTATCATGAAAAACACTAAAAAGAAGGTCTGGGGACCTACAAATGTGAGGAAGTTCTAATATACTCGCATGCATCGGAATATTCTTTAAAATAGCGAAGGCAGATTCAGAGAACTTCAAAATCTAAAAATATATCAATTTCGATAATCAGGTTTACAAAAGTTAAAAGAAAAAAATCATAAAATTATGAAAAAAAGTAAAAAAAAAAATCTGTTTGTTTGCTTGTTTAACAGTACAACTATTACAAAACTAGCATTACAAAATAATTCATACTGAATAATTTCATAGAAACAAATGTTTTGAAATATTTAAATGCTTGTTTAAATTTCTCTAGCTTTTTCTGCTCAAATCCCACTTTTTTTTTTTTTTTTTTTTTTTCATTTATTAAAAAATGTGCTAAAATTTTTGATTTGGTAAAATAAATATGTGGCAACTCCTTATGCCACATACCCTTAAAACAGCTCTATTGTGGGTTTGTTTGTTTATTGTTGCTTTATTTATTATTTATTATTTGTTTATTATTTGTATTCTTTATTATTTGTTGCTTTATTTATTGTTGCTTTACTATCTACAGTTTGTTTGCTAGGAAAAAACAACACTAACAAGGGAACCACTTTTGGTGTTGCTCGCACCTAGCATCGAGACCTGGTGCGTTTTGTAGCCCTATGCATAAAAGTTAGAGAACTGATAAAATTTCATGCCAAAAGTGAGTTAAGTCGCAAAATATGGCGCTACAATTTTTCCGCTCGCTTTATCCAAAGAGTAAATGTACAGAACATATTACTAGATTTATATCAGATTGTGATTTTTTTTCATAATTGATAGCATAAGAAACAAATATTAGGTTTTTATTTTTTTTTCTATGCAGACGATAAATATAAAAGTAATAAATATAATTCTATAAAAGCTTCGAATATCATTGAAAACTATTTTTTTAGTGAAATACAAAATAAGCAAACTATTTTCTTTTGAAATCGAATGAAATGAAGTTTCGAATGTTTAAAATGAAATGTTACTGTATTGGTCTTTCGGTAAATGTAATCTTAAAGTAAATTAATATTTTTACACAATTTAGAAAAATTACTGTGGCGAAATAGGTCGGACATTGCAATTTCTAGCTATTACAAATTCAGCTATGACATTTGGCTAGGGTTGCCGAAAAGCTCTATTTTTGAAAATAAACGCCAACTGTTTCCCCGGCAAAAATGTTAATATAATGTTGCAATTTTTCAAAATCAAATTCGTTGGTTTTTGAAGGAATTTTCAAACTTTTTTCGATATTTTATACTTATTATTAACTAATTTTTATTTTTAAATGCTTTTCTTTAAAAAAATTCAATGTTAATAGTCCGATAAGTGGTCTCGAAAATTGCATTTTCAGAAAGTTATGCTGCTGTATAATCAAGAAATATTATTTTAATAGAAAAATTTTATCGATTCTCAAACTTCATAATATAGGGCTTTAAAATGCACCAGGTCTCAATGTTAGGTGCGAGCAACACCAAAAGTGGTTTCCTTGTAAGTACTTAAAAGGTTTATTGCCATTTAATAAGTTGAAGCTATATTATTTTTAACCTTACTATGTATATATCATTTACATATTAAATACATCAAGCTTTTTTTGTATTCTCTGTTATAATTGAAAAATTCCCACATTGATATTTATTTTATTACTGTAGATTTGAAAAAGGGATTGGAATGATTCTTACTGTCTGCAATACATGTATGAATTGTTATTTCTATATTTTAGTGAAAGTAAGTTGACATTTTATTCATTATACTTTAGCATTAATATAGTGTATGTTACAATCAGGGTTGCAAAAAAGCTGGCTAAAATTAAAAATAACACGCCAGTGGCTTTTATTGGTTTTAACCGGCTTTTTTTGGCCAAATTTGGCTTTTATGGCCATAATTAGCTTTTATTTAATGAAGCATTGTAATTATAAACTACACATTTTAAAGTGTTCCTAATTAGTTTTAATGACATTTAATTGATTTAGAGCTTAATAAGTAACCCAATTTCTCAATAATGAAGACATTAATACTGGAATAAAACTTAGATGGTTCCTAGTGATTTGTAGTCTGAATTGCAAATATGTCAGCTAAATTTTAAAAGGGCCATACCAACTGCTTTATCTGGTTTACACTGACCTTTAACCCCCTCCCCCACCCATCCACCCAATTTTTAGGACAATGGCTACTTAGTTACATGTTTTATTACTTAATTAACTTTAAGAGCTATTAATATACAAGTCTTATTTTATTTGTAGTAAACATTTAACCCTTAAATGCCCGGTGTTGCTTTTCGGCAATATACCCAATTTAGGCTCTAAAATACTATTAGAATAATATTGAAGCTATAATACCTAATGTTGCCAATAAAATACATTCTGAAAATATTATTAAATCGATTTTCAACATTTAGATGGCAACACTTGTGCTGTTTATGAATAAAGATAAATTTATTTTTTCAAATGTTGCTACTTGTTCTTTTTGTTTTGTTTAGAAGCTTGCGAAATACCCTATTTTGACCTGCAGTGAGCAAGTAAAATTTATTTCTTATTATAGTTCCTAAAATTCTTGGGTGTTTAATATTATAGAATTTTATCAAGGGAAATTATTTTTTCAATTAAACACCAGTATTGCCGATTAGTAACAAACTGATTTTTAGCCGTAAACTATACTTAAAACAAAATATGATTTTTTTAAGTATTTTTCCCATGATTTATTTAAAAAATGAAAGCCGAAAAACATTATTGAAAAAGTGGTTTTAATTTTTAAACTAGTTGTAGATCTAATTGAATCTCTTCAATGAAATAAACTTAGATTCATTTAGTATGTAAAAACTTAACACTATAATACATTGTATATATATAACTACCACCTGTATCTTTATTGCAAAATAAATAAATAAAAAAAGAAGAACTTATTCAAAAATTTACAAAAAAAAAAAAAAAAAGAAAAAGAAAAAAAAACTTGCAATAGTGCTTTCCATCTTACAGCAGATATTTTATCTACTGATTCAAGGAGGTACAGTTGACAAAAGAAAAAAAAATAGTGTCCAAAATTGTGAGAGAGGAAAATGTAATTCGATAGGAATTTATTACTTTTTCAATTTATATTTAAAATAAATAAGATGAAGTGTCATCTTCATACTGAAATTGTACCAAACTCTGAAATTTTCAACACGAGCACCTAATTTTGACATAATATTTAGCTTTTTCTGCAAATATTACCTTAGAATATCAAATGGGAACGAGAAGTCATTAGGTTAAGTAGTTTAGGAATTATGAAATTGTAAAATTTGGAACTCCTAATGTTCAATTCACTTGTAAGTGTTCTAAAACAGATTACAATGCAGGTAGTTTTCTTAAGCATAACTCAAGAACTACATGCCGGAATGAACTGTAATTTTATATTATCACAAATGAAACTTCTAGAAATCAATTTCTGTTAAAAGATTCATAGGTTAGATTTTTTTTTTTTTTTTTTTTGTAAATTGAAAAAATTTATGAATTGTAAAATGAATTTTTTGACAAAAATCGGTTTCTAAGGGCATCAAATATGTGAATAATAATGTTATAACTTCTGCAAAGTAGTTTTGGAGTGATGGTTAAAAATCTACTCGCATTGCAATCTGATTTGCAACGATTAAAAATGAATTTAACATTAGGCATTCCAAATTTTAAGTCTTCATAATTCCTAAACTACTTAACTAAATGACTTCTCGTTTCGTAGCCTAAGGTAACCTTTAATGACAAAGCCAAACATGATGTCAAAATTTGGTCTTTGTATTGAAATTTTCAGAGTTTGGTACAATTTCAGTTTGAAGCTTATTTTTCATGTAAATTGAAATAATTGCGATTAAAATGCATGGGTTGTTCTCTTTTTCTTTTGATCGACTGCAACTTAAAACTGCAATATTTAAATGATAGTTTAACCTTTATTTATGAAATAGATTGTTATATGACATTAGATAGCATGCACTCAATTTCAGATGCATGTATTTATTTGTAGAGAAAAAAAGTCCTGTGTGAAAGGATTAGAAACTACGTCCCCTTTATTGGTCTAAACTACATAGTTACTAACTAACTAGTCTAAACTACAATACATTAGCTGAAGTGGCTTCATTTATATTAAGTGTATCTGCTACATAAATTTAATTAAAATTATCTTAATAAAATTCTTCTGAATTTTATTACTTTTATTTATTTTATTACATTAACTTTTTTACATTCCTCATTCTAATTAAGGAACTTTAAATTCAATCTTTAAAATGTAAAATGCTGAGCTTCTTTAAACTTTAAGAGCTGTAAGAAGTCTAAAGTTCTAAATTTTTCTTTCTTTTACAGTAATTCATTATAACTAATAGCAATATATATTTTTTTCACAGTTATTTTTCATTGAAGAATAAATACACAAGTAAATACCCAAAATGGGTATTTACCCTTGGAAATAAATACCCGGGTAATTTATGTAAGTTATATAACTTAACAAACAATATTTCTGATTTGAAAAATAGTAAATTAAGATGTTTTGTGATGTTATGATTAAATAATAATAATAATAATACTAACGATTCACTTTCAATGAACAACAGGCCACATTGGATGGTTTGCAATAAAAATCCTTTGCATGGTAAGGATTGAAATAAATGGCACATTAGCATACATTATGGCATTGTGTTGGTATAATGGCAAGGCAAAGCACCAAAAATAGTTACTTATCAACAAGAAAAACTTTTAGAAGAAAGGTTGGTGGGTTTAAGGCTGCTGATACTTGATAGTTTTAAAAACTAATAATGAAAGTTAAACTTTAAACATCAAGTTTAAGGTGACATGTATATATTCATTTATTGAATTTATATTTCGATTATATATAAATTCAATATAAGTATTTATTTCTTTATAAATATTTATATTAAATATAAATTTCTTAAAGTGCTTCATTTTTAAGAAATTTTCACTCTAACCAAACATACATTGTACCAAAGGATTCAATAAAAACTTGACCACTATTCAGTATTTGGCCCTTTTATAGAATTATATTTCAGTGTATTAATTATTAGAAATTACTTGACACTTAGTCAATTTTAAATTGTATAATGCATCTATATGTGTTTGTTTCCTTAATATCATATAAATATTTTTCTTGTTGCATATTTTAACCATCATATGTTTTTCTCATCCTTAGGATTCTTTGATAAAATTATGGAAGAAGATTTATGTGAATCAATATTACAGTTTTTCTCATTTAAAAATTGGAGTTATTGAATTGGTAATATTTTAGAAAATTAAATTAACTATTATTAAAGTGATACTGTTTAACATAATTAATGGATAGTTCTGATTAGTAATCTTTAAATGCTTAATTTTATTGATGTATTGGATAATAATTTTAATGTTTATTAATTTATTTTTTTCTTGCAATGATGTTTATGTGCTTTTATGATAATTTACATTGTAAGGGTTTCATATTTGTATTATTTTCAGTGCGCTTTAGATAAATAGCTAAAAAAAACTAACTATTCTTTATTTAAATGTATTACAACTTTATGTTGGATTCATGTAGCCTTTTTTGTTTTCAAGAATTTCAAAGTTGTTTGTGATATACTTTAGAATTTTTTTCCTTACTGTTGTTCTAGCTTTCGCAATAAAGTCTTAATACACCATTTACATTGGAATGAAATAAATTGGTGTTAAAAATCACAAATATTATGAGAATTAATAGCGTTAAAACAGTATCTATACTAAGCTAAATGGAAAATATTAGATGTTATTGTAATCTTTTTTTGCACCTAAATATGTTTTTCATTTTCAATTTGAAAAAAAAAAAAATGTATCTAGATATATGTATTTTTATCATATCTCCTTTTGTAAAACATTTCCTAGTCCTTTACAAAGTATGTAAAGCAAAAATAAAGTGAATAAAAACCAGAAAAAAAATTATTGATTTTCACATCAATTTGTTTTCCATTTTTACGAAAAATTTATAAATTTGGATGACTTTGTGTTTAAAGATTTTTTACATCTCTTTTCATAAAATTTTCCTCTTAAAATATGCTATGAAAATAAAATAAAAAAGATGAAAGGAAAATGAAAAAAGTAAATATGAAAAATTACAAATGTTTTGTTATTGATTTTCATACCTAATTTACACAGAACTAATATTCTAACTTAGACAGATCAGAAGGAAAATGATAGATTAGGTAATCCATTTAAGTTAACATATTAATTATCTGTCTTAAAGAAATTTTAGAGGGGAAACACAAGTAAACAACTCTTGAGGTTATACTAAAATTTATTATCTCTGGCATTCAAATAATCTGATTATTTCTCATGGACTAATTCATTGTCTCCCCCCCCCCCCCCCCCAAAAAAAAAAAAAAAAAAAAAAAAAATTAGTATAGTGATTTAATTTTCTTATAATAGGGCTTGCACTAGTAAAAAAAACAAGAAAGAAAAATCATGCATCAAGCACAGATTATGAAACACTTTTCAACCCTTCCAGAATACTTTAACAAAACTTTTTCATTTAATAAGTTAAAGAAGATACCTAAGAAAACATTTTAGAAAACACATAACTATTTGAAAACCAGATTTCAACAATTATTGCACTTAGCTGGAAGAAATTCAGATCTTTTGTGCAGCTCTGTATATAATCTATAGATCTGTATATTTTCTACATGGTATGCTACAATTTAGTTTAGTTAGAAAATGCATAACACAATTGAAAATTCTCTTTTAGCAATTTCTACCAATAGACGGAAACATCTTTGAATACTTTTGTACAGCTATGTGTATGATCTAAAGACTTATACACACCACATATTATGCTGAAATTTAATTGAGCCAAAACATCTTTAAACTACTGAAATCACACTTCCAGAAATTCAATTCCAGCAGCAATGATAGGAGGCCATTTATCCAGTTTTTTGCTTAGCCCTATATATGATTTTATTTATATGCTACAAATATCTCTGAGTATATTAAATGTAGTTGATCTTGAAAATGCATAACTGAAATTAAAAAAAAACACCTTCAAACAATTCACACTCATTCTCAGTAATGCTTGCGAATTCCTTTGTGTCGTCCAGTATATGTTCTATAGAATTTATACTATGCACCACATGATGTGCAAAGCATTACTTGAACTCTAAATGCATACAATAACAAAAAGCATACTTTCAGCAATCATCCCTAATAGACACTACTTCAGATACGTTATTTTATTGTATCTGAAATCTTTTATGTGTCTCTATAAATGAACGATAAATGTGATGCACATTATATTCTACTGCAAGCATCTTGTAGGGAACCTCAGTAATGTTTATCAATTTCATCATATTTGAAATAGTGCAACATAATTAAAATATGTGGTGAACTTTTTCCTCCCATAGATTATTAAATAACCGACTCTTTTGTTTGACCTTGTAAATGAATGATAAATGCTTGGCACCCCATATTCTGCAGAAAGCATGTTTGGAGAAAAAATTCGTATAAATACCTCAAAAATTCGTATAAATTTCATCATGTTTGTAACTGAGTAACATCTTTAAAATACGCTGCAAACGATTTTTCTACATAGACCATAATATAACATAATATCTTAGACTTCCTGTGTACGAGTACTGTATGTGCTTCAGATAACATATTCTGTAGGAATAGGAATTATCTTCTAGTGCATCCCAGCAGGAGTGCCATTTGAGGGGTGCTGGGGGGCAATAGCCCCCCCCCCCCACCCAAGGAATTTGATTTTTCAGAAAATTTATCAACCATCAATTGTCAGACTCAAACAAAAATTAAGCAACTGCTCAGACGCTAAAGTAATTTATCATATTTGATTGCAATAAAAACATATGCATTAAATAAATGCTTTATGCATATAGAAATTAATAATTATCAAAAAATTTCCTATTCGAACTTTCTTAAGGCGAGACATACTATATCGTACTTTCGCTAATTAAAAAAAATGCATGAGAGACATTTTCTTTTATCAATTGCTTTTCAGCTGTGTACAACTTCATCATAGGAAAACTAGTCCCCTCATGGCTAGAAGTTAAGGGGTAAAGATTTTTCAGATAGTATTTTTTCATTTGGGGGGGGGGGGGGCGTTGAAGGGCGAGTATGGTTCAAGTTCTTAATTATCCAAGTTTTTTACTTTCTTAGATTATTAGTGTTACATTATATTTACTGCAATCAATGTTATCAAATTATTTAATAATTTGCTTTATTAAATCATATTATATATGGTACACTCTCAAATTCTTTTACGCCTAGGAATAGAATCTGCGTGCGTCCGACAAAACAGTTTCTTCAACACAAAAACTGACAGATTTCCACCAAATCCCAAAGTAAAAGAAAATGACTCCATATTTTAACACGTTTATAGTAAAGTAGCCTATAATTTTATCTCCTCTGTACAGAAATGAACACATGGATTATTACTATGGGCCACCATTAATAGTCAAATCTATAGTTTTTCATTTGAAAAATATTCAGGACATCTTTGGTAAAAGCCAGGTCATCAAGAATCCGACCAAAAGAGATAAAGCACAATCTGAAAAACTTAAAGTGTACCTCACTCGCAACGAAGAAAATACATCAACCTATCCTGACGCAGGAATCTAATTTCATGTAAATACGAAAACCTCTAAAAAGATTCTCATTGAAAGGCAACCCGACCCGAAATGAAAGAAAATTAATCTATATTTTAGTACAATCATTGTAAAAGAAGTCTACAATTATATCTCTAATATAAACTTTAGCTTTTATGTAGAAAAATGAAGATATATATATACAGGGTGGTTATAATTAAACTTCCTCTATAAACAGCATCCTACAGTGCAAACGGGTGAACGGAATGCAATGAAATTTGGTATATAGACTATACACGAGATGCACTCACGGAATTTCGAAAAAAAAATTTAGTTCCAAAATGTTCACCAGAGGGCGCCTTTCCCGGAAAAACATTAAATTTAACGCAATAACTGCCAAAACAGCTGGTTTTACATTTTATTACTCATATTGTTTCTGTATTCCGTTTTGGTCGTTTATTGTGTTAAATTTAATGTTTTTTCTGGAAAAGGTGCCCTCTGGTGGACATTTTGGAACTTAAATTTTTTTTTCGAAATTCTGTGAGTGCATCTCGTGTATAGTCTATATACCAAATTTCGTTGCATTCCGTTCACACGTTTGCGCTGTAGGAGGCCGTTTATAGGGGAAGTTTAATTATAACCACTCTGTATATATAGTATTCATTAATGTTCAAATATGTAGCTTTTTCATCTAAAAAATATTCAGGATTTCTTTGAAAAATAGTATTAACACAAACCCACCTGAAAATAGTGAAAACGCAATCCAAAACAATTAACGCTTTACCTTACCTTTACTTCCAGAAAATCACTAATGAAAATTTTCTTATCGCTAAAAGTTGCAAATTTTGTGACCTATTTCAAGACGTTCGTGGGCTGATTATCTCATGACTGATTGAATTTCATGATTCTTTTTTCGCGATTTTCGCTGACGAAATTCGTGATTTTTTCCGTGACTGTTCCACGGCATTCACGATCTTTTTCTGCAACCATTATCGAAATTGTTTTTTTCTCGTGACCATTTGTCGAAATTCACAATATTTTTCCATGACCTACTGGAGAAATTCCATATTTGTGTCTGCGATCTTTTGACAAAATTCGCGATTCTTTTTTAAGATCATTTGTTGAAATTCGTGATTATTTTTTTCTACCACCAACTAATAATATTTATAATTTTTTGCGCGATAGTTACATGAAATTTTGTATCTTATTTTATGATCATTTGACAAAATTCCCCTCGATTGTTTGACTAAATTTTCGTGTTTTTTTGTGCAATCTTTTGACGAAATTCGCGATTTTTTCGCAATCCTTTTACAAAATTCGAGATTTTAGTTTGTACAATCATTTGACAAAATCTGCATTTCTTTTCGCGATCTCTGATGAAATTAGTAATATTTTCCACGGTCGTTTGGAGAAATTAAAGATTTTTTTCCACGACAAACTTGGGGATTTTTTTTTTCAAAATTTGCAAAATTCGCGGGTTTTTCTGTGGCCCATTGGCGAATTGATTTTATGGAATTCGAAAGAAAAAAAAAGCATGGACTTTCACGAAAATAAAAAAAATCACAGAATAATCACATGTCCATGAAAGAATTTAAGGAGACAAAATCATGCAGAGCTTTTTTTATTGTGCGGGATTTTCCCATTTTCTGTGAGATTTGTGCAATTCTGCACGTTTCCTGTTCCTCACAGAAAATTTTTTCTTGTCCTTCTCGAAGAAACTCTTGAAATGGCGCCCCTGTAGTAAAACCTGAAAAAAGAAATCGAAAGGGCCTAAAAAAAGTTCCATTTTAGGCAGGTCTCTATCTTAGCAAGTGCAATTGTATGATGTTTTTCCACCGAAATTTGATTTTTTTCCCTTTTGAGAAAGAATTCTGTTATAGGCAGGCTTCGTTTTCAAAAGTTTTACTGAAATACATCTCTTTTCACAGCTATACTATAGAGTGGTTTGTTTAACAATCTTTTAGGATACCTGTAAAAATGGAACCTATAATAAAATACTGTCTAAAAAAGTAAATTTTTCATATTTAATATATTGAAATTTTTCCTGCTAAGATGGAAATCTGTTTAAAACGAAATATTTAATTATTTCTTGAGTTTTCGTATTCAAAGTTTTTACTGTTTTTCTAAGCATGATTCAGTTTACATTTTTTGTTTGGGGGGGGGGGGGGGGGAGGGTAGACGCCCGGATCCTGCCCTTAACTACATAACTTCCCACAAAAAATCTTTGCTTCCCCCCCCCCCCAAAAGAAAGTTCTGAAATGGCGCCCCTGCACCCCAATAATGTATATAAATTTCATTATGTTTAAAATTGTGTAACAGTATTAAATACATTTAAAAATACATTTTCCCCATAGACCATAATGTAATGGAATATTTTTAGTGCCCCTGTAAATGAACCATGAATGCTACACACATCATTTGCAATACCGAACATGTCATGGCAAACCTCAATATCATATATCAAATATGTGTCAATCTGAGTATATTTACGTGAGTTAGAGCTTGGACAGACAGCAGACAGACAAACTGAAATCATACACTTTTCAACTAACGTCAACCGGGGCTACTTTGGGCCACTTTTTCCTGGTTCCACTCACATTTCCATTATTAAAAATATTATATATGATTTTTCAACGTCGAAATGGAGTTGTAAACAATTAACATGAAACAATGAAGCAAACTGTATGGTTTTAAAGAGGAAATTTTTTATTTTTTAGCTATTTTTAAAGTTTTGGAACAAAGTAGCCCCTGCTTCTTTGGTCCTTTCATTTAATTTCATATAAAATGAATACATCTCATATGTAAATGAATACATTTTTATTGAAACACCCTTGCAATAGCATTTGCTAATAAATTAAAATTGCAAACTCGATAAACAAATGCTTTTATTTAACATTTAAACACAATAAACCAACTGTTAATATTAAAGAAACGAGAAACTGTTTTCGTCATGTTAACCTCAGCAACTGATATAAAAACAATTAATGTAACATTTTGCTACAGTAACATTTGAAAAAATGTTACTTAAAACATGTTTTAAGGGATTTGGTTGTATAAAAGGCATTTCTAAGTAATTGGGGCTATTTTCGGACCAAAAGAAGCCTGGCACAAAGTAACCCCGAAATACTAGTTTTCATGTTAGCTTTATGAAAACGTAAACATTTCCTGACAAAATAAAAAGTTGAAGGAAAAACTATGATCACACATGGGTTACAGGTTACTAAAAGTAATATTTTGACACTTACCTTATTTGTAGCTCTTATCCAGATTGTTTCACTATAGAAAGTTTGGAGAGTTAAAATTTATACACAAAAACAGTTGTTTACAAACACATCCAGTTTTGCCACTAAAAAATTTTAAATTACCCCCAAACTATTCAAATACCCTATAGTAGGGTACAAAATATTTTTCAAGGGCAAAAACTCCAAATTATCTTGTATTGTTTGTTCAATACAAAGAATAAAAATCTTTTTTATGGGATGAACCAAAGTAACACCACAAGGACCAAAGTTTTTTGGTTGACGGTATGTTGGGAAATGTTAAAAAGATGGGATTTTCAGATCCTAACCAAAAGTTTTTAAGTGGGATACTCAAAAAATTCAATTACTTTAAGTAGGATTCTTTAACATATTGTGTGATAAATTAATCTCTTTAATATATGGTATCAAATGTGGTATTAAAATTATATACGGCTATTTTAAATAAGAGATGGCTGAGCTCATATATAATTTAATTTAGTACATTGTGAATTAATTAAAAAATTGTTGAAACAACAGCCATGCAATTATTTTACTGCTCTTTTTCGTCAATTAACTGAAGAGAAAATTAATATATAAAATTAAAAATGGATATTACTTAAAAATTATGAATTCAGTAATTCTGTGAACTTGAAATAAATACATTGAACTTTGATAGACAATCCTGTTTATTGTAGTTCAACAAATCAGAAGAGAAACATTTCTACCATTGGTCACTTTCATCTGAAAAATTTTTAAGCGCTCAAAATCTTTTATAATTTCAAAAAAGTAAACTTGTGGGCAGATGCTGTTCATTGCACATCTTGAATCATAAATTTATTAAACATGGCAGGCTCATACAATCTCGACAATCAAGCCTGGTAACTTGAAGCTGATAACATCACACCAAATTCTGATTAAAGTTTGAGTGACGCAGTATTAGATACAAGGATATAGGGGTGCCAAAAGTGCAGAAATGAGAACTTTAAAATTATTAATTAAGAATGATGATGAATATCAAATGAAAGCCATACAAGAGCAAAAGAAACTTTTAATATGTGAGCACTGACAAAACCACGTCTTTTAAAGGAAAATGACGGCTAACCAAGACTCCAGTGAGAAAGTGGAGAACACTACGATCAATGCAATTTGCATATCATAGCAGGATAAGCAATTTTGCCTGGGAATGGTAGCCGTTAGCAATATGCCATAGTTAGTCTTATCAATTTAGAGCTCCTTGAGCAAATGCTAAGAAAAACAGAATTGTGCACAATTAAAAACAAATCAATGATAGAAACGAAAATGCATTATTAAAAAGCAGTGTGAGAATTCTTGCACACTTTGTGCCAAGATGACTTAGATTGAGTGCTGTTTATAAATTAACTAAAATTTAATTTATATAGTGACCCTTATAGTGGGCTCTTAATTAGAGAGAATTGCAAACATATAATTGATCTATTGGCTATTTATGAAAGCTCCAATTTTTGGTCTTTGCAAGAAAAAACAAATTCAGAAACTCTTCCTGAAAATCCATTTGCTGTTTCATATACATAAGCTATTTGTTCAATATTTTTATACCATTTCATTTAATATATAAATTCCAAGATTGTTTGATTTTAGCCAGGCAAATTTATTCTGACTATTTTCTTTGTTTTAACCACTCAAAATAGCAGGTTTTAATTAAAATAAACAAGTAATTCTTGCACTCAGATGGCTGCGTACTATAAATATGATATATTAACTGTATTATTAAAAAAATCATTCAAAAAAATCACAGAAGAAAAATAAAACTTTGTAAAAAACTATAAAACGTAGGGTTTGGTATAGCTGTATATATACTAGAAAAGTATGAATAGGTGTACCGTAAAAGTTCAAAGATATATGAAGCCTTAATAATATCAAATATTGCTATTCTGTGTAGCTTTTATTTAAATCTTTTTCTACTTTGTTTAGCTTTTGTTTTAAATTTCATTTGGCATTTCATAAAACTAAATTCAGCATCGTAATAATCTTTTCTTTTTATAGTGTAGCTAAAACAAAATCCTTGTTCAAAGTTTAAACTTCGCATTGTACTAAGTGCATCAAAAGGAGGTCGCAAAGTTGCAACTCTGCCTTGGTCTGTGCCGCCTTTTTCCAGATAGGTTTTTAATTAGCTTTTAAAGACATGTGAGGTGCACTGAGAGATCTACTCAATGCAAATTAGTTGTGAATCCCATAGTATTTATATGATTAATTCAAATTAAATTAGTCTGTTTTTAACAATTTGACGTTTATTGCTTTTATACTGCTTCTGGACATTGTATATTCCACAAATGTATCATTGAAAGTTGTTACCTAGGCTTTAAAAGCCGGTGGTACATAGAGTAACCTCCCCTGCCATTATATATGTCCAAACCGTCCGTGTCTTTAAGAGTTAATATCTCGGCTAATTACCGATGATTTTTTTTTTCAAAAATCATTATCAACAATGCTTTTATACTTCTGCTATGATAGGTACCTCCAGCGCTTCTCAATACCTTTGCTGAATGCCCGCAAATCTAAATTTGTGTGTAACGGGAAAATGCGCTTTTCTCAAAAACTATGTGACCTAGGGTAATCGCTATAATTTTCCTGCAAGGTTTAAACTAATGTCTACTTCCCTAATTTTTTTATAATTTTGGTTTCAATAGATTCGGAAATAGATGGGGGATTTTGCACTACATTTTTGGCGATATCTTTGAAAGTATAATACTTAAAATTAAAAGGAATGCATTTTTGAGTTCAGCGTTATGAAAGCTTTCACACGATATCCCACACTATATACAAAGAAAAGATTATTTTTTCAAGTAACTTAATTAGACCCTCTACATATTTCCTAAAAAGTATTTGTAAATCTTTTATAAATTGTAAATATGCGGGTCAATAGTCTTTATTACTTCCCCCAATTTGAACTTGCCACGTTCCATAGTTTACGAGTAAAATGGCTGTGACAGACAGACAGACACGAGTGATCTTATAATGATTCTGTTTTTACTTTTTAAGTACAGAACCTTAAAAAGGTGGCTTTTATTAAAATTGAATAAAAGGATGGGTTTTTTATAAGCAGTTTACATTAAATTAGCAATTTATTTGTGATACATCCATATTTTTTACTAAAGAGGTTTTAGAAATGTATTATACACCAGCAGGATTTTGCGTGTTTTGCTGGTCAGTTTTTCCAACCGAATCTGGGATTGGGTGGCCTGCTACTGAAAGCAAATTTTAGCTGGCTTTTAGAAATCCTGATACATTCAAAGTAATTTATCTATGCATACAGAAGTAATTTATTTATTATAGTTGTACAGTACAGAACCATTTATCCGGAATGCTTGGGGTCAGATATATTCCGGATAACTGGTTTTTCCAGTTAACTGGTTGTGCATTAAAGCAGCATCCATTTGATAAGTTTTGTGGAATATGTGTGGTTGTGGCATTATATATTTCTGATTTTAAATTATTAGATTACTTGGTTTAAAAATCAATGTAAGAAAGATCAAAAGTTAACCAGAGTTTAAAAGAAGGTAATTTATGGGAATCCTTTAGGAACAAAAATTCTTCTGTTTCCTCTGCATAAAAATTAAAACATCTAACATATAACTAAATTTGATGTCAACAAATACTAGATGTTGTCATCAAATTATACTATTGTTTCAAGCAAAGCCTATGTCAAACTGGCAGTGTATGACACCTTTTTCTGCAAAAATTCTGAAATCAGTCTATCAGAAATATCATTCCAGATAACAGGTTTTTCGATTAACTGGTTTCCGGATAAATGGTTCCATACTGTAAACAAGTAAATCTGTAGATCAGGAGCCTCAATGTCAGCTCTGCAAGTCATTGTCTTTTAATATCATTTTGCATAATATTCAACATCTTACAATCCACATTTTATTATTTTTTTAATTACATAAATATTTATAAGCAGGGATGTAGTGGAGGGTATACGGGGGTATACGCCGTATACCCTCTGGATTTTTTAAGGAACACCGTATATCCTCTGTTTCTCAAAAAAGCTATAGTATATATACACTAGGGTACACCCACTGCCTTGAGCATATACCCTCTGTTTTTTTTACGACTACACCACTGTTTATAAGCATATACAATTCTTGGAAGGTTTCAATAGAAATAAATAATATTAAAAGGAAATATCCAAATAGCAATATTTACTTAAACTGAATCTATTATATCTAACTTATATCTAATTTAGAAATATAGTATTTTTACAATTTTTGTTTCTGAGAAACAGTTTTGATGGTCATAGATGTAAGATCTTATCTAAATAGATCCTATAAAATTACTTAAGAAAATCATTTATTATCATTAAACTAAAATTATAACACCCTAAAAGTGAAAAAAAAATACATTTAGGGGCATATAAATACCTTTTAACTTCTTAATCGTCATGCCTACAGGCACGACGATTAAGGGGTTAATAAACTGATCTACATGTTTTGTACGCATAAGATCAATATTGATAAAAAAAAAAAAAAAGCTATTTCTGAAAATATTTAAAAATTGAACTTGGGAAAACAAAAATCACGGGTTTAATGAAAGCTGGTGCTCTAATAAAAAGCGTTATCTGTGAACGTGAATTATTTTATCCTATTGTTTTTAATTTTGTAAATCATCTCTTTCAGTATTCTCAGGTTTGTTTATTAAAAAGCATTCATATGCCTTTAAATGTACCTTTTCACTTTTAGCATTTAAAAAATTTAAAAAATAACAATTAAAAAAGGTGTTAAGGTAAGAAAGGGGCAATCGTACATTGGAATACTCTTCATCAAATATTTCAGAAATAGTAAATTACCCATGGAGCATAAAAGGATTTTAACATCAGATAAAGTTGATAATGAAAAAGATTGCAAATTATGGGAAATTTCAAGCGATAAATAAAATTAAAGTATTTAAGAAGAATATTATTTATTATGATTAAAATTTTAAGGAGGATTGCCAATTATATTACTATTATTAATTTTGATATTATATATTTTTTGGAGGGATTGAAATTGAATAACTTGAATTCTGAAATTTAAAATAATTAAATTTTATTAATTAAATTATCTATACATAGTCAAAGGGGGGGAAAATGCAGATTTTTAGAAAACTGTAACTCATTTGTTATTTTTTATGACATGTTAAGTAATTTTCAAGCATATTTTTTTTTTTTTTTATCTACCTCAACTTTTCTCCATTAATCATGCTGATAATTGCCCCAAAATGTTGTCCAGATAGAGCCCCGACTACAGTAAAGTGTTCCCACTATAGCCGGGGTAATAAGTTTGTAAGTAAACAAAAAAAAAGGGTAGAAGAAGTAACTTTTAAAATTTTACATCTGAGAGAAAAAAATATTTATATACTTTCATAACTCATAACTATTTAATGGCTGAACAGAGTAAGCAGCAGAATCTAAAAATGTCCATAGTGTGAAAGACTATGAATAAGGACAGTTTCATTGAGTAATATAGACAGGATGAACATTGTAGGGGAGGTATGATACACCTTTTTTTTAGAAATTTTTTACTACTCTTAGAAAGCTTTTTTTTTTTTTAGAAATTTTTCATGATTTTTTATAAAGTGACCTTTTATTCATTTATTAAAAATATTGTGAATTTCAAAAATAGTCATTCAAAAAATATATCCCAATTATTTTGAATGGTTACTACTGTATCAAATCTCCCCATTACTGGGGAGGATTGATACACTAGCAAGGGAGGTTTGATACATTGTTATGTAAATTGAAAAAAAAAAAAAGTGCAGACAATTCAATTTATGTGTCATACAATTTTTTATGATAAATCTTGAAATAGTTAAGTAAAATTTAAAATGAAATGACATTGATATATTTTTGTTTCAGAAATGTTTTTTACAAAAATATTTAAACTATTGCTATTATTTAAACAATTCTATTAACACACTTTTTAGAAAATAAATAATGAAACAAAAAAAAAAAAAACCCCTAGAGATCTAGCTGCAAGGAAAAAAGAAGTAAACATTGCTGATTTGCAAACAATTTAATATATATTTAGCACATTTAAGATTCCTTTAACCCTTTCAGGGGCAAAGCATTTTCAATGCTAAAGTGTTGAATAAATGAATGGCACCGGAATTACCAACAAATTTAATTAGAAATAAGAAAAGGGATATATTTCACTTTCATAGTAAATGGAAAATATTTTACCAAAATGCTGGTGCCAATGTGGCATTTGGGAATTAAAATTAGGTGGTTTCATAAACATACCACCACCCCTGAAATGGTTAAAAGAAAAACTAATAACT
Organism: Maratus speciosus; assembly: GCA_963932465.1. NCBI lineage: Eukaryota > Metazoa > Arthropoda > Arachnida > Araneae > Salticidae > Maratus > Maratus speciosus. Next base: position 20,745,809 of record OZ010792.1, on the reverse strand, counting down.
CTATTATTTTGATAAGTAAAATCGGGTAGATTTAATGTTTTTTCAATTTGCCTTTCGTCAATTATAGAAACATTTTCCCTTTTAGGCCATTTAAACTTTTTTCCTTCTACATGACGAGCAAAGCGAACTAACCATCTATCATCGCACTGCTTTTCAACATAACCTACATAATGTCTATGAATATTCTCTTTATTCTTCCTTACCAATTTCAGCAGCTCTTGCTGTAAAACAATAATGAATATCATAGTCTTATATTAGTTTAAAAGTTAAAAAAAACTATTAAATTTCAAATATACAAGTGTATCATTTCTCCCCAGCACTAATGTATCATTTCTCCCTATCATGCCTTATTGGATTTGCAATCACTTTGTATAAATGCAGTTGAAAAATGCCAATCTGCTTTCTAGTAAAACTCATCCTAACAATGTGCTTTACAAATAAAAAATAATTATAAGATATTATCTTCACTGTAATAAGAGTTATGAAAGAAAATCAGTATTTCAAAAAAATTACACTGACATTCAAAAAATCTTCAAACTTAAAAGAAAAAAAACGTTGTCTGTTCTTCACTGCTAAGTCCAGCTAATGATGGCCTCTGCTAATAAAGAAAGTCTTTACATCTGTTACTATGGCTGTTAATGCCCTTTGTTGAGAAAAATTGTCAATATATCAACCCTCCCTATGTATCAAACCTCCCCTACCTCTCCTACTACAAAACACGCAGCATTACTTTGCTGTAAAACTAAAACATAAAAAAATTTTAGATGATAAGGATTAAAAAGTTAAAAGTAGTAATTACATAATTATATCAAGTTAAAAAAGCAAGGCAAACACACAAGCAAATCCTCATGCTATATACTAAAGAACAGTTTATTTGCATAAAGATGTTGTCATTTTAAACTTCAAAACTTGCATCTGAAACATCATTGGCTGCCCACATAAGACATCATACACCAGCCGATCATGGTGAGTGACATGATTCCTGAGTCATTGTTACAGTATGTTATCTAGTAATATGTTTACATTTGGAACAGCATTCAAAGCATTTCCCTTACACATGTACAATATTCTATCTAGAGATGAGGAAAAACCCAATTTCCATGTAATAAGTAAATACCTTAGTTTTATATTCTTTCAGACTAAAACTAACATTAGTTAAACATGTAACATAACATATGTTCTTTTACATATCATGATAATCATTCAAAAAATGTTCAAACAACATGTGGATTTATATCATTTTCATTGTTGCAAAATAGCATTTGCAGTTATATAAGCTAATGGGCATGACTAAAGAAAAAGCAGCAGAGTTACTACAATTTGCAGTTGAGTTCCCATGTTTGCAGAGTCTTTTCACTTCTTTTGGAAATGACATACTATTCGTGTCAGGAAGGTAGACCATAAAAAATTGTTGCCAATCGCCAATCATATTTATGCATGGTGTTCTTTTTCTGATTCAAAATCACTTTAACATTACTCAAGAATTAATAAACCACTTAAAATATTAACTAAATTTATATGAAAGATTATTTCATTTTATAAATCTTGACAAAAATAAACAAACATCATTGAACATAGTATTTTCTTAATGTTAAATTTCAGTAAATATTTAAATTAATGTCTATGGGTACTTTATTAATCAAATTTTAAAATAGAATTTCATAAATACTCATAAATATGGTAAGATAAAGCTAAAATGGGACTAAAGATGAACATATGAAAAAGAAACATCTTCTTTGTAAATATTGGTTGAATGAATTACCTAGACCTATGGTGAAGTACATGGAATTTGGACTTGTTGCAGCTGCTGTCTTAAACTTACCACCACAGATATCAATTTTTATTGGGAGTCAGTTCTTTGCTCCAGAAATATATAAACTGTAATGCATTTGTGAATGATATTCTACTTTCCTCATATGACTTGTCTTTTCTTATTCAAACATGTTATCTGCATTTATATACATCACATTTCCATGTAATTTATGTATTTAAAACAAAAGCCTGTTTTATTCTATCATCTGCCTTAAGCTTTTTACTTAACCAATTTCTATAATAATTTTTTTTTTTTTACTGAAAGCTGTTTACTTGTAGATCAGCCTGCACCTGCTAACTTTGCTTTTACTCGACACTACTGAGATTAAAACCTCAAATCAAAAATGCAAATGTGCACATGCAAAGTTGTAGCTCGAAAGCTTGATGTCAAGTTTGGAAATATATTTATTAGTAACATATTGTGCATTACGAAATATTATTATAAAATGGTTTCCAGTGGTAAAAATGATATGTTTAGATTACATAAAATATATATATATATATATATATATGATTATATCAAAGTGATATAATTTTTACTGATGTTTCATTCTCTAATATCACAGATCATAGTCTCAATTGATAATTTCATCATCATTACCTATCTTGATTACATGTCAATATTATCAGTTGGCATAAAAGAAAATTTTACTCTGTCGTGGCAGACAGTGTCAAGGTGAAAGGTCAATAAAGATCATCATTCAAGGACTTCGGAGTGTTCCAGAGATAGAAGTGAGAATTGACTGCAGATCTTCTGTAAAACAATATGACTTGAAATCAAAAGCACATATGTGGGGTGCATTTTCAAATAATTTTCAAACAGAAAATGTGGTGATATTTTTTTAATATTAAGAAATGGACAACACAACAAGAACACAAATAACAATATGTTTGTAAAAACTGACAGCTGTAAAAACAGCTGTTTTGGAGTTTCTACAGCTCCATATCAGTGCACTTGTTAAAATGGCAAGAATTAAGTGTATAAAAACATAGAAGAATGTAAGCAATGCAGCTTGCAGTCCAGGGTGAAATAGCGGTAAATGTTGAAAACCAGCAGTAATTGTTGCTCTTCAATTTTTACTACCATTTCACCCTTGACTGCAAGTTGCATTGCTTTCATTCTTCTATGTTTTTATACACTTAATTCTTGTAATTTTAGCTATTGCACTGTTGATGGAGCTTTAGAAGCTTCGAAAACAGCTGTCTACCCCTTTTTACATGCATTTTTTCATTTGTGCTTTTGTCACGTTGTCCCCTTATTTCTTTATATAATGGCACAAAGTTCAATCCTCCCATTTTAACTATTCTTTTAACATTCATTCACATATGTGTATATTTAATAGCCCCATTTTTTTTTTTTTTATTATTTAGTTACCATATAGCCAGTTGCAATTGCACATTTTGCAATTCAATACATAAGAAAACAATACTTCATAAGTATTAAATAATACTACCTCATAAGTTTATTTTTATGGCTGTTTATAACATTTGGCAACAGCCATACTTTCATAATTCTGAATGAATTGCGCAGGTTGTTAAGGACACACTATTTTGTTTATCATTTCTCTATGTGGTTATCTTTAAAAATTTCCCCTGTCATATGAATATCAATACTCACATATGTTATATGTATTTATAAATCTACCGTTTTCTTTTAGCTTTCTGGTATCAAAATGAATTCTTTGATAGCAACTTTAAAATCAGAATTTGAAGGAATTATGGAGTGCAACTTAGAAAAAGTAATATTTTATGACTTATTGCAAAAATAGATAATTAAGAATAAATATAAATTCAATCATAATTTAATAAGAGTTGTAAAAAATATTATTTAATATTTTGAGCATTTTTTAGCAATATTACTTTTTTATAATTAATGTTACTTTAATTGCATTTAAAATTTAATTTCATTCATTATTTTTTAGATGCAAATATCAAGTAATTTGCTGAAAGTAATATCCATTCCTAAAATTACATTCAACTCAGAGATATGCTCTCTGCCTATGCCCAAGCTGATCTCTTACCAAGTAATATTTTGTTCTTCCATTTTTCCAAAAAGCAAATTATCATATTTTATAATGTGTATAGTGAACAATATTTTAATTTATATATTATTTTGATTAAAAAATACAGTGTATCTCATTCCAAGCCATACACTCATTTTCGCTCATAATTTGAGCAATAATAAAGATATTTTATTGGTAATTTTAAACTAGAACACTTACCTTGTTTTGTGTGTAATGGGACGATACCACAAGAAGTGCTTGAAATGATTACCACCCCATCTAAACAATATTGAGTTAGGTGTTTCATATTTTGTAAGATAGCTAATAGTTTATTAGTGTTGACTATGGAACAAAAGAGCCACCGGGCGGGAATTTAATAAAAAAGGACATATTGTTCTCAAAAAGGGCACTTTTGTGTCCTGTTCAAAAAACATATTTTGAACTGGTTTATTTAGAGTCCCCTTTTATCAGGATACTCAGAATTTTGTGATATTTTCCCGAACAACTGGCAAATTTTGTGACATATTCCTGCAACCAATCGATGAATTTTACAATATTTTCCTGCGAAACAATTGGCAACACTGAGAGTTTCTGGATTTGTTATGCCAATTTATTTGTGAAACTCGCAGGGTTTTTTCAATTCCTACTATTAGCTCACACTCTCCCTATATTTATTTATTTATATATTTATCTTGTTCAAATTTTCAATCGTTAATAAAATACTCATTATTCATCCTATCAAGTTGGAATAAATTTTTTTTTAACTTGTACTGGATGACAATTGATGTTAATACAGTTTTTTCAAATATTAATTAATTAATTAATTTTTAATTTTTTCGCCAAATTCCCATAGAGTTCCATTGTAAACCTACTTGCTTATAGAAAATCAACAATTGAGATATTTTAATGCAACAAAAACTAATATTAGCTTAAGGGATTATGTTAAATTTTTCTTTGATGGCCTAAGTAGGAATTGACTTTAAAAACAAAATTTTTATATTACTTGTTTTTGTGCAACCTCTGGATGAATTTTCCAATCCCCCCCCCCCCCCCCCCCCACACACACACACACAACAGATTGACAAATTTTGCGATATTTTCCCCATGTCTAATTGAAAAACTGCCATGATGGGTTGACGAATTTAGATTTTTTTTTTTTTTTTTTTTTTTTTCTTTTCTGCAAACAATTTGCTGATTTTGCATTTTCCCCCCAGCAACCAAATGGCAAATTTTTTTATCCCCCTCCCCTAAACCAATTGACGAATTTCATTTTTCCTTTGGGGGGATTGACAAAATTCATTTATTTTCTTGTGGCTGATTTGATCTATTTTACAAGGAAATTAATTGAAAGGGTGTGTTAATAAGGGCAGTAAGGACCACCGGGTGCATAATGTAGTTTGAAAAGGCTGCCAGGTGCATAATTTAGTTTGAAAAGGGCCGATGGGCACATAAAGAAGTAAAAAAGGCTGCCTGGCACTGTGCCCTGCCAAATTGGCCTAGAGTCAACACTAGTTTATGCAGTGTCACTGATTGAATTACAGTGTATTTTCAGTACTTCTCATGAAGTTATCATGTGTTACAGAAAACAAAGTAAGTCTGTTGAAAATATTATTACAATATCATCATTATAGTGGTAAAGTTATGAATGAAAATCCATGTTTGTCTCAGAGTGAGATATCCTGTATTTTTGATTCAATAAGGGAGCTGTGTCCTTGGTTTACTAAATAAAAACTGTTACCTTTAGTTAATTAAATGTTAATTAGTTGAAATTAAATGTTAATTATTTAGTTAAAATTAAATGTTAATTAATTAAAATTAAATGTTAATTAATTAAAATTAAATGTTAATTAGTTAAAATTAAATTTTAATTAATTAGATATTTCTTATTTTTTCTATATATTTAGTGCAATATATTTATGCACATTTCTTTTTCTTTTATTTTATCTGTTGTCTGCTTGATTACTTACAAATATAAAATATTGCTGATAATTGCCTGAGCTATTACTGAAAAATCCCATTTAAGGATGGCATATCTGTCTGTATTACATGAGGCATGTATTTATCTCGGGAACCATTAAATTTTTTCTTATAGTTATATATTTTTAATATATATTTTTAAATATATATTTTTAACAAATAAGGCTTCAAAGAAAATATTGCCATTTTTCTGAAATTTCCCTTAAAAAAAATTATAATACAATTTTTTGTGTGAAAGTGAATCTTTCAATGGTTTGCCAAATTTCTTCATTCGATTAAAAAATGGTTAAACTTCTGTTTTGTGTGCTTTAGAACCACCGCTACAAAACAGTAGTGTTTATCATTCAGAAGGGTCCTATGGTGGAGCTACTCATTTTCTTATTCTAAGCTTCCTAATGATCAAGTTCTAATCTTTCATAATCAGGTTCACCTGATTATAAAACTTTCCCCATAATTCTATAACTAAGCAACTTAGAATAATACGTTATATAATAAAACCTAACACGAAAAATATCTAACTAACAGTGCAAGTCCCATCAAAATCTATTCAGTAGAACTCATGTTAGAAGCAGCTGGAATGAAATTCCCATTTGCATTTTATATAGAAGCATGATATATTATATAGAATATTATAAATTTTATATAGAAGCATTATAGATTTGCATTTTTTATAGAAGTAGATAGATAGACTACAGTCGAGTCTCTGTATAACGAAATCCATTGTTACAGTAAAAAATTTGTTATATAGTGAAATTTGTTATATAAACAGTTTCAAAAAAGAGAACAGACATTTATTTGAAAGCCTAATGAAAATCACAAAAGGAAAACTTACATTAATTTTAGACAAAGAAATCTGTAATTTTTCGCTGTTTTGATTTAAAAAATGTTCACACACAAAAGGAAGGAAGGAATGAAAAGGACAAGGTATGAAAAATTGTTTCGGGAACATTTTCCTCCATTTGAAGTCCTCTCCTTATAAGATCAAAAGAACTCATCATTTTCGCTGCGTGATGGTTTTTTCTCTTGTTGTATGTTTTCGTTTTCATGCTCATTGTCTCTCTCACCATCATTGTTCATAACGCTGCTTAAAATATCGCTATCAGTAGGATACTGTGCAATAGTGAGATTGTCATCCACTTCCAAAAAATCAGAGAGAGTAACATTTTCTTTGACATTTCCACGTTCCTTAATTAATTTCTATTTTCCTTTTAAGACTGCTAAAGCCACATCTTCTTTGTCCTCAGAATCCGCATTATTCTCCAATTTAGAAAAGTCGGCCTTTTTGAAGCAATTGTAAATTGTTTTTTCAGTTACATCAAATCTCCAAGCTTTATAAAGTTCCGCAATACACTTTCTAAGACTGATGATGTCTTGGGTGGAATAATTTTTTTCAGTAGCTATGATCAGTTCTTTAAGAATTCTTTTCTCATAACGCACCTTTAGATTTTTTATTATTCCCAAGTCCATAGGCTGTAGTTTTGATGTGCAATTGGGCGGTAAGAAAATAATTTCAACATTTTGCAGTTTTTCTCCACAGTTTTGTGAGGGAGCTGGTCTATCAATAAGCAAAGCAATTTTTCGGTGTTGTTGTCTCATTTGATTGACAAGTGCTTTTAACCATTTGTCAAAAATTTCAGTGATCATCCAGGACTTTTTATTAAAATCACAGCCCACTTCTAAGAACTTCACGCCTTTAAAACACCGAGGAGATTTACTTTTCCCATTGACTAGCATCTTTAATTTTTCTTTCCCAGTCATGTTAGCACACAACAGAATAGTAATCCTTTGTTTGCTGCCAAGATGTTTATCTTCTTTAAACGCCAGAGTCTTGTTTGGGAGACACTTGTAAAAGAGACCTGTTTCGTCAGCATTGAAAATGCTCTCAGGAGAGAATTCTTTTAGAATTTCTGCTACTTTAAGACCCCAGTTCTAACATGCTGTCACCGGAGCATCCGCACTTTCACCGCAGATAGTTTTCTGGAATAACCCATGTCTCTTCTTGAAATTTTGTAGCCAACCAATGCTAGCTTGGAAGTCAGAGTGTCCAAGAGATGAAGCATATTCTAGAGCCTTTTCTAAAATCATTGATCGTGAAAGGGGAAGATTCCGGTCTCTTATCCCTTTAATCCACTTAAACATTGCTTCGGCTAAGTCCTCGTATTGGCACGTCCTCTTTTTTTTCCGCGCCGAACCAAGATCTGAATTCTGCTCGGTGATTGACACTATTTTAAGAAAAAGAAGAAACAACGTATAAAGGCACAAATAAAATGTGTTTAAAAGCATACAGCTGTTTCAAAACCTCTAAGGTTTCCTCATCAGTGCTTAAAATAAAAGTTAAAACTAAGACATTGTGTAAAAAGAGGGGGGGGGGGAGAGAGGTGGACAGAGAGTCAGAAAAGCGTACCTTTCAGCTCTACTGCCAACGGTGAAATGCGACCTACGGCTGACAAACAGTTACGGAGTTGATCTCACGCGCATACTCAGGGAGACCAATCAAAATACCCAATTGCTCTGGAAGAGTCCAAACCCAGAAGGAGAAAAAGGGGGGAGGGAGTGGAGGGAATTATAGAAAATTAAACCATACCTTTGAAAAATTGGGCGTACTAGATAAATCATTAACTAAACTGTTTGAATTTTTCCATATGTGGTAAGCCTCCCAGAAGTCCAGGTCATAGATTGAAGTACATTTCTGCATTATGGAGGCTTCGGAAAATTTAAAATTATGGTTGTTGGACCAGCAGTGGTTGGCAATAGCGGAACGTTTGATATCACAATTTTTAACGCAAGTTTTATGCTCCCCCAAACGGATCTTAAAGGCACGCTTCGTTTGACCAATGTACATTTTGTTGCATTCGCAAGATATCCTGTAAATACCCCAATTTGAAAAACTGTCAATTGGATGTTTCAGATTTGTGAATTGAATTTTATTAAAAGGAGTATAAACTACTTTAAAGTCAAATTTTGACAAGATTTTAGAAATTTGATGGCTTATTTTCGGAAGATATGGGAGTATAATTAAATTTTCATTACCGACAGTATTAGCCCTGGATTTTGTACGTTTACTTAGTTTGTTATGAATGGAATCGACGATTTCAGCTGTAAAACCTCGATCAATGGCAATAGATTTAATGTAGTCTAATTCTGTTTTTAGTACGCTGTCAGAAGAACAAATATTTAAAGCCCTGTAAACATAACTGTTAAAGGCAGCCAACTTTTGATTAGGTGGATGGGATGAAAGGCGATGTGGGGGTAAGGATACTGCGAATGGTTTACGGTAAACAGTAGTGTGAAACAAATTATTTTCGCGGAAAACCATAACATCAAGAAAGGGCAAACGACTGTTATTTTCGAGTTCGAAAGTGAACTGAATATGTTCATCTATAGAATTCATAATATCGAGAATATTAGTAAGATTAAGATCATCAGAGTTTAATAATGCAAAGCAGTCATCGACATAGCGGATGTAAAATGGAAAGGATAATATCTTGAAAAGGTTTGATTCGTAATAGTGCATGTAAATATCACTGAGGATGGGGCTGAGGGGGGAGCCCATGGACAAACCATCAGTCATGCAATAAAAATTACCATTAAAAATGAATGTGTTTTGCGATAAACAAATGCTAGTAAGATGTATAAGCTCATCAATTTCGTAATATGAATAATGAAATTCTTGTAGGCGTAATTTAAGACAATTTAAAGCACCTTGAACCGGTACGTTAGTAAATAGTGATTTAACGTCGAATGAAACCATACTATTGTTTTGAGTACCACTGAAGCTACGAAGCTTATTAACAAACTCATAAGAGTTCCTGCAAGTGTAGATATTGTTAGAGAGCAGGGGGGAGAAAATAGAGGTCAAATATTTCGCTAATTTATAGGAAGAGGTACCAATGTTCGAAACTATTGGTCTGAAAGGAATGCCTTGTTTATGGACTTTTGGGAGCGTATAAAATCTTGCGCAGTGTGACACTGAAGGAATGAGGGATAATTTAACGTTGTTGGAAATGAGTGGAGAGTGCTCGATAGCCGATTTTATAGTTTTCAATTCTTTTTGAGAAGGATCAGATTTAATCTTTTTATAAGAACCCTCGTCTATCAAGTCTTGTGTTTTGGATAGGTAATCAGACTTGTCCATAACAACAATCTGGCCACCCTTATCAGCCTTGCTGATAACTATGTCAGTATTAGATTTTTTTTTTTTTTTTTTTTTTTTAAGATCCGTTTGGGGGAGCATAAAACTTGCGTTAAAAATTGTGATATCAAACGTTCCGCTATTGCCAACCACTGCTGGTCCAACAACCATAATTTTAAATTTTCCGAAGCCTCCATAATACAGAAATGTACTTCAATCTATGACCTGGACTTCTGGGAGGCTTACCACATATGGAAAAATTCAAACAGTTTAGTTAATGATTTATCTAGTACGCCCAATTTTTCAAAGGTATGGTTTAATTTTCTATAATTCCCTCCACTCCCTCCCCCCTTTTTCTCCTTCTGGGTTCGGACTCTTCCAGAGCAATTGGGTATTTTGATTGGTCTCCCTGAATATGCGCGTGAGATCAACTTCGTAACTGTTTGTCAGCCGTAGGTCGCATTTCACCGTTGGCAGTAGAGCTGAAAGGTACGCTTTTCTGACTCTCTGTCCACCTCTCCCCCCCCCCCCCCCCCCCCCCACCTCTTTTTACACAATGTCTTAGTTTTAACTTTTATTTTAAGCACTGATGAGGAAACCTTAGAGGTTTTGAAACAGCTGTATGCTTTTAAACACATTTTATTTGTGCCTTTATACGTTGTTTCTTCTTTTTCTTAATATATTGGCACAAAGTACAATCCTTCCCCACTTTTTATTGACACTATTGTTTTATGATTGTTGACAGAGTGCTTGCCGGAATCCCAAACTTTTTTGCCACATCATTTTTTTTAGGTAGATTTCGTATGAAATACTACCTATTGGCGTCGTTCCTATGTTGGAATTTCTGAAAAATTTTTGCAGATCTACACCGATCATGACCCCTAGAGCCCAAAACCACCCTCAGTAAAAAACTTTATCTATCTATCTATCTATCTATCTATCTATCTATCTATCTATGTATGTATCTATCCATATATATCACTTTCTTCTGGACACGATAACTTCCACAACTCTGCACCAATCTCTTCCAAACTGATACATAAAATCAAGGGGCATAAAATCTCGGTCGAGTTTGTTAATGAGCAAAATCGGACCAAGGGGATGGAAATAGGGAGGGGTTTTGTGAAAACCGAAAAACCTGTATAACTTCTTAAATTTTGTACATATCGAATCAGTTTAAAGTTTTTATTACTTCTAAAAATAGGGCCAAAAATTTATGTATCACAGATTTTTGATAAAGTTAAAAATGGGCTCAAGGGGCGCAAAAAATAGGGTTTTTGGGAGAAAAAAAATTCATAACTTCGTCAATTCTCAAGGTGTCAAATCCAATTAATTTTATCATGAATCTCCTTAACATTATCTACAACTTTTATATTCACAAGTTTTTGATAGGACCAGTTCGTACCGCAAAAAAAATTAAAAACGAAAACAAAAAGGGCGTTTGAAGAAGAAAAAAATCCATAACTCCGTCAATTCAAAAGATATAAAATTTCCATGAATTTATCATATATCTTCTTAATATTGTCTACAACATCTATATAGACAAGTTTTGGATAGGACCAATTCTTACAGCAAAACCAAATTAAAAATACATAGCGGTTGAAGAAAAAAAATCATCTTAGTAAGGATGTATTCAAATCCAAACTGCTTATTTTCTGACTCATTTTACAATTCATTTTTACTCTCAAAGGCTTCCAATTGGTACCTTTTCTTACTCAGAAACTATATAATGTACCGTAATGGTCAATTTTTTGATAGAGGCAGAATATATTTTAAAACATGCTGTCAAAGTGGGCCTTTTGAACTGAATTTCCCGAAGCGGATTGTGTTGGAAAAGGAAGTATTCAAATCCAAACTGCTTATTTTCTGACTCATTTTTAAATTCATTTTTGCTCTCAAACGCATCCAATTGGTAGATTCGCTTATTCAGAAACTATATAATGTACCGTAATGATCGATTTTTTGACAGAGGCAGAATATATTTCAAAAAATGATGTCAAAGTGGGCATTTTGAACGGAATTTCCCGAAGCGATTGTGTAAGAAACGAAAAATATTGTCTTACTGAGAAAACAATTGTTTATGTATCAAGTTTTAATTAATTAAACGGAAATTAAAAACACAGGTCGCTTATAAATCTCTTCAAAAATCACGTCAACAAGTTTCATGTTTTTCCTATTAAAAATGAATCTGGAGTTATGCCAGAAAATTTCGAGTTGTTGAGCATGGAAAAGTATTTTTTTTGAATACCGCCCTAACATGATTCTGATAAAACCAGTTATTATGTAAAAATGAAATAAAAACTCGTCAAAAGCAGCCAGATAAAATTGTTAAAGTGGGTTTATCTCTAATCATGATTTGGTTTTTGTTTGTGAAATTAGTATACTTAACTTCGAAATCTACCTCCGCCTGTAGGCCGGGCCGGCAGGGATTTATCAATCCCTTATCGATTTCTTTCAAAATCTTCACTTTATTACAGAGAGTTATGCAGTTCCTAGAAGAGATTTTTTGCAGAAGCAGAAAAAAACCCCTGCACTCAAACAGATTAAGTTTTGTGACTTTCACACTAAAGAAAGCCAGAAACAATAAACATCTACTCTAACTGTAAGGATTGAGAACTTTAGTTTGAATAGATGAAAATGTGTTCTAAATGCAGACCTGCCAACTGCTACGAAAAATTCGTAGTTGCTACGATTTGGACCTATAAACTACGATGCTACGAAAATCGGCCTTAAACTACGATTTTTTTTGCAAAAAAACACAAACGCATTTTTTGTTTCTAGTTTGCAATTTTTATCCCGCGCAGCATATTTTTCAGGCATGATTCTGTTCCAAAATTTCCTAAATTTGCAAAGTATTCATTTCCTAAAGTTTTAAAAAATTGGTCATTAGTCCGAAATTTCGGACATTAAAAAATGTTCATGGGGAAAAAAAATATGGGCTGCAAAATAAACTTCTTAACATAAAACCTTCTTTATGTATATTAACCACGATTGAATCGTGTTTCTGTAAATATTTATACAGGAATTCCCTTTCTTAGAAACAAGGGAGCCATTTTAAGAATTTCTGGAGAGGGGGCGGAGGTGGTTCTTTGAGAGGCAAGGTTTGAAATAGTGTGCAAAATCGCACGAATTGCACATGGAAAAACGAAAGTCCTCCATAATGAAAAATGATGTGCAGTATATCCCCTTGAAAAATTTTCCACAGACCTATGATTCTTTTGCGAGTATATTTTGAAATTTCTTGGAAGTCCACGAATTTTTTTCCTTTTATGGAATTTCCCCGGATTAATTCGTGAATCAATCGCGGAAAAAAATGAGAATTTCTTCAAATGATTGTGTAAAAATATCGGGTATTTCGTCAAAGATCTCAGAAACAAATAGTGATTATCTTCAATTGGTCGCTGGATTTGTGAATTTCGTCAAAAGATTGCGCAAAAAATCACGAATTTCAATAAACTATCGAGGGAAAAATATTGCAAATATTGTCAAAAGGTCATGGAAACGAGTGGTGAATTTTATTAATTGGTCGCAAAAAGTTATAAAAAAATTTTGCCGATCGGTTGCGATAAACTATCGCAAATTTCGCCAAATGAGCTTGTAAAAAAATCAATTTCGTCAATTGGTCGCAGAAGAAAATAAATTGAGTCAAAGGATCGTGGTAAAAACGTGAATTTTGTCAAAATATCGCAGAAAAAAAACGCGAATTTCATCAAAAAATCAGTAAGAAAATACAAATTTCATCGAAAGATCAGTAAGAAAACGCAAATTTCATCGAATGGTCAGTAAGAAAACGCAAATTTCATCGGAAGATCAGTAAGAAAACGCAAATTTCATCAGAAGATCTCGGAAAGAAAACGCAAATTTTAGCGAAAGATCTCGGAAAGAAAACACTAATTTCGTCAAACGATCGTAGCAAAAAACGCAAAATGCGTCAAAGGATCGCGGTAAAAAATGCGAATTTCATTAAAAGTTCGTGGTAAAAACTGCGGATTTCAACAAAGAATAGTGACAGAAAAATGTAAATTACGATTGTGAATAAATTACGATTGTGAAAAATTGTGAATATCCTGAAACAATCGCGGGAAAAAAATTGATAATTTCGTCAATATTTACTGCACTGGGCTAAAAAAAACTGGAACCAGGCTCCTCTTACAAATGTCCAAAAAAAAAAAAAAAAAAAAACCGCTTCGAAACGAGAAGAAACTCTAAAAATTGTATAAAAATTTTCAGGAGAAAAATGTTACTGTATCGAGTTCAAAGACTGAAACCTTATTTATTCCTTTTACGAATGTCAAAAGATGGCTGCGAAACACGTAAAACCAATCAACCAACCTCATTTTAATTTTGTGTGCTACGATTTCTCATTTTCAAAGGTTGGCAGGTCTGTAAATGGTGACAGTGATCTGCTGTCGCGAGTTGAGGGAGAATTACCATTCAACCAATAGTGTGCCTGCGCCTTCTTTTTCATCCTCTTTTTGTGGAGCGCATCAGGTCACGTGTCATGCCAGTGGATCTCGGGAGTTTTCTGGCAGTGAATATTACGAATATCGACTTGTTGTGCTTGATAAAAAGAGTTTTTATTTTTCTAATTTAACCTTCTGAATGATCTTCGATCTCATTTACCTTAAACTTCAATTACCTCTTTGATCTCGTTCTTATATAACAATTCAATTGACACTGTTTTAAGAAGGATGTATTGAGGTGTGTGGGAGGAGGGAGGGAGATGAATTCGTTGGACATAAAGAACAAGGAGATTCAAGGAAGAAAAGTAAGATAAAAAACTCAGCACTGGACGATAAATCAGGAAACCTTGATGGAAAATTGATTCCATGTGATTTGGAAGCTTTGTTAAAACTGAATAAATAAAGAACATTTTATGAAAAAAATTGTTATATGGAGATAGATATTTCGCTATATGGAGACTGTTTTTAAGGAGATCATGGGAAAAGGGGATCGTTCCTACTAAAAATTCGTTATATAGTGGAATTCGATGCATTGAGTTTCGTTATAGAGAGACTTGACTGTATATACAAAATTCATATTTAAGCAACAGACTAAACCAGGGATGGTGAACCTTTTTATGTCAGTATGCAAAAAAAAAAAAAAAAAACCAGTATCTATCAGTATTGTAACATGCCATAATTTAACATAAAAAATATTGCGATGCATGCTGCTTATAGGATTTACTGGCTGTTGGAATCAGTTGCTTTGATGCATTAAGTAATTAAGAATAAAAATTAAAATGTGATTTTTCTATATATTTTAATCAGGCATTAGTTTATAGTGCAGTAGAAATAAGGGAAAAAACACCTTTAGGTGGAACTAATTGGAACAAAAATAATTCTTGTTGTAAATGGTAGTTAACGCTCTCCTAATGAACATTATAAAAATATACAGTCGTACTGTTGTGCAAAATACATTTTTTGGCACCATTTTGTGCAAATTTCTTGGAAAAAACATGAAAAATTTTTAAAAATCACAAACAACCATGTGGGTTATCAAATTACAGGAAATTTTGACCTGAAAAAGAATATGATATTTGTTTTTAAAAATAGAAGAAGAAAAAAATAATGGCGAAAAAATGAAGAATTTTGGATTCTTGAAAAACATTTTATTAAAAAAATTCAAAAAGTTGAAATAAATACACAAGAAAACGGATTTAATTATATGTATAAAACCATATTTATGTAACCAAATTCAAATATTCTCTTCATCGTCATCTAACTCAAAGCTGTTTCCTGTGTTTGCACAGTCATTTCCACAAAAGTTTTTATAAACTACAGAACATGGAAGTCCATACCGGCGACATGCACATTTTGTAGTGTTAAATAGATGTTCAACTGTAGTTCGGCAGGCACATTTAATCATATTTAACAGTTTGTCTGTGGCTGGGTTTAAGTCTGTTAGTATCGGTTGAAATTCTCCATCAACCAACTGCCAACCCCACAGTGTAGGATCAGGAGTTGGCATATTTAGATGTTTTCATGTAATACACTGCAAATGCACTTGAAGTAGATGGTATTTCGATGCTTTTTGTGTTAGAGGCAAACGAAATATATCAAATTCTTTTTTAGCTGACACTATTTTTCTCATGTATTGTTCATAGAAGCACGTTTAGGTCACTTGTTTCAATGTTGCCACCATAAAGTGACACAAGAACTTTACAGCCCTTTTCAACCAATTCTTCCATAGAAACATCTTTGAATGATCCATAATGTGAAGCCCATTCGCATAACATTTTTGATTGAATGATTTTTTTTTTTTTTGAAAGCAGAATATTTACTTTTCCCAAATAATGCACTGGTGGTGTCACATCCTGTTAATGCATGAATAAAAAGTAAAGTTTTGCAAGCCTTCTCTCCAATAGATGTTTGCATGTCTTGAATGTTATGAACATTATCAGACTGTGTCGCAGACTGCATGAAAATGCTCTTCGAAGAATGATATAATAGTAGGATTAAAATAGTATCATTAGCTACTACAGTGACGTGTTTTTCCTGGCCAATTTTTAAAGCTTCTCTGACGATTACAGCGTCAGCATTACCTTTTGCTTTAATGACGGAATGACCCCTTTCTTGAAAATAATTCCCCAACATATTAGTAAAACGTTGTTTGATTGTACAGTTAGAAAGAAATTTGTTTTTCTTGATGATTAAGGGTGAATTTTCATCAAAGAATACTACAACAGATGACTGCTTCATGCGTAATCGATGCTTCATATCTTTTATATTAGGTTTTTCATACCCATCAAAAACTATTGTCACTTTTCCATACTTTCTGTTGACATACGATTCGTATTGCCTTATGACATCGCTAAATGCTGCAGAAGCGGGCCATGGTAACTGGTGAATTAATGCACCGCCATCAAGAAGGTAGTGAGAAGTTTACTGGGAATGAGATCGGTATATTTCATTGACATTCATGCTATCTAATGTGTATGCCAATGATGATATTTCCGTTTTTCTCATTTTCTGGGTACCATGGTCAAATAATGAAGTTGGTAGAATGGGTAACTCGTACTTGAAAAACTCACTTGTATCGTGAGCTGTATTATTCAAACAGATACAAGCAACCATCCTCTGTGTTAAAAGACGAGAATCTACATGGTGAGTCTCACCAGCAATAATAATTCCTTTTTTCAATACTTTCATGGTTACTGCTTCAGTTTAAAACAGGGTTCTGTCATAGTCAGGTTCCTTTTCACACGTTTTACTGTATTTTAATAAGCGTAGAAATCTACTATTCTTTAAAAAGAATAAATTTTAATATTTAAATGTAGAATAACGGCAATTTAAAAATGTATGCATTTTTTGCAAACATTTTTGGACCAGGTCTAATTTAACTGATCTTTCAATGGATCTGGCCAAGCTGAAACAATGATTTTCATACGGGCTGGGTCAAAACTAGGAATGAAACTAGTCCTGGCTCTGTACAGAAAAAATAAGTTAGGCCCGTCCTGGCCTGAGCTTGAGAAAAAAGTATGGCCCGGCCCAAAAAGAGTGGAGACCAGGTCCGGCTCAAGTACCGTGAATGAAAATCAGCCCACGGGCCGGGCTGGGCCAGGCTCGGGCTTCGGGCCACGGGCCGGCCTGTGCAGATCTCTAAAACTGCATATTTCATTAAACTAAAGTTATAGCATGCTAAAAGTGAAAAAAGTACATTTATAGGCTTATCAATACCTTTTAATAAAGAGATCTACATGTTTCGTACACACAATCGGTGGCTTTTTCAAGATCAATATTGATAAATAAAATATTTCTAAAAAAATTTTGAAAATGAGCTTGCTAAACAAAAATCACGAAAATCACAGGTATAATGAAAGCAGTGCTTTAATAAAGGTGGTTGTCTGTGAATGTGAATTATTTTGTCCTGTTGTTTTTTAACTTATAAAGCATCTCGTTCCAAATTCTAGGTAAACTCATTGCAGGCTGAATCATTGCATATGTTCTCACTGCACATATAGATTTCTATTGATTCTTTGATAATGGATGGGAAACAAAATCTTGATGGATAAATTATTCTAGTATTTTAAAATCAATCTATAAAGTCTGTTTGTTATGTAGTCTGTAAGTAGTGTCAGTCTAAAGCTGTAGTTCTTTTGTTGTATTTTATATCTGTTATATGTTCTTTTATCCTTGTTTTAAACTTTTTGTTTGTCATTCCTTTTTTTATTGCAATGTTCTGTTATCTTTGGCAAATGGTATTTCATATACACCTGATAATTGATCTGGTTCTATTGGATCCATTTTCCAATAGGCTCTTTTTCTTATTTCATGTTAATGGAAATGTAGGTGTTAATCTGATTATTTAAACCCACACATCGAAAAAAAAATTTTCTTTCAAGGTTTGCTTTTTCGATGACTTTATTTTTTTAAAATATTTTTTATGGCTTACTCAGTCTGACTGTTTCCAAATAATGAAAGAGATTAAATTCTTCCAAGGTGTTATTCATATTGCGAGATTTGCTCATAAAAGTACATGACAAAATAATGTAGTATTGTGTTACATTTTACATTTTCCCTAATTAAGTTTATTAATTTATCTTCTGCATTATTTTCCTATTTAAATTTCAATATATAAGTACAAAAACAACTTTTAAAAACGTATTAATTAAATAAATAAAAAGCATTTGAAATAATTTATATTCCGTGAGTAAATTCATAATTAATAATTATTTACAGTAATAGACATTATAATATGTAATTAAATATCCTTCTAATAATGTAAAGATCTTTATAATATAAACATTACGGAATATCGCACGTTAAAGTAACTTTCAATACATTTCTAATAATGGCTAACTTCCGAAAATCTAAATTAAAAAAGTTATTTAATATTAATTATTTTATTCCCAAACCATTTTTATTGGATGCTACTATTTAATTCTAAGCGGTTGCCAAAATTTCATTAATTTTAAACTGTAATTTAGAGAGATATCCGTATTACAATATTTAATTTCTTCTGTCAGTTTTGAAAGTCCCGCGATTCACTTTTTTTCCACCGCAAATTTCCATTTTTTTAGTGTCTTCTCGGGATGAAAACAACATCGTGACATCACTCTGTCCTCCATCTTGAATTCGTATCAGGCAGAGATGTCCCGTCGACTCTGGAATGTGAGAGGAATGCAAATACAATTGCGATGAAAATCGTTATTGATGCTGTCATTTGCGAGATAGTTCAGGCCCGATTATTCGGTTTGCGGAGGTAAGTGCGCAATCGTAGTTAATGAACAGGCACAAATGCGTACATGCCGGATGCTGATTGGCTAATTTGATTTTAGCATCAGTGCAACAATTCTTTGGGGCCTTCTGCTTTTCATCAGTCTGACTTATCAGCAGTGTAGCTAAAGGAAATAGGTCATGTGTTTGGGGCTTCGGCCTCAGACCCTTTTTTGTGGAGTTAGATATAACGTCCTGACAATTGAGCTGCTGATGTCCTGTCTTCAAATTTTCACTTATAAATGCAATTACAATCTAGTTAATAATGTTTAAAGATTAAAAAGGGTTTTTCTAGATTTGGATGTCCTAGCGGGTGTCTCTGCAGGTTTTCATCGTTCCTTAAAGCATCATTTTTCCGTTGAGACTTTCTGTTGAAATAACTTGAGCCTCTTGAGCTCCACCGATGTTCATCTCATGCTTAATCATTGTTTTATCATCGAGAATTTTCATCTAAATTGTTGATTTTTGAAACATCGTTTTGGGAGTGCCGGAGATGTGCCGTTCTCAACTTTCCTGCTGATTTTTCATAAGTCTTCCATCGACTATAAAAAGCATTTACGATAATCATGGAATAATAACGAGAAGTTGTATGTCGTGGAATCCGCAGTTTGTGTCTTCTACTGTCATCTATGATCATTTTTTGATAGTGCAGCTAGAATAGTACCACCAACCTGAGTTTTAATATCAGTAATTCTTCACTTTAATTTCCAGTGGTGAATCCCTTCATTGATCCAGCAGGACTATAAAGGACAGCTCTTCAACTATAAATTAATAACTTTTCCCGGAAATATAAAGATCTAAATGCTAATGTGAATGTTTCTCTGAGGGAACTGTATGATGACTAAAATAAACTATAGCTTACCAGTTCATAAGATCCATGCAATAACATAAGTGAATTCTATTTTATATTACTAATTTCATTGATTAAACATCTGAATAGTTGAAAATATCATTTTATATCTATAGTTACTTGGCCAAGTTTTGTGTTTATCTGCTATGTGAATTAAAAGAATATTAATTTAATTGAAATTCATGTTTTACTTCACAAATGGGTGAGTTTTTGTTTTCTTTTATTTTTCAGCTTCCGAATCAGATTTAATTGATGGCAACATTTTTTCTTAGTTAATGATTTTGATTATATTTAACTTTTAATCTTAAAATTCTTTGGTTGCCTAATATTATTTTTTAGACATGGTATTATACGATCATGACCATATGTGATGACAGAATGGCATTTTAATTACCAGATATTTTCAGTAGTGTTTTAATAGTAATTTTAATTTCTCTTTGTGGTGTTTAATCTACGATCCCGACATCAACATATTGATTTCAGGAAAAACTGTTTTGAATTATATACTTCTGGTGTATATCTATAGATTTCTGTGAATTACATTTAATAGAATTTATGTATCACCACTCTCATGAAAAGAAAATGTCAGGTATTTTCAACAATACTAAATGAAATCACCAACTTTAAGCAAAATTTATTAATTATTTTTATTCTTTGCAATTTTTCTCTGTATTTTGTATTTAATAAAGTAGTTATACTTTCAATTTAACTATACATATGTCACTAGGAGTACTCCTATCTTATACCTAAGTTAGCTTTCGTGCCAACATTTGTACTTGGTATGAAGTGATGTTTAATGGAACAGTACAGTACTGTATTTTATTTAACTTATTATTTGTACTATTTGTATTTTAATAATTTTAGAACTCGTTCTGCCCCCCCCCCCCCCCCCTCTCTTTTGGATTTACTGACATGCTGTCCTGAATCCTAAGTTGACTCTTATTTTGTTTCATAACTCTATTTATGTCATAATGAATTATGACATTTTTTTCTTAATTCCTTAATGGAAATTATTACCATTTTATTTTGGGGAATTTCATTCTAAAATCGTTAATTATTCTTTAAATTTAATTAGTGAGCATCGATTACATTAATAGTCTACTCAATTCACCTCTTAAGAAATAAATCAAAGTTGAATTTTTTACTTGACTTTGCAAAACATCTAGAATACATTTGTTTTAGTACTTTCTACAATGGATTGTTGAATTTAGATCAATAATTCATCCATAAGTAATTACAAATTATTGGAACTGTTAAGTGAGATTCCGGGATATGTAAATTGAAACGAAAATTTGAAAAGAAAATCAGATCGAAACAAATTCAATTCACATTCCCCGAAATCACACTATGACCTTGATCGTATAGTGGTAAATTAGTACGCGTCGTAACTAGATTAAATTAAATCTGAAAAAGAAAAACAAAATAATCACTCACCCCTTGAGACACTGTAAGTATGGATACACAAAGTGAAACAATATTGCCAAATTAATTATTTTATTTATATAAAAAATATAGCGAGCTGTGAAGGATCCTTGCAGAAGATACATATTAATATTGCAATATATTTATATTATATATTATTATGTAGTTAACACTATGTCTTGAAATACATTAGTGCATTCTTTACTGAAGACACATTAAACAATTAATCTGCTTTAGAGTGTATTTTATTAACACAAATAACGAAGATACTTTAGTGATGGATTAATCTGAAAGTTTTAGTATTTATGTCTTTGTAAAGAAGAGTTTTCGGAGTTCGAGTAATTAAATGAGAAGAAAAGTAAATCTTTGCTCTAAAAAGGTTTGATTCATCATAAAGTATTATTAAATAGGTACTTCTTAGACGTCTGAAGAATAGTGAACATAATATCGAAAATCGGCTAAATCCAGATTGAACATGTGCTGTCCAGATTTACACTATAAGCATCTAACTATTTGGTCTTGACATTCAATCAAAATAATATGTGAATGGCGATGAAAGGGATAAGAAGCGGAAATGATTTGTTATGATCCGATAGACGCGATTATCCTTAACTTAAGTGATCCACGTCAAGAGACTGGGGATGAACGGTGATAGCATAAAGCAGGGAATTCGTATCAAACATCTCTGAAATACATCCAGGGTGAATTATAACTTCGATGACGTCTCTACTGAGAGATCTGGGCAGATTGGAAGCTAACGATATGCTGAAGAAAACAAATGTTCATTTCGTAAAAGTATGTCCCTTTGGTACTATTGTATCACTGCTGGGAAACACCCGTTGGGCCCAAAGGCGACCTTAAAAATTGCCGATCTGCAAACCGGTGTTCTCTCTTCCGACAAAAATAAGGAACTGAATTTCTTTTTGAAATGCCTGCTGAAATCTGGAAACGATCTCGGCAACACTAGCCAATCACAAAACTCCAAAAGACGATCCATCGAATCCACAGAGACGATCTATCGAACGTGAACAGGGGGGAAATGTTTTAGCGGCAGAATAATCACCGTGGAATGGCAACACTCTAACGAGCGGGAAAATAAGTAATCTTCGCTATGTGGGAGTTCCTGTGACGTCAAAAGGAATTTCCTGTCTGTTTTGAGATAAGAGAGAAATCTTTCTTAAAAGTTGCATCTTTTGGGGTGCGAAGTAAATGGAAAGCAATAAAATTAAGGGAAACTGTAGGAGTTATAATTTCGTTTCTCTGGCAAACAATTTCAGCAATTGTTATGAAAGTTTATCAGAGAAATGGAAAAAAAAGATAATGGAATATAATAAATGTAATTTTAAATGAAATAATTAAAAATAAAGATTTAGTATTTAATATTTAAAACTTAATAAAATTTGCTGTCAAAATTGAAAGATGGTAAAAGGAAGTAGATTATTAAAATTAACAAAATATACAAAATTAAATTTATGTAAATTTAAGAAGGGGGAATGTTATGTAAAGCTTTTACAACATAACAGGAACAAATAATTAAAAAATAAGTATGTTAGGAAATAAAAAAAAAGAATGATTTTAGAATCGGTATTTCATGGCGAATCTATTGTTAATACTTTCATTTTAGCTGTAGTTTTTCTTTGCTGTGTAACCAAAAGCTAGTAAACTCCCCGGCTAAAACCATAAAAAGTTTCCGTTTAAGGGTTTAAAGGAGGATTTTATTATAGACAGGGTTCTGTTTTCAGACACTTTACTGTATCTGTGTTTTATTGTTATTTTCATTTCAGTTGTCTATAGAAAAATAAAAGAGAGTAATAAAAAAACTGATTTTTTTCTTTCAGACATTTGTTAGATAATAGATAGTAATTTGTTAGATAATAGATAGTCATAAAAAACTGATTTTTTTCTTTCAGGTATTTCTTATTTTGATGGTTAAAATTATAATTTAAAACTGCTATTTTGTAATTGTTATTAATTTCGACTCCTCTGTTCTTTCAGGGTGTCATTACAAAAGTTAAAAATTCAAACTTGGGATTGTATGAAGTGGATGGGAAGGTCCACCTTTACTGTGTTTTCAATTCATTTCGTTCCATATTGCCTGTGTTAGAAGAAGGTCTAAGAGTTTTCATATCAAATGCTCATTTCTTTATTGATTTTTTGGTGAGTTTCTTTTTATTTTTTTTCAACTTTATTGTTTAAATTCTGGCTCTTCAGAAGTTTTCTTGCAATGAAAGATAATTATTAAAAGTGAAAGGCATTTGAAACTAATGATTCAGTAGCTTCAGAATTCAAATATTGTGGAGTAAGTCTTGAATAATATTGGTCTAAATAATAGAGTAGAGAATCTAAATTATAGACAAAACCTTTCTAGTTACAGACATAAACAAATTAACTTAGACAAACAATAAATAAATAAATCCCTCCATCATTAAGTGTTTACAGACATTACCTACTGATTATGCACCATGCTACATAAGATTACGTACCTGTTGACAGTTAAAAGTATCTATATTTCAAAATGATAACACACTGATGGAGCAGCTATGCCAATTGCTCCAATTGCGCCAAAGCAATAATGCTGCTCATTTCTGCGCCAAAGCGATCATTTTTCAACAAAATTGCGCCCAACTGCGCCAATTCGATAATAATTCTTGAGCCAAATCGATCATTTTTCACGCGAATTTCGCCAAAAGATTGCGAAAAACATGCGAATTTGGTCAAAAAATCGCGCAAAAACACGCGATGTTTGTCAAATGATCACGAAAAAAAACCGTGAATTTTGACAAAGGATCGCTAATTTCGTCAAAAAATGAACAGAACTCGGTCAAAAGATCGCGAAAAAACGCGATTTCGTTAAAAGACCGCGAATAAAACCCAAATTTCGTCAGAAGATCTCGATAAACAGGCGATTTTCGTCAAAGAATCGCGAGAAAAACGTGAATTTTGTCATAGGATCGCTAATTTTGTCAAAAAATGAACAAAACACGGTCAAAAAATCGTGAAAAATCCCTAATTTATTAGAAAAAAAAAAAAACCCCACAAATTTCATCAAAAGGTATCAAATTTCGTCAAAAGATCGCGAAAAACACGCGAATTTCGTCAAAAGATCGCAAAAAAATGTGAATTTTGCAAAGGAGTGCTAACTTCGTCAAAAAGCGAACAAAACGTGGTCAAAAGATCGTGAAAAAACGCGATTTCGTTAAAAGATCACGAATAAAACGCAAATTTTGTCAAAAGATCACGAAAAACACGCGAATTTCGTCAAAGGATCACGAAAAAAACATGAATTTTGACAAAGGATCGCTAATTTCGTCAAAAAACGAACAAAACGCGGTCAGAAGATCGCGAAAAAACACGATTTCGTTAAACGATCGCGAATAAAACCCAAATTTTGTCAGAAGATTGCGAAAAACACGCAAATCTTGTCGAAAGATCGTGAAAAACACGCGAATTTTGTCAAAAGATTGCGAAAAACACGCAAATCTTGTCGAAAGATCGCGAAAAACACGCGAATTTGTCAAAAGATCGCTAAAAACACGCGAATTTCGTCAAAGGAGCACGAGAAAAACGTGAATTTTGTCAAAGGATCGCTAATTTTGTCAATAAACGAACAAAATACGGACAAAAGATCGTGAAAAAACCCTAATTTATTTAAAAGATGTAGGGAAAAAAAAGCAAATTTCATCAAAAGGTCTCAAATTTCGTCAAAAGATCGCGAAAAACACGCGAATTTCATCAAAAGATCGCGAAAAACACGTGAATCATCAAAAGTTCGCGAAAAACACGCGAATTTTGTCAAAAGATCGCGAATAACACGCGGATTTCGTCAAAAGATCGCGAAAAAAACATGAATTTTGTCAAAGGAGCGCTAACTTCGCCAAAAACGAACTAAGCGCGGTCGCAAAAGATCGTTAAAAAACGCGATTTCGTTAAAAGATCGTGAAAAACACGCGAATTTCGCCAACAGATCACGAAAAACACGCGAATTTCGTCAAAGGATCACGAAAAAAAGTGAATTCTGCCAAAGGATAGCCAACTTCGTCCAAAAACGAATGAAATACGGTCAAAAGATCGTGAAAAAAATGATAATTTCGTTAAAATGTGGCGAAAAAATCCGCAAATTTCATCAAAAAATCGCAAAAAGCACGTGAATTTCGTCAAAGAATCACGAAAAAAAAACGTGAAATTTGTCAAAGGATCACTAATTCCGTCAAAAAACAAACAAAACGAGGTCAAAAGATTGTTAAAAAAATGCGAATTTCGTTAAAAGATCGTGGAAAAAAACGCAAATTTCATCAAAAGGTCGCAAACTTTGTTAAAAAAATCGCGAAAAGCCGCAAATTTCATCAAAAGATTTCGAAAAATACGCTGATTTCAACAAAGATTCCGAATAACGTGCGAAAAATACGTGAATTTTGCCAAAAGATTGCAAAGAATACGCAAATTTCGTCAAAAGATCGCAAAAAACACGCAAATTTCGTCAAAGAATCGCAGAAAAAACGCGAATTTCATCAAAGGATACCAAAAAGACATTTTTCTGCTCCAAAATAGTTATTTTCTGCTCCAAAATGAGCATTTTTGCTGCTCCACAATAGTTATTTTATGCTCCAAAGTGGCTTTTTGCTGCTCCGAAATACTTATTTTCTGCTCCAAAATGAGCGTTTTAGCTGCTCCAAAATGAGGTCCATGCTGTTCCATCACTGGATAACAACAAAGCATTGAATAAAATACAATTAAAACACAAAATCTTGTTATTTGAATACAGATATTTGGACTTAATCCATCAAAAGGCTAACAAAGAAAGAAACTCTGTCGATGCCTGCAGTTTAAATTCTTATATAAATGAATGCGCAGAGTGTCAGTTTCAGAAAGGTACAGTTTTTTTCTATTTTTTATAGCTATTATTCTTTGATTGCTCAGTATTAGACACACTACTGTTTTCTAAATGCATTTTTAGATTAGAATTAGTTACTAATATATTTCCTGATTGAAAGAAGTTCCTCTGTTATTTTGTTTCGTTTTTGAAATCTTTTGAATAATTTTAAATAGCCATTTTGACAAAAATTTCCTTTTAAAAAATTAAAGATTTTTTAAAGTAAGATAGAATTTTTATTGTTAAAAGTTCGAAAAATCAAAATATAAGTTAGTTATATAAGAATTTTTACAAAATGTTGAACATTATTATAAGTTTAATCAGAATAATTGGATAATTATTGTATGTTAGAAGTCTTAAACCCATGTCCCACAGGCAATGGGTGACCCACCATATCCTTTTGAATATAAGGAGACGAAAGTTTTCTGTGAAATTGAGGCCTTTCAAAGTACCTTATTAAAGCCATTACCTTCATAAAAAATTAATAAAAAAAATAATGATTAGAACAGGAAAAAAGCCACTAGGTACACATAATTTTCCTTCATATTAACACTAATGTTTTTGAAGTAATTTTGCTTTCCTGTATGGTAAAATGCTGTAACTTTGTGAGAGGGACAATGCTGCTTTATGATAATAGCTCCTCATGGCATATATGTATGTTTTTTTCATCTATCAATATGGTACTGTAGTAAACACAGTGTTGTGAGTGATTTTTGCTCTCTAGTGCTACCTAGCAGGTTAATTATATTATTTTTAAATTCTACTACTATTGTTATGATTAAATGAAATAATTATGTATTATTTCTGATAAGTTTCAATATTACATCCAAATGTAAATAGCAAAATGTTTTTATGAATCAAGGAGAAAGTGAGAATTCTGCAATTCTGCAGCACTTATATACAACCTGCTCTTAGTCTTGTAACCTAGGCTTCTATACCTTTCTTGTCTACAACATTTAATTTAACATATATATGACCCTCAGAACTTTATAAATTTATTAATGTGGCACTTGAGTGCGAAAATTTTAAGGTCCTTACTCTATGACATATAAATTTGATGCAGACAATTACTGTATAATTTATGTATGATATAAGCAGTTTAAATTAATGGGCAATTTTTTTCATTATCTTTCTGAAATAAACTTTCATGCGCATCGTGTAGTACTAAATGCAAATTTTGTAATTCTGAAAAATGTAAGTGAATTTTAAAAACTAATCAAGCAATCCAATCTGGTCTACCCGTATTAAAGATACCCATCTTATTGCCTGTTGTACAGAACATAGATGAAAATTGTTTTTAATACTTTAGTAGATTGTTTTACATTTAGTATATTTTTTTAGGGTGGTGTGCCATCTTTTCATTTGTGTATTTATTATTTATTTATTTATTGGTAAAGTTTTAATTTCATTTAGCTATTTAATTTTAGAATATTACACGAAAACAAACAAATGCTGAAGTAGTTGCATTGGTTTATTGTTTTAAAACAAACAGGTTAATCTGTTTGTTCTGTAATTGGCGTGCATGCATATTTAAAAATGTTCCTGCTTTTAAATTACTTTAAAAACCATAAAAAACAGTAAATTGTAATGCAGTTTAAAAAAAATTGCATTTGAAAGAATATTTTCTTTTTTCTATTTGACGGTGTAAAAATAAAATTGTGCAATGTTTAGTAGTTAAGATAATTTTCGTAAAAGTGAAATTTATCATTCTGGTTGTTGCCACCATCAGTATGACATCACCATTACTTACAGACATGTTTTAGCTCTATAACATAGATTATTCCCACTATCATCATATTAGTGCTTTCTAAACTTTTATGTTATGCTGCTACTAGGTTTTGTGTTTATTTAAGAGTCTACAAGGCTCAGGTCAAATATTATTGTACTTAAAATAATTATATATCTGAAATAGTTAAATGTAGATTCTGGTTTGACTTATAATTTATGTATATTAAAGGATAGGAAAATTCTTGTTTGCTGTGGGTTATCTTCAGTGAGGCTTTTAGATATTGAAGTGAGTACTCTTTAAATTAATTGTTTATGCATTTTTTAAAATTTAAAACTACCATACTTAACTCCCTTCCCTCCCCCTTGGCCTATATTTAATTGTCTGCTATGTAACATTGTCTCCTTCTGACTACCAAGATGGGTCCATATTGTAATTGAAGATATTAAAAATAAATGTTTTATCATTACAATGTAATTTTTTATTTTTATTTTTCAAAGATATGTAATACTACTATACCCATTACATATCAGCCTTTCTTTTCTATTTTGTTATTCCTGTACATTTACATATGAGTGCAATGGATTTGATTGACAATTCTTGCACAGTCTTCTTTTCAGTAGGCAAAGGTTTAACTTCATTTGTATTGTAATCTCTCTATTAAAAAAAAAAGTAACTAACGCTGTCACTGCCACAGTAAATGAATTTTTTGTAACCTAGGGTCTTTCTTCACTAATATTAAGAAAACTACTGCATACAAAAATGTGAAAATTAGTAGTATTATAGAGAAATGTTTGATAAACACACTGAAGCAGACAGTTTTTAAATCAAAGAATTATTTTAAGAGATATTTAATGCTAAAGTTGATCAAAATCATTCCATTTAAAAAGTTTTATAGGAGCAAAAACTATACATAGGAATCTAATCATTTTTTCTAAGGATATACATTAGAAGCTCCCAGTATGCAAACTGTATTTATTTTTTTTAATTTGACTAATTTTTTGATTGTTTATTTCTATTTTAAATTCAAATTTTCAGCATTTCGAGAGTTTTTGTACATATTTTAGAAAAGGCTATTATTTTAAATTGTCGCCATTAACTGTTTATGTTTTAAATTATGAATTTGTGAAAATTTCATCTTCCAAAATCATTTTTCGTGAATTTTTGAAACTACATTAGAAGATTTACAGAATCATTTAACAAATTTTAGAAGGACTTTGCCAATTAAAATTAATTAATTAAATTTGTATTTATAGAGATTTTGTGCAATATTTATAACTTCACTCAAATCTTTTATTTAAAATATTTTTTTAGTATTTTATGGAATTAGGAAATGCATAAATATAATGCTCTTACAATAGTAATATAGGAATAATTCCAAACTGAAACTTTTGATTCACAATCTTTCGACGTCAAGAAAGCTGAAGAGAGGCAAATGAAAAAGAAATCATCCCTTTAAAAATATTTTTATTTAGTTCAACCAATAATGTTTTTGGAATAAGATAAAGTAAAGTATCTATAACTCATTCTAAAATCTATTACTACTAATTGATGTATTAAATGAATTTTATAACAAGTTATTTTAATGGTACTTTAAAGTACCTTCAGGGCATAAAGGATTAAATGTAGAAGTAGAAGTCTTCCATTTTGTAAAATGTTTGACTTAAGTTCTTTTTCCACTTACTAGTAGGAATAGTCAAGGATTGAGAGCAAGCACATTATGCATATTAACACTTCATACTGCACATATAAAGTGTTTAACAATTGTTTCAGTGTGCAGATGAAAGCTCATTGAGCCATAGGCTCTTGCATCTTTTCAATATTGAGTATGGTGGATTTAAAGAATATTTATGTTAATAATAGTGTTACAAATAGTAATAACAATTTTGAATGAAAATATATTTTATGTATCAAAAGTTTCATTCCTAGGAAAGAAGTGTGACCAAACCAATGTCTCTTAATCTTTGTCACTATTCTTTAAAAAGTACATTTGATATACTTTGGCTGGAAATGTTACTCGTAAAGTTAAATAGGAAGTTTCATCCATCAGTCATTTCCAATACTTACAATTTTGACTGGAAAAATGAAGTATTTATGTAAGTAATGAATTTTAATTTATTTTGGAAAGATATAAAATTGCATTTGCTATTATGATATGAGATCTGTTTTTATAATAACTGTTACTTGCAATGTTTATATATTGAAATAATTCTAAACATAAAGTAATAAAAAGTTCTTTATTAATTGCTTATTATTTGTAGTGTTATTTTCCAATTCATGGCTTGTTTATGCAACTTTCTTTTTATGCTTCCAGACTTGCCTTTTTTTCTTTTGCCTTTTAATAAGAAACTTAAGTAATTTTTGATAATTTGAGGGCACTAAAAGGTATGTAAGGAAGGCATAAAGAAATGGTACAATTTTGTTCAAAAATTGTTTGCCCAATATTGAATATGCATCACAATGAATATAGGTGTTGTAACTGTTATTAAATTTTTTTGTTTGGGCTTGCACTTATCATTTATTGTTTCATAAGATTCTCCAAACCTCTGCCCCATTCCATCTTCTCATAAAAAACAGTTTTTAGCTTTTCTGTTCACATGTTTAAAAACTATCTTAACCTCTTCGGTTCCTGGGGGCCCAAACGGGGACTTTTTTTAAAAAATTCGTAAAAAATAATAAATAGAATTTATCTGTTTTAAAAACAAAAGACTCCATTTGGAAAAGGTTTATTTTGTAGAATTCCCGACAGTTGGCAGTACGATACTGTGACTGAAAAGATTAAAAACACATTCAAAATGGCAGAAAAGCAGAAAAGTTAGTCTCGGCCTACTAGAGGTGAGAATCTTTCCTTGTTTACCTCAAATAAAAAAAATATTTTAATTCATTCATTCATTTTTTGTTTAAGGATAATCATTTAATATGATGCATGTCAATTTTAATATAACATTACATATTATGTCTGAAAATTTAAACTTTGAAAATTAAGTACTCATTCAAGGACCTTGAATTCAAACCACCATTCAACCCCTTAAAATTTTCTTTTAAGTGCGCTACTTGACTCAAGAAGAAATTGAAAAAAAAAAATTCCTAATTGTTAAATTTCTGTATTGATTTTTATGTTGATATGTTTAAAAATTGTCTTGCACTTTTGGGTTCTGACAAAAATTCTTAGTTTAGCTTATTATATACTTATATTCTCCCTTTATAAAAATATAGCAAGGCTGCAGACAACAGGCACATCTGTTAAAAAGTCTTGCCCCTCCCTGGATTTTGTTCAGTTGCCACCCATGCGTGCCTATAATTTTAACTGATTAAGGAAATTGTAACCCTAATTTCCTGTAGAAAAATTGTTAATCTTCACATATTTTATTCATTGCCTGTAACATCAGTGAGATCTCAAATTCCCCTCACTAATTTGAAACTTTTGGGTGTGTAATATATTCATATTTTTAAAATGCCTCCTTTGGAAATTAATATTATTAACTTCTTTTTTCTGTGTACTGTTCTTGAAGGATGTCTCCTTTTTTTGTTAGTTGCCAAAACATTTCTAAAATATATATTTAATTTTAAGTGAAAAGTAAAAATCTTACTCAGTTTTGCTAAGATTTGAACGCATAAAATTATAAATTAAATATATACATTAAAAATATTTTGACAACTAAAAAAAAGAGACATCCTTTAAGAACAGT
The DNA here is from genome assembly GCA_963932465.1 of Maratus speciosus. NCBI lineage: Eukaryota > Metazoa > Arthropoda > Arachnida > Araneae > Salticidae > Maratus > Maratus speciosus. The sequence goes on along the minus strand of OZ010792.1, from coordinate 20,714,110 downwards.
ACACAGAAAAAAGAGGTTAAAGATATTAATTTCCTGAGGAGATATTTAAAAAATACAAATGCATTACATGCCCATAGGTTTAAAATTGGCAAGGGCAATTATAGATATCACTGACCAACAGCCTTAAACATTTGTACTAATAATTTTTAGACAATATATGATATTTGGGATTTTATCTCTAATGAATACACAGTGTGAATCAGAATAATCTTTACATCTTTGACACTCGATAAAATCTGAAACAAGTAAGATAGCCAAGTTATGTTGCTTGTACATGTGATCATGTATACAAGAGTGGAATATGTAACATATCTTACACAATGAATAATATTGTTTATATAATCATCTTTCTTAAGCATATATGTCATGAATGAGATTAGCCATTAAAGGAAATAAAATATAAATCTTCTCCTGTTTACAAAGGAGAAGTTCAAGTGATTACTGCCATTCATTAAAAAAAAGAAATCCTTTTATTTATTTATTTTTTTTCTGAATGTGCCACGCATTTTTTCTCTTCAAAATTTACTTTTTAAATCTAGGTGCATGTGATGCATTATGAGTATTTGGGATTTGATCTACTTCTATACATATGACAATTGGTCACTGCGCAAGTAATGGCAATTTTATATTCAAGTTTATGAAACCAGTAAGCAATATATTGTGAATCCCGTGCAATTTTATCACTAGCCATTAGATTGTAATAGAATAAAGCCTGTATTTATCTCCAAATGAGGTATTAAAAGTTAGGGTGGGTACACATGTTACACGAGGGTGCAGCATGCATGAAAACATAGGTTAAGTTGTTTAAAATTCACATACTCCATAGAATTTTTCTAGACACCTCCGATTTTTTTCTTCTCAACTTTGTATGAACCCTACATAAAGTTTTACTTTAAACAAAGTGTTCAGCAAAATAGGATCTGTAAATTTGTAAGCAAAAAAGGAATTCCCAGAATGATGGATTAGCTAAAGCAATCCTATAGATTGGTCACTTATATCACCAGATATTACATTTTTTAACCCCCGGTATGGTATGCTATTTCTTTCTCCCAGCTTATTTTGTGTATTCCAAAAAATAACGTTACCTTACAGAAGCCAGCCCATAAAAAAAAGCAGTACAATTAAATACTTTATAGCAATTTTTTAAACTTCTAAGCATCGCACATTTTCAATTTTTATACTGTCATATTGGGAAAAAAAAGTACTTTTAAATGCATTTTGTTTGAAAACTGTATCTCCATTTATTTTTGAAATATTAACTTTTCTGTAGTTTTTAGAGCCATTTGCTTAATATTGGCAACGAAAGTACTCCATTTCTGTAGAAAGTAAAGGGAAAATAGTTCTAAAATTGTAATTATATATTTTTGTTGCCATTTTCTCATAACAACCGAAAGAAAATGTAATTAAAATACATGCTATTTTGAAAAAAATATAAACGAATGATTTCTGTTAAAACAATGGAGCTATTATAAACTATATTTAATTTTAAGTATCTATGAATTACATAGCATTACATTACATAGCCCTTTTTTTTGTCAATTTTCTTGAATGACGGCATCCTTTTATTGCATTTGTGCATTATTTCGCGATAGTGATATGCTATGCATGCTTTATTATAGATGTTTAAGAGTAGATTGTAAATGTAGAATTCTTAAGCGGATGCGAATGACGTCATTTTGCATAAAATAAAAGCATGTGCTGTAAGTCTTAAAATTGAAATATGTTTTGTACTATTTATATATTTATATATATTTTTTTCATCGGGGGAATTAAAAAGAAAAAAAAAATATATGGCCATTTTTTTCCCCTGTTCTGACTAGAAAATTAGAGTTCTAACTTTTTACGGCTGCGCTTTCCTCTTCACCTAACACTTCATTTATAATGGCTGTTTCATAATAATAGAAGTCATCAGCCCATCAGAAGAAAATGAAGTAATGGAAATGCCGGGGGCGACACTAAATTCTGAAAAAGCAGAATTCCTGTTCTCTAGTTTTTCCTCTTCTGTGGGGATTTGTAAAAGACAGCAGAGTTATACTCCAGTATCTAACACCCATATTTTGAAGAGAAGAATCACAGTTGATAGTAATTTAAAATTTTTAAATTGTAATTTAAAAATAAATGAATTTTTATTGTTATAAGAGTAACTTGACATAATATCCTACAATTCATACTGTTCTTATATAAATATTATTAGCTTATAAAATTATTAGATTTGTATATGGTTTTCAAGTTATTTTTTATTACAAATTTATGTGATATATATATATTTTTTTATCATTTTTATATTTTATAGAAATAAGATTTTAGAATGTTTTACCATTTCATCAAAAGGGTCTTCATCTTCTGACAGAAAAAGTGTTGGTGAGGAGTATTGTAGCAACCCACATTCATGTAACGTATTTTGTGCTGTAAGTAGAAAATTTAATGTCTGTAAAAATAAATATTATTTTAGAAAAATATTATTTCATGTTTTTTTACACTTTCCACTATAATCGATTTCCATGTTTATATAAATATACATATTTTAAACTTTTTCAGTTGTATTAATGCTGTTGCTCAAATTACGTAGCTTCCTCATGATTCTTGAAAATTATTATTAACATTATCATTTAATCAAGAAATTATCCAGCTATTAAATCTTGCAAATCTGTTTTAAATTGTGAAAATCATTAGCAGGGTTGTCATAAGTAGAAGGTAACTATTTGCACATATTTTCAGCCCGTAAAGGAATATAGTGCCTTTTTTAAAATGAGAAAAAGAATTGTTATTTTCATGGCAAGACATATTTTCAATGACTGCTTTTTTACCTGCCATGAAGTTGTCTTTTAAAATTACCTGTATTATTATTTTTTTTTTTTTAAGTGATGCAGTTTTCATTTTCACCAATGTCTCAGTTTTATTTTTAAACAAGCATTCTTTCAAAAATGTTTTTTTTTTTTTTTTTTTTTTTTTTTTTTTTTTTGTTTACAGCAAATCATAGTAAAGCTTTAACCAGAAAATGAATTATATATTTATATATTTGCAATATATTCCTGGATATTTTGTTTCAAATTTTTCATCTTCTAAATTATTTTAATTGAATATTTAAAAAAATAGAGATAACCTGTTTTCATTTCGTGTATTTCTATAGTCTGCTATTTTTTAAAACTATTTTTGTTGTGTGAAAGAACACAAGTTACACCGTAGATTATAATAACCTTTGTTGACTTTTTTAACTGCAAACCTGTAACATTTATTATTTTAGATATTTTTTTCTCTTCTGCAATATTTAAATATGCTTGTGTACTTAAGCACATACTTAAAACATTTCTCATCTAATCCAAAGAAATTATGTAGGTGTATATATTTTAAAAATGTGTTTACAGTAAATCTAAAGTTTGTTCAATAAGATTTTTATCCAATTTACCAACTGTTCAAACATTTTGATTATTTTACTGTGTGGTATCCTGTTCAATTATTTCTTCTTCAAAAGGGTTTTTTTCCGCTGTATTCGTTACTTTATTGTAACAATAAATACAGAGTGGCTATTAAATACTTTTACAAATATTCACTCATTTTGTTTTACGAATATAAAATATAAAATGATATATACACTAATATGGTAAACATCAAAGATGAAAGTTTATCGGGAAATAATTTTACTCAAAACGACTGCCATCTCTATCGATTACTAAAGATGGCATCTCTTATGCCATTGTTTGACAGCGGCACGAATCATTCTAAGAGGTAATCGTTCCCATTCATGCAATATGGAAGCTTTGAGCGAGTCCAAACTTCTGTATTGTTTGCTATTTACTTTAACCTCTAAAATCCCCCAGATGCAATAATCTATAGGATTCAGATCCGGAGAAGAAGGTGGCCAATCTTCTTGCAGGATAAAGTTGGGACAATTGACATGGAGTCAAGCCTGTGTTGATTTAGCTCGGTACGAAGGTGTAAAACCTTGCTGAAATATCGAATTATTTTTTAGTTACAGGATGTGGCAGTAAATATGTAGCCAATATGTCCTGTTTGTAATATTCCACATTGATTTTTATCCCTTTATCAATGAATTTCAAAGGCAATATTTCATTGTTTGACACTGCAGCCCAAACCATAACAGAATTCTTGTTTTGAAAGCGGGCAGGGTTGGCATTTTTGACAGCAAAAAGGTATTTTTGCCAGGACAGTGGCAAAAACTGGAAAAAACCAGGGCAAAAATGGAAAAAACCGGCAAAAATGGCAAATTCTTATTTGACTTTAATGTGTAATAAAATCTCTAAGATAATAAGGATAATAATGGTATAAACAATTAATTTTAATAACATATCATTTAATATTTTTATTTAATTTGCTAATTAATAAATATAATTAAATATTTTTACATATTTTAAATCTTTAAAATAGGTAGGATTCAGTCTAATGCTTAGGAATTTAAGAACCAAATTAAAGATTACATATCTATTTTTTTTTTCCTTAAGTAAAGTATTTTGTCAGGCATTAATATTTTTAAAATTATATAAAGGTTATAACTTTGTTACTTTTGTTTTATGTAATGAGTCTTAAAAATATGTAAATATTTAAGTCTTTGGTACTAATTTATCATTATTTATCTGATCAAAGTAGTGTGTTACAGATAAAAAAGTAATTAAATTAAACTGAATATTATATATTGAAAAAACTATGTTATGTCTTGTTAGGAAGCTAGCATTTTTTTACCTCCTTCTTACACTCCAAGAAAGGGATAAAAAGTTACATTCTTTACTTTCTGTAAGTAGTCAGTAGCCATTTTATCTTTTTGTATTATATTCACCCCCCCTCCCCCTCCCCACAAATAAAATACTCTTTTGAAATTCTCAAATCCAGCAGTCTATTGTCAAATGACCACAAGACAGATAACAAAATACCAGAGTATTGCACCCTGCTTACCACAATTTTCAAAATTAAAAAAGCGATTTGAACAAGCAGTTTTGCTGTGTCATCTTGTAGCATATTTGCTACATCCAAAGTACAGAGGTGAACTTTTAAATTATGAACAAAAAGAAAGCTGTAAAGCATGGTTGTGTAAAATTAATCCCGACTTTATATCTTATATTATTAATTTCGAGCTAAAATAAAAACCCTTCCCTAATTCATATTTTGCAGAAGAAGTGATTAGTAGTGTCAGTGCTCATAATTGGTGGAGAAGTATCGGAAAAGCTTGTGAGATTTCAAAAGACTTCTGTTCATTAGTCGCACACTTTCAAATATGTCCAGCAAGTAGTGCTGCTATTGAAAGATTTTTTTTAAATTTTTCATTTGTGCAAACTAAAATTCGAAATAAACTGTCAACAAATACCCTATCTAAACTAGTTTATTGTTATGCTATGCTAAAACAGCAAAAATTAGGTTGAGATGGAGATATCACTGAATTATTTGAAATTGAATAGCGTTCTGCTTTAAATATAATTTTATATTAAAAAATTGAATTTAGAATATAATTGTTTATTTGAATTTCTAACGCATATAAACATAAAGGCTTTACTCATTTAGAGCCTCCACAGGTCTATTATGTGAATAATCATTAATAATTGTATAAACAATCAAGTTTTCTATTCATTTATATAAAATTAATATTTTTTTCATTTTATAAATTATGTTATAAAAGTTGGTATTTGTTCATAAAATGCATAATTATACTTATTTAACTTTAAAGATTTCAAAAATAAATTTAGAGTATTGATTTTTTAAGTAAGTATTAAGTTTCTTTTTTCTTCCATGAAATATTTTTTTCTCTTTTACTGCGAAAAAAATTAAATGGACAACCTATTTTTGCCACCACTTTGGCAAAATCCTATTTTTGCCGGGACGGTTTTTTCCGCCTATGGCAAAAACTTGCCAACCCTGGTTAACAGTTCAAAGGGTTTCAGGTATATTCTGGAAGGCTGCTGAAAATACTACATCATTTTTAGCATTATAACACTGTTCAGTACAAAATAGCCTCTCATCAGAAAATATTATTCTGTCAACACTTTTCCTACTATGCCTGCCGCATCAGCAATTTCTTGCATCTTTGTAATCTTTTTATTCTTTGTGCATCAGTCACACCTTGAACTTTTCTTTTGCAATAACGGCAAATACCATGGTCTTCATTTATAATAACTTTCATAGTTTTGCGACTCACATTCTCTTCTGCAGCCATTTTATTTGCAGAATGTTATGGATTTCATCGTATCTTTTCACGAATTCTTTTGATGCTCTCTTTTGTGTGAACTGAGCGTGGACGGCCAGACCTAGGCCAATCTACAGCTATATTAGTACCCAATATACGATTTATATTTCTATATATTAATGTTCTGTTAAAACGAAGGCACTTTAATTGCTTAAAGATTTTACCTGCAGAAAATCTGTGATCAAAGAGCTGTTTAGTCATCATTCTTTTGTCTTCAATCTTTAAAATAACTTTAAATATTTGCTTTACACAAAAATCGGCTGCACTAATAGAAAATTGCCAATCGCTGAAATAGAGAAATAAATTATTTTGTCAAACGATTTAAATTAATTCTTATTTTTTGGAGTGTAACAGTATTTAGTAGCCACCCTGTAATTAACCATCAAAATCCTCCTCCCATTCGAAATTGTCACTTCTCCCTTAACCCCCCCCCTCCTACCCTTTTCCTAGCTCACAAAATTTAAAGTCTTTAAAACTTTTTAATTTTTTCTCTCCTATTTATATATCTTTATTAACGATAAATGATTAATCACCTAATAAACTTTCAACCTCCGTCCAATAAAAATTTTTACTTCTCCCCATTTGACCCTTCCCCCCAGCTCACAAAGTTAAAAATCTTCAAACTTCTTTAATTCTTTTAAACTTTCTTTTCTCTATTTGTTATTTTATTGTAACAATACCCATAAATAATCATTTAAAATCCTCTCCCTTTTCCCCTTTCATACCACACAAAACTTAGTTTCTTTTTACAACTATCTTTTTATATTTTTTTTCCTGTCCCAATTGTAAATCTTTAGTAATGATAAGTAACTAGTTTTTCTTTATTGTAACTATAAATAATCACCCATCTAAATTCCTTCTCTCCCCTCCCCGAAATTTCTCACTTTCTTCCTCTCCCATTCCTGTACAAAGTATAGAAAGTTAAAAAAATGTTGAAGCTCTTTAATATTGAATTTTTTTCTTCCCCTATTTGTAACTATAGTAATGATAAATCTAATAGAACTCTCTCCACCACACACACACACACAAAAAAAAATGTTTCTCCCACATACCCCCTCCCCCCTCCCTCCCTTATACTTTCAAGTGACAATGTAGTTAAATAATCATCTTAATTTCACATTCCAAAATTTTTTATTCCACCTCCACCCCTCCTTTCCATTTCTTCCTTCACACCAAGTTTACAATGCTGTTTTTGTTGTTTTGAAATAACTATAAGTAATAGCCTTTTGAATTTCTACCTGTCACAGGCCACCCCCCCCCCCCCCCTTTCCCCCTCCAGCTACCATTTGGTTGTTTAAAAGTTGTATTTACAAAAGTGAAATCCTGTATTGGAAAATGCAATTCAATACTTTAAAGGTCCTTAAATTCTTTTGGTTTTGATCCTTTAAAGTCCTTGATTTTTAGTTAAATGAATATATGTATGAACCCTGTTTTTGTTTTTCTTAATTAAACATTATTCAAGATATCATAAGCTGACATTTTTCAAGTTGTGAAACATTATTTCTTGTGTTCTAAATACTAGCGAAAAATCCTGTTGTAGACAAATTTACCCTTCAAAAAATGTTCAGGAAAAACAGCATTTTTAATCTGCAAGGGAGGCTGAAAAATTTTTATCATGATTGGAAGAAAAAGAATATTTAAAGGATATCTCTGAGTTTGCATTAAAGAAATCTGCTCATATAGAAATAATGTAAGTAGAAATACACAGTAAAAAGAAGAAATATTTTGGACTTTTCATTTATTTGTTTCTCAATAAACAGTCTGTATCTTTATCTTACTTATTTAAAAGCATTTAAGAATGTCAGAATACCTTTTTAATCTGACTACTAGCTTCTATTATACAGTGAAACCTGTCTATAACGATATTCTAGGGACCGAAAAGAATATATCGTTAAATGCGATTTATCGTTATAGACAGCTTTTAATGTACAAGTGTTATAACATGATGCATAACAAGTAAACAGTACATATCTTACAATAATAAGAGTTTTGTGTTGTAAACAGCATACACGTGTAACTATTTGATAGATTCACATGTTTTTAACAGAAAATAAATCTGATATTCTTGTCTGTTTAGATTTTGATGAGAATGCAGCCTGTATGCACATATTTTTTAATCAATCCATTGAGTTCAAAAATGTTTGTGGAACATTCAAAAATGTTGAAACGTAATTTTGAAGAGTGGCAATTAACTGAACATCCTCGGGAGAGTATTCTATTATTTTCTTCATTACCGGTTGTTTTCCGTTGTTCCTACTCGACTAAGAACCAGAAACCTTTTCTTGAAACAAACATCACTCTTCCCATCAGCACATGATGGTGGGGAGGACATCGCGCCAAACCATTTTTTCCCTTCAAACTGTCATTCAATTTCCTACCTCCCGCTCCCACCAAGACCTTTATGAAACAGAAAGATGCCAAGAAACGGATCACTGCCAAAAAACGACACCCTTTTGACGAAGAAAGCTGAATCATGTTTGTTTCAATTTCTCCAGGTCTAACAATGAAGATCTGTCGTCTAACGTATTCCTGATCTAAGGTGATCAGACCAAAGAACGCTTTATTTTCTTTGATCAGGCTTACATAGCTGAAAGAAATCCCACCCATCACAAATAGTTTACTAACTTTTTGTTTGAAAAGAGGAGGGTATGACGTCAAAGGTGTTAGGGGAAATAGCCTATTGTTTCCCTCCCTAACAAGGGAACCACTTTAGGTGTTGCTCGCACCTAGAATCGAGACCTGGTGCATTCTGTACCCCTATGCATAAAAGTTAGAGAACCGATAAAAATTCTTTGCTAAAATCATATTTTATATATTTTTTTATATTTATAATTTTTTATTATTGGATTTTTATTTGTTAATTTTACACCAAAAGAGAGTTAAGTCGCCAAATATGGCACTTCAAAATTTTCACTAGCTTTATACTTGTAATAGGTTTACGTCCAAACCATTACAACACTGTGCGTAGCGAAAATACTGAGCTAGGGTTGCCGGAAAGCAGTACGGGACGAAAAAGACGCCAATCTTTCCCCGCCAAATATGTAGATATAATATTGTATTTTTTTTAATCAAATTCGTAGGTTCTTGAAGGAATTTTAAAACTTTTTTCAACATTTTATAGTTATTATTGACTAATTTATATTTTTAACTATTTTGTTTTTTTAAACTTTTACTTTAACAGCCCTAAAAGTGGTCTCGAAAATTGCATTTTCAGAAAGTTAATCTGCTGTAAAATCAAAAAATATTATTTTAACAAAAAAATTTTATCGATTCCCAAACTTCCTAATATAGAGCTTTAAAATGCACCAGGTTTCAATACTAGGTGCGAGCAACACCTAAAGTGGTTCCCTTGTAAGTTCACTGACCAGCAACTTCTCTCTTAGTCCAGCACAAGGGCGTTGCATTGCAAATCTTCTCAGTAACATTGCAGCTCTGAGCTATCAATGAGACATCCATAAATGCACCATAATGTGTCTTTCTATTCTATACCTTATTCAGAGAATTTAGGAGTTAGGTGGTCTTTCAACAGTTAGTTAAAAGGGATTGAGAAACAGAAAGTGGCCGTTTCAAAAAACGCAAAATTATCATTATATACAGGTTTCATCTTAAACTGTTCATTGTTATAGGCAGGTTCAATATAAATTAAATTAATGGGATTTCTGTTGAGACCAAATGAAATATCGTTATATACAGGTTTCACTGTATGTTGAAAATATGATTTAGACACACCAAACTCCAAGTGCAGCAGGGTTGAAAAAAATGAAACATTATTTAAACTGTCTTTAATCGTAGATTAATTAAACCTATTAACTGATAAAAAGTATTATGCTCTTTATAATTTATTTTCTACTTATTAGTCTATCTTTAAAATATCTTTCTAGGATTTCTAAATTGATTTCTGAATAATTCTAAATTAATTAATATTAAACTGTTAATTGATAAAATCGCATTTAAAAAAATTTATTACACTATTCATTCTCTATATGTAATTTATTTTCTACTTTAAAATCAGGGGCGATCCAGGCAAAATTTGGGGCCTATTTAGGGCCCTTTCACAAAAATCTATTTAATAAAATAGGCCCCTTCACAAAAATAAATTTAATAAAATGGGCCCCTTCACAAAATTCCTTTTAATAAAATAGGCCTCCTTTGTAACATTCTTTTTCATAAAAACTGTTTTAAAATGTGTAATTTGTAAATAAAACCAAGTCACGAAAAACAAAAACTTCAGCAAGGGGATTTAAAAAAGTTTTTGTTAATAAATTCTTGGTTCGAATTTGAGTAAATGGATTTTAACTTTCATTACAAAACGTTATTTTTCACAAAAATATAATAAAATTCACAAAAATAACTTTTACTTTTCACAAAATGGGCCCCAAGAATAAAAACCTGCATCGACCCCTGAATGTTTTGTTGTTGCAGTTTCACAGCCATTTGGCATATTTTGGCACATGCTTATTGGCACATATTAAATCCATTGTTGTTTCAACTCTTATACAATTGTATGAGTTACAGATAATATTTAGCGATTATCACCTGTGACAGGCTAACAGAAAAATACCTTAAAACCAATGTATTAATTTATAAATAAGTTCTAAAAATATTAAAATATTGCATTGTTATTGGAAACATACCTGTGAACACAATTGTATAATTCTTGCATATAAGAAAGTTAGATTAATATTAACACAATTATTCTAATTGGTAAACAAATCATATTAGATGTAAGTTTCGAAACTGGGCGAAAAATGTCCGGACCAGGATTCGAACCTGGGACCTCCTGGCTGAAGCCGCCAGTGCTCTGCCATCTGAGCTATCCCGGACGATTCTGGTCGAAGGTTAGCTGGGTGAAAAAGTTCGACCAGAATCGTCTGGGATAGCTCAGATGGCAGAGCACTGGCGGCTTCAGCCAGGAGGTCCCGGGTTCGAATCCTGGTCCGGACATTTTTCGCCCAGTTGGAAACTTACATCTAATATAAGAAAGTTGGTTAAAAATCAATTACAAAATTCCATGTTTACATACAAAAACCAAGTTAAGTCAAATAAAAGAGTATAAAAATACTGTGCGTTACAGAGAATGATAATTTTGCTACTTATATTGAGATTGTGAAATCTTTTATCTTAACTCCTTTTCTGTGAGATTTCTTTATGTTCATCTTTTTTTTTTTTTTTAATTTTTTATTGTAATTATCTTATAGCTTTTCAATAAAAATAAATTAAAGTTTTGTGCAAAACTTTCAAAAATTGGGTCTTTTAAGCATTAAAGTAAATTAATTTTGCAAGGGAATTTTAAAAGTTTTCTCTACACACTAATAAAACATCTACCAGTGTAGCACATATTAAAAAAAAAAAAAAGAGAGAGAGAGAAGAAATTGCATGTTTTTCTTTAATGTTTTTATATATGGCTTGCACAATTCAATGTTTATTTATTTATTATTATTATTATTATTATTATTTTGTCTATTTTGTGTGTGTGATCTGTAATGTAGTGAGTCAATGGTTTAAATTTTATTACTGGATTGAGAAGAGGCTATTTAACATAAATTCCATATAGACAACTTGGTGAACTGTACATAGCTTGTATAATCACTCAAAATTTTATTTCTAGTTTATTAAATTTATCCTAGTTTATTATTTATCCTCTAGTTTATTGAATTTAATAATCTGTATTATAAAGCAGTCATGCTCATGAGTCATGCTGATGTCACATTGAGTGTGGCTATGACCTGGAATAATCAGTTATATTTTATTGCAAATTTTTTAACTTTTAAACATTGCACAATTTCTATTTTTACACTGTCAAATAGCAAAAAAGAAATGTACTTTCAAATGTAATTTCTTTGAAAACTGTATTTCAATTTACTTATTTCTTATGGTTTTTAAAATATTTTTTAAGCTTGAATTTTTTTTAAAATCTCAAATAAATGTGAAACCCAATTACGGAAAATTAAATCGCCTGCATTTTAAACAATGTGAATAATTTCGTATTTATTTTTGTTTACTTGTATTATTTTTAACGACATTTCCAAACAAAATACAAACTGCACAAATAAATAAATAAAATAGGAATTTAACAGACATGCAATCAAACTACACACTTCAACATTGAAACAATCAAAATCAAAAAGGTTGGTATAAATATAGAAGTCTTTTGTGATTAACTGTTGGCATGTGGCTAATACAAAATTATCAAAAATGCTTTTTGGTGTAGTTGATTAGCAATCTAGGAAAATATACTAAATGTAAAAAATCTATTACATTTTTAAATAAAAAATTATTTTCACCTCCTTCTGTACACTTCGCAGAATATTGGGCAACTTTAACCCAGGTAACATAGGTTAGATCGTCTGGTTTAGGATAATTTGGAAAAAGGAACATTAAAAATGTCTCAAAATATTTATTAATAAAGCCTTAAATTTCAGTTTAATTTTTGAAAGCCACTTTTATTTTTCATTTTATACACTTATATTTCTTTGAAGTTTTATAGATGATCTTACTATTTACAACTGTATTTGTGCAGATATTTTTTCATGAATATCTAATTTAAATTTAAGATATGTGTGTAATTTTCTTTATGTGTAGGATATTTATGTTTGGAAAATATATTTTCAGGATATTTTACCAACTGGATGCAAAATACTTCAAATATCTGAGATTCTTGATAACGCTTCCAGGGAAATTTCTTGGACAGAAAACTCTCAGAGTTGGAAAACTTGTTTTGTAAAGAATGAAGCAAAATATGTTAGTACATCTTTGATTAAAAAAAAAAAAAGTATCAGAAATAAAATCTTAATTTTTAGTTTATAAAATAACTGTTGTTGAACTGAGTAATTGTACTATATTGGCCTCTAGTACAGTTTAAAATGTTAAAATTATGTTGGTTTAATTACTAAGAATTATATAAATATGTAGCAAATTAACACCTAATAATAATATACTAATTTCAAATGCTAAAAGGTGTAAATTAAAACTTTAAAACCAGTAAAAATACATTTATTTTGACTGTTGACATGTTTCAACTCTCCCCAAGTCTTCAAAACAAATAAACAAAATTATTCTAAATTTGCACGTTCTATGAAATGCCATCATTCAGTTTTCCAGGTATTCTTTCATATTATGCATGTTATTTTTTATTTTACTTGGAGGTTTATTTTATTTTCATAACCATTGAGTAGCTCGAGCCATATTTTTGGTAAGTGCAATGATGCTGCATCGTTACATATTGATTTTTTGTGCGTTACAATCTCTATGGTTTCTCTTATAATGGATGGATAGTATAGGCTGGAGGGAAAAATTATTTTACTTTTACTGAAATTTATTTGAATGGTTTCTTCTTGATAAAATCTTGCTAGGGCTGTGGTTTTGATCAAAGAATTACTATATTGGTATGACTACCAGGAAATTTAAGTCTAGAAAAAATCAGCATATAGCTGATATTAAAGAAAAACCAAAGCCCTAGCAAGATTTTATCAAGAAGAAACCATCCAAATAAATTTCAATAAAAGTAAAATAATTTTTCCCACCAGTCAATACTATCCATCCATTATAAGAGAAACCATAGAGATTGAAACATGCAAAAGATCAATATGTAACGATGCAGCCTCATTTCTCTTACCAAAAATATGGCTCGAGCTATTCAATGGTTATGAAAATGAAAATAAGATAAACCTCCAAGTAAAATAAAAAATAATGTGCATAATATGAAAGAATACGTGGAAAACTGAATGATGGTGGTTTATAGACTTGCAAATGTAGAATAGTTTTATTTATTTGTTTTGAAAATGACTCGGGGATAGTCGAAACATGTCAACAGTCGAAATTAACGTATTTTTATTGGTTTTAAAGTTTTAATTTACACCTTTTAGCATTTGAAATTAGTATACTAAGAATTATGTTTATTTCCTGTTGATTTGTTTCTGTCACGTAATGTTTTCCGACAAATTAAAGTTTTGTAGCAAGTTATACATTCTGTGTATGGCATATTCAGAATTTTTTTATAAATGTTCTTAATACAAAATATTTTTATTACATATTTATATAATATAGTGCTGTAATTTGGTTGTAAGTTAATACCAACCTTTCTCCTATGTTTTTACATAGATTTTTGTATAACATTCATCAGACTTCGTACAATTCTTGAAAATGTTTAAAAGTCCTTGATTTTTTAAGGCAGCAAAAAAGTGCTTGAATTTGTTTAAATTTTAGTGAAGGTGCTTCATTTTCTTTTGTAAGTGCTCATTTTTTAATATTATTCAGACATTAAAAATAAAATAGAGAAGCTGTGTGTGTGAGAGAGGAGGACACTCACGTTGAATAATTTGCAAAAATATTTGAAAGTCTGGGATTTTCAAATGTTACATTTTTTAAATGCTCGCTTTCGTACCAACAATGTTATTTTTTTCAAATGTTTCATTTCACGTGAATTTCATTTTGCGCCAACTCTTACACTTGGCGACAAAGGTGTTGGTAGAACAGAAAAATACTCAGGTAAGTTTTTCTTATTGTCAATGAATAGTATGTAAATTTTTTTATGTTTCTCATAGTACAAGTAGTCAGTAAAATCTGTTTGTACTGATATTGCATTCAATCTATATCAGTTTTCATTTACTAATTAAGACAGGTTTGTAATTTCTCCTCTGTTTTCATATCTTATTTGCATCATATTACAAATTTTTTGTTCAAATCTTAGAGGCCCATACATTAATCAGGGCCTGAACTGAACGTTTGAGATAAGTTTTCCTTATTGTTGATGAATAGTACATGAATATTTTTATCACATTTTCAAATTTTAAGTTAAAACCACGATTTCTACCCACTTCTCTAGGGCAGACATTTACACTAATACCTAAATTAAGGTCGATATCTAGCATATAACCATCGAATGCTGCCATTTACTGATGAAAATCAGAATTAATTGGAGAAAAAGGTCTATTCTTTTATAAATCAGTATGAAATAAATGCAATTTTTTTTTCTTCATAGATTTAATATAAGGGTTAAAATTTTAATGATTCACACATTTATCAGTGTAGGGTTAAAGACTGACTAAATGATTGATTGTATATGCAGAGTTTTATATCTTGGCGCCTCATGTAATTTTTATTTTCTTATTGATGTTTGATTTTTCTTTTCCAGATTTTAATAGGAATGCTATATCTTTCAAAAGATGGTTCTTGGTACATCATGGATGAATCATGTGACATTCCCATCATGTTTACTCAAAGTTGTTCTCAGTGCACATTTTCAAAAAACACACTTTGTCTGTTTGATGACTTGAATCTTGGTTACTTGACAGTACTTCAGAACTTTGACATTGTTCATGAAAAAGTAAAGTTTACTTCTAACAGTTCTAGTTGTTATAGGTACTTAAGAACTGCATGTTGCTATCCATTTTATCTGGGAAAGTATTTTAAGAAAACAGACAATTTATTTTATTATTTTCCTACCAAAGAATTGTCTCCTATAAAAGAAGCACATTGTTCAATTGATGAAGTTACCAGCCTATTAGAAAATACACATTTAGATAAAAAAATTTTAGTGGCAAATATAAACCAAAATTACAAGTCTCATTTTGATGAAGACTTGAACAATAATGTTTCATGTCAGTACTTTTTAGTGTTAAATAAAATATGGACTATTGTTGCCCAAGCATTTGTGTGTTATCAAATTCTTGTTTTACTTTTACCACAAGAAAACATATTTGAAGAATATTTTGACAGAAGTAGAAGTCTTTTCCTAGATACTTCTAATTTCTATGAAACAGATGATGATTATGATTTTGCAGAATTAGTAAATCAAATGGATAGCTTATTTTTAGAGGATAAGCCAAGATTGGCCCGCCTACATTTCGAACTACCAAAGCAGTGTGCAGTGTTGTTACCGGGCCATATATACAGTCTAAATCTTTCTGATAATCTGAGTCAAGATGCCAAATTTTCTGCCATTTCTAATAAGAATAGTTTGAAACCAGTTTTGATCAAAGTTAAACCCTGTATGAAAATTTTGCATCACCGAGAATGTTTTGTAAGTAATCTTAATTTTTTTTTTTTTTTAAATCTTTTATTAAAGCATTTTGGAAGCTAGAATACTGTACTTTGTATAATTTTGAACAATTTTTTTTTACCAATTTGGTTGCAATATTTTTAATGTTGTATAAAAGAAGAGCATATTTGCTGTGCTTTTTTTGTTCCTCTAATTTTATGCAAAAACAGCTAAAGAAAGTTATTAAAAACAGTTAAATTTATTTAGAGTTATAAATCAAGGTTTTATATGTTGATTTGAAGTTTTTTGAAATCCAAAATGAAAGTTAAACTTATGTTTATTTTGATAACTTTTATTTTGCTACATTATACTGTGTTCCTAAGATTATATGATATTTGAACATATAATCTTACTCTAGATTAATGTAATAAGGTTAGCTGTGTGAAAAAGTTCCACTAGATTCGTCCGGGATAGCTCAGATGGTAGAGCATTGGCAGCTTCAGCCAAGAGATCCCTGGTTCGAATCCTGGTTTGGACATTTTTTGCCCAGTTGGAAATTTACATCTCATATAATCTTGGTTCAAATCAGGATTGTTAAAAATCACGATTCTTTTTTTAAATTTAAAAAAAAAAAAAAAAAACAGATTTTTTTTATTATTATTTGTGTACTTATTTATATACGTGCATGTATTTATTTATTTTTTCTGTATAGATTTACACATTTCTATTAATTTCATTACATTCCTAGATAAGAATTCAAGATATTTCAAATAAAAATTAAAAATTGTTGCAAACAAATTTAAAAGATTCACTTAAAACTTAAACTTTTATTATTATACTATTAAATTTAAAGTCAACAAAGTACCTATTACATACTCTTTTTTTTTATATATATATATACTAGGGGGCTCTGCCTCCTGCAAGCTTTGCTCGCCAACCCCCGTTCAGACACCGCAGAATCTGAAAATCTAAAAATCTAATGGGTTTTAAAACTATTAGAGAAGATAAAATTATACTGAAAAAGCTGTGCAGATCTCCCTGTAAATGGGTTTCCAATCAATTCAATTTGATTGCAAAAATTTAACGGAGAATCAGTTGCTGTTAAGAAAGACATCCAATGGTTGTTTTCGTTTTTGATTAAAGAGGATCAGTTAAACATTTGAAAAGAAGCTAAAATAAAATGAATTAAGCATTCAAAGTCTTTGTCAACCGATATTTTAAAACAATCTCTATAACAATAGCCTAAATCATGTGACTATCATCAACAGTTCCAGGCTGAACACTTTGCGTTTTATACTCTAGGTGCCATTTTGATACTTTAATGTTATCCAGGCACAGGTGATAAGTCGCCAAATATTATTCTATCCTCATCATTTCATCTGTATTATAATAGTTCAAGTCATCAAATGCCATAAACAAATACTATCTGATCCCTTCGCCTTTCATATGAACGTTTGGAACAAATGTCATATACGCCCCATATTGGCGCAATTTTTTTCCAACGCCAAGATGGGGAACGCATCAACAGCATAAACAACAACATCCGTCTTACCATATCAAGCAAAATAACGATACTTTGGCGCCAGATAAGTACCCATTGCGTATATGAGATTGGCGTCAGAAAAAAATCGCACCAATATGGGGCCGTATATGACATCTGTGCCGAAAGAAAAAAAAGCCTGGTGCAAATCTCGCCAATATCTTTTTTTCAACTATCCAGTTAGCATATTTTTTATTGTTCGAGTGGTAAATTAAAACATTGATTTAAAGTTGAAATTAAATGTCATGGTTTGTTACAAAATTTAATATTTCGGCAGATGTCATAAACACACCGCATGTTTGGCATGATTTTTTTTTTTATGAAAGTTTGGCGAAAGCCTCGTTTTCGAATACCAGTTACATATGTATTTTTGGTACTACTTAGTTATCCCGTCGACAAAAAATCTATCGCGAACTATAAGATTCAATAATGCTTGATCGTAAATGTCACATTCTCTTGACTTTTAGCAAGTTACACGTGTTTACGTCATCAAGTGATTTTTATTTCGATTTTATTTTTATATTTATTAATGTTATAATAATTTATTTGTTCTTTCGTTATTTAAAATAAAAATTTTGTCAATCTGTACAATTTGGCGATTTATATAATTTGCGAAATTGGGTGACGGAATAACTACTACATTGTACCGTATTTTTTAATTATTTTCCATTATTTTCAAAAGAAAATAGCAAAAAAAAATAATTTATTACTATAGAACAAAATAATTTATATAAATTTAAAAAAGAAATAAAAGTAAATATACATTTATTATTAAATAAACAACAATAGCCAGGTTACCATGTCTATCAAAATAATGCCATTTGTGCACCAATTAGGTACCCCAGTGCGTATATGACATCTGTGTCTAATATTTTTCTTTTCGTTTTGTTAAAAAAAAAAAAAAAAGGAAGTGAAAGCCATCAATTTAAATGTTTCATTTTTAAATGAAAGTTTTGTATTTAATAAAATGGTAACGAAATACAAAAAAAGCATTGTTCTTAGCATAGATTTAAAGGAGGCCCAACTGTTGCCAAATTAATTTAAAATAGTAACCTTTTCTGAATTATGAAAAAAAAATTTCTGTTATGATTAAAATTTGAGTTGCCGTCATTAGAAAAAATGTATTTAAAATTAGAAAAAAATTAATATTTCGAAAACTAATTCGAATTTAAAAATTCTAATACCAGTTTTGAGATATGTGGATCAACACGGATTTTTGGTGTTAATTTCATCGCAAAGTATTCCATATTTTAGGAGAAATCGCCGTGAAACAAAATCAGTTGTTTAATCAGTCGATTCAAAGAATTGATACATTTCAGGCGTTTCATATATTCGTTTCATAAATTCGTTTCATTAGGATTTTATATATATATAGGGTAGATAAATAAACGATCTTGTTAAAAACATAAAATATGAAATCTTATATTTCATTATTTTTCTTTTCGTTAAAAATAATGGAAGAATTTTTTCTGTTACTCCAAACTTCTTGAACATTATCTAAGTAAATTATTTATGTGCAAAATATAAAATTTATACAACTGGATAGTGTTTATTTTGACTCAGCAGTTTTTCTTGATTGCTATTATATAAGTATTTCATTTACCATAAACTTTGTTTTGTGGTCTAATTTCCCTATCAAATTATGTTATCTCTATCAATTATAATTTAAAAATAATGATATATATGCATAGAAATAATAAATTTTCCTATTTTGTTTTTCAATTATTCATTTTAACATTCATTCTGTACTATATTAATATTCATTCATCATTCATTTTTTAAATGATGCTTTTAGGGCAATCATTCTCCAGATGATTATGAAAGAAATGGAACTCCCAACCTCTACTGTGGTGTTAAAGAAATTATATCAGAAAGGTACAACCCACAGTTCTAAAATTTATTACATGCCTTTTTTTAATTATTAAGATTTCTTATGATTTTTCATTCTAACTTCTAGGAAGGTCCGAGAAAACTCTTTGATTAAAGCCATTCTAAAGGATAAGTGTTATGAAGAATACACCAATAGTTGTGAGTATTATTTCTATTTTTAAAAAATGAATACAATTCATCTATATTGCATTTTTCTTCTAATCTGCTTAGTTTTCGTTTGGTGTACTTTGTATATTTCTGTGTAAAATCATACAAACTTAAGGGCACACATAACATATCTGAATGTTATATGATTGTTGTTATTAGTAACTTAGTGATGTAACTAGACTTTTTTAACACCCCAGCTGTGTGTGACTTTTTCATTTTATTGGATAAAACAGCAGCATATTTTTAAGTGTTGCAAGTGGGTTGCTTTTTTAAAATTCAGATTGTTTGTTTCCCACCACTTTTTTGAAGTAGAAATAGTCACTTTGTTTAATTATAGATTAAATAATGCGAGAATAAGTCGAATTATACGCTTTTAAAAAAGCGGTGGGAATCAAGCAATCTGAAAAAAAAAAAAAAAAAAAAAATGTTGACCACTGGCAACACTGGAATGCGAAAATAGTGTGCCCGCAGAATTGTATAGAATATGTGAAACGCGATATGAGCATTACCTGCGGCTGGATGGTTAATCTGGGTTCCTGGTGTCTATTAACTTTCAAAGTTTCTAATTTTAAATTATGGCTGAAGGTACCATTAAGAATATAGTACTACTTTTGATATTCCTTCAAAAATCCGGCATAGTCTTGGTCCCAATGATCCCGGAATTTTGAAGTTATACTGTATTTCATTTAGCTCTTTTTCCTTTTTAGGTGCGTTCGTAATTATATAAATACGTAGCACCTATAGTCGTCGTTCAGTCTGTCTGTCCGCCTGTCCATCCGTCCGCATATAACAGAGCAAAAACTACCCAACCGAATGGTCTGAAATTTTAAATATATGATTGTTGAAAAATTTTGTCGAGCCATTTCAAATTTTATGAAAATCGGAAGTATAGTTTAATTACAGGGACAGTCAAAAGTTTTTCTTTACATTACGGCCAATGGGAAAAATTATTGCAAGTGCATTTTAATGATGTTACAGCCTTCCGAGTGGTCTGAAATTTTAAATATATAATAGTTGCAAAATTTTGTCGAGCCATTTCAAATTTTATGAAAATCGGATGTATAGTTTAATTACAGGGACAGTCAAAATTTTTCCGTTTCATTATGGGGAATGGGAAAAAATTATTGCAGTGCATTTTAATGATGTTACAGACTATGCACTTATGAAGTGCAAAAAATATACATTCAGTACAATATGGGGTGCAAAAAATAATTATAAAACTAGCTATAGTACGAACGCACCTCATTTGCCACGTTTGACGAGCAATTTCCAACTTGTTTAATTTATGAGTGATACCTGTAAAAGAAGTGTGACATATTTTATAATATAATATTTCTTTTAGGTAGTTCTCCTTGTGAAACTGATGTGAACAAAACATTTTGCATGGTTCTTAAAGATTCTGAATCTGAGGCGACTATTAAAGTTTATTTACCTTTCTGTCCAAAAAATTTGTATGGATTTCTACCAGGAATCCAGGTACAAATGTATGGCTTTGTTTGTATCTGCTCTAAAAGAGGATATTTCTACTTGACACCTTCTTCTTCCTTTGGTATTCAAACTATAAATTGTGAAACATCTCGTTACACAGACACAAGGTAAATCAATTAAAAAAAATTGCATATTTTTTATGTTAATAAATTAATATAGACACTACTTTTTATAAGGGGCTTGACACGATAGAGGAAACAGTGAGATTGGATCAAATTTTCAAAAGCACTTTTTAACAATCTTTATTTACATCACCTACTAAAATTTCGAAATGTTCGGGTGAGTAGAAGTATTTTTTTAGAAAATGTGTGAAAATTTTGACAAAAACACTTAAAAACCAGGGGTTTGGCACAATTTCCCTCAACTTCAGCTGAAGTTTTCACTATTAAATATGTATATTTTAAAGAAGTCTTGGATACAGATATATTTCTCAAAGAGTTCAGCCAGCAAGGACTATTATTTTTAACTACTGAAATAGACCAAATGAAAAAAAAAAAGCTTTTTTACGAGCCATTTTACCACTAAATATCAATAATTTTTCTGGATTGTTTCACAGAGGCTATAAAAATGTTATATTTTTAACTCCTAAAATTTTCAAAGAGTTTGGACAATAACGGTTATTTAAAAAATTAAAAAAAAAACAAAAAAAAAATTTAAAATACTGGATCACCCCCCTCCCCCTTTCCTCCCTTTTTCTGGCATATTTTGAAATTACTCATTCACAATGAAAAACAAAATATACAAAAAATTAAATAGAAAACATCATATACTATCAGCTTTCTTTGTGAACTCGAACCATTTCAAAAAATGCAAAAATTAATCCTTTGAAAAATAGCCGTTCCCCGAAGTCACTTCTTGGTTTTTTCGCATATTTTGTCGCAGGATTAACTTTATGCATATTTTTATTAAAAAATATACTTAATTTTATACAAACTCTTGATTTCGATGTGGAAATAAAAAGTTACAGGTAAGACATTATTTTTAAAGTTAAATATCAATATATTAGCATGAAAATTATGCAGTCATCAGAAACGTATCACTTTCTCCCTGTTTCCTATTGCAGTTATTTCAAGCTTTTTTACAGCTAAATATCAGGGTTTTTTTTTAAACTGATTTTTCACACAGTCAGCATGCAGGCATGTATTTCTGATAAATTTGAGTTAAAGATAAAACCATAAAAATATAAGGCTCATTTAAGAATATTATCATGGGCTCGGGCAACAGCTGGCTGGTCAACTAGTTTTAGATATATTATATTTCCCTATAGTTATGTGATATCTGTATTTATTTATATCTGTAACTGCAGGATTTTCATGTCATTCCATAGGAAGCAAAATAACCCAATCATTGAAAATTAATTTATGGATTTCGATACTTTTATTTATCTTGTAATTCTTCAGCAAACTTTAACATTTTTGAAATACAATGATAAGATGCTAATATATATATACATTAGGGTGGAGCGAAAAAACCCATTTTTTAAAAATCAAAAACGGGTAGGTGCCAAAAGTTGCCTTTATACTAGTACATCATCTGCGTGCAATATTACCGCTGAAAAAAAAATGGCTTGAGTCTGCGCTTTTGGTCCAAAAATCGAAATTTTGGGTAAAATTTGACATTTTTTCAAAAAATTTAAAAAAATTCTATAGAGAAGGTTATTATATTTATTAGTGTTATTTAAACCTTTATTATTAATGACTTAACATGTTTAAACGATAAAAAGATATCTTTGTTCTGTATAACTGGAACAAAACTGACAACTGTTTGGGAAAAAATGGCGTTGCCACTCTGTTGTGTCAAGCAACTAATTGTTGTATAGATTACAGCTCATACGTAGTTCCTTTCAAATCTACCCAGGAGGTATCACGTGGAGGTGGCTGCATTTCATGACACAGCAGTGCATAGCCCGACCACCGTTCCATCTAAGCGCAATGTTTTATTTATATCTTGAATTGTGATTTTTTATCAAAGACTGGCATAAGTTTTCTATGTATCAACCTAGTCCATCTCTTCTTTATATCCACAGACGTTGGGTGATGCTGCTGTGACACTCCTTCACATACTGCTTGTGTATGATAAGGTAAGCAGAGTAATGCAGTGGAATTAGTGGAACCTATTCAGCCCTCTAGTATCTTCACCAAAATTGCATCCAGTTACTGCATAGTGATTGGGAGTTCTGTTCCTACAACATTTTACAGCATTTAGGTATTTCATCTTTGAGTATGCCATCCTTTACTCTACTTCTTGCATTTTTTATATGTTGATAAGCTTGTTGTTTAATGAGATGGCGATCGTCATCAAAATTGCAATAAGAATTTGTTCTCGATGTGAAAAATTTGCTCTCGATGTCCTAAATAATTTTCTTTAGTTTTTTGCCGTTTTCTATGATGTTTAGTAGCCGAATAATTTCCCATAAGTTTTTAGATCAATTTTTTAGATGTGGATTATATTTGGTGTAAACCATACAGCGGCATAAACTTGGATTACATACTTTGTGAGTGAACCAGACTCTGATGGTCAATCAGAGGTTATATAAAGGAGAATAATTTTGTACGCACTTTGTGAGCCATCTTGCGTAAGACAAATTTCTTTGGATCCTATTCGCTAGTTCTTCTGAGCCATATCTTGATGAAATATGTTTGCAAATGTCTAGCAGGTATTTCTGGTATGTGCTGAGTACCCTTTTCTCGATTTCAGGAAATAATGTTTGAAAATTACTCTCTATAGCTTCAAAAATTGAAATTAGAAGGGAAAAAGCACGTGGACAAAGGTTTTTCTATTGGTCTGGTGAATACCTGTGAGTTAGAATCTAATTTTTGCCGACGATCTTGTCTAATAAATGATGCAGAGAAAATTCACTGGACTTGGAGGTGGCATATGATCAATTGTAATGGTTCATTCTATACATGTTCCTTGCAGAATGGATGACAAGGACTAACAGAATTATCCGTCTTCAAATGAGCACTCACTGCCCATCAGAGTCTCTACGTTCACTCAAAAAGTACTATGTTATCCAAGTTTGGCCCCAGTATAGTTTACAATCAAATGTAATCCACAGCTAAAGAAGAGACCTAAAAACTCATGGGAAATTACTCGGCTACTAAACAACACACAAAACGGAATAAAACAACTACTAAAAAAAGGTTATTTAGGACAATGGTTGCTTTGCAAACGCAGAGGAAATTCTTAATTCAGTGCTCGCTGACGATTTCCATCACATTAAACAGCTAGCTGCTCAGCACAAAATAGTTGAAAGATGTGAGAAATAATGGCATACGCAAATCTTAAATACCGACAATCAACTTTGAAGCGGCTAATTATATAAATCTAATTCATTGGAAAAGTGTTGTGGTAACAGAACCTCTAATCAATATGCATTTATCGGATGCAATCTTGGTGAAGATAATAGAATAGATTACATTATAGAAGGCTGAATAGATTACATTAATATCATCCACACTGCATTACACTGTTTGTGTTCTCTTACACAAACAGCAGAAAAATACGTAAAGGAGATCATAGCAGCAGCATCCAAAGTCTGTGGATCCAAAGAAGAGATGTACTAGGTTGATACATAGAAAACTTAGGCCAGTCTTTGATAAAAAATCACAATTCAATGTATAAATAAAACATTGAGTTCAGATGGTAGGGTGATCGAGCTATGCACTGTTGTGACATGAAATGCAGTCACCTCCACGTGATACTTCCTGGGTAGTTCTGAAAGCAACTAATAAGAGCTGTATTCTAAACAACAATTATATGTGTGACACAACAGAGTGGCAATGCCTTTTTCCTACCAAAAGTTGTCAGTTTTCTTCCAGCTATGCAGAACAAAGATAACATTTTATCGTTTAAATATGTTATGTCATTAATAATAAAGGTTTAAATAACACTTTTAAATAATAATCATCTCTGTAGAATTTTTTTAATTTTTTGAAAAAATGTCAAATTTTACCCAAAATTTCGACATTTGGACCAAAAGCACACACTCAAGCCATTTTTTTTCAGCGGTAATATTGCACGCAGATGATGTACTAGTATAAAGGCAACTTTTGGCACCTACCCGTTTTTGATTGTAAAAAATTAATTTTTTTCGCTCCACCCTAATATACATAGTACCAATTTTCCATATGTATATTTTAATTTGTTTTATTTCTTGACGTCACAAAAAATTTTAGCGTGCCATTTTTAAAGACACTTCATAAAGTGACCACCTGTATATAGTGACCGTTTTAGCTGTTCTCGAGGGTGGTCACTTTAGGCAGGTTCCACTGTATTTTGCTTTTTATGTGTTGATTTTTACAATATATTTTTTGTATTAATAATTGGAAATTTTTCATTTGAAATATTTTTTGTACTTTAAAAAAAGTTCTTATAAAATACTTATATCCTAATATGTAACAATTGTTACAATAATGCTTTTTTCTATTATCAGTTGGTTTTTTTTTAATCATATGTCAATTGATAAAAGCATATAAATCTGTCTGTTAAAAAAAAAAAAAAAAAAAAAAAAATCCTGTAATTATCGAGTGTTTCTTTTATTTATATATTTTTATTTATATGCATACAAATCTGTCAGTTAAAAAAAAAAAAAAAAAAAAAAAATCCTGTAATTATTGAGTGTTTTTTTTCTTTTCTTTTTTTTTTTTTAAAGCTCAACTCTTCCATAAGAACTTCAAATCCTGTTTTTTTCTTCTCTGTATTCATATTTACTGGATGTACATTTAAAAATTTTCATGCTATAATGAGAATTTTTTCATTTATTCAAATGTGCAAGTACATCCATATTGTCAATATTTCATTTTTCACAGGAAAATGAAAAAGCACTCGAAAAACAGGAAATTATTTAGAGTTGAAACTTTAATTACAGTTTTTTTAATGAAAATATTTTGTATAACAATCCTAAATGGAAGGTTCAAAGTATTGTTAAAAGTATTAAGTAATATTTAAGTAACTTAAACAACGACATAATTATTTCAGTAATAGCTTTTATTTGTGTAATATCGTTTGTTATACGATTTGATTTCCAGTTTGTTTTAAAATCAATTAATATAATTTTTAACTGAATAACATTAATGATGTTAGTGTTGTTAAAATGTAAAAAACTGTTTATTAAAAATAGCTTTAGTTTAAACAAAATCCGATTCAAAAACTTTGTTATAATAACCTTGTGGAAAACATTGTTATTAATTGTCATTAATTGTTAAATTTTGCTTTCTTGGATAAAGGGTGTGAGGATTAGATAAAAGTCTTATGACTTCATCTATGAATAAATTAATTTTTAGAGAAGATAGTTAGGTATTTAGTAACAAAATAATAAATGCAATTTTATTTGGTTAACATTTTGCATAATCCCATAATAAAATAGTCTCAGGCTGTTTCCTTTTCTTTTTTTTTTTGTTTTTTTTTTTGGGAGGGGTAGGGCAAATTTCGTTTGAAAGAATCCTAAAAATTCCTTCTTTTTACCCATCAAGACTGTTATTTAAAAAAAGTATCCTGTGTTCTTTGTATTAAAAATTTTCTTTGTTAACCTCTTAATGGATTTAATCATATATAAACTTTCCCTTTCACACCCACATGCAAAAAAGACACTGCATTTTTCTTCTTCTGCAGGAAAGTATCCAACTTATTTTGATAACCATACACTGTATAAAATGTTTGTTCATATTAGGGTGCAGGATTTATTAAAAAAAAAAAAATAATAATAATAACAGACGATTTCTATTAACATTAGTTAGTTTTGGTTTTATCACACTATCGTCCTCCTTTTTTATACCATACTAAACTATGTTGAATGCACCATTAATGTTTTTTGTAACAAATTTGTGTAAAAAGAGGTTATTAATTAATCGATTTAATCATTATTTTCATACTGTATTGGTATTACATTATTCCACAGGGTGTTTCTAAATAAATATCAGGGTTGTTTTAACACTTGGTAGTATTTATTACATAAAACTTAAAATAAAACAGCAACTCAAACAGTTTTACCTACAACCTTACAAGTGTTCAATGTGAACACCTTTCGGCACACGGAACACATCAAGTCGATAGCTCAGTTTTTCCCTAACATTGACTAGTGTTTGTGGGGTAATTGTTGCAAAGGCAGCTAGTATTTTCAAACTGATGATACCATCTACGGATGTTATTATCACTTGGGGATCACATCTGAACTTAATCCAGAATGCATGTTGCACAGTAACTACAGATTTGGTCTTTGCAAACTGTAGAACACAAAATGCTTTCTGTTCACTAGTCGCCATTTTTGCTACTAGTGTTTTTTAATGGATGACGGAAGAAATATTGCGTGCGCATGCTCATGCACAGGTACCAACAAGCTGTTTGAGTTGCTCTTTCATTTTATGTATTAACACTAGAACGGCGGGAAAATCTTACCTACTGGAACGGCGGGAAGGGGTCATTTTGACCCCTCGATGAAACTATTGAAATAACAACGCTAAAATAATTTTAAAAGCCACACATTGGCAAAAATATGTAATTTACGTGTATTTCATAATTTATATTTAATATTATTCGATAATTTATTGAATTTTTAAAGTACTGTATATGTAACGCCTACAGGGCGATTAATTGGATCATACTACGACTACTCAAAAGACTCATTAATTTGATATAAAAATAGATTTAAAATTAATGTTTTCACAAATTAAAACTAATGTTAACTAAAATAAAACACAATTTATAAAATAATATATATTTATATTTTCATCTACTTACTCGCCGAATGATTCACTCTCTAAATCCATAAATGAGAAATATGTTCTGTTCATAATCATCATAATCATCATTTGTTCTACCAATTTTATTTTCAGACATTAAAAACACACTAAGATTTCATAGTTTCTCATACAGCCAAAAAATAGCGTACATGTCATAAGTTTTAAAACATATATATACTTTAACACAAATATTCAAGATAGTTTAAAAAATATTTTCACCTCCTTTTTCACCGAGGCATCTTCAGTTATTGATGTTTTTCGTCTCACTCTCTCGCTAATCCTTGCTTTCCAGATTTTCCCTGTTATTTTTCCCTATTTTCAAAATGTGTCGCCATCTATTGTCTATAACTGCGTGTAGTTGATCATTGCAGGTTTCTGATTTTGATGAGATGATTTCAATGGCTTCTCTTATTAATGCGTAATTTAAACTATTGTATTTTGCTAATTTCTCGACGTTTTTAAAATTATTGTGATGGGGGATTTTCTATTGAGTCGTGCTATGGCCGTAGATGATTTATTAAGTCGTATATCCCGTTGGTGTTCTTTAATCCTGTCTTGTAGCTTTCTTTTTGTCATTCCTATATATGACATATCTTTTCCTTCATTGTTTTTGAAATTAATTTTGTATATTCCAGATGTCTGTAGGTGTGAAATTTTCTCAATGTCTGTTCTAATTAATTTAAATATTGGTAGGTCAGGGGTGATAGGGGTATTTATTCCTAGTTTTTTAAATTCTCTTTTTATTTTTAATGAAACACCTTTTATGAAAGGGATTGAATTTGTAAATTTTATAACTTTCTGGGCTGGTTCTATTCTATTGTACCTTTTTTTCACTTTTTCAACTAATTTTTGTATCGTTTTAGTGGTATATCCTGCATCCTTAGCTATTGATTTGATTTTATTTATTTCGGTTTCTAGGAGGTCTTCTGTTGAACATACATTTAGTGCTATATGGATATATGTATTTATTGCAGCTATTTTATATGGAAAAGGGGTCCTTGAGTGTTTGGAGATTATGTAAGAATTTGCATTTGGTTTCCTGTATACTGTAGTATGAAAAAGAATAGATTATAAAACTGTATGTTCTGTTGTTTCCGTTATTTTATTATAAGTGTAGCTGAATGGTTAATATGTTAAGCATTCTGTTTCAATTTTATTTAATGCTTATAATACTCCAAATTGTACGCACGTATTAGGAATTAATTCAGTTGTATCAAAAAAAAAAAAAATAGCAATTTTTCCAGTACATTTTCCGCACACAACTTTGAAACATGGTGCGCAAAATTCTTGAGATTTGTTTCCATTGCATGTCTGTACTTGCCATTTTTTCTCTTGATATCTATTTTATTTTCGTGTTTTTTTTTTTTTTCTCTGAAGACACAGGAAAGATCTTTGGGAGATTTGAAACCATAAGATTCATTCTGAACACATCCCCTAAATTTAATAGAAAATCTCTTCTGCTGATAGGCTTGCCTGTTACACTTTTATAAATTATCCAGGCGTTTAAAGCTGCATGATCCAAAATATTAAAAAAGATATGTACAGGCCATCGTCTAGAAGCCGATTTCACGGAGTATTTTCGGCACATCTGATCATGGATATTCACACCATACTTCGTTGCGTTGTAATATTCTATTGAATCGGGCAACTTCTTGAGACCGTCTTCAGTTTTTACAGTAGAATGTAATGAGCTAAGTAGAAAAACACTTTTTTTTCTTTCGGCTTGATAGATGGTAAGTGTCATATTATCACATTCCACTATCTTCGATGAATAAAGAGTACTGCGCATATTTTTCAATGATATAGGAATTTCTCTTCTGTTCTTTTTCATTGTGCAACCAAAGTTGTATTTTTAGCTTTTAACATTTCTGCTAATTTGATATTAGTATAGCTATCTGTCGTAATATTCCTCCCTTCGTTTAGATGGGGATCTGTTAATTTCATGACAACATTTTCCGATAAACGTAATTAAGGATTGGCTGCTTCATCCTTTTCTAGATAAATAAATTCATTCAAGAGGTATTTAGTATCAACGTAAACAGATCAACCAAAATTTTATTCCAAATTTATCCGATTTATTTGGCGTATATTGCGTAAATTTATATCTATCCTGAGATGGGAACAATTGTTCATCAACTGTAATATTTTGTCCTGGTCGGTAGCATGTTTTGCAATTTTCAATAAATTTATTCCACATTTTAGATGCAAGAGCAAATTTAACAGTCTGTAGTCTGCTAGATCTTGTTGTCTTTTCATCAAACCTAAAAAATCTTTTTCTTTCTTTGAATCTATCTCTTGTGGTAGTTTCTTTGCAAAGTAGTATTCCTCATGCCTTGGACGACAATGAATATAAATCTAAAACCTTTTTTTTATTGCTCCTCGAACATATAGTATAGCAACAAAAGCAGCTTCGAGTACAAAGAGTATTTTATTAAAGGGGTCAAAATGACCCCCGTCCGCCGTTCTAGGAATACAAGCCCATATTTCAAAAACAAACAAATCTAGAAAGCTGAATTTTTCTTTAGAAATATATGTTATCTATTTAGGAAAAGTCAAAAAATTTCAAACGATTTCGTCCAAGCAAACAAAAGTAATCAACGGACGAAAGCACTCAGGTGTCAAAATGACACCTACCGCCGTTCTAGTGTTAAGTATAAATTTAAGTTTTATATAATAGATACTACAAAGTGTTAAAACCCTGATATTCATTTAGAAACACCCTGTATTAACATTGTTTAACTAAATTTCCAGTCAATATCTCATTATGAATGAAAAATTAATGGAATTGTAAGAACAAAAATAAATCAAAACATCCTACAATTCAAAGATGATCATCAAAATTTTAGTAACACTCTACAAAAATAAATGTTTGTATTTAAGCATAAAGGGGAATAATAAATCAAACACAATGTTAAAACTGAAGATACAGATATAGTAAATTAAAAATATTATAATGTAGGTACTTATAGTCTATAATAATGTCAAGTTCATCCTACCTACCCAAGAGTTTGTGAATGCCCAATTAATATTACACAACTCTCCCAAGTTTTTGTCATCTGATAGGAAACAAGCTGTTTTTACATTCAATGCACATGTGCATAACATTTTTTCAGTAAAAGGTGAAATTTTGAAGCAAACTATCAAAAGTAAGATGCAGTAGAAAAACAGAAAAATTTAAATGTGCACTGTACAATAGGCCTCAATAATGTTAATAAAGTACAACTTAAGGGAAAAACATACAATCTGGCTACCCTAGTTCATGTATATATATATATACTCTCCACACATTTTTTTTATTATTTTGTTATTAAGATTAACAGTTATATTTGTGACTGAAATAACTTTCACAATCCTTTATTTTAAGTATGTGATTTATGTTTAAAAAGATATAAAAGTTTTTTGGATGTTTTATGCATTTTTTATATATATATATATATATATATATATATTTTAAATCTTTTAGTATAGATTCACTAATAGATGATTTCTATCCGGAAGAAAATGTTAGAATATCATCTCTCCGCGTTGCACATGCTGGTAGTTTTTTCAAGTGCATCTGTTTTATTCTGAAGATTGTGTCAGCAAAAATAAATTTAAGTTGCAACAGTTGTGGAAAGGATTTTGAACAGAAATGCTTGTGCTTTTGCAGTTATAGTATAAAGTTGTCTGCAAGGTAAATAATATTTAACAAATTTTGCTCATGCTTCTTTCTTTTATTGAAGTGTCATGAGGAAAAGTTTTGTTATTGTACAATTGAAGAGCTAAAAGGATAAATGTGGCGTGTGACAAAATAAAAAAGATTAAGTTAATCCTATTTTTGAAGATAATCAATGGTCCCCTATTGTCTGTTAAATTATTTGAAAAAAAGCTAATGTTCACAGAGATTTTAATTGATAAAGGAGACGTTTGACAATAAAAAATTGTAATTTTAGTTGATAACAATTATTCAAAATGTGTTTTCTCAAAATTATGATTGTGTCACTTACCACCTTCATTATCTGAGCTCTTGAATTATAAATAATGATGCAGTGATGTTACTGGATTTTCTAGGAATCTGGTTTGATGCAAGATTTTTTTTTTAAAATTCCTATTACATCCAAAAAAGTCTTTTGTGTGTGAAATTTGTCATATATTTACGAAACGTATAATCTTGTAATGAAAGATTAAATTCAATTAATCAATTCTTAATGAAATTTTAGATTCAATATCTATGTAATTTTAGACTTCTACATACATTCCTAAAAATTTGGGTTTTGATTTTAGTAATAAGGGAAATTGCGTACATTTTATATGAAATATCATTCTTAATTATAATTATTCATTAAAACTTTTATATCCTGTACAAGGAAAATTATGCATCCTAAATGATGCATAATGTATATATTTTTTACATTCGTTCTTTAGTTTTTTCCTCTTTTTGTAATCCTTTCTTGCATAGTTGAAAAGTATATATGGGTTTGGTTTGTTTATCTGTCTGTTTACCTGTCTGCACTTTAACTCTCTTAAATGTACTTGGATTTCTACTTTGTTGATAAATGTTATTGAAATTTTCTATAACATATACAATTTTAATTAATTTTTCAATTAATTTTCAGCAGTGAAATTACACTGGAAATTATTGAATAAATAATATGAGATTTATCACATTGCTAACAAAATGTAAAACCAACAATGTGAAAAATGTCCAAGCTGGGAATCTAACCCATAACCCATTGGAATAGTGCTCCAAGTGCTCTACCATTTAAGCTACGAGGATGATGTCCAGCTTAGCACTTACACACATGTTGGTAAGGCTGCAACTGCAGCACAAGATTCAGTCTCTATGAGCACACGATCCTGCGGCGAAACAAGAGACACAAACAAACCCAGAATCGGTGAACACATATACACTTTTAATTCATTTTTCAATTTTCAGTATGAAAATACGCACAAAATCATTGAATAAATAATACGAACTTTAGAATGTATTTTGGTAAAAGTGCATTCAATTACTCTTAGGAATATGTAAAAAAGAACAAAAAAAAAAATGAATTTGAAAATTGCATTTAATGTTTTAATTACCCCCTGTGTTGTATTAAACTATAGTATTGGTTGTAGACTTGAAGAAATTTAAGAATTCTATTGTAATTTTACACTGTATTCTTAAACACTTTTTAATGTCTTCATAGCTATTTATAACTTTTTTTTTTTCTTTTGTGGATGTATGTTATATATTGTTATTAGATTAAAATAATAATTGGTTAAAAATAAGTTTAATTTAATAATATTGTAGGGAAAGTGAATTTGCAAGGATTAATTATTGGGAGATTTAAAAAAAAAAGGGGGGGGGGGTTAAAATTTCAAAAATAGAGAATTTGAATAATTTAGGCATATGACTGATCAGTGATCTGCACAATGCATTGTGACGTATTAAAGAAACTGATAAATACTAAAATTAAGTTAAATTATTTTAACTTTCACCATGATGGAATAATAAATAGAAGATACTAACTTGGGTCTGGCCTAGACTCCAACAAGTACATCATTTTGATTTTAATAAATGTAAGTGGGGCAAGTATGCCAGTATAAACTTATATAAAGTATTTAGTTTATTTTAAAACAGTTTATTAAGTTCATAAGTGTTTATAATTTTACACTAAATTTCTTATGAAATAGAAATCATTATTTTTTTGTTTATAGTTTTATTATTGATGATGGCACTGACCAGATACTAGTCTATAGTAGTGATGAAGCTGCAAGGAAAGCTCTTATGCTTGATGTGAAAGAACTGGAAAAACTATCTTCATTTGTAACAGAAACAAGAAGTTGCATAATGTTTCACTATGTATGTATTATTTGTTTTCAGTTTTTGCAGTAGATTTTTTAAGTGTCTTTTGTAAAAAAGTGCGTATTCAATGTTTGCATTTGCTCGTAAATATCAGAAAATTCATAGAACATGACTCACAAATTTTAAAATGACGAGTCAACAATTCACTCACGAATTGACACCCCTTTCCAATAAATAAATAAATCTCAGTTATTTTTTGCTCTCCCAAACCTACCACCACTGTCTCTTTTACCAACAATAAATACAATTCAGAAATAATGGATTATTTTATTTGATGAGGTAGAAGAGAAAAAGTCTTTGAAAAATCCAATTGCAACCTGTATTTATAAAAGACTGATTTGTTTTAATTTTTGCACTTTCTAAATTTAAGCCAACGTCTTATTGAAAAATTTATCAGTGTCGATGCCTTTGAGTTTGAATGTGTAATAAATCTGTTACCAGTTTTCTATAGCTACTTGTGAAACAAAATCTCCAACTATAAAATTTATTAGTATCTGTGCAATGTTTCAATAAATATACAGTTTTTTTTGTTTTTTTTTAATTTTTAGTCTATTGTAAACGACACATCATTTTTTTCAGATGACTCATATTTTCTTGTTGACTGAATCTCAGTTTTGCAGTTAGTGAGTCAGGCTGTCATAAAATTTTAAGTAAAATCCAAATCCTGTGCATTTATGTTTTTTCTTCGGTATGCATACGTATTTCTATGTTAGAAAATGTGTCTTATGATTTGTTTGTATGAATTTTAATGATGAGTATGAGCTATAACACAGGTTAGTGATATAATACTTTTTTTTTTTTTTTTTTTTTTTTTTTACTGTTGTATATGTTTCTAATATTTTCCGACATACTGTGTTCGGAAAATTCAAATTTTCCCCTTCTAGCATGTAATTTTTTAAAATAAAAAATGAAATTAGGATGTAGATCCTAGAAATCCCACAAAAAATCTAACAGACCCAAACTGTGTTAATATAAAATTTTAACTTAATATAATAAATACAGCTTAAAAATAAGCTGTGTTTTACATTTTATTAATTTATTATGTTTGTTACAGCTATAATAGTTTCAAAAATCTCTATAATATTTTTTTCGTTTTTGGAACACCGTTAATCATATTTTCTTTCGTACATTGCTTACAGAAAATGTGATAAATGGTAATTTAAAGAGAAAAAAAATATTAAAAAGATTTTTAACTGTATGATAGTTATGACAAACTTATTAAATTAATAAAATTCCTTTGCCTCATCAAACACTATTAGGTTTTTTGTTATAATGTTGATTGGTATCTGGTAGTCTCTATGTCTAAATATATAATTTATCAACCAGAGAGAGATAAAAATAATATTTGTATCAAATTTGTACGTGATAGAATTTGAGAATTTCTCAAAATCAGCATGAAAAATGCATAAAAAACCCGATCACATTGAGGGGGAAAAACATTATGAACCTCTATAATCAGAGAGTTTCTGCTTTATTATATGTACCGTATTTACCCGTGTATAAGTCGAGATATTTTGGACAAAAAAAGACTTTAAAGTTGGGAGGGTCGACCTATACGAGGGTCCTTATTTTTTTTTTCTTTTTACTAGAAGTCATAAATACTTTTCTGAAAGGCAATTGTTCTCTTTTCGCATTCCATAACACAATGACGTCGTGTACTGTCGATTTCCATACCAGGAGAGAAAAAGAGGAGACTGAGTGACGGGTTTGGTGCGGGTGATGAATGTACGCCTACTACCCCCTCCCCCTCTCCCTGATAGATCAGTAGATAAAATCCCGAGAATGTATCACCCCTATGTGCAATTGAATTGTCTGCAAGTGGCTAAAAACATGTGACTCTCTAAAAACACGTGACCCGCGTTATATCTTGCGTGTTCTTGATAGTACACTTATTCTTTATTTCTTCGTTTATCTTACTGCAATTTTTCTCTTTGTTTCTACTGATATGGCTATTTAGTTATTAGAAAACAGAAACGCAACTCAAAGTTATTTCTTTAGCGGAAGAGTCTAACAACTGTGCTGCTTCTCGTCAGTTTTGGGTTCGCGAAAAATTGATTTGTGATTGAAGCAAGAATAAGGCAAAGCTAGAAAACATTCCAAAATCAAAAAAGGCTTTGCGGCATGGAAAATCGCCCTTTCCAGAACTCGAAAATGTATTGCATGATTGGGTTGTAGAGTGCCGGCGGAATTATTTTATTGTCACTAGAACTGCCATATGTTTACGAGCAGTGAAGCTTGCAAAAGAAAAAAAGTATGGTGTTCCAAACACGTTTTGTGTATCAGAGCATTGGTGCACTAGATTTATGAATCGTCATCGTTTGACTTTACGCCAGAGCACTAAACTGGCACAAAAATTACCATCTTACTTGAAAGCAAAGATTATAAAATCTCAAAAATACGTCATGGATCAAAGGAAATCATCATGGATCATGTATCAATTTGTGGCATGGAAAATCGCCCTTTCCAGAACTCGAAAATGTATTGCATGATTGGGTTGTAGAGTGCCAGCGGAATTATTTTATTGTCACTAGAACTGCCATATGTTTACGAGCAATGAAACTTGCAAAAGAAAAAAAGTATGGTGTTCCAAACACGTTTTGTGTATCAGAGCATTGGTGCACTAGATTTATGAATCGTCATCGTTTGACTTTACGCCAGAGCACTAAACTGGCACAAAAATTACCATCTTACTTGAAAGCAAAGATTATAAAATCTCAAAAATACGTCATGGATCAAAGGAAAATGAAATCTTTTGAACTTTGTCATATAGAAAATTTAGACGAAACACCCATGTGTTTCGACCTACCAGAAAATAAAGCAGGGAACTGCAAGGGGGAGAAAGCATTTTGGGAAAAACGACTGGACACGAAAAAACCCGTTTTACCTGTTTGGCCGACGGTATTAAGCTTCATCCGTTGATTATTTCCAAAAGAAAAACGTTACATTTCCATCTGGTGTGCTGATTCGAGCCCATGAAAAGGGGTGGAGGGATGTTGACGGAACAGTCGACTGGCTTAAAAATGTGATTTAATTTGTGTAATTTCCCTTTTAAATTTGTCCGGTTTCAATTTTTGAATTTTTTTTTTTTTCAACCTGGCTTTCGCTAGAGTGTCTTTTACTCGGGACGTGGCTGGGGACCTATGAATCTTGCTTCGCAAAAGAGTCTGAATAAGTAGAATAATAAAGGGCTGCGGACAAAAAGGGGCCGCTCGTCGCGGCGGTTGAGACCAGGAGTGTTTTCAAAAAACCTTTCCTTTTAGTTTGCGACTCGTTTCGTGGCCACTTTTCTGAAAATGTGAATAAAGTGACGAAAGAACTAAAAACGACTGTAGCTGTAATCCCGGGAGGGTTAACAACCGTCCTTCAACCCCTAAACGTTTGCCTTAAGAAGCCCTTCAAAGCAAATGTTAGAAAATATTGGGCAGAGTGGATTTCATCCGATTGTCCAACACTTATATAGGGTAATAATATTGGAAAGCCTGACATTGCATTAATTTCCCAGTGGGTTAAAGATGCGTGGAATCAAATTCCTTCCTAAATTATTATAAAATCGTTCAAGAAATGCTACATAAGCAACGAACTAGACGGCACAGAAGATGATGCCATTTTCGAAAGTGATAATGACGAGGAAGAATGTAGCGAAACAGAGATTGAAAACATGCATCATGATGAGCTGATAACGACAGAGGATTTTTGTGAATTGTTTGGCGAGTCCGATACTGAATCAGTGACCTTGAATCAGTTTAATTTTTTATATTTCTTTAGTACATTGTTATCTTCATTACTGTATATTTAGTTTTGTTTTTCATATGATTTCGAATAAATGAAAAAAAAAGTTTCTTTATTATTGTATATTTAGAACTTTCTTTTTTTTTCCCAGGTGATTTTGAATAATGCATTTTAAAAAAAAATTCAAATTTCTTGATCGGAAAAGTGGGGGGTCGACTTATACGCGGAATTTAAAAAAATTCAAATTTCTTGATCGGGAAAGTGGGGAGTCGACTTATACGTGGGATCGACGTATACGCGGGTAAATACGGTATATTTTTCCCGTGAAGTTCTTAATCCATATTATAAACATCAGTTGAAGTCATTGATATGTTTTTTAAACTCTCTGAATGTTTTTGAAATGCAATGCGTAGAAATTCAGATTTAACCTTGTAGTACAGTAGCCTTTTATAAAATAGCTTATTTTATATCACTCTTTCCAGGAAAAAAGACAAATAAACAGAAACAAAATATAACTTAAAACTTTTTAAGCATTTAAAACAAACAAATAATAAATGAATAAAAAATGTTTGTATGTTATCATTTTTCTTAATTTTTCAAATAGTTTCAGTTATTTTCTGCTTCTATAGGTATATGGCATCTTTTTCTCATCTCCCCTGCATGCACAATATACTACCGAGTGTTTAAGTTTACACTAGATTTGTGTTTATTACTTTTTTTGATTTTCCTCTGTTTTATTAAACCTTTTTTATGGAGCATTAGAAACAATTCTGCAGTTTCAAACTAAAAATTTTCTATTACTGTTAAATCTGCAGCTTTTAATGAGCATGTGAAAAGTGTCTTTAAAGTTTAGTTATATATGCATTGCTTGCTTCATAATTTGCACTCATGTCTTGAGTCAATGATGGCTGATAATTATAAACAGTGAAGTTCATAGTAATAAATAAAAACTGTCTCATTTGAGCCAATACAGCTCAAATCAATGAATAATGTGGAAAATTTCATAAAAAAGAAATGAGATTTTTGGAATACAGATAGTTTTGGCCGAGTTTTGGCCCTGGTAAAATAACATCTAATGTTGTTAAAATACAGAGACTGTTCATGCATTTTTGTAATGATTTTGACTTTTCCCAAGATTTAAATGTAATTAAAAAAAAAAAAAAGCTATATAGCATCAATTTAGAATAGGGTGTAATTATTGTCTGCATGATTAAAAATATTTTCTGCTTTAAAATCTCACTGGAAAATGAACAATGGATTGAAGGATTGCGATCAGATTTCTCATGTTTTAAAAGAAAATCCAACCCCCCAAAGAATTATAGCAAAATTTTTAAACATCTGTTGCCGCTAGAAGCGCCATCTATGTGGTTTGTTTTGAAACTTGTGAGTTGGGTTCGAGACGCCGATCAGAGGAGTAGTGTAAATATCGGCTCTCGATCAATTTATTGTTTGTGAATTAAAAATTTAATTAGTAATACAGTCCGCTAGATTTATTTTATTGTGAGTTGTGTGCAGTGATTAATTGTGATTGAGTTATTGGCGGGAACACCTTTTTTTGGTCCCCCTCACCGGAAAAGAACAAGCATTTAATTACGTATTTAAAGTGTTTCGATTTTAGAGTCAACGAGATAAGTGTTTTCTTTTTATCAAAATTTGTGCCTTTCCTTTTTAATCTAATACCTTATTATAATATTGCTTAAGAGTGTGGTGTTAAAAAAAATATATATATACTTTATTACGAGGAGTTTATATCAAGCAGTTGTTTTGATTCAAGAACAAAAATAATAATGTTCTTTCAGTGCAGAGTTGCGCAATCGTAAGCGATCATTTAAAGCAGAGAATAACAAAGTTATTTCGAAATGCTGATTATGAGAAGACAAATGAAATAAATAAAAGAAACGAAATATTTTTTCTGCCGTAACTCAGCAGTTTGGTAAAAGTGATTCATCTTTATTTTTGGAGGTATGTGAGATTTATTTATTTATTTATTGTGAACTATATTTATTAAAATGTTCAAAAGCGCGAAAAAAGAAGATTACCAAAGGGTAGCTTTTGAATTAGGGATTGATATTTCTGACACAAAATTAACTAATTATGATTTAATGAATTTAATAAAGGAAAGTGATAAATATAAAGCAGATTCTAAATTGGTCGAAGAAATGGCCAATAATATTATAGAGGAGAGAAAAAATGAGGAAGCGAAGGTATTAGAACTTGAAAAATTAAAAATTGAACGTACAAAATTAGAGCTTGAGTTGGCGAAGGCCCGTGCAGAAACCAAAAGTGAAAAATTAAATGATTTCGAGAAGGTAGAAAGCATAGAATCTTTAGACTCTCTCATTAAAAGCATAAAAACGCTTACAATCAAAATACCGTCTAGACCGGAAGGTTGGGGGTATTTTTTCTCGTCTTTAGAAAGGGCCTTCATTTCAAAAAATGTCCCAGAAAAGTATAAATCGGAAATTCTTCTAAATCTGTTAGGGGAAAGGGCAACAAATGTTATTACGTACATTAAGGATGGGGAATTAGAAGATTATTCAAAGGTGAAAGCTATAGTACTTAGAGAATTTGAGCCAACCCCCCAAACTTGTTTAGAACATTTTAGAAAAGCACAACGTCAACCCAATGAAACGTATGTGCAATTTACATCCCGATTAACAACGAATTGGGATTATTATTTAAAATTGAGAAATGTGACCGATTTTGAAACTTTAAAAAAGTTAGTGATTTCTGATAAAATTTGTCAGACGCTTGATAAGGATGTAACTTGTTTTATAAATGTTAGACAAGGAGATTCTTGGTTTCACCCAATTGAGTTATCTAGGGAGATAGATTTATATTATACATCAAAGGGAAAACCTGTGGTTGATAATTCTAGGTCGAATAATAAAAATAATTATTCCAGGCCAGTTTCTAAAGTTTTTCTAACTGATGTAAAAAATTCTAAATGTATATTGTCATGTAATGAAAATCATCCTTTGCATAAATGTCCTGTTTATAAAAATATGTCAGTGAGTGATAGAGTTGAGCTGATAAAGGCAAAAAATCTTTGTTTTAACTGTCTTATGAATCATAAAGTAGTTGATTGTAAATCTAAATTCTCGTGTATTATTTGTAGGAAAAGGCACAATGTAACTTTGCATTTTCCTCGCGAACAAAAAGTAAATAAAGTTGAAAACCAAGAGGTAATTTCACAGGAAATGAGTCATATAAATAAAGGAGATAATAAATCTAATTTGGATGTTTCGGCTCCAGTATTTCAGCCTTTCCCAGCTAATACTCAAAACAATTTATTTTCAACGACATGTAATTTGGCTAATGATTTAAAAGCTGTGTTACTTAGCACATTTGTTTGTTTAATAAAAGATGAATTAGGTAATTTTCATGAGGTTCGAGGTCTATTAGACGTTGGAGCAAACTCTAACTTTATGAGTAAAAGATTAGTAGATAAACTTAATTTGAAAAGGGAAAAGACTAACATTTCTATTTCAGGCATAAATAATTTATCGTTGAATGTTAGATCTAGGGTTAACACAACTGTTTCAAATAGAGATAAGGATTTTCATTTAAAATTAGACTTTTTAGTCGTTCCGAAAATTACAGAATTTACGCCGTCTAGGCCGCTTGAGACTTCTATCCCAGTGTTAAATAACATCAAATTAGCCGATGAAAAATTTAATGTCCCAGGCCCGATTGATTTGCTTTTAGGTGCAGAAAATTTCTATGAATTTTTAAGACCAGGTCAAATTTATCCGCAAACATTAAATACTAAAATTGTGTTACAAAACAGTGTATTCGGGTATATTGTCAGTGGAAGCCTTCCGGCTAGGGGTGAAAGTAGTATACATTGTGGGTTAATTACAGATAATTTGGAATTAGAAAAAATAGTTAAAGAGTTTTGGGAAATAGAAAACATAGAGAGAGAGTCTGAGATTTCTAAAACTAAGGAAGCAGAAATTTGTGAAGAACATTTTCGGAAAAATTATTCTAGAACTGAAAATGGACAATATATGGTGAAAATGCCGCTAAATGAAGATCCAT
This sequence comes from Maratus speciosus, assembly GCA_963932465.1. Classification (NCBI taxonomy): domain Eukaryota; kingdom Metazoa; phylum Arthropoda; class Arachnida; order Araneae; family Salticidae; genus Maratus; species Maratus speciosus. Next base: position 20,672,539 of record OZ010792.1, on the reverse strand, counting down.
CTTGTCTTGGCGAATCAAAACAAAAGGCAATGAATATTTTAAATTCATTATGGAAGCGCTTAGTTAGAGAACCTAAAGTTAATGATCTTTATAAAGCATTTATGGAAGAATATCTAAGTATGGGTCACATGGAAGAAGTGATAGAATCTGAAGAGCCAGAAGTCACTTATTATATTCCACATCATTGCGTATTCCGTACAGAATCAAGTAGTACACCATTACGAGTCGTGTATAATGCCAGTTCCTTAACTTCTACAGGGAAATCATTAAACAGTTTGCAGTTTAACGGAGGAACAATCCAGGATGAGTTATTTTCTATAATGTTGCGATTTCGAAAGCATCAGTTTGTTTTTGTAGCTGATATTAAAAAAATGTATCGTATGATATTAATACATCCGAGTCAACGTGATTTATTACGAATAGTATTTAAACCTGGGGTGAATGAGCCAGTAAAAGTGTACAGGTTATGTACTGTTTCTTATGGCACAACTAGTGCCCCCTTTTTAGCAACAAGAACCTTAATGCAATTATCCAAAGACGAAGGAAATGAATTTCCTTTAGCTGCGAATGTGTTGTTGCAGGATGTATACATGGATGACATCCTAACAGGAGCAGATGATTTAGGCACAGCGAAGGAGATTCAGCAACAACTGATATCTTTGTTAAATAGAGGAGGCATGGATCTCCATAAATGGGCAGTAAATAATTTTGCTCTTTTACGTAACACTTCAGAATCTGAATATTCTTTTTCTAACGAGACAAAAACTTTGGGAATATTGTGGAAGCCTCAACCAGATTGTTTTGGGTTTAACTTAATTATCGAGCAAAGTGAATTATATACGAAACGATCAGTCTTATCACAAATTGCTAGAATATTTGACCCTTTGGGTTTGATAGGTCCAATAATTACAAGGGCCAAGGTGTTTCTGCAAAAGTTATGGTTGCTGAAAATAGATTGGTGTGATTATCTCCCAGTGAAAGAAAATAAGGAGTGGAATGAATTTCTTACGTCCTTAAAATGTGTAAATCTGATCAGTATCCCTAGATGTATTCTTATTGATCAGTCTATTTGTGTAGAACTACATGGATTTTCTGATGCATCTGAGATTGCTTATGGAGCGGTCATTTACGTGAAATCTACTAATTTCTGTGGTGATTCTGCTGTTAAGCTACTCACTAGTAAGTCCAGAGTAGCTCCTCTAAAGAATGTCACTATTCCGCGTCTTGAACTTTCTGCTGCAGTCCTGCTATGTAAGTTAATGAAGAAGGTGTTAAGTGCCTTAAAACTAGAAGTTTCTAAAACTTATTTTTGGACAGACAGCACCATTGTACTTGCATGGTTAAAAAAAGAATCCAATGATCTTAAGACATTCGTAGCAAACAGGATATCAATTATACAAAGTTTAACTTCGGTTGAACAGTGGCATTACGTACCTTCTAAGCAAAATCCTGCTGACCTTATTTCTAGAGGTATAGATCCCATCAAGATTCAACAGTGTGAACTGTGGTGGTTCGGTCCAGCATTCCTACAACAGCCTGAGGTGGTCGAGTGTCCCGATAGCAATCCTGCTGAAACCAATGAGCTGTTTTTGCGTGAATTGAAATCACCATCAGTGACTCAAGTATGTGCCTTAGTTAACACTCTTGAACCTTTAGACATAATTAATAACTGTTCTTCGTTCATCAAACTACAAAGAGTAGTAGCATGGTGTAAAAGATTCATATATAACTGTAGAAACCCTTTATATCCTACAGCTGGAACTTTATCTAGCAGTGAACTCTCTCAGTCCTTATTGTGCATTGTAAAGAACATTCAAAGGACTTCATTCGTGAAAGAAATCCAGTGTTTAGAAAGGGGTACTGCTATCCCTAACAATAGCAAACTGATAAACTTGTGTCCATTTTTAGACAGTGATGGCTGCATTCGTGTTGGTGGTAGACTGAAAAACAGTAACTTATCCGATCACCAAAAATATCCTATGATTATCCCTGCAAAACATAATTTTACATTTTGTGTTATTAATTATTTTCATGTTTTATATTTTCATGCAGGTTCAGAAACCACAATGTCTCTTATAAGAACTAAATTTTGGATTTTAGCTGGCAGAAATGTAGTTAGAAAAATTATTTTAATTGTATTATTTGTAAGAAAATTAATTCTAAAATTTCGCAGCAACAGATGGCTGATTTGCCAGCAGCAAGAGTAACGGTATCCAGAGTATTTACGCGCACTGGATTAGACTACTGCGGTCCTTTTCAGGTAAAAAAATCCACAGGTAGGAGTAAACAGGTAAAAAAGGTTTTTATTTGTATATTTGTATGTTTTACTACAAAGGCATTGCACTTTGAAACTGTCAGTGATTTAACAAGTGCAGCGTTTTTAGCAGCACTTAAACGCTTTATTGCGAGGCGAGGCAAACCTTCTGATATCTTTAGTGATAATGGTCGAAATTTTGTTGGTGCCAATAAAGAATTAAGAGCAATTCTCAGATCTTTATTTAAGGATAAAAGTGAGGAGGAAATTCAAAATTATTTAGCTAATGAAGGAATCAAGTGGCATTTTAATCCCCCTTCAACCCCTCACTTTGGAGGTTTATGGGAGGCAAGTGTTAAATCACTTAAATATCATTTAAGGCGTGTTGTAGGTAAAACTATTTTAAGTTATGAGGAACTCTTGACTCTCATTATTCAAATCGAAGCTATTCATAATTCTCGTCCCCTCTGCCCTCTTTCAAATGATCCAAATGATGTTGAAGCCTTGACACCTGCTCATTTTCTTATTGGCTCATCTTTAATGGACTTACCTGAACCGAATTATACTGAAATCCCTATGAATAGGTTGAGCAGGTGGCAATTAGTTCAAAAATTGACACAACATCTTTGGAAAAAATGGTCATCAGACTATCTAAATAAGCTCTTAAATAGGCCCAAATGGCATAAAGGAAGAGTAGAGATAAAAGAGGGAGATTTAGTTTTAATAAAAAATTCTGATAATTATAGCCCTTTAAAATGGCATTTGGCAAGAATTGTTAAAATCCATCCAGGCCAAGATGGTATAATTAGAGTTGTAACATTAAAGGATAAGAATGGCACATATAAAAGGCCAGTGACCAAAATTGTTGTTTTGCCTCATGTGAATGAAACCACATTAACTACTTGAATTCACACATTTTATTTTAATTAAGCAAAAATTTTGTAGTGTAGTGTATTATTATATTTTTGTGTTTATATTTGTAAATTTAACATTTCATTTAGTGTATATGTTGAGAAAAAAAAAAATTGTATTATTGAGATTGTATTCTAAATTGATGTTGTATTTATAGTATTGAATGTTTGAAACATTCAAGGCCCGGCGGTATGTTGCCGCTAGAAGCGCCATCTATGTGGTTTGTTTTGAAACTTGTGAGTTGGGTTCGAGACGCCGATCAGAGGAGTAGTGTAAATATCGGCTCTCGATCAATTTATTGTTTGTGAATTAAAAATTTAATTAGTAATACAGTCCGCTAGATTTATTTTATTGTGAGTTGTGTGCAGTGATTAATTGTGATTGAGTTATTGGCGGGAACAACATCTCTCTAGGAATTATAAACAAAATTATAAAATCTGATTTAAATCAAAACAAAAAATTATGTTGCTTTATTTAATGTCAGAAATCTACAATTAAAAAAGGTGAATAATATTCTTCAGAAATAGTTGTACAGTAGCCTCCCTCTTAACCGGCCTACACGGGGCCGATGGTAAGCCGGTTAAGAGAAAAACCGGTTAAAGCAGAGAACTAAAAAAAAAAATTAAATAATATCTGCGTAATTTAATTAATTAAACCCGTAAGGATGCATTTGGTTTTTAAAATTGGGTAGTTTAAAAAAAGAACATATTTTCTATATTTTGTGAAATGAATATTAGTTATAATTAACGGAATTGAATGAAAAATATCACTGAAAACAAATAATGAAAAATATTTAACACAAATTAAATTGTTGAAAATCGTGTCACACACCTTTATAAGAAGTTGAAATTGGTCTACATTATGTATATTTAAGTTAATCAACCATAAAGAAATCAGCAACCTTCTTCTGTTGAAGGCAGGATGCCCGGCATTTTGCAGCATTATCTCTCCACCTCTTTAACATCATAAGTGTAAGCTGTTAGACGCTGCTCAACATATAGCATAGTGCCAACTCTATTGCTTTTATCCCTTCCGTATGAGGAATTTTAGCAGTGTCAACTTTAACTGGATCCTCATCAAGATCGTCTTCGTATTGAACACCATCAGTTATTGTCCTAATTATATCCTTGTCCAATAATGTTTCATGCTTGAGATTTTTATCAAACTCAATCAACTCTTATACATCTACGGTAATCTGTTCTCATCCCTCAAGCTTTTTAAACGTTTGTACAAAACATTTGCAGATAGATCAGATATTATAGAGTTCCGGGTGGGGGATTGTACTTTTGACCACTAAAAACACAAAATCTTAAATCTTCCAAGGGGACACCTCAGTCTTCCTGGGGGGAACGTCCCCCCGGCCACACCCTGAATTCAACACTGGTGAAGGTCAACGTATATCCATTTAGAACAGACGTTCTCCTTTCTGAATTTTACTTCCTTACCCTTGGGATTGCACTTCAACTGGAAAGTGTAAGCTGAGTTCCTGAGGTCGTCATCCTTGAATTTTGCCTGATGTTGGGGAAAAAAGTCAGCCGGTTAAAGCGGAGTTCCGGTTAAGAGGGAGGCTACTGTATTTTAAAAAAAAAAAGCACAGTTTAAGATGACAGAAAAAGACAGTTAAAAATTTCAATTTTCAATTTTTAAAGGGAGAAAAAAGTTTGTTTTACAAATGTTTTTCTGTGGTTTAACCCCTTAATTCTCGCTCCCGTCAATACCACAGGCTGAGGTGTCGTTCGTTATTTCTCGTGCCTGTCATATATCCGGGCTGGAGATTTAATTGCTGGAAAAAGCTTTGAAACCAGAAAAATTTAAGTCATTTCCGTGTGAAGTCTTTGAATATTACCATTTGGGTTTGGTGCTGATTGTGATGTTGGACTTTGTACTGCATGTTTCAAAATATCTCACACTCAAAAAAATTATTAATAATCAAAATTTAATGTATAGGTATTACTTCAAATATTATTTGTATTAACTTGTGTGATGATGATAAATAGAGATCTAAGATGTGAAAAATAAGTCTTATTTGCATTAATTTGTATGGTGTAAAACAAACATTAAGACACAGAATTCTCGCATGATGGCTTATCTACAACTGTGAATTTGTTCGATGACATCTTTTTTTTTTTTTTCGCCTTAAAAAAAACTAATTGCATATTTTATTTGGAAGCGTTATAATTATTTAATTTCTGTAATAAAAAAATAGGTACTTTTTTGATGATTTTTCCAAATATTAAGCAACCATTAAGGGGTTAGTAAAGTAGAATAAATTTCTAAGGATTCCATTAAACAAGTATATATTATCACTTATTTTCACACACACATACACACAAAAGAAAACAAATTGTTAGCTTCACATGACCCAGAAAGAATAAGTACCAGGCATGGCCTGAATTTTCAGGGAAAAAAAATTAAGTCTGGACCTGTGCTGACTTCTATTTCTTCCATGAAAGTCATACATATTGCAGACTTCTTCTTTCCCCATAAGTGAAAATCAAAAATAAAACTTTTTACCTGATTCATCAGTCTGAGCTCTAACACCAGGCTTGATCAGAAAAACTAAAAAAAAACAACAACAAAAAATAGAAAACAGGAATTCTGCTTTTTCAGAATTTAGTGTCGCCCTCGATGAAAAAAATATATGTATACATAAATAGTACAAAACATATTTCAATTTTAAGACTTAAAGCACACACTTTTATTGTATGTAAAATGACGTCATTCGGATCCGCTTAAGAATTCCACATTTACGATCCACTCTTAAACATCTACAGTAAAGTATGCACAGAACGTCGCTATCGCGAAATAATACACAAATGCAGCAAAAAGATGCCGTCATTAAAGAAACTCGACAAAAAAAAAAGAAGGCTATCTAATGATTCATAGGCCTGCATTTGTTTGTAATATTAATATAGCTACTTAAAATTAAATATAGTTTATAAAAGCTGTATGTTTTAACAGATATCATTTGTTTATATTTTTTTCAAAATAGCACATATTTTAATTACGTTTTCTTTCGGTTGTTATGAGAAAATGGCAACAAAAATATATAATTACTATTTTACCACTATTTTTCCTTTACTTTCTCCAGAAATGGAGTACTTCCATTGCCAATATTAAGCAAATGGATCTAAAAACTACAAAAAAAAATTAATATTTCAAAAATAAATTGAGATGCAGTTTTCAAACAAATTGCATTTAAAAGTAAATTTTTTTCCCAATATGACGGTATAAAAATTGAAAATGTGCGATGCTTAGAAATTAAAAAAATTGCTATAGAGTATTTAATCGTACGATGATACATCTGCTATGTTTTACGGCTGGCTTCTGTAAGGTAACGTTATTTTTTGGAGACAACACAAAATAAGGTGGGAGAAAGAAATAGCATACCAGGGGCTAAAAAAAAAGCAATTCTGGCTGTAACTAGCCCTCCCCTGTTTCTCATCAAAAGAAGCAAATAAGGAATAGACTTTGGGATGGTTCTGCTGTAACCTATTTTCCTCTCAAACATCAAGCAAACATCATCACTGTCTTCTCTCAAGCCTCAATCAGCAGCAAATTATTGTGATTGTAGTATTATTAAGCAATTACTTCGATCAAATTTCCTGTAGGAATAATCAAAATCGTAAAATATATTATTGCGCGACATCTTATATTGTTAAACAGTCTTAAACTGGCAAGTTGTTCTTATTTTGAATCCATTATTGTGCAAACGATTACAGTTTATTGTATATTTATTCCAGAACTGCCGAGTCATTGCAAAATCGTTTAAAGAATTTAATAACAAGTGGGTAAGTGTGATCACAGATCGCACAGAGGGTTTCGTTTAATATTCATTTCAAAACACTTTATCCTTTTGAAAAATCTGTTAGTTCCACATTTCGCAACCAGGGGCGCACTCTATTCTAAACAAATCTCTATCCGAACGAAACTCCGTTTTACATACTATCCGTATATATATTAGTCGAAGGGATTGGGCCCATAGCACCCGAGATAAGTAGGCGCCCCTGGCGGTAAAAAGTGGAACTCAAATATGTAAGGCTATGGTGCATAATATGAAAGAATGGTCAAAGGGGTGTCGGCAAAAGTTGGAAAAGTGCTCCTCGGATGAAAAGGGCGGAGGTTAGAAAAATTGCTTAAAATATATGTTAGAGCACGCAGGAGTAAATAATATAAGACTTTTTGAAAATTTTATGATTTGTCCTGTGGTCTGAGGTATTCAGCTATACGTATGCAAAAATTCATGTCTCCAACTTAATTAGGGGCTCTCTTAGAAAGAATTGCTTAAAATACATATGTGGTAGCTCAAAGGGTTAAACGTAAGACTTTTTCAAAATTTTATAATTTGTCGCTGGTCTCAGGTATTCTGCTATAATAAGCATGCAAAATTTCAAATCTCCAATTTAATAAGGGGCTCAGTTAGGAAGAATTGCTTAAAACACGCATGTGGGAGCCCAAAGGGTTAAATGTACGACTTTTTCAAATTTTTATGATTTGTCGCATGATGGTGTTCAGCTAGTATGCAAAATTTCACGCCTCCAACCTAAATAGAGTGTCACTTAGAAAGAATTGTTTAAAATACACATGTAGGAACCCAAAAGCTTAAATGTACGACTTTTCCAAAATTTTATGATTTGCCGTTTGATGTGTGATGCTCAGCTATAAGTATGCAGAATTTTACGCCTCCAACCTAATTAGGGGCTCACTTAGAAAGAATTGTTTAAAATACACATGTTGGAGATCAAAGGGTTAAATGTACGACTTTTTCAAAATTTTATGATTTGTCGTTTGATGTGGGGTACTCAGCTATAAGTATGCAAAATTTCACTCCTCCAACCTAATTAGGGTTCACTTAGAAAGAATTGTTTAAAATACACATGTGGGAGCCCAAAGGGTTAAATGTACGACTTTTTCAAAATTTTATGATTTATCGTTTGATGTGGGGTATTCAGCTATAAGTATGCAAAATTTCACGCCTCCAATCTAATTAGAGGTTGACATAGAAAGAATTGTTTAAAATGCACATGTGGGAGCCCAAAGGGTTAAATGAATGACTTTTTCAAAATTTTATGATTTGTCGTTTGATCTGAGGTGTCCATCTATAAGTACGCAAAATTTCATGCCTGCAACCTAATTAGGGACTCACTTAGAAAGAATTGTTTAAAATACACATGTGGGAGCCCAAAGGGTTAAATGTACGACTTTTTCAAAATTTTATGATTTGTCGTATGATGTGTGGTGGTCATCTATAAGTATGCAAAATTTCAAATCTCCAACGTGTGTAGTTTCTGAGAACGGTCTCTGTGACGGACAGACAGACAGAGGAGCGAGACGAATAGGGTTTCGTCAGATGAACGAAACCCTAAAAATGGAGTGTGTGTGTATGTGTGTGTGGGGGGGGGGGGGGGGGGCTTCTAACAATATATTCTCTCCAGGCAATGTTAGCCTGCTTTTATTTGTCTTAGATTACATTTCATAAGTAACATTTTAATTATTTTGTACTAAGCTTTAAATGCAAAAAAGTTACTATAACATTTTCCATATATTTTTCAGTTGATCCTATAAAATGTATTTTCTGAATTAGAATGAGAAGCATGCTCTAACTTATAAGATTGTCATTCATTATAGCGAATGATATTCTGTGCATTATTTTATGAGCACTTTAAACAATTTTTTTCATCCAATTTTAGAAAATACCTGAAAAGGAAACCAATTGTTCTTCAGTAATGGAAGACGTTTTTTATGTCTATTGTTCTAGTAAATTTCTTTGCCGTCAAGTGTGTTTAAAGTGCAAGAAAAAATCAAGTAATTAAATTCAAGTTTATTCTAATTCATATTGTTATAATCTGCAAACTCTTCCTTTTACATGTATAAATGTACGTTTATGTATAATTGGTGATACTATTTACATTGTTATTTGTTTTTTAGATCAGCAAGCTATTTGGTGTTACGATGTCTTACAAATCACAGAAACAGATTTGATTCAAGAATTTCTTGTAGAACTTGGTAAAACCTGAATCTGATGTATGGCACGTATTATAAATATATAACATGATAAAAATTACTTTTTTAAATGTTTATATTGTCTATAGGTAAATGCTTATTTTTATATTCTGTACGTCACTGTGATAAGTTTTAATATATTGACCCATGAAGCTTAAAATATTATGTAAATTACTCCCACTGATTAAGGTTTCATTAAATTATTTATAAATAATGAGTACTTTTATTATGTATTGTTTTTAGGTAAAAATGATAAATGCATCAGTGTGAAAAAATTTTAATGAATTAATTCATATCATAAAATATATTATTTCACTTTATCCAGATTTTTTTATTCTGTTATTTTCAAATGCATGCTTTTGTTAAATATTGTTTGATTTATTTTATTGAAAAATCTAACAGTTAATATGTTTAAGGATTAACTCAATATTTCCATTATTTGGATGTTTCATTAAATATCTACAGTAATACATACTGTTTAATTTTTTTAATAAATTAATATCACGTGCATTAATGTCATATGTATGTCATTATTTTAATGTGTTAAATGAAAACTGTGATAAAATTTTAACAAATGTGCTCAAAGTAGAAAGTATTTTGTAATTGTTCCATTACTCTAATTCTTTATTAAATTGTCAACATTAATACATAGTTTTGTTAAACATTTGTTTACAAGCAAATATTTGTTCATAGTGATAGATCAACTCATAAAATAGAAAATATTGATTAAATTATTTCTACTATCCTAATATTTAATTAAATTATTTTCAAGAATGCTTACTTTTGCTTTATAAGTAAATATTTATTCTTATATCTCTCTCTGTGATAAATTTTAATGAATTATTTGAAAGTGGAAAATATTTTGTAAGTTATTTTCATTTATTGTTCTAATGTTTAATTAAATCACCAAAATAATATATACATTTATTAAATACAGTTTACAAGTAAATATCTATTTTCACATCTGTTAAATGTATCACTGTGACAATAGTTTAATGAAGTAACTCAAGGTAGTTTGTAACTTATTCACATTATCAGAATTTTTCATGAAATATTTTCAATAATACATACTGCTGTTTAAAACCATTTAGTAAATATACTTTTATGTGAGTACCACATAGTTTTATTCCTTTAAAATTTACTTTGAAGATTGAGGTGCATGTATCCATGAACATTTGTGATTTGATTCATCTCTGTATATAGGGTTGTTGGTTACTGCATAAAATGGTTAAAGGACAATTTTGTATTTAAATTTACAAAGCTGTTAAGCACATTAAAATTTACTGTGCATTGGGGCTATGGTGTAATTTTAACGCTAATAGTTAGTTTTTATTGAGTAAAATATGTCTGAAATGTTTTTATCCCTTTTTTATTCTGAAATTTTTATTCTGGAAATGGAGTATTAACAATATGTAGTATTATGCTAAAGTGTGGCATAAACAAAAAAATTACAATATCTATGTTCTTGTATGATAAGTGACTATCTGTTCATAACATTTTAATGAATTATCTGACAGCTTATAACATTGTTTTCAAGCAGAGCTTAATTTGCATTGGGGCTCGGTTCTGGCACTTGTTTGTTTTTAGTCAATATTTAAATACTAGAAAAATAGCCCGTCAAAAATGACATACAAAGATGCATTATATACAAAGCATGTGCAAAAATATGAGCAGTTTTTCTCGCTTGTTTCGCAGTGATAGATGAAAATAACACATTTTAAAATGTGGAAATATGGTGTCAAATTTTCTTCTTCGCCAAAGCAGTTTTCGCTATTTTGCCAAGGCCCCTATACTGGAAAAATGCCGAGAATTTAATTTCCGTATCCGGCTATGTAAAGTTCATTAAAATTGGGCAGTTAGGAGCTCAGGTAGCACAGCACCGTCTAGTGGCAGTTATTTTATTAGCAGCATCGGGATGATGATGTAAAGACGTACATATTACCCTTTAAATTTTGACTCATAGATTTTGAAAGAAAGCTCTCAATGCGTGGCTTTCAAATTAAATAGCAGTGAGCTCGATTATGAAAGATTAATAGGTTTTCAATGGGAATTTCGCCAAGTTTGCTTCATCAACTTATTTTTGTCCCCAAATTTGGTAGTATTCTGCCAGATTTGGCGATATTTTGCCAAGTTGGTCAAAATTTGGCACTATTTTGGCAACCCTGTCATTAGTATTTTTCAACAATTACTCATTGTTGAAGCTGGTACTAATTTCTCCATAGGAAGCTTAACCCTGATATGGCCACAATCAATGATACGGTCCAACCAGAATTGTGAAAGACACCAGAGACTTGGATTTTATATAAATAGATTGGTCGGAATTCACCTGAGCTTTTACAATATTCTGTAGTCCAAATGAACAGCACATCTGAAAAACTGAAGCTTAAATTGTCTATTCCTTTTCTTCCCGTCTACAATCCTTTGTCTTCTTTTCCACCAAAGCCACATGGACATGTGACGTAGTATGTTGCACACGTAAAAGCATACTTCTATCTAGTGCTTGCAAGTGTAAACTCAATGGTTTTTGCACTGCGATGAGGTATGCCAGAATTAACTGCAACCATATCTGCCATTTTTATTTGCGGTCAAGTTATAGTTATGTGCTACTTTTTGTTTATGTTTGTGAAATATTCTTACTGATAAATGTTTTAGATTCACACGGTGCTTAATTTATGCTGAAAGGAATGCAACTCCACCACTTCTTTATTTTTAGTGAATATTTAAATATTAGTCAAAACCCCCAGGAGCTTATGAATACTGCACATCTAAGCCCACTGACACACCGCTATATATTATGTTTTTCCTAGCTGATACAAAGAAATCCTTGGCAAGTAGGATTTTCTGAAAATTTCCCTCTCCTGATTTTAATGTTTTTGCTCTGTTAATTTATTAGATTTTATTATATATAAAAGCATATATATATATAGTCAAAATATATTAAAAATTTTGTTTTACTGAAGATGAAATATCTTTAAGTTTTGCAAATAATGCATGAAACATATATATATATATGCAGTTGGAGGAGGCAGAGGTGGTACCTCACTGTTGTTATTAATGCAGAAAATTAGAACTTCAGTACTTTTTTTGTTAGAAATTAAGCCCTGCTTACAAGTAAATATTTATTTGCATATTATTGAAATGTAACACTGTGATAGTACAGGGTGGTCATAAAAAAACTTTGCCGATATATGGAACTCTAGCGACCGTTCCGTTTAACCGATCGAGATGAGCTTTCAGATATAGTTATTCAGGGGTATGAGCTCGAGATTCTGTGAACGGCAACAAATTGGCGCTCACGGTTACGGTTATAGGTACAGAAACTCGAAATTTTCGAATGGCAACGCCCATTTTTTTTCGTTGCAAAATGCTCAGCGTATGCGAAAACCCTAAATAGCACTGGAATGGTACGTGTATCGCAATAAACGAACGCGTTATGCACGCACAAAAAACAGCTCCGTGGACAGCCAAAAACAACACGATCGGGCCGCACGGAGGAAATTTGTATATGATAGAGGTAAGAATCCGTTTTCTACGCTGATTATCTGTCGAACGGCGTTCTGTGATTGGTGTCTTGCCCTTGTCATATGCAAATTTCCTCGGTGCGCCCCGATCGTGTTGTTTTTGGCCGTTCGTTGAGCTGTTTTTTGTGCGTGCATAACGCGTCCGTTTATTGCGATACACGTACTGTTCCAGAGCTGTTTAGGGTTTTCGCATACGCTGAGCATTTTGCGACGAAAAAAAATGGGCGTTGCATTTTGAAAATTTCGAGTTTCTGTACCTATAACCGTAACCGTGAGTGCCAATTTGTTGCCGTTCACAGAATCTCGAGCTCATACCCCTGAATAACTATATCTGAAAGCTCATCTCGATCGGTTAAACGGAACGGCCGCTAGAGTTCCATATATCGGCAAAGTTTTTTTTATGACCACCCTGTATGTGCTTTAAAAGGTTAACACAAACTAGAAAATATTTTGTAAATTATTGTTTTTTCATATCTTTTAAATGAATTTCTATGATACAGTAAGTGACTGTTTCATTAAATTTCTTCTACAATATATACTGTTGTTTTTAATTGTTTATTTGTAAATTATCTGGTTTCATACCTGTTTATTTAATCACTGTGATAAAAACTTTAATGAGTTAATTCTAAGTAGAAATTATTTTGGAAATTATTTTCATTATTCTAATGTGTTTTTTTTTCTTATTTAATTGGCAATAATCTGAATGCTTTCAAATGTCTTTGTTTAATGCTGATATGACTATATATATAAATTTACTAAATTTACTTTAGTATTAACCCTATTTAAAAAAAGAAAAAACTTATTTTTAATATTTGATGTTTTTACTTGTGTGTTATATTACTGAGTTACATTAATTTTACTGAGTTGCACATTTAGCTAACATCTTCTACGTATTATTATTTTTTGTTGGACTAATGCATTTTGTTGTAATCACTGTACTGAATTTCAAAGATATCATACAAATATGAATGCAATATATAAAATTTCCGAGATGCCACCAGTTATAGATTTTCAGTAAGTGTTTTAATCAGAAATACCAAATTCTAAAAATCTTTTTTTCAGTAATAAGACCTGTGATTTTCTGTGTTTACTCAAAATATATGCCTGCTAGCATCCCTAACACTTTAATTCATAAAAAAAAAAAAAAAAAAAAAAAAAAGCGAAAAAAGTCTTATTAGTGATTTTGAAAAAAAAATTAAGCTATTTATACTGATATAAAAATTCCTCTCTCTGTTATTCAAGACACTGGAAAAGTAATTAGTGACAAAGTCCTATTTCTTTCTTACTAAATTCTTCACTGTCAAAATGTCTAGGGTAGTTGATGCTTGCCAAAAAAGTTGCTGTTTTTATCGCTTATACAAAAAATCTAAATAGTGCATAGCATAAATTTTTACACCAACAAATAGGGAAAAAGATTATTTTTTAATGAAATTTATTTGAAAACTGTAGCTCAACATATTGACTTTATTATGACTTTTAAAAATAAATTGCAAGCATCAATTTTTTAAAATTCTATTTCAGCAAGGAACCTTTGTTTGCTACAGTAATGTTAAGTCACTTGTGGCAGGTTGCTAGAATTGGAAATTGATTGCGCAAAGAAAAAAAAGCATTTTTCTTTTACATTCCATTAATTTTCCATAATTAGGTCTGCTTCTAAACCATTCCATCAAGGCAACAATGTCCTTTAAAGTGAACAACAACAACAAATAAATAAATAAATGAAAAAAACTATGTGAAATCATTTTTTTTCAAATACATCATTTGACTATGGGAACGATTACAAAAGATTACCATAAGATATCGACTTTGGTACTAAACTGAAATTTGTTAACAAAATGTCAATTTTTTTTTTCATCTTAAGCTATTTGAATATTAAAAGTAACATTAGAATGCATAATGGCCCATTCACATGATGACACTTTAAGTGAAAGATTTGGGATGAAGGAGTTTTACCGAACATTAGTTTTGACCAAGAGATGTCACTCTTGATGTCATTCTATGATTATTATTATTTGCTTCCCATTTTTCCAGTATTAGTTGCAGAGTGGTAGCTGTTTCTTCCCAATGATGGTCACAGCGATGTTTTAAAAAATATAGACCATTTGTAGTACTTCATGATTTTAAATTTGAAATACTTATAGAAGTTTTTTTTTTAATTTTTAGGGTTCCGTACTTAAAAAGTAAAAACGGAACCATTATAAGATCACTCTTGTGTCTGTCCGTCCGTCCGTCTGTCTGTCACAGCCATTTTACTCGTAAACTATGGAATGTGGAAAATTCAAATTCGGGGAAGTAATAAAGACTGTTGACCCACATCTTTTCAGATTATTAAACATTTATAAATATATTTAGTAAAAATGTATAGGGGCAAATTCAGTTGCTTGAAAAAAAAAAAAAAAATATTTGTATATAGTGTGGGGTATCGTGTGAAAGCTTTCGTAACGCTGAATTCAAAAATACATTTCTTTTAATTTTAGGTATTACATTTTCAAAGATATATCGAAAATGTAGCGCAAAAATATGTTCCCCCCCCCCTATCTAATTCTGAATCTACTGAAGCTAAAATTATGAAAAAATTAGAGGGAGTAGACATTCTTCTAAACCTTGCAGGAAAATTATAGCGATTACCCTAGGTCACATAGTTTTTGAGAAAATCGCATTTTTCCGTTGCACACAAATTTCGATTTACGGGCATTCAGCAAAACTGTTGAGCAGCGCTGGAGGTACCTATCATAGCAGAAGTATAAAAGCATTGTTGATCATGATTTTCGAAAAAAATTGTCAGTAATTAGCCGAGATATAAACCCTTAAAGATATGGACGGTTTGGACACACATAATGACAGGGGCGATGTACTCTATGTACCATTGGCTTTTAAAGCCTAGATAAGAACTTTTAATGATATATGTGTGTAATGCAATGGCCAATAACAGTCTAAAAGCAATAAACGTCAAATTGTTAAAAACAGACTAATTCGAGGGGTCTAAGGACTCTTAAAGCTTCAATTTTTTTTTTTTTTTTAATTTTTTTAGATGTTAATCTTCCATCTTTTCCGAACATTTTAATATAATTGTTTCCTTCAAATTCTCATTAGAACAGAATTTATGGCTTTTAGAAATATACCTGCTCAATAGCTTAAGCGGCCTTTTCGAAACTTTTAAGTCATTTTTCTCCAATTGACTTTTTTTGGCATAACGCGCATGATATCTCAAAAACTTTTGAATATTTTTTCATGAAATTTTCAAAACATACGTTTTATATTAATCTGTATAAACTGAACCTAAAATTTCCTTTTTATTACACCAATACACCAATGCAGTTTTTTCGGAGTCCCTACAGTTATAAAATATTTTTTAAGTAATTATATTGTTCAAATTTTCAAAATTTTCTATTAGCTAAATACAACTTTGTATTAAAAGGATAAAAATGCTTTAAATACAAATTTATTTAGGTTCAGGGTAATTATTATAATCTGAAGTATAAGTAGGCGCCAAAATTTTTATTCTAGTTACAATATTTATTTTCTAATCGTGCACCTAAGCTGTTATACCAATATTCTGCTTATCAAATGTCTGACTGTTTGGAGCACCCGGTAAATGCTGATTCTTCTTCTTGCAAATTTTTAAATACATAAAAAGAAAGAACGTACTTATATCTTTTTTCTCAATAAAAATTGTGTTTTAAAATCATATACATTTTAAGTTATTAAATGTTGAATATGGTCTCTTTTTTTCATTTTTTCCAATTTTTGAGATCCCTGAGACTCCTTAATTAGAATGAATTACATAAATACTATGGGATTCGTGACAATTTGCATTGAATGGCTCTTTTAATACGCCTCGAGTGGCTTTAAAAGTTAATTAAAAACCTATCTGGAAAACGCGGCAAGGACCAAGGTGGTGTTGCAAATTTGTGACCTCCTTTCGAAGCGCGCTTAGCACAATGCCAAATGTGAACTTTGAACGAATGTTTTGTTTTAGCTGCACTTTAGAAAGAAAGGTTATTACTGTGATGAATTAAGTTTTATGAATGACAAATGAAGTTTAAGTATGCATTTCTTTTATTGTCAGTACCGAATTAAGTTCATTATAAAGAGATTAAAATAATATTAAACTACACTAGATTAATTTTAACACAATTATTCTAATTGGTAAATAAATCATATGATTTATTTACCAATTAGAATAATTGTGTTAAAATTAATCTAGTGTAATTTCGTATCCAGCGATTTCTGGAGTTCCATTACCTGAGATTTGTTCTGTTGAGCTGAACCAGGTTTCAGACCAGATGCTATAATCATTAAGGTTAGCTGGGTGAAAAAGCTCCACCAGATTCGTCCGGGATAGGTCAGATGGCAGAGCACTGGCGGCTTCAGCCAGGAGATCCCTGGTTCGAATCCTGGTCCGGACACTTTTCGCCCAGTTGGAAATTTACATCTATAATATTAAACTAGTCGGATGTGTCAATCCCAAAACTTTCTTCTATCTCATACATGTCATTACTTTCTGATAAATGCAGTACAGCAGCGCCACCGGTTAGGCGATTTATACCAAAATCTAATTAGGGGCAACTTTCATGAACTTCTAATTGAATTTGAAGTTTGGTGAAAATTCGTGCATTAGTTTTTGAGATAGAACTATTACGGAAATCGTGAAAAGTTCTGAGTTACAGTGGCACCTCCTGGGCAATTTACACCAAAAACTTATCAGGATCAGTTCATATCAGGGACTAACTGAATCTAAAGTTTGATGAAAATTCATGCATTAGTTCTTGAGATACAGCTATTGCGGAAATCGGGAAAATTGCAGCATAGTAGCGCTACCTGTTGGGCGATTTACACCAAAAAGTAATCAGCGCCAATTTATATCAGGAACTAAATTAATCTAAAGTTTTATTAAATTCCGTTCAATAGTTCTTAAGACAGAGCGCCCACAATATTTGTTTCACACACAGATAGACAGACTCACAGACAGACATTTTGTAAAAACATGTTTTTCATTACCTCTGTACCCTAAAAAGTATACATCCGTCAAAAACCGGAATTCGAAAATTTTCACAAATCCAATACTTTCTTCTTGTAAAGATAGAAGAAAGTAAAAATGAGTTATACAGAATAGCTGTATTTGAAATTTTTTAGGTTCCATATCTCTTTGAACTTTCATGGTATATCCATTTACATTTTTCTAGTATATACTGTTATACCCAACCCTACTTAGCATAATTTTTTACTAAGTGTTAGTATTCTTTTAGCATCGTTTTTTTTAATAATACAATTACTAATTCATATATTTATTGTACGGAACTCTCTGTGTGCGAGTAATACTCGCACTTGACCGTTTATTTATACATATTTTAATTATCTGTTGAAATTCTGAAAAATCCATCTCATCTGCGGACTTTATTGATGTACCAGAGGGGACCAAAATATATACTTTCAAATAAAAATTGAAAAACATTATTAATCTCTTCCACTCTGCCATAGAAATAAAATATGCCATTAAAGTAGGTTTTTTAATACATATATATATATATATATATATATATATATATTAGAGGTCTGCACGGGCCGAAATTTCCATGCCCGGGCCCAGCCCGACTCATAGAAAACAATTTCGGCCTGGCCCGTAGAAAAAAAATATTTGCCCGGCCTGGTATAACAGCTAAAAATTCGATCCGAGCCCAGCCCGGAAAAAAGTTAAAATCTCGGCCCGGCCTGAGTGAATTGCTATAAAACATTGATTTTTACATCAATTTGGTTTAAAATTTGACTCTTACTCCTTTAAAAATTCCGAATAGATAATTTAAATAATGTTTTTTTTTTCTTTCCTGTTTGCCATATTTTAAAGAAAAGTACAATATTGTAACTGAAATTTATTTGAATTACATGAATCAGTCATGAATTTAGGCATTGTTTTTAAGATAAAGATTGAATACTTATAAAAGAGTGTTGTAAAAGAAAATATTTTTAGTGTTTAAAAAAAAAAAAAACTATTTTTACTGTTACTTCAAAAGTTTCTTAAAAAATATATTAAAGTCTAAAATAATTGTCTTAAACTTTTGATTATTTTGTGGGAGATTCTGTATCTTGTTTTATATTCTTAATTATTTTTACCAAAATTGATTTCTCAGACATACAGTATCAGATTTGATGAATTTGTATAGTTTCAGACACTGATGTAAAAAGACTTATCTATTCTTTTATTGAATGATATTTGTAAATAGCTAAAGATGTAATAATAAAATGTACTTGTCTTTTACTATGAAATGGTAATTTTCAGAAGAAAATCAACAACTATATTTTACAGTTATTATATTTTAAGTAATTTATTTATTTATTTGTTATTATTAATATTGTTATTATTTAAAAATGAAAAATAATATGCTAATTTATTTTAGATGTATTGATGTTTTGCTTTGCACTGAAAAGGTGCTTGCTTTTTATTGAAATTTACACATGTAATGCACGTATTTGAATGCAGTAAGGATTTACTTGTTCATACCTACAAATCACATTTATTGTAGAAAACACACATGCACAAACATAAAATTACAAGTAGATACATTGAAATATATCTCAACAATAATTTCACATATTTAAACACCTAGGACTGGTGTATTACATTTTTATCGGCCATCAGTGTGACTTCTTTCACACACGTTAAATCATAACTACAGGAAGTAAAAAAGGTTATACTACATTGATACTTCCATAACTTAACACCACTCTAAATAAGAAAAATGTCAACTTAATCAGATATTCAATTAGCAAGGTATAATTTCAAGCATAAAATTCATATTGAATATTGTTTGTGTACTATGACTTTAAAATCAGTCTTGAAATATATATGACAAAATATATATGACAAGATTTTATGTGTAATGTGTATTAAATATCATAATTATTAAACAGTTGAAGGAGAATTTCAAATTATTCAATTTGGAGGATTAAGTTCATTTAGGAAAACTGAATTTAATTTATTTCTAGATTAGGGGGAGGTAACACTAATAAAATTTTAATTACTTTATGAAAACTAATAATGATTTTTTGTCTGTTTTCCTTTCTGATAAGATAGTAAAATAAAAAACTCTTCCACACTGTTTAATTTATGCATTGAATGTTTTGCTCTCTTCTGTATATACAGAAAGTGGTGATAACAGTTAATGTTAACAGTTTTCAATGCATCATGGTCGGACATGGCTGAAATAATGAATGGGAGAATGTTTAGAATGTTTCTTTTGTAGAACAAAAGTGATTTTGAGTAAAATAAGAAGTTGGATTATCGAAACAAATAATGGATTTTAAATTGAAAGTACTAAAGGAGAAATTTCTAAAGATTAATTGTGATAGAATAACTGAAATTATACAGACTTATGCAGGTTTTTGCTGAAATACGTCATGCTATTGAGTTTCTTTCTCATTGAAGTTAATATTGTATTGGCTTTGTAAATAATAAATCTTGACTGACCTGTTTTATTAACTAAGAAAAGAAAAAACTTTGAAATTTTTTTATATGCAATTACTAGTCCAAGAGTTGACAGCACAAAAACCTATGTTATCAACCACAACTTTTATTTTATGGAAGAGTAGCAGTAGGGGAATCTTATGATCCATGTCTGCCGAAAGTGAAGTGGTGCATAAGCCAAAAATTAATACCACCAGTGCTTCACTCGTAGGTTTATCATTGTGTTTGTCCTACAAACAAAGATATGAAAACATGGAAGACTGGAAGCAGGGAAACACAATCATAAAACCTACGAGTGAACCACTGATGGTATTAATTTTTAGCTTATGCACCACTTCACTTCCGGCAGACGTGGATCATTATATTCCCCTTCTTCTACTCTCCCACAAAATAAAAAGGTTTTTTCTTGTGCTTGAGAACATAGGTTTTGTGCTGTCGGCTCTTGGACTATACATACACCGTATATTCTGGCATTTAATTTGCACCTAAAGTTTCAGACCAATTTTCTATATTTAGATGTATTCGCTATATAACATAACCTACTTGTTAGCAAAGAAACCTTCATGAAATACAAAACAAACAAACAAAAATATATAAAGATTATTGTAAAGTTTAATAACTATTGCTTTTCATTTAATCTGATAGTGAAAACTATTTTTTGTAAATGGATTGTATATTTATTTAATTAGAAATGTTAGTTCTTATGATCATATTTTTCTTTTCTTAATTTTTAATATTTTACTTTTATGAACAGTGTATAATGTGCATCTGGAAATTTTGATCAATTTTCCTGTATCAAAAGTGTACATTATATGCCCAAATATATGGTACATAGAAATTACATATACATTATTAATATATTATAAAAGTTACATATACATAATACATATTTATAACAATTGCATATATATTTTTATGCAAATATATTTGCACTGTAGTCATAAGCATAAATTATTGTATTCATGTATATATTTTACGATGTTGATTTGTAATAGCATTATTTTCTTAATAAATGTTTGAAAGTTATATTTTTTTGCTTATTCATAGTTATATTTTTAAAGGGATATTCAGCAAAGAAAACAGAGAGTAATCTAAAAGTCACACAGAAGAATTAAAAATTCACTAATTTGAAAAGTATAGACAGTAGCACAATTCAGTTTTCATATAAATAGCTAGAAAAGGAAACAAAAAGCCAGAATAGCCATATTTTTCCTTTCTGTAGTAATTACAGAGTTGCTGCCTGTTTCTATTTAAGCCACCATGCGGCTGAAATTGTCGAATAAATCAAATTCGATACTATTCAGAGTGTGTTGCAACATTTAGTAGCTGTTCACATCACTAGAGATGAAATGAGCTCAGTCCAAGCCCAAAACAGGTTTGGGCCCTATTCTAATATCAGTCTTCAATCTCAGATTTGGATAGACTCTGACTCAATGTAAAAATTTTATTTATTCACAAATTGAAATAAAGGAATGAATATATAATGCATGATTTATCACATTGCTAACAAAGCGTAGAACCAACAATGTGAAAAATGTCCAAGCCAGGAATTGAACCCGGAATCCTTGGAATAGCACTCCAAATGGTCCACCATTTAAGCTGTGAGGAGAATGTCCAGCTTAGTACTTCCCACATATGTTGGTAAGGCTGTCAAGGGTTCCGGGTTCGATTCCCGGCTTGAACATTTTTCACGTTGCTGGTTCTATGCTTCATTAGTAATGTGATAAATCACGTATTATATATTCAACTAGTATATACCCCCGTCAAAAATGACAGGATATTGACTAAATAATCCATTTTTCAAATGGTTCAACGACAAAACATTCAAATTAAATATTAAACAAAATAATCCATGTGTGAAATTTTCTGTAAAAAAAAAGTGTTATCAATGAGTTTTTAAAGAACTTGACACATCACATTGCTAATCATTATGTTACATAAACAAAATCAAATCGAGATTCAGAAGTCGTTTAACGATTGCACAAAACATTACAATTTTGTTAATTTTAAATTATTGTCTAGATTAATAGTATGATAGTATAGTAGAGATGCACAACTTGTGGTCCATGAATGAATTTCTTAAATTTATAACTGGAAAAAATTGCAATTTTTGTCATGAATGGCAGAAAAAAATCATGAATTTTGACATTTTGTCTCGTGAAAAAATTGCAAGTTTCGTCACAGCCAGTTAAAAATCACGAATTCCGTGAATCGACCAGCCAATACCATAGATATCCACATAGGAAATTCCCAAGCTGAGAATTTTGTCAGTCACAATTTAAAAAATATTGCAAATATCGTCAATTGGGCCAGGAGAAATCGCGAGTTTCATTGATCGAGCCCGGAGAAGTCACAATCTCCAATTGCACGCAGAAAAAACCGTGAATTTCGCCAATCGTGCGCTTGAGAAAACACAAATTTCGTTGATCAGGCACATGAAATTCTCAAGATTTGTTGATTGGGTGTAGAAAAATCTCAAATGTTGTCGAATGGGTGATGAAAAACTGCCTTCCCTTTGAAATCATGTTTTTCATTTGATTATAGGCCACAGATTCCCCCCCCCCCAAAAAAAAGAGAATTTTCTCTGTGTTATTGATGTGGCCTTCAACAACCCAGACATTTTCATACATGGACCTTCTCATAAAAAGGTTGTGCGCCCCTAGTATGATAAAGTATATATTTTAGCATTTCTTGAAGAACAATATTTTCCAGTATAATAAAAAGCAAATATAAAGCAGAAAGATACATAAAAAGTGACAGAAAATTGTATGTTTATGAATATTAGCTACTCAATTCAAAGTAAGAAAGCAGTTCATCAAAAATGACAGAAAGAAGACATTTTTCTAATAAAGAAAGATTAAAAAAATATACACATTTTACATAATACTATATAAGTTAGAGAAAGAAGAATTTGCCTTTTAGTGTAAAGTTCAACATCAATGTTAAACAAATTCAAAATGATAGCACATAAAATAAGATAGCAAATTGTACACTTATGAATATAATGTGGTTTTTACCAAAAATAACATGACAAACATATTGCGAAGTTGAATACTTCAAGAATCCAGTATATAACTCCCCATAAATGACACAACAAAATGGCAGCAATGCCAGTAGTATGAAGCAGAATTATTTCAGCCTGAGAATATTAGTTTCTTAATTCACAGTAGGAAAAAAGTTTCAAAAATCACAAAATTGTACAACAATAAATGTGGACTTAACATAATTAGTGTTGACCACAGAAGTAAAATTTTCTGTGCTTGCAGCAAATTAAAATTTACTATGATTTAACAATGCTAGACTAAGCCTACTATCATAAGAAATAACAATATGCCATAAAATAAGCAAAATTTCCATTTATAAAGAAAATATAATAAAATTATGCAACAAATATCATAAATCTAGAGACTTAAAGTAAATTTCAGCTATTTTTTAAGCTGATGGATTAACAGGGTTGGCACAGTTTAAACCAATTGATTTTTTATAGAGGCATACCAAGTACTCGTTAAATGGCGAAATTTTGGCCGAGTACTGAGCCAATACCGAGTAGTTGTAAGAATTTCATTTTTTAAGCATATGAATTTAAAACTGATCTGTAAAAAGTTATTCGAATATCAATGTATAATATATGCAATAATTCAGAAATTACATGCAGTTAAAGCACTTATTCCATTAGTAGTACAATAAAGTTTTCTAAAAAAATATATATATATTTTGTAAACACTCTACTATCAGACAAAGTTTATATTTTACACAATACAGGTTAGAAAAAAAAAGAATTTACCTTTTAGTGTACAGTTCAGCAGCAATATTAAACAAAATCAAAATTCTAACACATCAAATAACACAGCAAATTGTATGCTTATAATGTAGTTTTTCGCAAAAATAATAAGAAACATATTGTGAAGTTGCTTCAAGAATATAATATATAATCCCCCATTCAAAAATGACATACAAAATGGCAGCAATACCAGTAGAAGCATAAAGCAAAATCATTTCGCCTTGAGAATATAAGCTTCGAGAGGGAGCCCTTCAAATACAACAGAAAATTAGATGCAATTAAAACACTTTTTTCATTAATAATACAACAGATACTAACACCATAGAGCTATTTAGTCATGTGAATTATTGGGGTAAGTCTTTTTTCTAGAAAAGAATCTCTGGAAAAACTATATTTTTTGTGAACACCCTATTATCTGACAAAAGTTGCCCTTGCAGATTTGTATTACGGATGGATACTTTTATTTTATTTTGTTCTTTGCATCGTGATAGTCCAACATAAAGTTGACCATGCGAAAAGACTGGCTCCTCTAAATGTAGACCAACACTGTTGAATGTTTGTCCCTGCGATTTATTGATAGTCATTGCAAAAGCAATAATAATAGGAAACTGCCTTCGGATAAGTTTAAATGGAAGATTTGTATCACTTGGTGTAAGGTCAATTCTTGGTATAAAGACTCTATCATTTTTATTAGCACCAGTTAAGATCTCACAATCCAGGAAATGTCGATATAGGCCTCGAATAATTAACCTGGTGCCATTGCACAAACCATTTTTAGGATTCATGTTCCTAAGAAGCATCACAATAGCACCAACTTTTAATATTAATTTATGGGGAGGCATTCCAGAGGGAGTTTGTTCATTCAAAAATTCCTGTGAAAAGTTTGTCTCACCTTCTGATAAATCTGACTCTAATGAATCTGCACTGTAAAATTCAGATGCGGCTCCAGGAAGAAGATTCATAACTTCGTTGTTCAATTTCATTGCATCCTTGTTAGTAGTGGTCAAAATAATTTTTGAGGAAAGTTCCTGAATGTAGTTTGTATCAATTTCATTTCCATACATTTCTGCAACGATTGAACCAGTACATAGCATGTTAGAGGGAATTTGTATGATATCACATGTTAAATTTTGAACAGATAAAGTTTTTCCTTCACCAATATCTAACAGCCATTGGTTGAACTCATTTTGACCTTCAGAACGCATATTTTGTGACAGTTTCAAATGAAAAAAATGTTCCCAAAGTGGACTTGATTTAATACAAACTTCAATTATATGAGTTTTTGTACCACGTGTAACGACTGGCAATGTTTGACGAAAATCACCTCCCAACAACATAACTTTATTGCCAAATGGTTTTTCATTTCCCATTAGCTCTTTTAACAGAGCATCTATGCAACGTAAAGCATGAACTGTCATCATTGTAGCTTCATCAATAATGATGATCTTTGCTTGACAGATAGTTACTGCTTCATCTAATGTGAGACGCATTGAAGATGTTGAAGTTTCCAATATTGGAACCGGTAGTTTAAATCCACTATGAACAGTCCTTCCTCCTTTTAACAAAATGGCAGCAATACCAGTGGTGGCATAAGGAAGAACAATTTCACCACGTCCCCGTATAAAGGCCAAAAGAGTATTATATACATATGTCTTACCTGATCCACCTGGACCATCCAAATAGAAACATCGTGGAGTTATTTGCTCATTGTCAATTGCTTGTATGATTTTTGAAAAAGCTTCTTTTTGCTGCAAGTTCAAAGATGCAATTTTTTCAATAGCATCAGAGGCTTCACTAATGTGGTTATAAACTAAAACTGGATCTTGATAATCCAGTGCACTGGGTGTTGGCAAATTAAATGTACTTAAGGTAACACCATGGCTCCTGAATATTGCTTGAATACTGTGTAAAGCATGTTGTTGTGCCATAAAATCATTGAAATTCATCCTAAAATCCTCACACAAAGAATCGTTAAATTTTTCCCATAATTCAAGAGGATTTGATGGATTACAAAAAAGACAAATGAAGGCAAATACTTGCCTGAGCTGTGCAGGCTTCTGATAAACATCTGTTTCATTCCTGATCATTAGCCAAAAGCTGCCTTTGACGGGCTGCTTCAAGGAATGTGGGCAAGATAACGCCCTCGAAAGTTCGCAAGTCCTCAAAGCTAGCTGCTCCAGGAATTTTGAGCAAAAGTAGACGAAGGCAGTAACGCTCGATGTCTTTTGGAGAAACAGAATACATTCTAGCCAAAATTTTTTCCTCTCCACGTTGTCGTGGTTTCCAAACACCTTTTTCGAACACATAATGAAGAGGTATTTCTGCATATAGGTATTGTCTTGCATTTGGATCTGAAATATTTAATTTAAACCAAGCTGTGAGAGTAGTGTCACGATTTTGATTAAGTGCTGCATTTTCCGTACCTTGTTGAAAGTAAACCATCTGTTGATGTGGCAGATGGATGGCAAGTCTTATTATAGAATGTGATTTATTATGCATTTTGAATTCAAGGAGACGCCACATTGCCTCAGGTGCACTAACATACCTGGCATTCACATGATTTGAAATTTCATCATGTAGAAATTCATGTTGATTGTTGTTTTCATGAATGACAACATTAGCTGAATCATAACCTTTATAAATATACTTTTAAATATATTTTACAGATTTGATACTGGTGCATGCTTCTATGTTAATGTGAGAGTCGTACTTAAGCAAGAGTGTAGGATTGTACGGCACAACCCAACGATTATCAACAGGTATTCCATTAATAATTACACTATTATCTTCACGGCGTTGATAAAATGGGTAACCATCAACATTGACTCGAGTTTCAGGCTGGAATGTTTTTGGAAAATTCTTGCTACAGTTACCGTTTTCCATGCAAGGTGATTTCGGGTTAAGAGTTCCACATGGGCCATGTATCATTGCCCTCGAAACAATTTCATGTAATCGAGGGTGATGAACTGAAAGCTCTGCCACTATGACTCTATCAATCTGTGAAGCATCATGGAATTTGAATTCCTGTGCAAGGATCAAAAGAATATGAGCATGGGGTAGTCCACGTTTTTGAAACTCAATTGTATATACGTATGCAAGACATTTTCCAAAGAGTTCCCCTTTTGTGATATCATTTAATAGTGCATGTAATTTTATATGAAACACGCGTGCTACTAAATCTGGTCTGTCACATGATGTCTGTCCATCAGGCAAGTTATTCAAAATTTTAGGCCACTTGGGATTACATGTAAAAGTACAAAAAATGTCTGGTTTGCCAAATTTTGTAACAATTGCCATGGCATCATGATACCTTTCACGCATGTTTCGAGGGGAGCCTTGAAAAGAAGATGGCAGTATAATAGCTCTTCCAGCTGGTAAATTTGCATTTGCTGCTGCTTGACAAACGTAATCCACAAGTCCAGCATACTCTTCACATCGTAATTTTGATTGTTGCTGCCTGACAAAATTTAGATTGTTTGCTTCAACTTGAAGGTATGAATCAATAACCCACTGTTGAGTAAGTGGCCCTCCATACAAAATAGGGTTGAATTCACCACGTCTAATGGCAGTTTGTGCCACTTTATACTGAAGCATTGATACGTTTTTTCGTAAACCTTCAGCAGATCCAGGATAGCGATCAAGCACCAAATTTGGTTGCCAGCCAGCTTCACCATGTGGATAAAAAATTGCATATGTCATAGGATCCAAGTTTGGACTCAAAATATTTAAAGGAACAAAATTATTAGTGCTGTGCTCAGGAGTGCGAGGATAAATTCTGATATCTCTTTCAAATGGTGGTTCTCCATCTTCATTTTGGAATACCATGGCAACTTCATTTGCTGTCGGCAAATTGTATCGTCTTTGATCTGAGTGCCTATCTCTACGCAAGAACATGTGAACATTTGGTACTGGTAGATTATCTCTCGTTGCTTGTTCATGACTCTGTCTTTCAATTTCATATAACATTTTGTAAGCTTGAGCAAATGGGTTTATTTCCTGCATCATGAGATCTAACTGCCTCAAAATATGACGTAAACACTTTTCATTTTGAGGAATGTTTAAGCGTTCTTGAACAGCCTGACTTGTATTAAGCACATATAATTGAGCAAATTTCCTTTGTTCACCTTCTTGAGGGTGTAAGTGTGAAGTGACATGATAGATTTGTCCTTGCACCCGAAAACAGTAAGGTTCACGACCTGGAACATTTGCAGCTAATTTTGCACCCATTGAAGCAAAAGAAATAGCGCAATTGTAACAGCGTATATTTTCATGAAAATTTCTGTAGTCTGGTGAATTTGGGTTGCTCATAATATCTTTCAAAAAAAGTGGAAAAGTTTGACGTGGAGGAAGTTTAACTTTTCCTTTATGACAACAGCTCTTAAAATTTCCACGACTTAATCTTTCAGATGGAAAATGAAGTGCCTGACAGTATTGGCAGATAGAGTCTAAAGAACCACAACTGTGACTTTCAATATCACCTTCAGTTTCAGAAACAGTCAGTGCTCTCTGGTCTGGTCCGTGGTCTATTTGAATTGCTTCATTTTCGATTTGTTGACTGGCTCTGATCTCAGCTCGTTGACTTTGAAGACGTTGGCGATTTTCTTCCCTTATACGGTCTAATGTTGCTTGTGATTGTCGAGCAAGCCACCTCGACTTTCTTTCTCTAGCTAATCGCCGTCTACGTTCAATCGGTGTTTCATCATTTTCATCAGGCATCGCTAAAAAGATCCTTAAACTATAGAAAACAAAAATAAAAACTGATTTGATTGAATAAATTCAAATCCACCGCGTGTTGTTCAAAACATCAAAGCAGCATTTAGATAATTCTGATGAATGATTCTTCAATGTGAATGACTCACCACATTTTTTTTTTGCAACAATAATAATAATGATTAGCAAAGTGAAATGTAATCTCTGAAAATTTCACATTAATTTTAATATGCTAATTATATCCAAATATTAACTTGTATTTTTAACAAACTTCGATTGTTTATATTAATTGACGATAGATGGCTGCAAAAATACTTTTTGAAGGTTTAAAACAAAATTAAAATATTTAAAGGCTTTAATAAGCTTCTAAAAATATTTTAAGAATAAAATCAGATAGTTAACCTGTATTTTTTT
This sequence comes from Maratus speciosus, assembly GCA_963932465.1. NCBI lineage: Eukaryota > Metazoa > Arthropoda > Arachnida > Araneae > Salticidae > Maratus > Maratus speciosus. Next base: position 20,643,482 of record OZ010792.1, on the reverse strand, counting down.
TTAATGAAGCGCTCAAAGAGTCATTAATTTGTTTCAATATTCGGAAATTGTGAATGGCAACAGTGTTCTTTTGTTGATATCTAGTAATCTGATGTTTATAATAGCTTATTTTCACATTGGAGCTTAATACATTATAATTGGATATGATATACATGTTTTAGTGAAAATACGCTGAACAGACATGATTTCAAGTAGAAAAAATTATCATTTAGCTGTCATATGTTAAGATATGTTTTTCATTAAGCCTAACATGGCGTTTAGCTACGGTCGTTTCGCAGACCAAGCAGCATTTAGATAATTCTGATGAATGATTCTTCAATGTGAATGACTCACCACATTTTTTTTTTTGCAACAATAATAATAATGATTAGCAAAGTGAAATGTAATTTCTGAAAATTTCACATTAATTTTAATATGCTAATTATATGCAAATATTAACTTGTATTTTTAACAAACTTCGATTGTTTATATTAATTGACGATAGATGGCTGCAAAAATACTTTTTGAAGGTTTGAAACAAAATTAAAATATTTAAAGACTTTAATAAGCTTCTAAAAATATTTTAAGAACTAAATCAGATAGTTAACCTGTATTTTTTTTTTAATGAAGCGCTCAAAGAGTCATTCATTTGTTTCAATATTCAGAAATTGTGAATGGCAACAGTGTTCTTTTGTTGATATCTAGTAATCTGATGTTTATAATAGCTTATTTTCACTTTGGAGCTTAATACATTATAAATGGATATGATATACATGTTTTAGTGAAAATATGCTGAACAGACATGATTTCAAGTAGAAAAAAATATCATTTAGCTGTCATATGTTAAGATATGTTTTTCATTAAGCCTAACATGGCGTTTAGCTACGGTCGTTTCGCAGACCAGAGTGGTTCGCACCGGCATCGTTCCGTCGGTCACGTGCACTCAGCTTTTATAATAAGTAGATAACTTCGAACGTAATTTCACTGCTGAAAATTTATTGAATAATTAATTAAAAAATTATAAAGGAACGAAGTATGCCATATGATATCTGAGAAACAAAAGTGAAACTACTTGAGAAACTAAGTTCTTCAAATGTTTTGCAATCTTCTAAAAACCAATTTGAGAGAGAATTGAATTGTTATTAATGGGATATAAAAAAAGCTATTGTACCTGATTCTGAAACCTTGGCATGGTCAAGTGTTAGTAACATAAAGAAGTCGTGGGATATCCATTGTTTATCCCCTCTTTCTATTTCAAATCTTTTTTCTGAATTACTAAAAAACAGAAATCATATATTTCTCCCTTAATTGTACAATGATATTAAAAAAATAAAATAAGATTTACGACTGATTTCTACTAGTGGTTGGGTATAAATAGCAAATTTGCCAAAACTTTCACAAAACATTGTCACATGGAGTATTTAGAATTAATAATTATTTCTATGTAAGAAGAGATCTTAAGTGAGAAAATTAATCTTGAAATAATTTTTAAATGATACTGTTTTTTTATTGTGCACTTTCGGTATTGGGCTTGGGGTCTGATGACATAAAATTTTTTGGGCTTGGTCCCTGAAAAAGAAACCTAAACTCATCTCTAATTCACACTTATGCTGTTCCGCAGACTTTACACTCACTCAGAAAGATTTGGAGCAGGGAAAAATGAATTTTGTAGCATCAAAAAATCACTTTTGTAGCAGGTAAAAATAAACTTTTTCTTCCAAAAACAAATATGCAAATAAATACACAACATTCATTTTGCAGTACTTTCTGAGCATTAAAAATCCAGATTTGGAGAAGAAATTATCCAATTTTGGAGCAACAAAAAGTGACTTTGGAGCTATTTGAAATTTAAATATTAGTCAATTTTTTATTTCAAAATAGTGAACCAGGCAGGATTATGGGGCTTTTTGTAACACTATACTTCACCATCCATCACAACTTTCATACTCTTATTAGAAATAGGATTGGGATTTTGCATCGGCCAATTTTGGCAATATTGCTGTTGTAGGATGTCTTCAAAGAGAACTTTTGAAGGGAAAGTATTCTGAATTGTCGTTCTTGTAGACTGAAAAGCATGCATGGTCTCCTGCCTATACAGTGCTGGTTTTGAATCCACGAACGTTGGTCCAAGCACCTTATTTTGTGACTACCTTGTTACCTAATGGGCTGAATAAACCCGTTATAAATAGGAAGGGTGTGAGAATACTTTTCACAGTATTTAAATTTAGTTTAACTTTATTCCTTTCAACTATTTTTTTGCATCGATGTTCTTTAAACTTAAATCCATATTTATATTTGCGCAAGCGATTTTGTTTCAGCTGTACATCGGCAAGTATTCCTCCGTTTCATTGCGTTCTGAACTGAGATGCTTCTCCTCTCAGATCTGCACGCATTGTGATGACATCATCGGAGCACTGTCTCCGCGACGTATGCATTGAGTGGATGTTGGCCTTTCATAGGTGTGGTTTAATTGCTGATCGTAGAGCAAATAAAAATTTTTAAGTGTATTCTTTCAGATTTGTTTATTAAGACATTGCCTAATTTTTAAAATTCTCTAATAAATTAAAATTTTCTCTTTTCAATTCTTTTGTAGTCCCTGTTTCTTACTATAAATTCAAAATTTCGTTAATTTTTAAATCAGAATTCGGTTTGATGTTGTGTTAAAAAGATGTAGTGTTTCAACACAAAATTATCATGGCGCAGGCATTTGCCTGTCATTCGAAAGCCGCTAAGTTTGCCGAAAGAATACGTCCGTACTATGGATCATGATGTGGTTATGATCTTGCTCGAAATTTAATTTTAACTAAAAACGTGCTGCTCTCATCAAAAGACATCCCATGGAATATGTCTACATTTTTGTTATTTTTCTCTACTATAAGGGAATCCTTTTTATTTTAACTTGGTGACCAAACAAGAATCCTTCGTAATTTTCTTCAACTAACGTATGAATAAATAAAGAGATTATTATTTCAACAAAGTTGTGCTTCTTGACTGTCTTCCTGTAAAGTAAGAATTCTCCATTTTTATTATTTTTTTAATGACTAGGGGGCTCTGCCCCCTACGAGCTACGCTCGTCAACCCCCGTTCAGACACCGCAGACTCTAACAGCACGCTAATTTGATCGCCTTTAAAAAGATTTCGGAAGATTGAATTATAATTTGAATCTGACAATTATAATCTGACGTAATTTTCACCAAACTCTTCTTTCTCTTTTTAATATTCACGTCAAAATACTTTTGTTAGAAATGAAATATTATGATCATCTTAAAATGTCAAATAAATGTCTCGCGCAATTTTTAAATTAAAACTGTTTTGCAATATTATTTTTTGTTCATTTTACGTAATAAGTGTAATATGACGTAAATTCTCCTATTTAGGACTTCTAACGCATGTTGCTGAATTTATTATTTTACAATATTCTTTCTCATTTTAAATTCACGTGTAACTGTAGTTTTTATGACGTAATTTTCAATGAGTTCCTGCTTTTTATATTTTTTGTTTATAATAGTCACGTGTAAAATAAATTTTTAATTAGAAGCAAACATTACTGTTTGCTCTGTTTATACAGTTGGCAACAGTTTAAATTAATACAATTTTCTAAAATTTGTAAAAAAATATCTCTCGAAATGCTGAAAATTTGAATTTAAAATAGAAATAAAACCTCGAAAAATTATTCAAATTAAAAAACTAACTGCAATCTGCACACCGGGAAATTCTGACGCATAAAATGATCTAAAAATGATTAAATTCCTATGTACAGTTTTTGCTCCTATAAAACTTTTTTAATTTAACGATTTTGTCCAACTTTGGCATTAAATATCTCTTAAAATAATTCTTCGATTTGAAAACTGTCTGCATCAGCGTGTTTATCAAACATTTTTCTATAATACTACTGATTTTCATATTTTTGTATGCAACAGTTTTTTTAATATTAACGAAGAAAGACCTCCGGTCACAAAAAATTCAAAACCGGCGGCGGCGGCGGCGGCGGTGACAGCGGTAGTTACTTTTTTTTAGAATAGAGAGATTAATAGTTTTAATGAAAGAACTTCGCAAAAATGTACTTAACCCTTTTACGATCACTCTTTTATTACCGTCACAAAGGAGATTTGTTTTTGCCACAGAATTTTTTTCAACTTTTTTCAGTGCAGAAGGATGCTAGAGAAAGAATGGCTAAAATTGCTTGACAAGAAATTTACTGCAGAATTTAAATCAGCATTTAAATATCGCTTTCATAGCATTGTGGCTTTATTGGTAATCTTACCGTCCGCAAGGTTTATTCCTGCACTTTTTGAGGTAAATTAAATTGTTTTTGTAATTTAATTTATTGTAAATAACTGTTGCTAAAAATCAATGAACATTTTGGCTATCACTTAGTCTTAACATGATTTGCCTAAAAATAGGTGGTAATTTTCCTTACTGTCCCTTTTTTCCCTTAGTGTCCATTTCTTAACATCCTTTTAAGACAATGTTATACTAAAATTTTGTACTAAAAATACTACATTGTTATTATTTCTGATTTGAATGGCCTGTGTGTACTATGCGAATTCATTATAAGTAAAATTTTAGAAGGAAATAAAATGTTAGAGGTAAAATAATAAGGAAAATTAAACTCACAAGTTTAACTTAAACCTCTGTTAAATAAAAAAATCGTCACTGCTAACTATTTTTTCTTTATTTTGAATCATTAAAGCATTCGTCTATAAGTTTAAAATGTTATTTTATTAAATTTAATATCACTAGATTTTTATTCCTGAAAGTTAAAATTTTGTGAGAATGCCTCTTATATATGTATGTGAAAAATCTGTAGTACTGCACATATCCAATCTAAATTAAGCAATAAATTGTGTCAGAAATGTTGCTGAATGCAACAAGATATATTGGGAAAACGGATGCAGCAAATAGTGATTCTGGCTGAATACTGACCATAAAAATGTTTCAATATTAAATTTATGATTTTAAAATATTAGAACTTATATTTTTCAGGGCATAAGTTGATACTTATTGAATTCTGAAAGGGATGATAAAACATGTAATGTTATGTTAGAATAGATTATTATGAAGAGTAGCAAAATAATTTTTCAAAAGTTAGTGTAGCAAAATAATTTTTAATAATTTCAGAAATTTTTTATGAATTAAATCGGTTAAAGTGTGTTAATTTATGTTGAAATATTTTGATATTTCTAAATTTTCAATAGCAATATAGGATTCTAATATTGTATTTAAATTTTAAAGTGCAGGTATGAAATTATATATAATTTTGAGCCAATGTTTTGGGATTATATGTACATAAAATTTTATGTGTTAATTTCTTGTCTAATGATGAATAAACAGTAAGTTGCATTTTACGAAAAATGCAAATTAAGAATATAACAATTATTCGGTGTTTGGTTTTTTTGGCTGAGTATCTGAACACATGTTTGTTAAAATATCTGTTCAGATATTTGGCCAAATAACCTGTTGCCAAATATTGTTTGATATTTGTCCGAATTGGGCATGAGATTTTTCTGCAGATCTGCGATTTTCCACTCTGTCGTTTATCTGACCATTATACTTTATATATTTTTAATTACTAATCTTAAAGGATTATGGAAAAAAGAAAAGAAAATTGCATCCAGGCTTGCTTTATTCAATCCTGTTAAACTAATTTTATTAAAATCCAAATCCTGAAATCAAATAAAACTGCACTTGCATATCTATTTTATTTTTGTAGACATCTTTTTTCATCACTGTAAATTTCAATTCATCACTGAACTCATTGAATCTGCAGCTATTTAACCTTAATAAATTTTAAATTTTGTACTACAAAAAAGTTTCTTTATCCTGCTAGCACAGGGATGCCATTTAGGGAGGGTCTAGGAGGTGGTTTCTTTCCTCTCCTAGAAAAAAATTGTTAGTTCAGAGTATAGAAGTTATCACAGATCATACTATATAATAATAATTCAGAAATTGTACAAAGGTTAAAATTAACTTGGCAAATTTGATTAAAATACAAAAATTAGTATTAAATAATAAACACTTTAAGCATGTAAATTAATAATTATCAATAATGTAATTTGTGTGTCATCATTGTGTTTTATCAATAATGTAACAGCGGTGAAATTGTATTTTCTTTTAAAAAGTGGCTATTAAAAACTGTATTTACCAGCCACTTGCTACTAATCAAATTTCCAAATTCTTACTTCTAGTTATTTATTTAATAAAAGGGACTGTTTGTTGCTGTTGAAAAACTTTTGCAATTTGTCTAGACTTTGTTGTTCATGGAGAAAAAAAAAAAAACGACTAAAATTAAAATATTGTACTTGGCATCAGAATGATGGACATTTAAAAAAATAATTATTTTCTTTAAAATTTTATATTATTTACATAAAAAATTTCATTTTTTAAATTTTAAATGATTTTTTTGTTTGCTTTTTTGTTACTTTTATAAAGCCGTATTTTTAATAGATTTATAGACAGGCTAGACTTTTTATTTAATCTTCTAAAAGATTCCCCAGCTAAATTAGAAAATAAATTTTTAAATAAGTGAAAGACTCAATAAAGTATTACTATCCGGAATTTCTAATTAAAAATCCACTAAATTGACCTAGTATGTACCTCAATGAAAGTTTTCTTTCAAGTCGCCAGTAGATGGCAGCACTAAAACTACTTAACTTGCCGTTTGTGTTTTGTTTTTTATTTAGACACATCTGATCCTGTAGCTTTTATTACCTATCAAAAGATTGAATTTAAAATCACATCGTGAATGCGTTAATGTTTTTCTTTGTTTCCAACAATGCTTTACCCGTGACACAGTATTTAAAAATTTAAATTATATTATTTTCTCAGTTTTTTTGCCGAGAATTTCGAAAGCAAAACAGCAAAATTATCAACTTTTACTACTCTGTATTATCAATGCTTCCATCTAGTGTAAATTATCAGAACTTCTATATTAATAGTATTAATAGTAACTTATATATTACTAGTGTAAATTTATATACTTCTAAAGATCAACTGTATTTTTATTGTAAAATTATTTAAAGTCTACGTTCTTGAGCGAATTTTTCATGCTACATGTTGCGGAATTGTTTTGTGGTGCTGCCATCTTCTATTAAATATTGAAGCAAACTATTTTTATTTTATTTTATTTTTTTAATTTAAGATATCACGGGAAGCGTAAAGAATCCTTAGGTCGCCCAGTCCGTGCCCTACCGTAAATCGTTCATTTTGGGCAAAGATTAACTTTAGTGTTGTAAATTATGTAGAAAGATATTTTTTGTCGTGAATCTACTTTTTTGCACTTTCTTTTTTTTTTTTTCATCTGTACAATTTTTTTTTATTTTCTTGTCCCCCTCCTTTTTTTTTTTTTTTTCTTTTTGCGTATATTTTTCTCTTTCAAGATTTTCGAAAACTTTTTTAAATTTTAAACCCTTTTTAAAGTAAAACGTTTTATGTTGGAGTTGAGGCAACGCCTACTTGACATAATAGAATATCTTGTAGGTGTTGGTTGAGAAGTGAACTGGTGAGCAGAACGGGAATGATGTCGAGCGCTTTGGTCGAGATAACCAATCTGAAAGTTGGAGGAAGAACCAAATTTTGTTTCCCGTTCTTTGCGCGGAAGCATTTGCCTAGCCTAGATTACCCTCTACTACGGTTTCTTATGTAATCATCTAATGCAAAAGTAGTTTTATTTAACTACTTTTAATCAGGGCCGAAACTAGGGAGAGGGGGGAGGGGGCACGTTCCCCGGGCGCCAGAACGAAGAGGCGCCAAATGATGGATTATACCTTTGGAATGGATCATTTTCTTTTAATGGACTGATGGCTTCCATTATTATGAAACAGCCATTATAAATGAACTGTTAGGTGAAGATGAAAGAGCAGCCATAAAAAGTTAGAACTCTGATTTTCTGGTCAGAATGGGGGAAAAAAATGGTAACTGTTTACGGCTGCTCTTTCATCTCCACCTAACACTTCATTTAAAATCTCTGTTTCATAATAATGGAAGTCATGAGTCCATCAAAAGGAAATAACTCGGTTAAAGCGGAAACTTGATTAAGTGGGACTCGAATAATCGGGGCTCTACTGTACATTTCATTTAAAAAATGATCTTTAGAATATTTTTGTTCGTGTTCAGAGGGGAGTCATGACTCCCGTGACCGGGTACACGACATTTCGGTCCCTGGCCATTTCGGTCCCGAGACATTTCGGCCTCTGGCCATTTCGGTCCCTTGCAGTTTTGGTGCTCACCACCTTATAACTCGGATTCTAATTGTTGCGGGCCCGCCAAACCCTGCAATTTGAACATTATTTGGGCCCTTTTAAAAAATATCCCCCCCCCCCCTTCAAATTTTATAAAAAGCTGAATATAACAATCCGATAAATTTAAACTTTTATAACTCGTGATTATGAAATCACAGCGAGCTGAAAATTTGTTTGATTGAACAATGTGATATAATTTTACGGGGGACATTGTCTTTTTTTTTTTTTTAACTATTATTATTTAACAGAATGGATTTTTTAAGTTTTATTATTTATTATTATTATTAGGTATTTTATATATACTATAAACTGCCATAAATGTTTTTTTCGTTGTTTTCATGCATTTTTAGAGCGTTTAAATTATCATTAATTAAATAATTAAACTGTGATTTTTTTCTTCTTCTTCCAATTAGATTAATCATAAATGTCTCCAATAATTCAATTAGACACTTATAAGCTATTATATGCAAATATTTTCTCAAATCACCCCTCTACACCCTCTCCTTTAATAATTCAGAAATGAGATATATTTATTGAAGCACAAATTTAATTTTTCTTATTATTTTTATAATACAAAGTTGCATCTTATAAATTTGTTTTCATGAGTTACTTTACCATTATAAACATTGGGAAAACAATAGTGATTTGGTAACTAGGCGTGCTATGAGAAATATTTTGTTTTCAGAAAACTCCACCCACAACTTCATTTTTTTTTTAATAATTATTGCTTGCAATTTTTTAAGTCTTCTCACCCTTTGAAGACGATTTTTGTGATCTAATTTTATTGAAGCTGGGCCTATTTCTTTGTAATAAGATTATTATTTTTAACTTTATATGATAATGTAACTATTATTTTAATTAATTTTATTTCTAAATTTTAACTGACAAAACTAAGCTTTTTAGGTAGATTTCGTATGAAATACTACCTATTGGGATCGTTTCTATGTTGGAATTTCTGAAAAATTTTTGCAGATCTACACCGATCATGACCCCTAGAACCCAAAACCACCCTCAGTAAAAAACTTTATCTATCTATCTATCTATCTGTCTATCTATATCACTTTCTTCTGGACACGATAACTTTCGTAATTCTGCACCAATCTCTTCCAAACTGATACATAAAATCAATGGGCATAAAATCTCGGTCAAGTTCGTTAATGGGCAAAATCGGACCAAGGGGAGGGAAATAGGGAGGGGTTTTGTGAAAACAGAAAACCCCCCATAACTTCTTAATTTTTGTACATATCAAATCAGTTTAAAGTTTTTATTACTTCTAAAAATAGGGCCAAAAATTTATGTATCACAGATTTTTGATAAAGTTAAAAATGGGCGCAAGGAGCGCAAAAAATAGGGTTTTTGGGAGAAAAAAATTCATAACTTCGTCAATTCTCAAGATATCAAATTTAATTAATTTTATTATAAATCTCCTTAACATTATCTACAACTTTTATATTCACAAGTTTTTGATAGGAGCAATTCGTACCGCAAAAAAAAAAAAATTAAAAACGAAAACAAAAAAGGCGTTTGAAGAAGAAAAAAATCCATAACTTCGTCAATTCTCAAGATATTAAATCCAATTAATTTTATCATGAATCTCCTTAACATTATCTACAACTTTTATATTCACAAGTTTTTGATAGGACCAATTCGTACCGCAAAAAAAATTAAAAACGAAAACAAAAAGGGGGTTTGAAGAAGAAAAAAATCCATAACTCCGTCAATTCAAAAGATATAAAATCCCCATGAATTTATCATATATCTTCTTAATATTGTCTACAACATCTATACAGACAAGTTTTGGATAGGACCAATTCTTAGAGCAAAAACAAATTAAAAATACATACCTGTTGAAGTAAAAAATGATCTTAGTAAGGGTGTATTCAAATCCAAACTGCTTATTTTCTGACTCATTTTACAATTCATTTTTGCTCTCAAAGGCTTCCAATTGGTACGTTTTCTTACTCAGAAACTATATAATGTACCGTAATGGTCGATTTTCTGATAGGGGCAGAATATATTTTTTTAAATGCTGTTAAAAAGGGCATTTTGAACCGAATTTACCGAAGCGGATTGTGTTGGAAAAATCATTGTATTAAGGATGCGCTTAAATCCAAACTGCTTATTTTCTGACTGGTTTTTAAATTCATTTTTGCTCTCGAACGCATTTAATTGGCAGATTCGCTTATTCAGAAACTATATAATGTACCGTAATAATCGATTTTTAGATAGAGGCAGAATATATTTCAAAAAATGATGTCAAAGTGGGCATTTTGAACGGAATTTCCTGAAGCGATTGTGTTAGAAACGAAAAATATTGTCCTTCTGAGAAAATAATTGTTTATATATCAAGTTTTAATTAATTGAACAAAAAATAAAAACACAGGTCGCTTATAAATCTCTTCAAAAATCACGTCAGCCAGTTTCATATTTTTTTTAAATTAAAAATGAATCTGGAATTATGCCAGAAAATTTCGAGTTGTTGAGCATAGAAAAGTATTTTTTTTAATACCGCCCTAACATGATTCTGATAAAACCAGCTATTATATGAAAATGAAATAAAAACTCGTCGAGAGCGGCCAGATAAAATTGTTAAAGTGGATTTATCTATAATCATGATTTAGTTTTTGTTTGTGAAATTAGTATATTTGACTTCGAAATCTACCTCTGCCTGTAGGCCGGGCCGGCAGGGATTTTTTATATTTGTCTTTTATTTTTATTTCTTTTTTATACTACCCTTTTCCTCCCACTTTCTCAGAAAAAATATAATATATTTTTATTTTACTTTTATTAATAATTATATTAATAGTTTTACATTTCGGTAACTTTAAATATAAAAATAAACAGTTAAAGGAGAAATTTCAGTTTATAACTACTATAAAATATAATGGTAAATTGAATATAAAAAATATTATGTATCAATTTTATTTTAAAGTAGAAATTTATAATGCATATTAATAATGTTATTAATTTAATAAATTAAGGATACATTAAATTTAAAAAATATATATTTAATAAAATATTAATTTAATTTTTATACTAAAATTACTAAACAGTTTTGAGAATTAATTAATAGAATTAATTATTCATCACTGAAAGCTTTCATTCAAAATTTGAAAAATCAGCCAAAAATATAAAGTGAGTAATAATTAATTAATTAAACATAATAATAATAACAATAATAATAATGCAACATTGTACAAATACATAAAAATAATTTTTAACAGTGTTAGGTGACATTATTGTCCAGATGCAGATTTTAATTTTTTTTTAAGTACAGATATAGTTTACAATTCGCAAAAAGCAAGATATTAATTAATTATAATTAAAGAGCAAGAAAAATATTATAAATTAACTAATAAATAAATAAACAAAATATTTATCTTCAGAATCCTTATCATTTTTATACATCCCAATGAAGTTAATAACATTATAATAACCGAAAATTTAAAAAATATATTTGCATTTACCCTAAAATAACTATTATATAGTTCATGTAATAGTTTTTAAACAAGTAATTGATAAATTAGTTATATAAACAATTAATAATTTAAATTATTTTGAATTGATATTAATAAATACCTTTCTTAAAAACAATTTGTAACGCGCGCCGCCCGTTTCAAAAATAGACTCTACCGGCAGTCACGTGACCGGCTTGGGTGAGCTCTGCCGAATAATAAATGCAGTTAGTTAGAATTATGTTCTGTTTTGAGTTGTGGAAACATGTAGAAAGTTATTCGCGCTTTTATTATTTTGTGTATACATGTTATGTGCCGTTTTTGATGCTATTATGATGCCGTTATGTGCTATTTGTGATGTGGTGTCTTACCAAGATTAAATAAAAAAATATTTAAAAAGCTACCCCGAGAAATTGTTATTTTGAAATTATGTGAAATTTCTGTGTGATTTGAATTTGATCTAGCCCGACACATTTAATTTTTGAGAATTTTTTTATTTAACAATTTAACTATGATTGTTTTAAAATTTTCTAAGATGATATTAACCAATTAATAAAATACAGTATGATATCAATCAAATAGCAAATCAAAACCCGGTGCCGGGATTTTTTAAAACTTTTTTATGATGATGTTGGTATATTATTTGAAATACTAATAAAGTAGCATCTAAATACTATTACCCCCTTCTTAACGAAAATTCTGCATGCCAATCAATTGTGAACGCCTGTCTTAACAGTTTGTGATCTTTATACATATGTCAGATGCAAATCCCCTTTCCATACAATAGCCTTTTCGCTCTCGAGTTCAACCGTGGGCGGACCTCCCACATAATTACTTTCATTCTTTGAAGAAATATGAATATTTTGAAAAGAACAGCATTTCTCGATGTTTTTTTATACTTTTCACCCTGTTATCTTGATTTCAGGAGTAACTGAAATGCCATTCTACACAAATTTAGAATATGTGCAGAAACTTTGAATATGTGCAGTGCATGGGTATTTGCATATGAAAATTAAAGCTCGACTTATAAATGTTTATTAATTGTCTGGACTTCATATTTATTATAGGCTAAAATATGAGGAACTTCTATAAAGAATCCACAGAACTCCCTCTTCCACCCACTCCTAAAAACGATTTCTTCTACCATATGAAATTTGCATGGGGTGCTACAATTTGTATCCGAATAATAAGTGTTTGCGGTTTTCGGGCCCTTATATTCGGGTTATACTAAAATTTCGAGAGTTCAGTTAAAAAATTCGATAATATCCCTCCCTTTATAAAGATTACGTTTACCATACAAAATATGAGTGTTTTGCGATAATTATCGATCGAGTTATAAATGTTTTAATTTATCAGGACCTTATACTTATGATACATTAAAATATAGAAAAAGTCAACAGAGCCCCCCCCCCTGCTTTTTAAAACGATTACGATTATCATACGAAATTTGTGTGAGCTGCGACAATTTTGATCTGTGTTATAAGTGTTTGAGTTTTCGAGTCCTTATATTCGGATTATACTAAAATTTAGGGATTCAGTTAAAAAATCCGATAATGTCTCTCCTTTTATAAAGATTACGTTTACCATACAAAATATGAGTGTTTTGCGATAATTTAATTAGCGAGTTATAAATGTTTTAATTTATCAGGACCTTATTCTTATAATACACTAAAATATAGAAAATGTCAATCCCCCCCCCCCCGGCTTTTTAAAATAATTACCATATGAAATTTGTGAAAGCTGTTACTAAAATTTTAAGGCCTTTATTTAAAAAACTCTACAATGTCCCCTATAAAATTATGTCACCTATTTCAAGTGCATAAAATTTCAGCTTGCTGGAGAAGGGACCGAAATGGCAAGGGACCGAAATGGCTAGGGACCGAAATGTCTTGGGACCGAAATGTCTCGGGACCGAAACGTCCTGCTTCCCCCGTGACCTCCCCCTTGGATCCGTCGTAGTAGATTACGTAGTTCAGTATTACATATTTTAAATTTTAAAATAAGTCGGCTATTAGAAAATTAGTAATTTCTTAGCCAAATAGAAAGAGCCCGAAGATTGGAGTTGTTCAATCACAATGTTTAGTGAGATGTTTCTGAATAGTATGGCTCCTTTATGAGGTCGCTAAATGTCTCTTACTAAATAAAGCATAAATACTATTCTTTATTTCTGGTATGAACTCGAAATTTCTGAATAAAAATGGGGGCGAAAATGGCAACCCTTCTACGATAGAGTTAGTTACAAATGCTTCATTAAAAAAAAATTATATATATCAATTAGTATAATTGAATGTTACATTAAAATTTTCTAAATAAAACTACATTTTAAATTTGCATTGCGCATTTAAACTCTCTTCAAACAAAAATCAATAAAAATCTATCCTAAATTACAGTAAAACGACTCAGCTATTTTAGAAAAAAAGGAAAAGATTTTTTTTTTTTTTTTTTTAACACTATAGGAGAGGTGGGGAGGGGCAAATCAATGTTTAAGTATCCCCTTTTTTATTTATTTTTGAAAGGCGAATGTAGGAAAAATACTCAAATGTCATTTAACGTAATCTCATAGATATAAACTTCATTTATCTCTTTCGTTTCCTTTATCTTTGAGCGCCTATTATCTTTTAGCTGCTGTGTTCTCTCTCCTTGAGAAATGCTGAATTTTATGTTGCAATATATTCCCACTCTCCACTTTAGATCCCTACTTGTCAAGCACTAGAAACATTGGAATTTGTAAAGGAATTTTTCTCAACACTCCAGAGTTCATAATAGCCTATAAAAACGTCACGGTCATGGTTAATGGCACGCGAAACGGCAAAATGATCAGTTGCCAAACGATTTCTCGCATCTCTGAAATATGTACTTTCATCTACTCGCAGTTTTCTTCTTAATAAACTAAAGAGAAATTTATCTTTTCCATTATTTATTTTTATTATTGTCTTTAAGCTAGTGGAATCGTGTAATCGGAATTTTATGTTAGTTCTTTGAGATTTTTGAGGAATAATAATAAAAAAAACAAACAGAGTTTTAAAGATTAAGTCTTTTTCTGCTTTAAAAGATACACATCCGATACAACTAGATATTTTTCTAATAAGAGTCATAAAACTTGTGTTTTGCTACTTGCATTCGAAGACAAAATTCCTCTGACAGAAATATTCAAGATTACCCGAAAACTTAGGATTATGATTAACTTTATTTTAATTATATACTAGATAGTACCCGTCAAGATTTGACGGTAAATAACTTGAATGTTCCTTTAGAAAAATTGGTACTTCTTAGTTATCCCGTCGGCCAAATTCGCCAAATTATATAAATCGCAAAACCACTCGCCAAATAATACAATTTGACATAATTTTTATTTTAAATAACGAAAGAGCAAATAAATTAGTAAAAGATTAATAAAAATAGAAATAAAACGTCGAATTAATGGTTTTATTGGCCATTATTGGCATTTAATCTTACAGTTAATCAATTAATGGCAAACCATTATTGGCATTTAATCTTACAATTTCGCGACAGTAATTTGGTCGACGGGATAACTAAGAAGTACCGAAAAATTCTTGAATTTTGAATTAGTTGGTTTTAAATTAATTATTGAAATCGTGACAAATTTTTATATTGCATATATGATTCCTATTTCTTGAAGGCGAGCTAGAGGGTGCTGTCAGTCTAACCTATTGAATGAAGTGAAAGAATTGTAAGTTTATAATTTACAACCAATTATGCTTGCCCTTTATCAGAAATTTACCAAGAAATACTGGGCAAAGCATTTATTTTTACTTACTACAATCTCATTTTTTTTGTTGAAAAAATAACAATATCTATTTTTGTTTTTTTAGCTACACGACCTTTAAAAGCTGCCATGAATTTTATTTATATCAGTTTCATTCTGCAAAAGCTTAATTTTGAAACTTTATGCAATTAACGATTTATAATATATATTTTTTATTACTTGAATTTTATTTTACTGTTTTCTTCATGTTTTAGATATTAAACCATGGATATCAATGTAATTTATTTTATAGTTCTTATATGAATATTTTCCCTTCTTTCCGTTCTTTTTATTCATTTACTTATTTATTTTTTTTACGGAAAAGAATGGCAAACTTTTCCTTCTGACTCGCACATATATCCTTGATAATGGTCAAAAAATATAAACAAAAGTTGTAGATCAGCTCAATTTATTTAATTGATAATTACATGCAAAATGTTTTAGGTTAAATATTTTAAATATAAAATTATTTTTTCAAAATATTTTTTAGTGTTAAATTGTATTTAATGACAAACCTTTCAAATAACAATAAAAACAAAATCATATAACTTTTCCTCTTAATAAAATGTGTCATTATCGAAATGAATTATCGCCAAAAATGGTACAGAAATCATGTTGCCTGGTGTTGGGATCGAACCTGCGTCGTCTACAAAAGTTCAGAGCTTTAAACTGGTGCTATAGACCACTCGGCTAACCAGACCTACTCTACATTTCCTCTAAATGAAAGATGTAGTAAATTTAACTTCACGCATGCGCACATACGTGAATTTTTTTATCTGATCTTACAAAATCAGGTTTACGCTTTAATATATATATACTAGATAGTACCCGTCAAGATTTGACGGTAAATAACTTGAATGTTCCATTTGAAAAATTCTTGAATTTTGAATTAGTTGCTTTCAAATTAATTATTGAAATCGTGACAAATTTTTGTATTGCATAAGTGATTCCTATTTCTTGAAGGCGAGCTAGAGGGTTCTGTCAGTCTAACTTATTGAATGAAGTGAAAGAACTTTAAGTTTATAATTTACAACCAATTATGCTTGCCTTTTATCAGAAATTTACCAAAAAATACTGGGCAGAGCATTTATTTTTACTTACTACAGTCTCATTTTTTTGTTGAAAAAATAACAGTATCTATTTTTATTTTTTTAACTACACGACCTTTAAAAGCTGCCATGAATTTTATTTATATCAGTCTCATTCTCTAAAAGCCTAATTTTGAAACTTGATGCAATTAACGATTTATAATATATATTTTTTATTACTTGAATTCTATTTTACTTTTTTCTTCATTTTTTAAATATTAAACCAGGGATATCAATGATTTATTTTAAAGCTCTTATACAAATATTTTCCTTTCTTTCCGTTTTATTTATTTTACGGAAAAGAATGGCAAACTTTTCCTTTTAACTCACACACTTATATATTCTTGATAATGGTCAAAAAATATAAACAAAAGCTGTAGATCAGCTCAATTTATTTAATTGATAATTGCATGCAAAATATTTTAGGTTAAATATTTTAAATATAATACTCAAAAATATTTTAAATAAAATATTTTTGGGTGTTAAATTTTATTTAATGATAAACCATTCAAATAATAATAAAATCAAAATCATATAACTTCTCCTCTTAATAAAATATGTCATTATTGAAATGAATTATCGCCAAAAATGGTATAGAAAGCATTTTGACGGACATTGGGCTCAAACTGCGTCGTCTACAAAAGTTCAGAGCTTTAAACTGGTGCTTTAAATCACTCGGCTAACCAGACCTGCTCTACCTTTCTTTAATTTAACTTCTTTCTCTTAATTTAACTTCACGCAGGAGCAAATGCGTGAATTTTTGAGTCTGATCTAACAGAATCAGATTTTCGCTTTAATATATATGATTTAGCTAAAAATTTCGCTTGATTTCCAAGAGCTAAAACCTTTTATAATATCGCATGTGTCAAATTTAAGCTCTCAAATCTTCGTCAAATTTAATAGAAAAATCAAAATTAAGACTCAGAAAATTGTCATGAATATATGCATGTCATCTTCATTATGTACATGCATATTATCTCATTTTCGGAGTTCGCATAACGTTAGAAAGTCGAATAAAACAGTTCTTAATTCAATAAGAATTTTTTTCGAAAAAATTTCCGAAATAACAGAAAATTCCATAAGCTGACAGTTACTATTATGCAAACAAATCAGAGCGTAATACATGAGAACAAATACTTTTAAAACAGAGGTGTAACACTGCGCTGGTCGCATGTGTAACTCTGTGATACAAGCTGACATTTTTCTCTTGTAAGTTTTGAACCAAATAGATTTGGAACTTGTGTATCGTCTACCTTTTCCCTACTGGTATCAATTTTTCACCCGCGGCAGTTGCTCTCGAACTGGCTAATGAATTCAAAACTTATACGGGAGAATAGCGACTTGTATCACAGAGATTCAATTTAAAATATATGCATAGCTGCCAACCTTCGACTAATCTTCCGTAATATCTCGATTAATTTGATCCAGGTTAACCACTTTCAAACCAGAAAATTTATTACACGAATCTTTATTTATGTAATTCCAGATTTCTACGTGAAACATATTTAATTTCATTTCTTGAAAAAAATTCTGGTTCGAAACGTATTAAATCAAGGTCAAATTAACGGGCGTATTACGGAAGGTTAGTTTGAGGTTCGCACCTATGTATATGGCATTTTAACCGCTTGAGTGCGGAACAAATCTTGTGGATATATGCCAAAATGCGAATATTTTTGGGTATATAAAAAATTACTTCTAAGCCAACGATATACAAAGAAATCGTACGCTTCGCTAGTGCAACCAGCTTAAATGCACGTCAAACTGAGACAACAAATAGGAGCGCTATCACCCGCTCCGCAATTTTAGCATGAATTAAGAGGAGAGCTATCGCGCTTCCCGCAATTTTGGCACATAACAAGAGGAGCACAATAGCTCTCCTCCGCACTCAAACGGTTAATGAGGACGAAATATTTATTAAAAACTTAGGTACTTCTTAGTTATGCCGTCGACCAAATTACTGTCGCCAAATCTTATACTATAATGCGAGCAAAAATTGTGTGTGTGTGCGTGTATATGTAAATTTTATCTTGAAAACGGCTCCAACGATTTTGATGAAATTTTGTATTTTACCATTTTCGAGCATTATAAGACCATTGGGCTTGGTCACGTGTTCGAGAAAATTCGATTAGTGAGTCATTTTGGGTCATAATGGGTCAAGGTCAAGCTAATTATATCTAAAAAACGGCTCAATGGATTTTGACCAAATTTTGAATCCAACCGTTTTTCGGCACGAGAAAACTATTGGGCTAGGTCACATGTTCGAGAAACTTCGATCAGTGGGTCATTTTTGGGTCACTATGGGTCAAGCCAATTTTATCTAAAAAACGGCTCTAACGATTTTGACTAAATTTTGTATTCTGTCGCTTTGGATTACGAGAAGACCAATGGGCTAAGTCACATATTAGAGAAAATCCGATTAGTGGGTCATTTTTGGGTCACTGTCGGGCAAGCAAAGTTTATCTAGAAAATGGTTCTAACGATTTTGACGAAATTTTGTATTTTACCATTTTCGGGCACGAGAATACCATTGGGCTAAGTCATGTGTTCGAGAAAATTCGATTAGGGGGTCATTTTGGGTCATAATGGGTCAAGGTCAAGCTAATTATACCTAAAAAACGGCTCAATCGATTTTGACTAAATTTTACATCTAATCGTTTTTCGACACGAGAAAACTATAGGGCTAGATCACATGTTCGAGAAATTTCGATTAGTCGGTCATTTTTGGGCCACTGTGGGTCAAGCAAAGTTTATCTAGAAAACGGCTCTAACAATTTTGACGAAATCTTCTATTCTATCGTTTTCGGGAATGAGAATATCATTGGGCTTGATCGCATGTTCAAGAAAATTCAATTAGTTGGTCATTTTGGGTCACAATGGGTCAGGGTCAAGTTAATTGAATCCAAAAATGGCCTAAAACATTTCGACAAAATTTTGTAATATACCGTTTCCGGGCATGAGATGACCATTGGACTATGTCACATGTACGAGAAAAATTGATTAGTGGGTCATTTTGGGTCAAATGGATCAAGGTCAAGCTAATTATATCTAAAAAACGGCTCAATCGATTTTGACTAAATTTTATAGCCAACCATTTTTCGACACGAGAAAACTATTGGGCTAGGTCACATGTTCGAGAAATTTCGATTAGTGGGTCATTTTTGGGTCCCTTTGGGTCAAGCCAATTTTATCTAGAAAACAGCTCTAACGATTTTGACAAAATTTTGTATTATACTGTTTCCGGGCACGAGAAGATCATTGGGTTAGGTCACATGTTCGAGAAAATTCGATTAATGGGCCATTTTTGGGCCACTGTGGGTCAAGTTAATTTTATCTAGAAAACAGCTTTAATGATTTTGATTAAATTTTGTTTTCTGCCGTTTTCGGGTTAGAGAAGACCATTGGTCTAGGTCGCATGCTAAAAAAAAATTCGATTAACCAGTCATTTTGGGTCACTATGGGTCAAGGTTTAGCTAATTTTATCTAAAAAATGGCTCAAACGATTTTGACAAAATTTCTTATTACACCGTTTCCTAGCACTAGAAGACCATTGGGATATGTCAGATGTTCGATAAATTTAGATTAGTAGGTCCTTTTTTGGTTACCGTGGGTCAAGCTAATTTAATCTATAAAATGACTTTAGCGATTTTGACTAAATTTTGTATTCTATCGTTTTCGGGTTCTAGAAGAGCATTGGTTAGGTCGTGTGTTCGAAAAATTTCGGTTAGTGGGTCCCTATGGCTTAGGATCATGCCAATTTTATCTAAACAGCAAGAATTATACAGTGAGAATTAAATATCGAATTGAACACAAGGCTAATTTTGACCGAGCTTAGCTCGGTCACGCCCGCTAGTTGTAAGATTAAATGCCAATAATGGTTGCCATTAATTAATTAATTGTAAGATTAAATGCCAATAAAGGGCAATAAAACCATTAATTTAACGTTTTATTTGTATTTTTATTAATGTTTTACCAATTTATTTGTTCTTTCGTTATTTAAAATAAAAATTATGTCAATGTGTATCGTTACAAATCGTTACAAACATTATCAAACGATGTCCTTTCCTATAATATTCCCGCAATTTGGTACAATATCCTAAATATTTCACGACCTCCTGATAATATGAACTGATCTTTTCAACCCTCTGCATCTGCAGAGAAATGGACTGAACTCCGCTTGCGCATGCGTACTATTTTTGTTTTTAAAATGTATTTCTATTCAGTCAATCATCTTTTTCCCTTTGAAAATGAACGCGTGTGTGTTCGAAAGATCTCGGGTTACATTAAATAATATTTTTATATGTTTTTATATGTTTTTGTCACCTTTTAAGTAGTTATAAGTATATTATAAAGTTTATTAATAACAAGGTGAAAATATCCTTTACGACACTAGTGTTTAAAACAGTGTTTTGACTCTATTGTAACAGTTATGTCAAATTAGTTTTAAACCACTTTTAAAAGATATTTATGGACGTTGTCAGGGATATTTGTTGCAAACTTCACAAGCAATTTCGCAGGAAGCAGAGGGAAACTATGCACAGCTACCTCACATATGTAATTAGTATGATTGACCAATAGGAGATAGCTGATGTAACATGCTTTGCTACCAAAGCTCCAGCCATAAGATACATGTTTTTCCCTATCTTTTGAAGTTGGTACGTTAACCAGAAAAGTTTTTTTTTTTTTTTAATTATCGAACATACTTACTTGTGTTCAAATCAATAAAAGGTAAAAGTACCTAGATGAAAAATCCCGAAAAAAGAGAGAATTTCTCTCTCAGCCAGGATGTCCTCATGACTCCTGACACTGGATACAACAATTAACAATAACTTGCTGAACAGGTATTTTAATTTATTTTATGCACGTCCCTGATAAATTATGCATTGTTTAATTTTAATCCTCCGTCAGGGATCGGAATAAGGTTCTTTCCTTTTTGATAATGTTTAATTATACAAATAAGAAATAATTGGAGATTAAATCGTGAGCTCTTAAAACGCTACTTTGAAGTAGGAATATGTTATATTTTATCTTATTAATATTATTTTGTGTGTAAATATGTTGTAGTAATGTAAATAAATGTTTGTTATGTGTTTAAATTAGTGTTCCCGATGGGATACGTATTTCAGTTATACGTTTAAACGATATACATATAATACGTTTCTGTGAAATATGAATACCTTAAAATATACGTTTAAACGTATCCGGATACGTATAAGGATACATCGGTTAAACGGATATTTAAGCATACGTACATTTAAAGTATACGTATATTTCAAGTATCGTATTTACTTTGAATAACAATGGAGCTCACCACTCTTACGTCACTGAATGGAGAATAAGCTGGAAATCGGTGGCGTTACCGTAGCAATCTGCATATTATGTTTCATATACATAAGATCTTGTTATTTTTCTCTATAAATATTTTAATTAATTTATGTTTCTTATAAATTCTTCTTATTCTTGTCATAGAAATTTGCTGGAACAGTTTAAATTGTTTTATAAATAAATAATAATTGGTAAAAGTAGCCATTATAGTTGTTTTAATTATGTTATCATAATGGTTTAAAAAATAGGTGTGGCATTGGTTCTGTTCCCGAACTGCTTGTCAGAGTAAACATGGTCATGTATGCCTATTTAGGGAGCCATGTTTTGCAAAGATAAGGAGATGTAGTCGTGGTTTTGTCTGTTCTGAATGATAAAAGTACGAAATAATTAAATTATTTTAAAATGCCTTTGCTCTATAAGGCCTACTCCACGACGAAAGATCCTTGCGCATGGCGGCCCGATTTACATATCGTGTTAAGAACCATTGTGTCGCATGACACTGTGACGTTTCCAAATCTGGTGTCCAATAGCGACATTTAACCGCACTGGCGCACCTTTCACCAGTACCTTTATAAATTCCATTGTGATTCTTCAGACCGATTCGAGTGCGGTGAACAAGGTACAGCGTCACACCCATATTTTCACTGCACTCTAACCAGCCAATGACATCTCAGATATATTCAAAACCCTCCTAAAAATTGGTTTACTAATATCCTCACTCGCCCAATTCTTAAGAGGAAACTCAAAAACATATATGAACACTTAACATACCTCTTTAATTTAACCTAGGGAAAGCGTCTGCAATTTCATGCTTCTAATCTCCGTCACCTGTCGTGAGTAGAGCTTCACTTTCACAGAGTAACGTGATGGAGTGTTTCTCCGGGCGCACCCAGAAGCTCCCACTACCTACTGATGCCCCTCGCTAGCCGTCGCGTGGAAAATCAGTTTTCCGGCAGCGATTGCCAACTTCTGTAAAGCCTTAGCTGGACCATATCCCTTGCTCGCGTTTGGGATATCCCTGGCAGGGGTAGCCATAGGCTCAGAACTTCACAGGAAAATTTATGGAAATACCGCCCACTGTCGCGATTTCGGGCGGCTTTAGCTCTGGCTGAAAACTGTAAATTTTTTTAGAGACATCAGTAAAGGGGGCCGGGAGGGAGACTATGCTCTAAAGACTTGGTTTCCTTGTCTGAGCAGTCCCTCTTAGGCAATTAAATCAAATCAACCGCACTGGCGCAAAGACTGACATAGTATAAGTATCTCGTTGTGAAGCTGAAATATAAAAGAGCATTTATATTGTTTTCATGTTGCTGGTGCAGTTTTGTTTTGGTGCAGATTTATAATGAGCAAAAAAAGCTGTTTCAGCAAACTGAGTCTTCTCCTGTAGATGTCAAAATGCAGTTTGAAAACTATCTGACTGAACCGTAGCTTCGTTTTGACTACATTTGACTACATAACATCGTTTTGACTACGTCATTTTGACATCGTTTTGACTACATAACACCACTCAAAAAGGTTTACCTTTTGAGTGGTGGAAGAGTCGTGAATATAAGTTCCCCGGATTAGCAGACTTAGCAAAAAAGTATCTTTGCGTTCCGTCTTCTTCAGCAAGTTCTGAACCAGACTTTTCAGCTGCAGGTAACATAAAACATAGTAACCTTAAAACGCAGTTGTTTGAATTCCGAAAATGTTAATATGTTAGTGTTTTTATTTCAAAACCGAATGTTATTACCGTGAATTGCAAAAAGTACTTCACAAATTTTTACTTTGAATTTATTTAGATTTTTAAATTCATCTCATGGTAACTACCAAAATTAAACACTTTTTGAACAAAGAATAAGAGTATAAATGTTTCAGATTTATTCTGAATCCTTGTTAAGTATGTTTTTTTTTCTTTTTAATCTTTTAAAAATTCTTTATTCGTGTGTGGTACACTCAAGATTGCATCCGGGCGCAAATGTTATTCTTTCCATGGAGCTAATGTTTTCTACTCTGTTAATGTATAATGAAAATCCATTTTTTTAATCATGATACTCATGGTATTTTTTATACAAAATGTTAGGGCATTAAGTTTAAGATTTGTTAATATTGACAAATATAATTTTTTGTATAAAGTACCTAAACATTTCGATTACTTATAGACTGACAAATAATCGACTTGCTCTTGCTGCTTTTAGAACGCAATTTCACATGCTTAAAATGACTTGCCTTCTCTTTTCTTTTTTAGAGTAAAACATATTTTCAAAATATTTTAAATTTAGAAAACAATGTTCTTAAATACAATAAAAGTATGATTACAAAACTTCCCAGGAGTCGGATTAATCAATGTCACTATAAAATATAAAGTAAATTTAAGTCTGTTCTGTGGCCGTATGCAAAATTAATGTTTCGCGCGAAGTGCTCATGACATAAATCAAAAGAAGCTAGGTGTTGTGCTACAGATCTGCGAAAGGTAGCTTTGAAGCTATCCACTACCAATAGTAAAACATTTCATAATTAATAGCTTAGTTTTTAGGGAAAATAACCAAAATCTAAACTGGGGAAAAGCATTCAGATTTTTTTTATGTACCTGCGCAACAACCAGAATATAGGTAAACCCCAGGACATCGTGGTTCTTTGAACAAAGAATCGCGATGGCCCTGATAAACCGCGAGAATGCAGGACTGAAAGATCTATTTTCATGCCTTGGACGAGAAATATTTAGATGTTTATACGCTTAACCGCTTGGGTAAGATCCGTGTATACGATGTACCGTATATGCTGTTTTGCATAATACGTATAACCGCCATACCCATATTATACATATCTGAAATCCGTACGCCGTATAATACGTATTGTACGTATACTCTAATAAACGTTTAATAGGGATAGGGAGCACTAGTTTAAATATATACGAATGTAATTATTTAGAGTCATGAATATTAGTGATCATTTTTCTTATATTAAATAATATAGGCAAGGATATTGACTGAGTATTGCATAATTATACTATTTTTGATTTGCTGGAGTTCTTCATAAGGAAAGGGTTATGCGTTTTTGTTGGAATGTTATTCCATATGGAAGGCATGAATACGAAACTCCTCAATAGTAAACAATAAAACAGTTAAAAGTTTTACCTTTATGTTTTGATGTATTATTCAGTAGAAATATATTCTTCTTAGGATGAACAAAAAACATTTATTTGAAGATTAAATACACTAGAATAATATGCTGGACACAATACTGATCACACTTCACAATAAAACAAAACAGATGAATATTCTTGAAACTATTTACAAACACAAATATAAAGAAATACTTTGAACTATGGTTTGTTGCAGCTTTTTAATGTATAATATTATTATTCCTTTGGAATATTATTGGATTTTTAATCCAGGAGCATTTTGCTGCCAACTGCTATAAGGGAGGGAGAAACACTAACTATTCTGAGTGTCTGTGTCAGTAAACAACAAAGAGGATTGTCTGATGCTGCCATCTGGTGGAATGTTCTTGAAACAAATAGCAATTTTCTAACATATCTTCCGTTTTGTGATAGAATCTGACACCAGGTGGATAAGGTTTCTACAAAGTTCAAATTTGGCCTTTGGCAGTGGCTTCGTCATTATATCTGCTATCATTTCATTTATTGATAGATATTTAACATCTATAACATTTTTCGTTTTCAAATCTCGTATGTAATGATACTTTGTATCTATATGTTTAGTGCGAGATTTAAATTTTTCACTTTCAACCAATTTAATTGTAGACTGGTTATCCTCAAAAATTCTAATAGGAAAATGTTGTTGTAAGTTGAGATCTTTATATAATTTTAAGATTCATAGCATTTCTTCAGTTCCTTGTGACAGTGCCACATATTCAGCTTCTGCTGACGATAATGTCACACATGGTTGTTTTCGTGAGAACCAAGAAATGCAGCTATTGCCTAAGAAGATTACATTTCCTGAGGTGGATTTTCTGTCTGTAGCATCTTGACCCCAGTCTGCATCCGAGTATGCAACTATATTAGGATATTCTTTTGAAGAAATGTCGAGATCAAGGTCTTTCGTTGTTTTTAAGTACCTTATTACCCTCTTAACAGCATTCCAGTCCTTTTGTCTTGGATTATTGTATCTTCGACTTAGTATGTGTGTTGGAGCAGTAATGTCGAGCCTGGTACATGAGGAAATATATAAAAGACTTCCTATAGCTTGTCTATAATTATCATGTGATGATAAAATATTTTTTTCTTTATCTAAACTATAATAGTTAGTTTCTATTGGGGTATAAGTTGGTTTGGCTTCTTCAAGCTGAAAATCCTTAACTAATTGATTTATTTTACTTCTTTGTGAAAGTAGATAACTTCCATCTTCTTTTCTGTAAATTTCTATACCTAAGAAGTATTTTGCTTCTCCTAGTGATGTTATGGGATAAGATTTCTTTAAATAATTTATTACTTCATTTACATCTTCTGAGCTCATCAGCATATCATCTACATACAGTATGAGATGAATTGTCTTCTTTGATTTTTCTTTTATGAACAAACATGGATCAGCTTCACTTTATTTAAATCCATATGCCTTTAGAGTATTCTCTATTTCTTCATTCCAGCACTTGGCGGCTTGTTTAAGACCATATATAGCCTTTTTTAATTTATAGACTTTGTCTTTATTTTCTTCATCATGAAAGCCTTCTGGTTGATGCATGTATAATTCTTCATTATCTAGTTTACCATGTAGAATGGCTGTTTTAACATCTACTTGAAATACTCTGGCTTTATGATAAGCTGCCCAAGTCAGAAAAGCTCTAATGGTTGTATGTTTGACGACAGGAGAGAAGGTTTCATCATAATCAGTGCCTAATTTTTGAGTGAAACCTTTGGCAACTAATCGTGTTTTGCATTTTATTTCTTCTCCATTTTCCTCACGTTTTGTTTTGTAAACCCATTTACAGCCAATGGCGTGCTTATTCTTGGGTAAAGTAACAAGCTCAAATACTTCATTTTCCTTTAAAGAGTTAAATTCTTCCTTCATAGCTTGAAACCATTTCTGTTGATCTTTTACTTGTAATTTTAAAACATCTTTAAAAGTTTCAGGATCTTGATTTTTGGAACAACTATCTTCAGTTTTGTAAGAATATCTTTCTGGTGAAATTCCTTTAGCCTCCCTGTTAGATATTCTTCACTGGGAATTATCTTCACTTTCTTCTGTTGTTTTGCTATCTACTTATTTTTGATCCATTTTTATTTCTTCTGCAGTATTTTCTATTGGGATAGCTTCACTATCATTTTCAAGATTTTCTTCTGAAAAATTGAAATGCATTAAATCTGAGATTAGCTCTTCAGGATTTTCTTTAAAGACATTTTTACAGTTCATATTTTCAAAAAACTTCACTGTTCTGCTTATCACTATTTTTCTACCGCCTATATAAATTCGGTATCCTTTGCTTCTTAAATCGTAACCAGCAAAGACTCCTTCAGTGGCTTTTTTGTCAAATTTTTGTTTTTTCTGTTTATGAACATACACATATGCTTTGCATCCAAATACTTTAAGGTGACTCAAATTTGGCTTATGCCCATTCCACAGTTCATATGGTGTCTTTTCAGTTGATTTTGTGAGTAATCTATTTTGTAAGTAGGCTGCTGTAGCTATGGCTTCTGCCCAGAAGGTTTTTGGAAATTTAGCATTTATAAGCATGGTTTTACTCATTTCAATAAGCGAGCGATTCTTTCTTTTTGCGACTCCATTTTGGGACGGTGAATATGGTGTCGTTGTTTCATGATTTATTCCTAAGTTTTTAAAGTAGTCTTTGACAGGTTCGTTGCAATATACTGTTCCATTGTCACTTCGGAAGGATTTAATCTTCAATCTAAATTTGTTTGTTGTTGATGCAACATACTCTTTTAATTTATCAAATACTTCATCTTTAGAAGAAATAAAATATACTTGTGTATAACGAGAGTAATCATCAATAAATGTAACGAAATATTTTTTTTTGACCCCATACTTTTTGTTTCCGCAGGACCGCATACATCGCTGTATATCAAATCAAGTGGTTTTTACTTCTGTGTTGCGTTTCTTTTGGAAATGATTTTTCTGTTAGCTTAGCTTTTATGCAACTTGAACATTCAGTTTTATGAGAACAATTATTCACAGTAATACCTAAAGCTAAATCATCCTTTTGAATTTTCTTGATGGATTCCAAATAGCCTTTGGTGCCATTTTAGAATGCAGTTGACATTAGAACAAACGGGTAATATTTCTGAAGCACTATATACCTTTTCATTAGTAGGTATTATTTATAATCTGTATAACCCCTCATCAGCTTTTGCATCTGCAACTAAGATGTTGCCCTTTTTAATTAAACATATATCATCTTTAAATGTTACAACAAAACCTTTCTCAGTACAAGACTGGACAGATAATAAATTACCAGGGGCGTAGCTACCGTGGAGCAGTTGGAGCAAACTGCTCCAGGCGCACGAATCCTAAGGGCGCAAAATTAGAAAAAGCGAAATAAAGATTTCTTAATTAAGAAATTTTTATTTAAAAATATTTACATATTTTTTTCATTATTAATCATATTATTAATCATTATAGATACATCTTGTTACAATCAGCGTATTCCTGAAATATATTGCCTTGTGTTTAACCTCAATTATTTCGATTTAAAGCATGTTTTCATACACAGTTGAAAGAAATGACTTCTATTAAGGAAATTTTAATTCATACCATATTGCAGCCTCAAGTAACTTCTCCAACACCGTTTAAGCATGCCTGATTTTTTTGTGTAACTTTTCTGTAGACGAGTGTTGAAGATTTTCAGATCTTAAAGTAATCAAAACTTATTTAACAGGGCTCTCATTGGTCTACCACTTTTCCCAAAATATAATTTTTCTGGTACATTTCTTTTAAAATGTTTTAGAAATTTATCATGATGATTACTGTACTGAAATAATGGTAGCCAAAGAATTCACCGCTGAGAAACCTATATGTACGATGTAACACTAGGTATTTTACGATGATAATTATTTTACGATTTGTAAAAAAAATAGCCTGACAAGTTGAAGAAAATTATTGACCATTTTACAGACGAAAACCAAGAAAACGAAAATTTTGAAGGGTTTTTTTGTTTGTTTGTTTCGTGAAAACTAAATATGCATCAATACAGAGCAATAATAAGAGCTCGATTTAAACATATTCCACATCAGCCAATGGCGACAAAATTTAGACGGGATGGGGATGATGGGAAGCATTAAATTTTATGAGTATTGTTTTTGAGATTTTGAAAATATTGCAAATGTCAAATGCAGAATCGATACGATTTAAAAAGAGGGAAAAAGTTAAGTACCAAATTCAGTGTTCCTTAGAGCTTGATTACAGAGTATGCAAAATTATACCACTTTTTTGTAGCAGTATTTTTCAGAATTAAAACTTATTTAATCGCTGAATTTTAGGATTGAATAAGGCAGACTGGCCCGCCGGGCAACCGACCTGCGGGTCGGTGCGCCGTAAACCAGGTAAAGGTGCTCCCTCCCTCATGTGAAGCTAATAGTTTTAAAATTTCCTATAAACATTAGATAGGAAAAGTCTTAAATCATTTAATAATTTTTTAAAAGATCACTTTTTTGAAGCCTTTTTTATTAATGATTTTTACTTCTTTTTGCAAGGCAGAAGAATTGATTGTTTTTTTCTTGAAAGTTTCTTTGCTTCAGAGGACCATTTAAATCTTTTAAAACCTAACGTATATATTCTCTAATTTTCTCTGTGACCAATAGCGGCACGGTCTACTCCAAGAATTTTTATCCTGTCTGATAGCGTGGCGTCTCTTAAAAAAAAAAATATATATATGTATATATATACGTATTTTATTATTATTTATTACGTATTTGTTTGAAATGTGTAGGTTTCGTGTTTTCGTACAATACTGTGGTTGTAATTTCCCATATATAAATGTGTATTACATTGATTTTTGCGCTTTATGTGCGAAGGTATTTATAAAGAATATTTTCGGCAAAGAAAATGTAATTCAAACATTCTTTTTTTGTTAAAAATTGCATTTTAATATGAAAATGGGACTGTTTCAATATTGTCTATAAATGTGACAATCAGAATGGCGGTTACCTATTTTGTATATATGTTAGAACAGGACTGTTTTTATTTTTTAGTTTTTAAACCGATTTTTCACGCAGTCATCGCGCACGTATTTCAGACAAAATCGTGTTAAAGATATATGACAAGACCTTTTTTCCCCCTTCGTTGACTGGTTTTTCTGCTTTCGTCGGGAAATTCCGTTGAAAACGCCAACTTTGACAGTGTTTTCTGTAAGATCTATTGTGTTTACAAAAAATACGGAAAACTTCTTTCGATTAAAAAGTTCTGAATAACAACACCCGCCAATTTCATGCGTTCTCGAGCAAAAATTAGTTAAAACGTATGCCGTAAAATTGTCTCTTTGAATTTAAGAACAGCCTTAAGAAATAAAATCATACAAATTTCAGGTTCATTTAAGAATATTATCATGGGCCCGGTCAACACCGGGTGGGTCAGCTAGTCTATACTAATAAAAGAAAGTTTCACTCAGTGTGTGGTGGCTAGCGAAATATACTGCTCGTAGAAGTCTGAAAATTTGGGTGAGGATAGTCCAAGACAGGTCCTGATACACCTGAAGCTCAGATTTTTAATTTTTTATGACCGACCACCCCCCCTCACAGAGCACCTTTCAGTTTGTATGCCCTGAATTGCTCAGAACTTGCCCCCCCCCCCCTTTTATCAGAACTTCTTCGTTTTGGGGGCCCTTTTCCCATTTAGTTATTCTCCATTTCTATATTTCATCTAAGACTCTGGGCCCCTTGAAATTTTTGAGCGCCATGCATTTTTCACACCCTAATATTGTCAACCTCTCAAGGCATAACTTTAAAATTGAAACTTGGACTCCTCTCCCTGGGCCAGCACCCTCATATTTTGGACTCCTCTCCCTGGGCCAGCACCCTCATATTTTTATTGGGCACCTAGTGCCCTTCTTTAAGAATTTCCCCCACTTTTTTTGCGCTTCTTGAAAATTTTATTCGAATGATTAATACATATCCTATGCTTAATTGCGACTTATTGAGATCTAAAGCGCTAAGTACTAGAACCTTTTGACATGTTTTCATCTTAGCGCCCTGCTCTCAACTATCAGTTGGCCCCTTTTGGACCTCCTATTATATCTCCCTTAAAAATGGTCTGATTCACTAACTTTTTTTTGTGACAACATCTTAGGAAATATAAAAATAAACAACATAAAAATTTACATATATAGAACAATATAAACATTTTTTTAGACTTCAGCTACCACCAAATTTGAATATTAATCGCCTTCTTGATGCCCTTGCCCAGCTACATTCCAGTTGAGATCCTGAACCCCTGGGGCTTGATACGAGCCCACTTGAAGTGTCTGTGCCCTAAATTGTTAATAAATTGCCCCCTTTTAATCCGACATTCGTTTTTGTGGATCTTTTTCCATTTTTTTTTTTTTTTTTGTTTCTACATTTCAGTTAAGACACTGGCCCCCTAGGGTAACTTTTATGCACCATGCATTTTTCCCCCATTAATTGTGTCACATTCTCAACTTCAAAATAGAGTCTTGGACTTCTCTCCCCGAGCCAACACCTTCATATATTTATTGGGACCCTAGGGCTCTTTTTTAAGCACTTCTTTGAAAAAAAAAATGTCTAATGATTTAATACTTATACCCTATACTTAATTTCGACTAATTGAAAATCTAAAGCGCTAAGTACTAGGGTCTTTTATCATGTTTTCATCTTAGGCCTTGCTTTCAATTATCAGTAGGCTCCTTATATCAGTTGAAGTTATATCAGTTACAGTAGCCTTCCTCTTAACCGGAACTCCACTTTAACCGGTTGACTTTTTTTCCAAACATTACGCAAAATTCAGAAAGGAAAATTTCGGTTCTGATTTCTTTAGGATTAATTAACCGAAATTTTCATAATGAAGAATAATTTCAACTTCTTATAAAGGTATGTGACGCGATTTTCAACAATTTAATTTGAATTAAATATTGTTCATTATTTGTTATTAGTGATAATTTTATTTCAATTCAGTTAATTACAACAAGTATTCATTTCACAAAATATAGAAAATATGTACTTTTTATAAACTATATAAATTAAAAGAACGAAATGCCTCCTACCCATTTAATTAATTAAACATGCAGTACATTTTTTAATTCTCCGGTTTTTCGCTTAACCGGCTAACTTTTGGTCCCGTTTAGGCCGGTTAAGAGGGGAGGCTACTGTATATCCTTATCAGTAGGCTATTATAGTTCCCTTAAAAATGTCCCGATTCACTAGGATTTTTTCCTAGCAACTTCTTGGGTCCTCCAGCTACTGCATGAATAACAAAAAAATTACTCACACTTCAGCTACCACCAATTTTGAATATTAATCGCCTTCTTAGGGTCCTTGGTGCAGTTCCTTTAAAAATTATCCGGTAATCTTGCAGCTTTCTTTAGCATAATTCTAGGGTCCTCCGGTTACTTTTTAAACCACTAAAAAATTTCTTTATACTCCAGCTACCGCCTTTTTCGAATTTTAATCTCCTTTTTCGGCATCAACTTACGTTTACTCACTACAGCCGTGAATTAAAATTCGAGCTACCGTTAAAGGTAAGTGGTTAACATTAGAGGGGATGTGATTTTATCCGTAAATTAAATGTCACGTTAATGTTAAAGATAATTCGTTAAATTTACAGGAGGTGGGGGCGAAAAGCACCTTCCACTGCTTCGGGGTGCATACTTTCTACGGGTTCTAGGGGCCCGATTTCAACGGGTATTGGTTTATTCAACTTAGACTACGATTCAGCTGCTTTCTGTATTATGAAAGTTTGTCTTAGACTTCAGTTACCAACATTTTCGAACATTAAGGCTGTTCTTAACTGCCCTGATCAACAAGCGAAAAACGTTTTGACATATTTACAAATTCATTTTTTAACGAAAAGATATAAATTTGGAAAACCTAGCCATGGAAGCGATTTGGAATCGAACTGTTTTTGCCATTTTTTGATCAATCAATTACCTATTGAGTTATAAGCGAATTCGATCACGTGACAAACCCGGTTTCGTCCGCTCTTGAGTGCTCTTTCAACCTTTGCGCGGAAATTCGGTTCAAAACGCCTACTTTGACATTATTTTCTGAAAGATCTATTGCGTTTGCAAAAAAATGGAAAAAACAGCTCAATTACATAGTTTCTGAACAACAACACCAGCTAGTTTCATGCATTTTCGAACAAAAATAAATTAAAACTTATGTCAGAAAGTTGCCCTTTTTGATTTGAAAACACCTTTAATGGTACATTCTTTTCCGGGTTCAATGTGCCCTATTTCAACATTCGCATTCTTATCTCGGGTTCTATGGGCTCGATTACTACGGTGTTTACTCATTCATCTTGGTTTTCGATTGCCTCCGGCGCGTACGGAACACTCCTGGCATACGCTGCCTTTGGTAGCGGGGACCCAGGCCACAGGTTCGTTCAGAAAGAGGTTTCTCGGGAATATACTAGACGCTGCCGAAGTCAGTGGGCCATCCCTAAAAACAGGTTCATTTGAACTACTTTATGAATATATAAAATCATACAAACTTGAGTTTTGTTTACTTTATTATAACGAGCACGGACAACGCCGGGCGGGTCAGCTAGTTACTATATATATATATAGTATATATATATATATACATATATGTATATATGTAACTTCAAAACAAAATTGCGCCGAACTTCTTTGAGTGACAAGAGGGCGCACAAACTTTACTTGCTCCAGGGCGCTGAATATGTAGCTACGTCACTGTAAATTACTATCCAACTCGGCAACATAAAGCACATGATTTAATGCAACTCTGTTTGTTTGACCATTAAGTGCTTCAATATTAAAAGTACATTTACCCTTTCTCTTTGCAGTTAATTTAGTTCCATTAGCAATTGTATCTTTATTAGAATTCTTTAATTCTGAGAACAGTTCCAAGGAATTAGCTAAATGAACAGGCGCACCTGAATCAATAACAAAAGTCAAATTTTTGTTTTTATTTCCATTTTGTTGAGATTTCATAACAAAACTCGAAGAATTTGATTCTTCCATTAATTCACGATAGTTTTGAGAATCTGATAGATTTTCATTTTGATTAGCAGTTGAAGCAGAGAAATTGTTTGTTTTTTTAAACTGTTGACGTGATCTATCTTGAGTAAAATTTGGTTTTGTTTTGTTAGTATTATTAGCCTTTAAGTGAAAACAATCTTCACGGTTGTGATTATTCTTTTTGCAATGAGAACAAAATTTTTGCTTATTCAAATGCTTTGGTTTATCCCTATTACCCTTTAAAGCAATAGATTCAAATTTTGTTGAAATTTGTTTAGTTTCAACTCGTCTAAGATACTCATCAATTAATTTGTTTTGAACATATTTTAATGATAAATCTGTTTCATATATACTTTCAATAGCAGTTATAAAGGTACTATAAGAATTTGGTAAGGAACAGAGCAAAATAGCTATTAAATTATTATCTTGGATTACTTCACCTATACTTCTTAATTTTTCTGCCAATTCTAAGACAGAATTAATATGTTCCTGCATTTTTACACTTTCATCATATTTAATGGAATACAGCTTCCTAAGAAGATAAAGTTTATTTGTTAAATTTACTCTTTCATGAACAGATTTCAACTGATCATATGTTTCTTTAGCACTGTTAGCATGTCTGACATGAACAATTTGTGAATCTGAGATATTTAAACAAATTAATGCCCTAGCATTTCTATCATTTTTTACCCAATTATCATCATTTTCCTTTTTAGGCTCAAATACAACATCATACAGACCTTCTTTGATTAACAATTGTTCTATTTTGAACTTACAAACTGAATAATTGTCATCAGTTAATTTATCAACATACTGAGATTCTTTAATACTAGACATTATGATATAATAATATTTGCTTATTTCACAGAAAATAAAGCTTTTTATCTTATTAATACACCAAAACAACAATTATAAACTCAAATATAACACTAATGATGAAATAAGAACACAATGAAATTCTTGAGAACAATTTTTGAAGTTACTTTTGATTTCAGAAAAACTGTTCTTAAATGTTCAATCGTTTGTTTAAAACATAAATTTACATTTTGAACTTGTATAATAAAATTTCAATAAGAAACTGGCAAAATAAAATTCAAAATAATTTCTTTTCTTATCGATACACAATACTTTTGATTTCAAAATAAGAACAATTCTTTGAATTTTCTCTTATATCATTCACTTGTGAAAAATACCAATATTCAGAAAATAATTATTTCTTTGAATTTAATTATATTATATTTTCTTCTTTCATATTATTGTATTTAAAATTGAGATAACTTCAGTCTCATAATTGACTGTTGGAATGTTATTCCATATGGAAGGCATGAATACGAAATTCCTCAATAGTAAACAATAAAACAGTTAAAAGTTTTACCTTTATGTTTTGATGTATTATTCAGTAGAAATATATTCTTCTTGGGATAAACAAAAAACATTTATTTGAAGATTAAATACACTAGAATAATATGCTGGACACAATACTGATCACACTTCACAATAAAACAAAACAGATGAATATTCTTGAGACTATTTACAAACACAAATATAAATACTTTGAACTATGGTTTGTTGCAGTTTTTTAATGTATAATATTATTATTCCTTTGGAATATTATTGGATTTTTAATCCAGGAGCATTTTGCTGCCAACTGCTATAAGGGAGGGAGAAACACTAACTATTCTGAGTGTCTGTGCCAGTAAACAACAAAGAGGATTGTCTGATGCTGCCATCTGGTGGAATGTTCTTGAAACAAAAGAGCAAATTTCTAACAGTTTTCCAATCTGTCCACTTTGACTCCCCCCCCCCCCCGGATTACACTTATACTCTAAAGCAGAAGCTGAGTTACCGGGGCGGTCATCCCTGTCCACTTTAACATAATCTTTTACTTATTATACAGGTCATTCCACGTAAAATGAGCAAAAATTTAAAAATAGTCGTGGCCACGTAGTAACCGCTTTTAAACCTCAAATGCACGATTTTTTCTTTTAGATTAAAAAATTAAAGATATTAAAATAGATTTTTAACTTTATTTAGTAGCATATTTATGTGATTTTTACAGGATTAATAATATATAATACTACTTGAATTTAGACTACTTCGCAACCACTATATAAATATAGTGGTTGCGGAGAACTTGATTTATTTATTAAAAGTTAAATAAAAAGCTTTGCAAATATGATATACTGCGCATTTAAGGGTTAATAAAATTTGATACACAAGCTCAATTCATATTAAAATAGAGCTCTGCAAAATATCTTGACAAAAATTAAGCTATTTTAGCAGTTTTGGATGCTTAAAAAACTTGAGCATGTGTGCAATCGTCTAAAGTTGCAAGTTTGAAGTTCTGTATCTTGAAAACTATTTAAAAGAAATCATTTTTTTTATAATATTGTAACCTCTTAAAAATTATCTTTTTATTTATTGAGTAATAATAATATTGTAACACCAGGATTAATCTTAAATTGGTTGTAAAAATTGAAAATTCGTGAATTTTAAGAAAATTTGAAACGTTATAAAAATCAAAGGAATTCAAAAACTTCTGTGAAAATGATGCCCGATGTAGTATTACATATGAAGGTCGGATTCCCCAAGTTTGAAAGTTTTATTTCCTTCATCTTAAAAAAAAAAAAAAAAAAAAAAAAAAAAAAAAACTTAGAAACTTAAAAAAAAAATTACAAAATCATAATTTTTCCTCCTATGTATGCGCACAAAAATAAATAAAGAAAAGACATAAAGATTTTGCACTGACATAAAGATCAATAAGCTATGATATGCTCAAAAAAATTCAAGATTGCCTTTTGTTTCCTAACATAACAAAAATGAATTCAAAATGGTAATATTTGTTATTTTCCATGGACTATTCCTCTTTGGAATCGCGCGCGTTTCTTAAAATATTGCAAGATTTCAAGGGGAAAAAAATTAGTGTCGCCATCTATTTTTTTTTAATCTGGATTTAGGATTAATATATAATTTTTTATTCTACTGAATCATTTTTTTTACTCTAATTTCAAATATTCTTGAGGCAAAAATAAACTGAAAGCATGAATAAAAGTTTCTATATTTAAAATATACACTTTGATCTATAATGTCAAATAGTATAAAAGTTTTAAGAGCTTCCCTTCATGTTCATACAAGTGATAGAAATGATAGAACATTGGATACCCATCAAATTTTTTAATAATTAATTTTTTCTCATTAAGAAGTAAAAAGGCAAGAATGAAAATTTCTTTTTTCAAAATATATATTTTTATCTATAATGCAAAAAAAAAAAAAAAAAAAAAATAAAAATAAAAATAAATAAATAAAAATAAAAATAAAAATAAAAATAAATTTTAAGAGCATTCCTTCTTGTTCAAACGAGTAATAGAAACATTCAATTTTGCCATCAATTTTTTTTAATTATTTATTTTTTCTTTCATTGCGGAATAAAAAGACAATTACTAAATTACGCCAATCTGTTACTTGTTGTTCATTCTTAATCTCTATATAATAAAAGGCAGTGCAACGCATCCGGGGCGAATCCATCAATCTTCCCAGTCTCCGAGGAAGAGACTCAAGGGTGAAAGGTTCCATTCTCCCATTGGTTGACAAGAAACAAGAATCCCGCGATTACTTCTCAAGGCTAATTGAGCAGTGGTAGACACTTCTTCCTAACAAATCAGAAGGCACATAGCATTTCACCAACAAAATAAATCGCCAAGTGTCATTTGAGATTATTTCAAGTATTAAGTTGCAATCATATTAAATTTTCTTTGCGACATGTAAGGAATTTTAATTTATTTCTCATATAAAGTGATTCACGGAAAACAATGATATGGTATTTTTAAAAATATCCTTTTTTTCCCTGCAAAAAATTGATAAAACTGACTTTCTTTTAAAAAAGTAATCAATTTAAATATTTTAGACTTATTATTTTGTAACTTATTTTTAAATTACACATTACTTATATTTTCCTTTTCTCTATACAGATGTATGTAAATTTAAACTTAAAAAAAATATTGCATATTTTAAAAGTAAAACTAGTTGGATGTGCCAATCCCAAAACTTTCTTCTATCTTATACATCTTAATATTTCAAAACCTTGTTACACATGTTAATACTTCAATATTATTAGTTCAATACTATACCAACTTTGATTTTCATCTTAAATTTCTGCTCAAGTCAATTAAACGGACTAAAAACGAGTTAATCTATATCATGATATTTGTTAAAATTATTAATTTTTTCTTATTTTGTTGTTATCAGCTGTTTGCGAATAGCCGGCTTAGCAGGTAGCGAGTTCCCGCCGCTGCATGAGCCGCCGATGCACTATAGAACAACGAAAAATCAAGAAAAGTATACAAAAATCGCTAGCACAGAGCCCCTTTACCGCGCAAGGATCTGTTGGCCAAAGCCAAAAACAAGCACAAAAATTTTGGTTCAATTGTATGCATAATTTTATACGTTGTTCGATGGTACAATAATGAAAATGGCACAGAGATCGGAATTATAGCACCCCCTTCTGGCGGAATTTTTTCAAGTTCAAGGAGGACTTGTTTGCCATAGCCAGAAACATGCACAAAAAATTTGGTTCAATTATATGGATAACTTCATACACTTTTCGATGGTACAATAATGAAAATGGTACAGACATCGCAATTATAGTGCCCCCTACCGGCAGAATTTTTCCAAATTCAGGGAGGACCTTCGTGACATAACGAAAAACAAACACACAAAATTTGGTTCAATTCTATGCACAACTTCATACACTTTTCGACGGTACAATATTCAAAATGGCGCAAAAATCGCACAAAAATCGCTATTACAGCGCCCTCTACGGGCGATTTTTTTACAAATTAAGGGAGAACCTCCTTTCCATAGCCAAGAACTTAAAAAAAAATTTGGTTCAATTCCATGCATAACTTCATACACTTTTTGACGGTATAATATTCAAAATCGCTATTACAGCGCCCCCTAACGGCGAATTTTTTGCAAATTCAGGGAGGATCTGCTTGCCATATCCAAAAACTTAAAATAAAAATTTGGTTCAATTCTATGCATAACTTCATACACTTTTGGACGGTACAACATTCAAAATCGCACAAAAATCGCTATTACAGCGCCCCCTACCGGTGAATTTTTTCCAAATTCGGGGAGGACCAGCTTGCCAT
Organism: Maratus speciosus; assembly: GCA_963932465.1. NCBI lineage: Eukaryota > Metazoa > Arthropoda > Arachnida > Araneae > Salticidae > Maratus > Maratus speciosus. The sequence continues at coordinate 20,604,380 of OZ010792.1, read as the reverse complement.
AGCCAAAAACTTAAAATAAAAATTTGGTTCAGTTCTATGCATAACTTCATACACTTTTGGATGGTACAATATTAAAAATCGCACAAAAATCGCATTTACAGCGCCCCCTACCGGCGAATTTTTTCCAAATTCAGGGAGGACCTGCTTGCCATATCCAAAAACTTAAAATAAAAATTTGGTTCAATTCCATGCATAATTCCATACACTTTTGGATGGTACAATATTCAAAATCGCACAAAACTTGCTATATCAGCGCCCCCTACCGGCGAAATTTTTCTGAATTCCAGGAGGACCTGCTTGCCATAGCCAAAAACATAAAATAAAGTTTTGGTTTAATTCTATGCATAACTTCATACACTTTTTGATGGTACAATAGCGACAGACAGACGGACAGACGGACACACAGACAGACAGACATTTTCTATAAACATGTTTTTTGGAATCTCTGACCCCTAAAACATGTAAATCCGTCGAAAACCGGAAGTCGAAAAAAATTTCGATTACAATACTTTCTTCTATTGAAGATAGAAGAAAGTAAAAAGTAATATTTATACGAAAAGTAAAATTAATAATTTTTGATTTATAGATTTGCATCAGGAGGACAGAAGCTCAGGGGATTAAACGGTTGGGATTCAACCCGAGATACTTATTAATCAATATACATAAAAAAGGGAGGGAGGAAGGGGGGGGGGTAAACGATAAAATACAATATCAAAGTGTTATTAAAAAAATAGTATTATTTCAATAGTTGCAGCAGACTGTTTTAATTACGCACTTTTATTGTATATTTATTAAATTTTTGTTTCATTAAGAAAACCTGGTTTACCCAGAAATATTGTAAATGCTAATTGTGTGTTTATTAGAAGATAAACTAGCCGAACTTTGCTCATCTAAACGCTTCCATATTGTCAATTATTTTTTTTTTATCAGTTTTTTAAATTTTAAGTGAAAACACAATTTTTACCCACCGTCCTAGGGCGGGCATTTGCACTAGTTGTAAATAATTTTTAATATAGTCTTTCCGTTCTTAAGGCTAATAATCAAAATTGAAATTTCAAGCATGCACACAAAACCTCGATTTTGTATAAACTTTTAATGTAAGTTTTTGTACTTAAAGAAACAATCCTGAAATCTATTATTTTGCTTTTACTCACAAAGGAATATGATCTACTTATATGATGATTTTCGTTAATATCTGTGACATGCCAGCCATAGCTGATTTGCTCATTTTATATGGAATGACCCATATGTATCATTTAGTAAAGAATTGAGGCGATTGCTTTTCATCATTTTATTTAACGAAAAATCTGTTAGTTTTACACTCTGACATCAGGGATACAAGCGCTGCGCCACAAATGGCTGATTGCTACCACTAAATTTTTATTGTATTCCTCAGGTTATTCAATGACAGAATTTCTGAGATCAAACAAGGCGAAGAATGCGGTCCCTGTATTACATGTTTAGTACAAAGCCGTATATTTTACATTAATATGTCAGAATGATTATAGATTTCAAATTTATTTTACAATGTTAATTTTACTCTAAACTATTTTTTTTTAAATATACCTGACGACCATTTATATTTCTACTAAATTTGTGAATAAGCCCTATTTCGCAGAAAAAAATATGCGCTAACTTTAAATAGCTATTACTCAGTCAATTTTAATCGTAGAATAACGGGATTTTTTTTGTCTTACTTGTCAGTGTAACAGAAAAATTTTACTAAATATAACTTATAGGACCGGGGGACCGAATAAAAATTTAAATTTCGTAATTTTTGAAGAAATGTTTTTATTTACACAAATCGCTTTTAAAATTCTTCTTTACCTCATTTAAAACATTTTTGTAATTGGAACTATATCTCTATGACTAACAGTTTAGGAATTAGCCATTGGACACCGTTGAGACCGGACACCCTGTATAACTTCACAGCCACTTGCCAAAAGTAAATGAGAATTTATTTAAGAGAGTTTTCGACCTTGCAGTACCTAATGATTATGAGAAAAAGGTTTATTTTCATTCCATATGGTTATATTCGATAATTATTTTATTGTTTAACTTAAAAAAAAAAAAAAAAAAAAAAAAAAAAAAAGCACAAAAAGCATGCGTTAAGCATGGATTATGAAACACTTTCCAACACTTCCTGAAGGCTTTAACAAAACTTCGTTTTAGGATAATAAGTTATATAAGATACTAAGTAAACATTTTAGAAAACGTATAAAACATTTGAAAAACTAATTTCAGCAGTTACCCCCCATAGCCAAATATGTATTCCAATTCTTTTGAACAGCCCTGTATTGGATCTGTAGGTTGATATATATACTATATAATGGGGAAATTTAGTTTAGCAAGCAAACACATAACAGATTGAAATTTCTTTTTCAGCAATTTATACTAATAGATAGAAACATGCTTGAATACTACTAGAATCCCATTTCCAGAAATTATCATTTATAGAAGGCCATGTATGCAATTTTTTCAGTGACCCTGCATATCATTTTATCTATATTCTACAAACATTTCTTAGTAAACTAAATTCAGTTCAGCGTAAAAATGCATAACTCATTTAAAAATCACCTTTAAGCAATTTGCACTTATACTCAGTAACCCTTACGATTTCTTTTGTGTAGCCCTGTATATGAATTAGCATTTATACATACCATATATTATATATAAATATAGTGAAACATAAAAGCGCATATCCTAATTAAAAAGGCATTTCCAGCAATCATCGCTAATGCACAGTACTTCGGATACAATATAATATCTGAAATCTTTTGTGTGTCCCTCTAAATGCTATGCACGATTCAAATTAATTATTGAAATCGTGACAAATTTCTATGTTGCATAAGTGATTCCTACTTTTTTAAGGCGATAGAGGGAGCTGTCAGTCTAACCTATCCAATGAAGTGAAATAATTTTAAGTTTTTAATCTACTTCCAATTACGCTAGCTTTTTATTAAAAATTTACCCCAAAATACTGGGTAAGCATTTATTTTTACTTACTACGGTATTTTTTTTTCGAAAAAATAACAATATTTATTTTTATTTATTTATTTATTTTAAACTGCACAACCATTAAAAGCTGCCATGAATTTTAATTTTTATCAGTCTCATTCTCTAAAACTTAAATTTGAAACTTTATGCAGCTAACGATTTACAATATAATTTTTATTTTACTTGAATTTTATTTTACACTTTTATTTATTCTTTAAATATTAAACCATGGATATCAACGTAATTTCTTTTATAATTCTTATATGAATATTCCTTTCTTTCCTTCAGTTTTCTTTTTTACGGAAAAGAATGGCAAACTTTTCTTTCTGCCACACGCATATATATATTCTTGATAATGATCAGAAAATATAACAAAAATTGTAGACCAGCTCAATTTATTTAATTGATAATTACATGTAAAATATTTTAAATAACAAAATTATTATTTTTTAAAAATATTGTTGAATATTAAATTTTATTTAATTATAAAGCATTCAAATAATAATAATAACAAAATAAAAATCATACAACTGCTCCTGCTAATAAAATTGTCATTATTGAAGAGAATCATCGCCAAAAACATTGCAGAAATTATTTTGCCGGGCGTTGGGCTCGAACCCACAATCTCTACAAAAATTCAGAGATTTAAACTGTTGTGTTTGACCGCTACGCTAGAATGGACTCGCTTAATGTTCCTCTAAGTTAAAGAGGTTCCAAAAAGAGTTGACGCATGCGCAAATGTGTTAATATTGGTCTTACTGATCGTGGTCTTACAGAATTCCCTTTACGTTTTAATATATATGATAATTTAACATAATTAAAATACGCCGCAAGCAATTCCCTCCACGCCTATATCATTATGTAACGGAATTCTTTTGTATGGCTCTGTAAATGAATAATAACTATTTTTTACACCGCATATTCTGCAGAATGCATATTTTAGTGCACTTCATTAATGCATATCAATTTTATTATGTTTGAAAGCGTGTAACACCATTAAAAATCATTTTAAACGATTTTTTTCAGTAGGCTGTAATGTAACGTAAAACTTTTGACTGTTCCTGTAAATGAACTAAACATACTACAAACTTCATTTGAAATAGGGAACGCGCTATGGTAAACGTCAATAACATCCAAAAATTTCAGGGTAATCCGAGTATATTTACGAGAGTTAGAGCGCGGACAGACGGCCAGACAAACCGAAGTCATAAACACTTTTTAACTTTATTGGAAAGTGTTAAAAAAGGTGAAATACAAATTGAAATTAAAACTATTCATTTTAAAATTAAAGAAACAAATATAAATCTGATCTAAATATTAACCGAAGATGTTTTTCTTTCATTAAATATACACCAGAAAACCAGAACAACAGTGGCGACTCCGGGAGCAGAGCTTCCACTGGCGACTATTTCTTGATTCTATCTCGCATCACTTTCTCAAAACAAAAATCTTTTACATAAATAAACTACAAAATTTATTTTTTTTTAAAATAGTGGCGCGAAAAGAATACAAAAATAGTCGCCAGTGGGCAGCTCTGTGGTAGGGAGTACTGATAAAGAGGCTGAAACGATTTATCTTCCATCAAACTAATAATTCAAGAGAGTGAAAGATGGCGAAACGAAGAATTACATAAAAAATATCAATATCAATTTTAATTATTACTTACAAGACTGCTTTAAACAATCTCATTACTTGATATGTTTGAAGACAAGCAGATAATTTCGATTTAATTGTAAACACCCTTTAATATTATAAAAACTGTTCCACAAAATTTTTGCGGTGTCAGTATTTTTCAAATAACTTGGAAACTTCGAATTTTTTTATATATTGTTTATTATTATTATACAGCTCATATTCAAAATATTAGAATAATTGAGATAAAGTAATAAGAAAAAATTATTTTTCATTTATTTATTTTTGATACTAAGTAAATGCAATTAAATTTCTTATAAATTAAATCTGGAATATTTAGATAAGATTTTAACATTTACAAAACACAAAATACAGTACATTAAATTAGGTATACAGCTTTCTGAAACACATCAAAATATTAGAATGAAATTTAGATTGGTTCAAAATATTAGAATATTTTATTTTACTCAACTATATTACCTTATGAATATGAAGTAAATGGTAGTTAATATTTTGTAGCATCCCCTTTAGCTTTTATAACAGCTTACAATCGATCTTGCATACTATATGCAAGGTGTTTACAAACATTTCTATCAATATTAACTCAAATATACTTTATACGTGCCACTAACTCAGTTTTACTTGAAGGAGAATTTTCTTGGAGTTTTTTCTTCATTATACACCATAAGTTTTCGATGGGATTAAGGTCTGGTGAGTTTGGTGGCCAAGGAAGTACCTTAATGTTGCGTTGGTGGAACCAATTCTTAGTTGACACCGAGGTATTCGGTGACGCTAAATCTTGTTGAAAGATGAAATTATCTTCAAATAAATCTTCTGATGATGGAATCATGTATATTCCAAATTTTTTTTATATATCTGAGAGTTAACCTTTTCGTAGACGATTCATAACTTCCCAGGTCCTTCTGCACTCATACAACCCCAAACCATGACATTTGCAGCAAATTTTACGGAATGTTTAAGGCATTCTTTATCAAATGCTTCTTGCTTCATTCTCCAAATTCGAATACCTTGATTACCCTATGAAACACAAAACATACTTTCATCACTAAATAATATATTTTTCCTATCTTCTTTGCTCCATAAACGTCTTGATTTACACCAATTAAATCTTATACGCTTTTGTTTTGCAGTCATGAGAGGTTTTGTTTTCGGTACACGAGATTCAAACTTAAATTTATGGAGACGCCTTAATGTTGTCGATGTAGAAACTTCAACTCCTTCTTCTTTCCATTTTCGGTGCAAGAATCGCACACTTTTAAAACGGTTTTTCTTAACTATAGGCTTCAGTTTCCTGTCATCTCTAGCAGATGTTTTTGGTTTTCGGCCGCCATTTCGGCGATTATCTTGAATTTTTCATTTTTTGAATATTGTGTTAGTATTTTACTAACGCTTGATTGCGAACAATGTATAATTCGCTGTATAACATTGATTTTTACCGTGCCGATACAAATAAACCATACGAAGTTTAACAGATTCAAGAATATCATTCACACGACCCATTTTAAGACGAAAATGCAAACAAACTGCAAAAAGCATACTAATTTTAAATAAAATTGTCTAAATTTAATCAATGATGTCACCAGCTATGGATTGGTGATAATTAAAGTAGAATTAATGTGAAATAGTCTAATATTTTAAACCAGTTGAATAAATATTCTAATATTTTGACTTTTCAAAATAATTTATTTTCAATTAATCTTTTCGAAAGTGATTAATTTTAAGATAATAACAAGATCAACAATAAGTTCTTAATAAAAATATCGTTTGCATATTTGCATTAAAACACATTAAATTACCAAACGATATTTTCAATTTGCAAAAAAGTAATTATTCTAATATTTTGAATATGAGCTCTAGACTTTTAATTTTCGTGGTCTTAGCTCAAAGTGAGACGTCAGGTAGAGCAGGGGATGGGGGTGCCATTTCCCTTTACTTCTGGTATCAGGGTTTCGGTACGCATGACGTCACTGTGCGTGCTAAGGAGGAATCTTCCAACAGAAAATAACCCATTTTCTTATTTAAAACAGAATTTATGCTAAAAAAATTCGTATCTTTGGTCAGAGGAGAGCATGTTTCTTCAAAATAAAATCTTTTTCTTTAGCGAAAGTATTTTTGTCTAGGAATAAAATGATTTAGAGGGGATTTTTTCCCTTCAAATGAAATAACCGTGTATTTTTTTTTTTTTTTTTGCTTCAATAGTGTTTCTTATCTTCAGTCGATCGTTAAAAGGGACGGGGGTGTGAAGTAAACATTTATTGTTATTTTTTATTTATTATTATTTTTTTTTACACGTTTCTCTAAAAGAGATTCCGGCCACTTTTACTAAATACGTGGCAAATACTTCCAAGCTTTTTTTAATGAAACATCTCTTGGAGAAGCTTTAAAACAACTAACTCTTTGCATTGATTTGCCTGAAAATGCAGGCCCTTATTATCGCATGAGCAAATCGAAACTTTGCCTGGGGTCCATATATTATCCATATATATAGTCCATAAAATATTTATTTTTTTTTTTCAGTTCCAACTTTTCCATAAGTTGAAGTTATTAAATTCATCTTAGAGTAATATAACAAGTTGCTAAAGTTATATAAAAGAGTTTTGTTCTGTACTAAGGAAAAAAAGGAGTATTTTTATTAATTAACCCTTTGAGGGGCAAGCAATAATGTATCTGTAATATTGAATTCTCACCGGAATAATCGAAAAAATTTATTTTAAAATACGGAAAAGCTATTTTTCAACATGTCGCCCCCAAAAGTTAAAAATATAAAATTTAGCTAAAAGTTTCTGGTGCGAATCTTGTTTAAATTAGGTGGGATATAATATATGCCACCGCCCCTCTAGCGGTTAAGGTACTTAATTTAAAATTGACGGAGCTAAGGATTTTCTTCTATTTAAAATCCAAGGTACGAAAATATTGTTCATGCATTACACATATACATATATGACTAAGCGTCAGTTCTATTTGAATAATGTTGCAACGATTCGAATGGGGCCCCCTAATTTTTGTTTGCCCAGGGCCCCAATTAGTCATGATCGGGGGCTGTGAATTAAATTTAAAAAATCAAAAAACCCGACTACGTAAAAAGCGAACTAATTAATTATTTCTCATCAATGTGAAACTATTTTTTATATTAATTACCTATGTTTTTTTATTTACTTGTATTGATGACTTTTAAGTTGTGTTTAATTGTTAGTTCCTATCTATAAACACTGTTTTGATGAGGCCAATAGATGTCCATTATGGTTAGAGTTGCAATAAAGCTAAAGATCCTACCTACACATCTTCCAGGTTGTGTAATATTTAAACGGAGCTTCTGACTGTAAAATAGTCAATGAAACATCGTCTTCATTTTGAAAGACCTATCCAATGATAGGCCACTCAATAGGGTGCGTAATTTTTTTCGCTTCTACCGCCATTTTGAATTTATAAAAACAAAACATACACTATAACCATCGGACGGTTAAAACGAATCGTTAGAGACCTCATTCATTAAAATCCATCCAGCCATTGGGATGTTTCGAGGGTATAAAGAAATCCGCATAACCAGATACGCGTGAAACACATAACCCTTCTTAGCAGTCGGGTAAAAAGCCCAGTACTTGTGCTAATGTAAATAATGTAAATTTAATTAATAATTATGTATATAATAATAGTGCAAATAATAATTACTATGTATGTAAAAACTCAAGAAATCTGGAGCAATATGAAAATAACGAAGAGGGCGAAGAATTTTTATCCTTCCGACCTTCCGAAGATTCACGACTGATGATTTGTTCATTTTGTATGGAATGACCCATACATAGGCGGAAGTTTTGTAACAATATTCTGAATATCTTGGAAAGTACTTCTTAACCCTTATATGCTTGGTGTTGCTTTTCGGCAACATACCCAATTTAGGCTCTAAAACACAATTAAAATAATATTGAAGCTATAATGCCTAATGTTGCCAATAAAATACATTCTGAAAATATTATTAAATCGATTTTCAACATTTAGATGACAATACTTGTGCTGTTTAAGAATAAAGAAAGATTTATTTTTTCAATTGTTGCTACTTGTTCTTTTTGTTTTGTTTGGGAGCTTGCGAAATACCCCATTTTGACCTGCAGAGAGCAAGTAAAATTTTAGGTAGCTTTCTTTACAAAAAAGCTACCTATTGCAGCCGTTCGGAGGAAAGCGATTTCAAAAAATTTTGGTATATTTTCATCGATCATGACCCCCAGACCCCGAAACCACCCTCCGTTCAAAATTGATATATATATATATATATATATATATATATATATATATATATATATATATATATATATATATATATATCTGACCTATGTCACACTGTAACTCCCGTAATTATGAACCGATTTCGATGTAATTCGGTGTGTACATAGTACATACTAATGTCTCGACCGAGTTCGTTGGCCAGCTTCATCCGCCGTTTTGTTTCAAAATGGCGGCCATTTAAAATTTTTAAAAAAATTTTAAACTTGAAATGTGGTACCAAAAAATTAAAAATGGAAAAATATTTTTTTCCTATGTATTTGACCTTTATACAAAGATTCCGGAGCAGTTTTTGTTTCGTCTATATCTTAAAAAATGGCTGAGTTATAGCATTTTGAATTTCTAGCGTGGCTGACATTTTGAAACGTCCTGAATTTTGTCACGCGATAAAAGGCGTATTTATGAACCGATTTGGATGTAATTTGGTGTGTACATAGTACATACCAATCTCTCGACCGAGTTCGTTGGCCAGCTTCATCCGCCATTTTGTTTCAAAATGGCGGCCATTTAAAATTTTTTTAAAAATGTAAAAATTGAAATGTGGTATCAAAAAATTGAAAATGGAAAAATATTTTTTTCTTATGTATTTGACCTTTATACAAAGATTTCGGAGCAGTTTTTGTTTCGTCTATATCTTAAAAAATGGCTGAGTTATAGCATTTTGAATTTCTAGCGTGGCTGACATTTTGAAACGTCCTGAATTTTGTCACGCGATAAAAGGCGTATTTATGAACCGATTTGGATGTAACTTCGTTTATACATAGTACATACCAATGTCTCGACCGGGTTCGTTGGCCAGCTTCACCCGCCATCTTGTTTAAAAATGGCGGCCATTTAAATTTTTAAGAAAAATTTAAATTTCAAATGTGGTACCAAAAATTGAAAATTGAAAAAATATTTTCTTCTTATGTGTTTGACCTTGATAAAAAGACTTCCGAGCAGTTTTTGTTTCGTCCATATCTTAAAAAATGGCTGAGTTATAGCATTTTGAATTTCTAGCGTGGCTGACATTTTGAAACGTCCTGATTTTTCTCACATAATAACAGGCGTATTTATGAACCGACTTGGATGTACCTTGGTGTGTACATAGTACATACAAATATCTCGACCGAGTTCGTTGGCCAGCTTCATCCGCCATCTTGTTTCAAAATGGCGGCCATTTAAAAAATTAAAAAACAAAAAAAATTTAAATGAGATACCAAAAAATTGGAAAATGAAAAAGATTTTTTTTTGTATGTGTTTGACCTTAATACAAAGATTCCGGAACAGTTTTTCTTTCGTCTATATCTAAAAAAAAATGGCTGAGTAATAGCATTTTGAATTTCTCTTGTGGCTGACATTTTAAAACGACCTGATTTTTGTCACGCGATAACAGGCGTATTTATGAACCTATTTGGATGTAACTTGGTCTGTACATAGTACATACCAATGTCTCGACCGAGTTCGTTGGCCAGCTTCATTCGCCATCTTGTTTCAAAAGTGTTGCCATTTAAAAAAAATTAAATTTAAAATTCAAAATGAGGTATTAAAAAATTGGAAAATGAAAAAGATTTTTTTTATGTGTTTGGTCTTGATACAAAGATTCCGGAGCAGTTTTTGTTTCTGAAAATTTTTTCTTTTGTTGATATCTTCAAAAATGGTTTATTTATAGCTTTTGAATTTCTAGCATGGCTAACATTTTGAAACGATCTTGTATTTGTCACGCGATAACACGCGTATTCGCCTATTTCGATGTAAGAAGGCATGTGGATAGTATACATCAACACCTCGACCAAGTTCGCTGGCCAGATTCATCAGCCATCTTGTTTCAAAATGGCGGCCATTAAATTATAAAATATATATATATTTAAAGTGAGGTGCAAAAAAATTAGAAATTGAAAAAGGTTTCTTTCTTAAGTATTTGATCTTGATATAAGGATTCAGGAGCATTTTTTGTTTGTCTTTACCTTAAAAAATGGCTCAGATATAGCAGTTTCAATTTCTATTGTGGGTGACATTTTGAAAAATCTGATTTTTTGCATGCGACAGCACTCCTATATATTAACCGATTCCGATGTGAGTGAGCATGTGAACAGCAATTACTAAGGTCTCGACCAAGTTCACTGCTTAGCCTCATCCACCATGTTGTCTTAAAATGACAGGCACTTTAAGAAATTGCCGAATTTGGCAGCCAAATATAAGTTACTTTAAAGAAAAGCAGCTTGGATAAAGCTGACTAATTTCGCGAAATTCTCATTCATTATATTGATAAAAAATAGTATTGAATCTCCTATATTCGGTTTCCACTAAATTGAGCTTCGTGTGTTTGCATGATATAAGTTGGCTTTTTTTAAATAAGGATTATGAAAGCTACCTCTTCCTCCCGGCACTGGCCGGAAGGACTTTTTTTCTTATTATAGCTCCTAAAATTCTTGTGTGTTTAATATTATAGAATTTTATCAAGGGAAATTATTTTTTCAATTAAACACCAGTATTGCCGATTAGTTACAAACTGTTTTTTAGCCGTAAACTATACTTAAAACAAAATATGATTTTTTAAAGTATTTTTTCCATGATTTATTTAAGAAATGAAAGCCGAAAACTATTATTACAATGATTTTTGAAAAATCAGGCATTTAAGGGTTAATCTATGCTTAACCTATGATTTTTCGTTATTGTTTCCTTCTGAATTACCGACTCAACAACAATTTCAACAAGTTCATAGTTAGTTCTGTAAATATCGCTCGTTTAATTTAACTTTTTTAGCGCAATTGCTGTAGCCTTCGTAGCAGTGGCGTAGCCAAGGGGGGTTGTCCAGGGGGTCCGGACCCCCCCCGAACCGGAACGAAGAACTAGTTTACTGAATCATGGATACAACAGTAAAAACGGCTAAGACGGAACACAAAGAACCTATGAAATATTCCGCTTTAAACAGGTGTTCGTCTTAGAAGGTATAATTCAAGGGTATGTCATCGGCCGGAACTAAGAATATTTCCGTTTTAGACAGGTTTCCGTTATGAATACTTTCCGTTTTCACATTAGCCATTAAAACTGCTAAAACGGACTCACTCTGTAGTACACCTCTGAAGAGCATAAATGTAGTACAGTAAAATCTGTGATGATGACCTATCTCAAAGGAAAACAATTCAAGATTCGATGAAAACAACACTATATATTTATGCTTGCTAACGTTTGAAACCCATCTGAAATGAGACTTGTTCCAATTGTGATTCCTTCTTGGCAGGATTTCTGTGAACACGGAATCCTCTCGTAAACGGCAACATTTTAATGTCCCGAGACGGAAGGATAACTATGCAAGTATACTTGCTATTCCATTTACTCAAATTTTGTGTAACTAGATTAAACGTAAAACTTCTTTATCTTGAACTTCGATGAGACCAACTGTTGCTGACACTTATGGGAAAAGACAAGTTTACACCAACGCAATAATGGCACATTGGTTGAGTTTCGCAACCCTTATCTTTGTTTACTTTATAACGGTCAATATTATCAATTATTTTAAATTTGGTGCAAGCAATTAATAAAAGTACTAACTTTATTTTTGGACTGGTTACTTGTTACCACTTTCAAAATACACTGGCGAGGAAAGATAAAGGAATAACAATAAAAAGGTACTTTGTGTTAATTCTATTAATGGAACTTCAATGAAAGGTGATTGATTGGTAACTCAATGTGATCGTTATCACGTAGTCCAATGGATAGTCCAATCACGTAGTCACGAAGTCCAATGGAACTTACCTTCGCTACAGAAAAATATGAAAATTTTTCAACCTGTTCCTTCGGTTCACGTGTAAAAAGGATTGCACGTGGGTGATTTGAAGCCTAATTTCAAGGATTGTACGTGTAGTTTGGTAAAATTTTCGCTTGCAGGTGGAATATGTCGTCCAGAAGATATCTGACTGATTGCGAGAAATGGCGTGTGATAGGTAAAATGGAAGCAGGACAGACACTCTCAGGGGTCTCTAAATACTTAAAAATAGCCAAAAGCGTCATGTCAAGAATATGGAAACGGTTAACAGACACTGGTAATGTGCACAGACAACCAGATCAAGGTGAGAAACGTGCAACAATATATTCTCAGGACCGTTATTTGGCAACGATTGCTAAAAGATACAGGCAACTGACGTCAGTTCAGATTACAAGGGAGTTCGCTGCAACAACATGATCTCGACGATCCAGATTTACTGTGAGTAACAGGCTGTATAAAAAAGGGCTGCATACAAGGAAACCCATTATTTATATTCCACTAACTCCGGCAGCGAAATGCGTCCGGTAAAGTGATGCAGAGATCATCGTCATTGGAGTACGACGGGCTGGAGCCGAGTTCTCTTTACCGATGAATCCTGATTTTTTTTGGAAAATTATTGCAGTTGTGTTATCATATGGCGGGAAAAACACATGCAATAAAGCTGCAAACATCCGTGAAAGGCATCGATACAAAGGTGGTGGAATCATGGTATCGGTGGGCATCATTTTGAAAGGCCACTCTGACCTACACATTTTTACCAGTACAACTGTGAATGCTGAAATATATAGAGATGAGGTTTTAGATCCTCATGTCGAGTTATTTAACCCATCCGGGACCATGGGTGCATATATGCATCTTCAAAAGGTGTGGTGATGTAGCAATCACATTTATTATTTATTTTTTAAATTGTAATGCAGCATTATTATCTCACGTTTTAAACTATTTATTTTCAACGCAAAACATCGTTCAAATCGCTTTTTTTCTTTCCTTTTTACCGCAAGCAACAGAACTTTTGATTTCAGATTTTCCTCCTCTTCCTGATTTATTTTTAGAATTAGCGTGACGTCGCCCGCGTCATATTGGAGGTGTGTCTCCCCTCTTGCCTTTTGACCATAGTTTCGTTTTTTCCGTGCTGTCATTCGTTCTACAATTTATACGCAATTTAATTTAACGAATAAATTTAAATCATTTCTGGAGGTAGTTTTGTAAACCCCTTTTATGTAGTATATATATCAATGCAGCCAGTTTTTGAACAGATTTTAAGATTTTACGAAAGTTTAAGATGTATTTTTGACAACGTGTTTTGTCTTTTTCAAATCGGGCCTTAGTGCCTGTTTGAAGGATTGCGAACACCGTTCAGCGATCATATTATTCTAAGGTGCTCATTTAATAAGTAAAAGTTTGTCGCAGATCGCTGATGGAATTTAATTCAATGCTTTTTCGAATTTGGACTTTGTTATCTTCAAGACATTCTCTGAGAAAGGATTTTAACCAACTTTAGCCAGTATTCCTTGTAGCCATGGAATTACTTCAAGTTTTTAATAATTCTACGTGGAACGCTCTTCGAATGTGTACAGTGACCTACTTCTCCTAATTACCTTCCACCTCTCAAGTGAATCAACGAATAAAGAAGATTTTTATAACTGCTGTCTCTTCAATGTGTCTACTGTTGTCATTTAAGTAAGATTATTCCTTTTATTTTTACTACAAGTCAACCTTATCATCTTAGCTATACGATCACTCTATTTACGGCATTCAAGAAAATGTTTATTTTCGCCACTTACGTTTATTCTCAACATATTAACTTCGTCACAAAAGGTGCTTACAGAAACTTGTTTTTAATACCATTAAAAATTAAAAGTAAAATTTTCCTTATTTAATTAAGACATTTTCTCGATTCATAAACTACATTTAATTATTTGACAAAAAGTGGTGTCAAAGGAATAAAATTCATGTAAAAGATGCTGGTCCCGAACGGATTAAGGGTGCAAACGAAAAATTTGCTTATTAATGGTGTAGAATTAATGGTTTATTAATGGTCTATTTTATGCTTATTAATGGTCTAGAAGTGGTGCCCCACCTCCCCCCACGGAACTCTGAAGTGTCCCTTCCAGAGCTGCAGAAATCCCACACGAAAAAAATGTCTGGATTCAACATTTCCTTTGACCCCCAGTTACTAATTGTGAACGTCCAGTTTAACATTGCTTCAAGAAATTTCATGGTGGCAACAACAATTTTGTGTACGGAGAAGATCTTGGGTGACACTTTGTCTTTAACAATAAGAAATCGAATTGAAGCTAATCAACTTACTAAAGTCCGGAGCTTACTGCTGAACTTGGAGAATGCTCTAAAACTGTTTCAAAATATCTAAAATAAATTAGTTATGAAGTACAATAACAAAAACCACCATTATTTTTTACACATCCTGATACTTCCAAAAGCGTGCTAATCCATCACAAATAAATTTGTTACAAAAATTTAACTTCCAAAGACGACCGGATATCGGAAGAAACTATTCGATCGAATATGGTATCAAAAGTGGCGAAACATAGAAACCAAACAGAATTATCGCTGTTTTAGACAATTGTAACAAAATTATTTTTTCCAGCATGAAAACCAGGGTTGCCAGTTTGATCTCCATTTTTACTAAGAAAATCCAAATTCGCACCAGAAAATAAAAATAGGATTTTTTGTTTTATGACAGAAATTTTGTGATTACAAAAAGTAAAGATTCTTCTTTCAAAATTTCCGGTGTGAATTTGAAATTTCGAATTAAAAGTGGCGGCCAAACTGGTAACCCTGGTACGAACTATATTTGATGTGTGTGCTTCTTACGTTACTAGTGTAGAGATTTGAGCTATATCAGATTCGCCATATAGGAAGAACTAATGTATTTCTATAACAGAGCAAAAATACAGCAAAGTCTTGCCGGACGGCAAGATAAAATAAACTGTTCAATCACCATCGGTCTAAGACATTTGACAGTCGGTGACAGTTTGCTAATGCAAAGTAACAGCCGGAACTCTCTTGATCTATAGCGTGGGAAAAGAGCTCACATATTTTCTCACAAGAACAGATGATCGGAGACTCCGTGTGCAAAAAAGAGGAGGATCTTAGGCGACCATTCAGGGGATAGCCGAGAAGGTCCCTGGGAGGTTCTTGAATGGAACGGACAGTGAGTGGCTGAGAAACTCACTATTGTTTTTAGAAGGAGAGAATTGAGATATGTAGGAGAGGAGGATGGAGAAGAGATAAAATTTGGCTGGACTCGAAAGAGCGACTTTCAGGGGTGAACCTGAAGGAGGAGAAAGTTCTTTACGAAGAAAGGGAAGGCCGAAAGGGCTTAGGATTACGATTCCCAGGACCGGGGACATATACCTAGGATCAGCGGCGACTGGCACCGGGTGCCATAGCAGTGGAGAGATTTTATCTCTAAAATAAGACAATTGTCTACCGAATATTGATGAAGAAATCCTTATCTCTAAAATAGGATAAAATAGTCTACTGATTAAAAAATCGGACTCAGAGAGACACTATTCCTTGAACTGCAAAATTCGCAGGGAGAAAATATCGATGTTTTTTATTGCCTTATGGACTTAAGCGACAAGCTGCCACCTTCTCACGAACTCTATTTTGAATTTTGCATAAACATCTGTTCAACAGAATGATATTGTTGTGTTGTACTTAGCAACTTCTATTTATTCAAGAAAACCTTTTATTTTTGTTTAATTAAAAATAAAATCATGTTGTCTTATTCAAGAATATTGGTTGTTATGCCTTCGAAGTAAAAAACCCTCGATCACCGCTACCGCCTTCTTAGGACTTCGCACACTAGTTTGTGAAGGTGAAATTACAAGATCTTTTTCTTAAAGATGATGTATGAGAGACCTTATCTCAAAAACTCGCAATTAACGACTCACTGATACTTATGTGAAATCATATTATCCAATGTTTATTACAGCGCAAGTTCTTAATTTAATGGCAAGAAATTAAATATGGAAATTGCTATTTTAAACTTAACCACTTGATCCTAACTTTAATGTAGGCAAATGTTATGTATTATGAAACTTGATTTAAATAAATTACTAATAATTGCTAAATAAATTAATACTCTTCATATGCGCTCAGTTTTTTCATCATAATGTTTGTAAAATCTTTTTAACTGATAAATATTAATGTGACTTTTATTATGTGAATTATTAGCTACAGTTACAGAGATTGATATTACTTTTATTTTATCCATGCTTTTTTTTTTAATTAAGAAATAAAACAAGGATATACAATTCTTAAAGTTACTCGAAATACTTCTATTATACATACACAGTCCATCCTTTCAAGACGTGATCGGAAGGGACTGGTAAAAAGTTCCCTTTTAGACAGTCTTCCGTTTAAAGTGGCTTTTACTATAATTAATTATACTTCTAAGATACACTACCGCAACAAAATCTATTGCTCGTTTCGTAGGGAGCCTGAAACTCTCCTGTTTGATACAGGATTCCGGTAAAAAAGATTCCGCTTTCTGAGGTTTCACTGTGTTTCACTAAGGAGCGGTGAAAATCCCCTTTCAGACAGGTTTTTAGCAAATTTAATTGTATGGCAATACATATTAAGACCATGTAACTCTTCCGTTTAAGGCAGGACTCTTTTAAAGATAATTACTATTTGGACCGGATTTACTATTCATATAATATAAATAAGTATATTTATATAAATACACAAAACTTGTAAAAATGGAACCTGCCTATAACGGAATTCTGTCTTAAACGGAAATGTTCCACGGTGCTATCGAAAAATATACTATACAATTACACCTGGAAACACGAAAACCTATGTAAAACGGAATTTTTCCCCACTATTTGCGATTTCATCTTGACAAGTTTTACTATATATAACCTGAAGGAAAAATTTTGCCCCCCCCCCACCTCCCCCGAAACGAAATCCTGGCTACGCCACTGCTTCGTAAGTTTTACAAGAATAATATATATTGGAAGAACTGATCTAACATTTTGCCATCCCTGGTGGCTCACAACACATAATTTTGGAACCGCTGTTTAGACAGTAGTTAAAATATAAGAAATAAACGCAAAAATCATTAAATATACTTCACGGTATATTTTCTAAAAACGCTTAAATGAAAGGCATGATGTAATGAAAGTTGTTATTTACCCGTGTGATTTATTTATGTTATTTCATAAGTTTTTTAATGTACGTATTAATACAAAATAATGGCAAAATATGTACAGCGAGTGAAAAGATTGCGTTGCTAAATTTAAGAAAAAAAGTTCAAATATTTTTTTTGTTTATTTTTTCTACTGATTTTTTTTCTTCTGAGATAAGTAAATAATTATTTATTCCATTACAGAAAAAATGATATTCCTCTCAAAGTGTACTATACGTATTTCTCGAAATGACTCCATTTCATTTTTTAGACATTCAATAAAAGCGGAAAACATTTAGGAAGAATGCCTTAATGCAGAGGCATTAGAAAGTATGTAAGGAATGCAGTAGTGTGTACATTTCCCGTTATTTGAAGTCATTTCGTTCATGGGGTATAAACACCGAAATGACTGTAAGTGTATTATTAGTTTCGAAATGGACTGGATTTCATTGTATTCGATATAATATCTCTTAATGTTTAAGTCTAGTAGTTCTCTTGCAAAAACTTGATGAAGCATTATTTGAAATGAGAATATTTTGATGTTTTTTTTTAAAATCAATTCTTACCAGTATTATAAAAGAAGAAACTTATTTTACTTCTAAAAAAAAATATCTGCTTAAAAGCGTCAACATAGTGCATATGGTCACCACATACACTGTAAAACTAGTATGTTGTGGCCATCACAAAACTTTCTTCTATATAAATCACGTCAATTAAATCATTTAAATAGTACAAGAAATTACATGAATTTAGCACCAATTCATATCAAAGTATATCTGAATTTGAAGTTTGATGAAAATTCGTGCATTAGTTCTTGAGATAGAGCTACAGCGGGAATTCTGAAAAATGTAGCATAGCAGCGCCACCTGTTGAGCGATTTACACTAAAAATAAACAGCACTAAATGATATCAAGGTATACCTGAATCTGAAGTTTGTTGAAAATCTAAGCGTTAGTTCTTGAGATAAAGCTATTGCGGAAATCGCAAAAAATACAGCATAGCAGCGCCACCTGTTGAGCGATTTACACCAAAAATTAAACAGCACTAATTTACACGTCAATTCATGTCAAGGACTAACTAAATCTGAAGTTTGATGAAAATCCGTGCAATAGTTCTTGAGATACAGCTCTTGCGAAAATCGTGAAAATGCAGCACAGCAGCGCCACCTGTTGGGCGATTTACACCAAAAATTAAACAGCACTCATTTATATCAAGGACTAACGAAATCTGAAGTTTGATGAAAATTCGTGCATTTTTTCTTGAGTTAGAGCTATTGCGATAATCATGAATAATGCAGCATAGCAGCGCCACCTGTTAGGCGATTTTCACAAAAAAGTAATCAGCACCAAACTATATCCTGGACTAACTGAATCTGAAGTTTTATAAAAATCCGTGCAGTAGTTCTTGAGATATAGCTATTGCAGAAATCGTGAAAAATGCCGCATAGCAGCGCCACCTGTTGGGCGATTTTCACCAAAATCTAATCAGGTCTAGTTTATATCAAGGTATAACTAAATAATAAGTTTTGTGAAATTCTGTGCATTAGTTCTTGAGATAGAGCGCCCACAAAATTTTTGTCACATACAGACTCACAGACAGAGTGACAGAGTGACGGAGTGACAGACAGACTCACAGACAGACATTTTCTAAAAACCATCAAATCGTGTTCTGGGCATTCTAAAACGTGTAAATCTGTCGAAAACCGGGAGTCGAAAATTTTCACGAATCCAATACTTTCTTCTTGTAAAGATCGAAGAAAGTAAAACTAGTCGGATGTACCAATCCCAAAACTTTCTTCTATCTCATACATGTTAATACTTCAAAATTCGCTATCACACTGCCAAAATTAAATGGCAATCTATGCATCTCATGAGGATTCTAACGATATGAAATTCCGTGCATTAGTTCTTGAGATATGACTATAGCTGAAATCGTCTAAATTCAGCAAAATGCTGCCTAGCAGCGCCACCTATTGGGTAATTTATACCAAATCCTAATCAGCAACAATTTATGTCAACGTCTGACTGAATCTGAAGTTTGGAGAAAATCCGTACATTAGTTTTTGAGATAGCGCAATAGCGAAAATCGTGAAAATTTCTGCATAGCAGCGCCACCTATTGGGTGATTAACACCAAAACCTAATTAACAACAACTTGTGTCAACATACAACTAAATCTGAAGTTAGATGAAAATTGGTCCATTAGTTCTATTGATAGAGCTATTGAGGCAATCGTGGAAAAGGCAGCAGAGAAGCGCCACCTGTTGGGCGATTTACACCAACACCTAATCAGTAGCAAGTCATATCAAGGACTAACTTAATCTGAAGTTTGATGAAAATCCGTGCGTTAGTTCTTAAGATAGAGCTATTGGGGAAATCGTGTAAATCCTGCAAAATTCATCATAACAGCGCCACCTGTTGGGCGATTTACACCAAAACATTACCAGCACCATTTCATATTAAGAAATAACTGAATCTGAAGTTTGATGAAAATCCGTGCATTAGTTCTTGAGATAGAGCTATTGCGAAAATCGTGAAAAATGCAGCATTGCAGCGCCACCTGTTGAGCGATTTACACCAAAAACTAATCAGCATCAATTTGTATTAGGCACTAACTGGATATCAATTTTTATTAAATTCCGTGCATTAGTTCTTGAGATAGAGCGCCCACAAAATTTGTGTCACATACACACAGACAGACAGACAGACAGACTCACAGAGTCACAGACAGACATTTTGTAAAAACATGTTTTTTGGAATCTCTGACCCCTAAAACGTGTAAATCCGTCGAAAACCGGAATTCGAAAATTTTCGTTAATCCAATACTTTTTTCTTGTAAAGATAGAAGAAAGTAAAAAAGGACAAATGTTCTTGAATTTAGGAAAATATAATATAACCATGAACGAAAATGTACAATAACTTCTTCCGAATTACTCACGATTCCAAAAGAACGTTCTTTACCTCAGAAACTATAATATTTTAGAGATGTAAGGGAACATTTATAAAACAATTTCTTTTTTAGCCTCTGATATTTTCGGAAATGTTTCGGAGTAGTGATTTAATCAGCTGTATAGTGAAGTCCGTATAGTGAATTAATCAGCTTTCGTAACTCTGAAAATAGGTTTTTCAAATGTTATGAATTTTCAAGTCAACATTTTCATGTTGAACATACATTACAGACAAACATATTAAAGAAAAACAGCATTAACATTAATATTACAATTAATAGAGGAGAAGGTCCAAATACCGGCTACTAGGTGTTCTGAGAACTGAGCGCAGCGCAGCCTAGCGGTGTTAGGCAGAGTTTGTAAGTTACGAAAAGTACGTCGCTGAAGTCTGTGTCATTTACAAATAGTAAATGCAAAAGTGTTGAATCTATGTAATCTGGTACATCAAAAGTTTTTCAGATATGTGTTTCTCATTTTTTAAAAATATACTGTTCAAATATTGGCTTGAATTGTTGATTAAGTTATTTTCTAGACATATTTAGCTCTCAATTAAAACGCGCATAGTATTGGTATTTTATTATATGAATGAGTAATACCGGTTTTAACTTAAACATAGCAGTGGTCCAAATACCGGCTACCTAGAGTGGTCTAAATAACAGCAAGCCGGTATTTGGACCTCTCTCGGTTGCTCTGCTTGAAGGAGAGGAAAATAAATTTATTTAAATAGTTCCATAATTAATAAATTAATTTAAATGGTTCAGAAATAGTCCCCGTCCCATTTCGCAATATGAAAAAAGCAACCATGGCCGTAATTCTTCAGGACTCACACTGGTTACCAGATCACTTTTCAAAAAAGAGCTGTTGGACACTACAAAATTGTCTGTAATAAATGTGAAGAGAAAGAAACAAAATGACGGAGTAAACTAGGCGAAGGAGGCAGAAATTTGATTTTAACCCTCTCGCTGAGCAACCCGAGATTTCATTAGATATCGAAAAAGTAGCAAAATTTGCGCAACCCGCGATTTTCTCGGGGATGCATTTTTTCCGTCTAATTAACTCTCCTTGATTATTCCCACCAGTTATTTTTTTATTGTAAATTATGCCTTATTTAATCGGAGCATTTGCCCGGTTAAATTAGACAAAAACTTTTGTTTTGAAAAACCGGTGACAAAATAATAAAAATTCTTAAAAGACGCTCGTCGCGAAGGGGTTAAATACGCAATTTTTGAAGCTATTTTGATAAAGCAATTACGCAGCAAGAGGGCTAAAAAAGTGAAAAAGGAAAATATCCAACAGAGGAAGATGATAAATTTGTGTCTTCTGCATGGCTGCTTTCTCTGTGGACAAGAATGGGGGAGAGGATTCTGGGTTCAGTGTTAAGAATGCGATATGTAGGTTGATAGGGACTATACCGACGCAGAGAGTGATATTATGCTTTTGATTTTTTCAGATAAAATAATTCTCATTTCAATCAGCAAGCTTTTTTTTTTGTTTTACACGTTAAAAAACAAAATTAGAAACATAATGGGAAGAAGACTGTGTGAGATAGTCGTAAAGAATTTTAGAAATTTGACAAAAATACTTATTAATTAAAAATTGCGTATTTTTTCTGTGCATAAGAAATGTTATTAATCAATACAATTTATTAAAATAATATTCTTATTGCTTAATAATTGTCATCAGCTCTATTTGTGTGATCTTTTGGGAAAAAACTTAGGTAGCCGGTATTTAGACCTCATTTTAAAAACTCAAAATTTCAAGACTTTCGGAATTTTGCTTCTTATAAACAGAAAACGCCTTTTAAACTGATTTTTTTCCCTCTAAACATGTGTAAGACGTGTCAAGGTACCCTGCTGTCACTTTTTATATTATTAATTTTGAAAATTGTATGATCTAGATTGAAAACAAAAGTGGTAGCCGGTATTTGGACCTTTTCCTCTATATTTTGTTACTCCTCCATGTATAAATTGAATTACGCAACTAAAAATGTTTTAGGGAGAATTGATACCATCCTAAAAACCGATACAACAGTTTTGGGAAAACCGATTAATGCGCTATTAAAATCTACTCGGAAACGTTTCCAAAAATCAGTGACAGCAAACAAAACTTTATTTGTATAAATGCTTCATTAAATCTCGAAAATATATTGGTTTCTGAGTTTTCTATAGATAAAGACCACTTTTCGGAATCATGGGTAATTCAGAAAAGGCTATTGTGTACTTTCTTTCGCGGTTAAATTATACTTTCGTAGAAACCTTTGCCTTTTTTACTTTCTTCTATCTTTACAAGAAGAAAGTATTAGATTCGTGAAAATTTTCGACTTTCAGTTTTCGACGGATTTACACGTTTTAGGGGTCAGAGATTCCGAAAAACATGTTTTTATGAAATGTCTGTCTGTGATGCTGGGAGTCTGTCTGTGTGTAAGTGACACAAATTTTGTGGGCGCTCTATCTCAAGAACTAATGCATTTAAAATTCAAGAACTAATGCATTTTGATAAAAATTTATATTCTGTTAGTCCCTGATATAAATTGGCGCTTATTAGGTTTTGGTGTAAATCACTCACCAGGTGGCGCTGCTATGCAGCATTTTTCACGATTTCCACTATAGTTTAATCTCCAGAAATAATGCACGGATTTTCATCAAACTTTAGATTTAGTTAGTCCTTGACATGAATTGATGTTTTATACATTTTTGTGTAAATCGTTCGATAGGTGGCGCTCCTATGCAGCATTTTTCACGATTTCAGCAATAGCTCTGTCTCAAGAACTAATGCTTGGATTTTCAAGAAACTTCAGATTCAGGTATACCTTGATATGAATTAGTGCTGTTTATGTTTTGGTGGAAATCGCTCAACAGGTGGCGCTGTTATGCTGCATTTTTCAGAATTTCCACTATAGCTCTATCACAAGAACTAATGCACGAATTTTTATCGATGGATTTAAACGTTTTAAGGGCCAGCGATTTCGAAAAACACGTTTTTACAAAATGTCTGCTGTGAGTCTGCGACTCTGTCTGTCTGTAGGTGACACAAATTTTGTGTGCGCTCATCTCAAGAACTAATGCACGGAATTTAATGAAAATTTATATTCATTAGTCCCTGATATAAATTAGTGCTGATTAGATTTTGGTGTAAATCGCTAACAGGTGGCGCTCCTGCAGCATTTTTCACGATTTCCGTAATAGCTCAATCTCAAGAACTAATGCTTGGATTTTCAACAAACTTCAGATTCAGGTATATATATATATATATATTGATATGAATTAGTGCTGTTTATGTTTTGGTGGAAATCGCTTAAGAGGTGGCGCTGCTATGCTGCATTTTTCAGAATTTTCACTATAGCTCTATCACAAGAACTATTGCACGAATTTTCATCAAACTTCAGATTCAGGTATACCTTGATATCAATTAGTGCTGTTTATGTGATTTATATGGAAGAAAGTTTTGTGATGGCCACCAGATACTAGTTTTACTGTGTAACCCAGGCCCGTACAGAGTGGGGTAGAGCCGCTACAAATTACCGCGGCCCGGCTCCTATAGGAGTTACGACTTTGTTAAGGGGGGAGGCGACTTTGGTCCTGGTTTATTAAATAAAACAGTAAAAAAAGTAGGCTCGTTCTTCTTTACGTACATTTTTCAATTTAAAATAGCTAACAAATAATAAAATTAAAAAGTCAAAATTTGCTAGAACATCTTTACAGCTTGGCCAGGAGACCCCGGATTCTTACTCTTATATACAATGTATAAAATATTTAACAATTTAGCGGTTTACGTTCGAAAAACAATAGTTTTTATTAAAAATCCGCAGAACTCAAAGTTAGTAAGTGTTTAAAGATTGTTAACTTTAAAATGTTAAACCAACTTGCTCGAAATTTTAAAGAAATTTTTTTAATATTCATTACTTTTAAGGGAACAAGTACATCTTTAACAGTCGCAGAAAATGCGAAATTTCTCCTGTGTAACACAATTTTCTTAAAAGGTAACGACTGTAGTATCTTGAAAATTATCATAAACTGTTATAATGTAAAAGAAAAAATAATAAAACTATAAGGTAATATATAGCACTTTTTAAAAAAGTACTATCCAGCAAATTTCTTTTCTAATATAACTTAATACTGCTTTATACGGAAAATTTTCATGATCTCTCTAAAAATAATACCATGCAATTTTACTTTCAAAGATGGAAATTACCCATCTAACAAGGTATTCCTCACCGATTGTTTGTGTTTCCGTCGTAGCAGGTTTTATAGGATCATATTTATTGCAGGGGGCGGGGGGTAATTCGAATTACTACCGGGGCTCGCGGCTTCTTTCTATGGCCCTGTCTGTGCCAAGAAAGGTTGATTCTTGTGCAACGTTAAAACATCATATGCGTATTTAAAAAAAGTTCTGAAATATGGTTTTGTTTTTTTAGTTTTGTAGCAAACTCATTAAATTCTCTACTTTACTTTTCAACGATTTAAATCCTTATTTAACATTTCACGTAAAAATCACTAATCAAACTTTCAATGATTTCTTATCAATTTTTGTAAATTTTTTTAATACAGTAAGTACATCAGAATCTGAAATATTTGCAGAAATTAGCTTAGCGTTTGGATACACATGCAGTGATGCTAGTGGGCTACTATTTTTAAATTTAGATTTCTTGATTGGCACCACTTTTCTGAAATTGTAAAATTCCTTGTTTTCGCCTTAATTAATATATCATTAAAATAGGCAAATTTTACTATTTCAAAAAAGTGGTGCCAATCAAGAAATCTGAATTTAAAAATAGTAGCCCACTGGCAACACTGTACTCATGCTCTTGCATTGTTGCAGATGGTGGACACATGGAAATTTCTTAATGTGATTTTCTTATTAAATTACACTGTAAAAAACTTTTTCATAAAATAAAGGGGGGGAAATCCTTGTAGTAGACTGGCATGAAATCCTGATTGATTTCTTGGAATTTTTGTGGTTAGATTGGTGAACTAAAAGAGAATTTCCAGTTGTTTTTAGCATCGATTGAAAAATGTTCAGAGAAATTGGACAAAAAGGAAAGAAAAAAAAAACCCTTCCGCAATTCTCTAAAAAACGGAAAACTACTGGAGGCACAACTGTTGACAAATCTAGAAGATATTTCATTCAGAAATTTCAAATTTATACCAGAAATTTTTTAAATAGTAATTTTTCTTATTTTATATCTGGAATGTTTATCATTATATTTAACCTCGTGCTTTCAACTCTGGAATGCCTTCGAGTTTCACCAGAATTCTCAAAATTATACTTTTTTTAGACCTTACTTTGTTTCGAAATTTATCTTTATTTTTCCATGGAAGAATCAATTCTTCTTTTAAAACTCATGTTTATAGAAAACCTTTTTCTGTCTCTAACCCATCTCACGCTCTCTCAAATCATCGTGTCAACCAAAAGTCGGTGTTTTTTACACGTATGTAAATCATGCTCTCGAAATTTGTTCTGACTCTGCATCCCTTAAGGATAAACTTAATTACTTAAAAACTGTTACTGTCAAAAGAGGTTTCTATCCTTCTATTATCAATAATGCTGTGAAGAATTCAATAGACCGTCTGGTAAATCTACTCTTTCCAAATCTGTCAAAAGCAAATCTGATAATTTGGTTGTCCTCCCCTTTTATCCATCTTTATGTTTCAAATTAGCTAAAGTTTTTCGACGTTTCAATTTTAACATTATCTTTAAACCTGTCAATAAATTCAAATTCCCCTCCACTAAATCTCCTGTTCCTGATCTTCGTAAATGGAAATTTATAATGTTCCTTGTAAGGGCTATGATTTATCTTATATTGGTGAAACTAAAAGAAATCTCGAAATTCGCTTAAAAGAACACTCTCGTTATGTAATTAATAAAAAAATTCTATATCTTCTATTGCCAAGCACTCTTGGGATTCCGGCCATAGTTTTAATTTTCAAAATGTTAAAATTATCTTTAATGACAATAGTATCTCTGAATTGGACTTTCTTGAAAATTTAGCTATTTATCTCAATCGTGAAGTTATTGTTAACGATAAATCTGATTCCACAATGCTTTTTTGTATTAATTAATATTAGTCTGTTTTTTATATTTTATTCATTTATTTATTTCTTAATTTCATGTGTTCCCATATTTTAATATGTCTGTTTTCATTTTATTATTATTATTTTTTCCCAATTTGCTTCCTTATTCCCTTTCCACTCTGTGTTCTTTTGTTTTGATTATACACTTCTGTGATTGGCTGTTGTCTTCTACTTTCCTATTGGCTCTTGATTTCTAATTTCCCATTGGCTGTTTCTTCAGCCTGTTTCCCTTCCCTTATCTTTCATTTCAGCCTTGCTGCTGTTTTCATAGTAGAAGCACGTCTACTTAGCGCCTGACGAAGAAAGACTCAGATCTTTCGAAAGGCCTCATACATTTAAAAGTTTTTGATGGTGTTTTAAGAAGTTACTTTATTTCTCCATAAAACGGTTTCAGATCCTGGAAATCACACTTTGTGAAATTCCAGTGGCGTCTGCTACTTCGGCTTGTGTTTAGCTCCCCTCTAACCGACCAACAACTCTTCAAGCTTCTGATTCGGTTAAATGACTTCGTTGAGACATCGCGCTCATCGAAACAGAGCACTTACTGAATGTCGATCATTGTTTTCCGCTTTGTCTTTCAGTAAACTGAAAACCAAATTTCATTCGCTGCCGCTAAAGCGTCATTTTTGACGTCAAGCTCAAAATTTGCATACTCCGAAGTTTGAAAATGAGAAAAAATTGCATTTGTGACTCTCTTCTTACATTTTCTGCAAAAAGTTTTTCGCTCATACCGTTATTTTACACAAGACTTATAATACTCTTTAATTGTTTTGAGCAGTTTATATAGTACTTAATGTGACCTTTGGTGGTTCGAAATTGAAACTGAACTTGGACTGAAGTTTGAACGTGGATTAGATAGTCTGTATTTAAATTAGACTGTTAATACTGTTTGCATTTGTTTATATTTGTTGTATAGAAATAAAAAAACTAGTTGCTAAATTGTTAAAGACAATAACAAAAGTTTTGATACTGTACGACGAAATTAATGTGGCTAAAATAATTTTTCCACGATTTTGAAGTACAGGTTCCATATTTTTGAGTCGACATTTCTTCTTTACACGTTGTTTCTCAATTATATTCAAAACGAAAAAAATGTAAAAAAAAAAAAAATGATGAAACATTCAAAATTTACAAAAATTGATTAGATTTCTTGTTATAATTAGATCCCCCTCCCCCATTTATACTTTGTAGAAAATTCATTTTCTGTATTTAAGTATTGCGCGGCAGCGCAATACTTATTTATTTCCAGTGTCACTTCTCAATGTTAATTTAACATAGAAAAGCCTATGGAGATCATAACTTTTTCATTTTTTTCTTCCCACCTTTTTGTCCCTGATGCCACTCATTTTTAATTCTTTGCTAATTCTAATAATATTATAAATTCGAAGTGTAAAAACATTTGCCAGACGTCAGGATCAAAACGGATCATAAAATGCCTTTGCATATAAGTGGATTATAATCTAGAGAGTAACATGGGCTAATTTTTATTTATATTATTCAAATATGTTTCTTAATAATTCCAAATTTCGCTTTTTTCATTGAGAATCAACGGACATTTTCTAATAAAATGTAACATTTTTCTTTCATTGTTGTAAATAATTCAAAAGCCGTGATAATAATTTGCCTATTTTCAGTTGAATGATTTTCACGTGAAACACGAAACTGAAGAAACTAAAATAGTTTTTTTTTTTTTTTTAAGAATTAAAAAGAAGATGAATATGACGTCATAGTGGAAAAAAAATGACATTTTCAAGCAGATTTTTTAAGTTCAGATTGTAATTTTTTGACCAAACTACAACAACCTGCATTACTGCACTGGTGAAACATTTTGAATTATACATAGGTAAATTGCATCACAAATTGTGATGTGATATCGCACAAATCAAAGCCTGATGATGATACTCTCCATTAATTTTGAAATATGTTTGTCTAATGCAGTAGTTATTAAAAAACTTGACATATTAAACAAAAACCTAATTTGCAGAACAAATTAAAAAAACAAAATTTATTTCCTAAATTGTTTAAGCCCGAGAAGGGGCAGATATTAAGATATTTCATTCAATTCGTTCTACATTTAATGTTAAATTTTTGTAACAAATAAGCTAAACCAATTGAACATTAAAAAATAAAAATGAAATTTATACAATATAATGCTTTAAACACCTATATACTTAGATTCCGTTCAAATGGAATCGAAATAAATCTTAGACTTTTTTCATTTTTAAGTTGTAAATATTTGTACTGCAGATTTTGCATTATGTTTATGACGATTGTACATAATATGATAAGGTACATGCAAAACACAAAACTTTAAAAAAAGTCTAAGATTTATTCGATTTCATTTGAACGGAATCTAAGTATATAGGTGTTTAAAGCATTATATTGTATGAATTTCATTTTTATTTTTTAATGTTCAATTGGTTTAACTTATTTGTTACAAAAATTTAACATTAAATGTAGAACGAATTGAATGAAATATCTTAATATCTGCCCCTTCTCGGGCTTAAACAATTTAGGAAATAAATTTTGTTTTTTTAATTTGTTCTGCAAATTAGGTTTTTGTTTAATATATATATATACACACACACATATATATACCGGGTGTCCCAAAAAGGACTGACTGATTTTAAAATTCAATAACTTCCAAACGGTGACAGATATTAAAAAAATTCTTGCAGGAGGGTTATGCATAAAGTCAAAAGTTTTTTTACAGTGATTTTCGATTTTAGTTCGAATTACAAACAATAGATGGCGCTGCGATCAATAGAGGCTAAATTCAGGCTCAATTTTTGGTACTTCGTGGCCCGGATAATACATTTCCATCTCCTTTTTCTGCATGGAACAACAGAAAGGACCAAAAATCGAGCCTGTATTTAGCGACTATTGCTTACAGCGCCATCTATTGTTTGTAATTCGAACTAAAATCGAAAATCACTGTAATAAAACTTTTGACTTTATACATAACCCTCCTGCAAGAATTTTTTTAATATCTGTCACCGTTTGGAAGTTATTGAATTTTAAAATCAGTCAGTCCTTTTTGGGACACCCGGTATATGTATGTGTGTATAAAAATGTAAATTTTTTAGCTTGTTCAAGAGTTATCGTGGCAAAAGTGTTGAAAAACAGTGTTTCGAGATAATTGTTTTTAATGTTTTGTCTTCGCAGGTATCACCGATCTTCGTGGCTCAGAGTATACATCTTGTACACTATATGGTCAAACGTGACCGGCCATTTGCGATTTTAGACCTTTTCTTAAATATCTAGAAAAATACATGAGGAATTATCTTGAAACTCCAGGTGTGTAAACAGGTCATATATTTCCGTGAAGATTTTTTTTCCCGAAATCCCATAGGAGACCGTCAAGAAATTGAAAAAGAACGAATATCTTTTGGATAACCTTGTAAAAACTAACGTTGCAAAAGCGTTCAACACAGTAGATTATGATTAGGTGCCTCATTGCAATAAACTGTGTTCATTTTTAGGAGAATAGCATGTATATTCGTAGAAAAATTAAAGTTTTTATAAAAAGAGTCCCAAATTTTGCGAAGTTTTTTGCATATGATTTGTAGAGTTCTTAATGTAAAAAAAGTTATTTTCAGAAAATATGAAAAATGACATTGTACACAACACACTCCAATCAGAATTAAAAATAAATAAAAAATGGATGAAAAATGGGCAGGTTTACTAAAAAATGTTTCATTGCGCATGCGCGAATGCAATCAAAATATAATGTGCATAATGTATTTGCTAAGTGTATAGAGCAACTTTTGTGAAAGTCTCAAAAACATTGCTTGAAAAGTCTAAAAATTACCGTTGATAGAATAAGTTCAAAATCCGTTATTCCCAAAAGGAAGCAAAAAGATTAGGGGCTGTATCCAAATACAGTAGAATGTGCAATATTGTGTATGTTATATTGGCACTAAGTAATGGATATATGGATACAATCTTTCATCTTTTTGCTTCATTTTGGGAACAACGGATTTAGAGCTTATTCCATCAACGATAATTTTCAGAATTTTCAAGCTATGTTTTTGAGACTTTCACAAAAGTTGCTGTATACATTTAGCAAATACATTATGCATATTATATTTTGATTGCATTCGCGCATGCGCAGTGAAGCATTTTTTAGTAAACCTGCTCATTTTTCATCCAATTATTATTATTTTTTAATTCTGATTGCAGGGTATTTGTGTACAGTGTCGTTTGCCATATTTTCTGAAAATAGCTTTGTTTTACATTAAGAACTCTACAAATTATAAGCAAAAAACTTGGCAAAATTTGGAACTCTTTTTATAAAAACTTTAACTCCTCTACGAATATGCATGCTATTCTCATAAAAATGAACACAGTTTATTGAAATAAGGCACCTAATCATAATCTACTGTGTTGAACGCTTTTGCTACGTTAGTTTTTACAGTGTTATCCAAAAGATATTCGTTCTTTTTCAATTTCTTGACGGTCCCCTATGGGGTTTCGGGAAAAAAATCTTCACGGAAATATATGACCTGCATTATTCTGTTTACACACCTGGAGTTTCAAGATAATTCCTCATGTGTTGTTTTAGCTATTTAAGAAAACGTCTGAAATCGTAAGTGGCCGGTCACCTTTGGCCATATAGTGTATGATCCTAATTTTAAGAATTTGCCTATCGGATCAACTGTCAGGCACTTTTAAATGTTGAAATATTGTAATAATAATAAATAGACTGTTTTCGGCGTGAAAACTCCTTTAAACGCGTTTAACAGATCTGCCTTACATGCATATTTTAAGACCAGGTTTTTTATTATCTTACAGGTGGAAATAAGAAACCAGAAGATTTTATGTAAGGGGCTACACATATATAACGTTATCAACGTTTTGGTCATTTTTTACCCCCTCCCCACCTTACGATATTATACGTTATCATTTCTCGGACCTCCCCCCCCCCCCCCACCTCCTTAATGATATCGTTATCAATGTCTAAAAAATATTTTGATTTTTACAATTTTTTTCTTTTGTTTGGAGTGATATTCAGATATGGACATACATTTATTATTGGCATACTTTATTGATTCAAATGAAAAGAAGTCAATAAATTACCACTATTATATATGAAATAATTTTATATTAAAGAAAATTTAAAAGGAATATTTACTATTTAAAAGTATTTAATAATAGATTTTTGTTCCATAATGCATTCAACAGTAATATATAATGCCTTCTTGCACTTGCCCCGCACGGTGAGGGAAAGCAGGCAGAACATTTTATCAACAAAATAGACGGACAAAATTCTTTCTCTCTTGTCTACTGGTAAACGCAAATATCATTTCAAACATATGTCGCACTGGTTTCTCGAAGAGCGTATTTGTGTGCATACACATGTAACAGAAGAATAGGAATGCCAAACGTTGAGGTATTCCATATTTAAGAATTTAATAATTTTTTAATAATTTAAGGATTTTAATAATAACTTTGTATTTTTCATAAAAATAGATAACATACTGAAAAAAGATTGTAGACTAATATTGATGTAGAGGACAAATTACAAATAAAAATAGAAAATTTGGTTTGGACCAAAATGATAACGATATTAAAAGGGAAAATACTCCCTCCCCCTAGAGATATCTTGGGATATCATGTGCCAGACCCCCTCCCCCCTAAAGTTATAACGTTATATATGCACAGCCCTTAACTGAAAAAAATAACAACCAAAGATTGGTATTAAAATTTTGAGAACATATTTAAATCATAATCAAAATTATTGGGATGTAATGTATTTTTGTCAAATCTCTTTTGTTATAGGCTAGTTCCATGGGCTTTTGTAGTGTAAGTCACATAGCTGATAACTACTATGCTTGTTGGTCACTTTTTTTTTTTCGAAAAGTTTGCTTTGCCTTAGTCATGTAATGAGATATCTCCCATAAAATAAGTCACATTTCCCGTTCTAAAATATTTGTTGCCAAAAATCGTAGCATGTGATTTACACTACAAGTACTCATGGAAATAGCCTATAAACA
The DNA here is from genome assembly GCA_963932465.1 of Maratus speciosus. Classification (NCBI taxonomy): domain Eukaryota; kingdom Metazoa; phylum Arthropoda; class Arachnida; order Araneae; family Salticidae; genus Maratus; species Maratus speciosus. The sequence continues at coordinate 20,571,533 of OZ010792.1, read as the reverse complement.
TAGGTCTTTTTGTTTAAAAAAACTCACTTTTCCCCTATATTAATTATTTTTTCTTTCTCTCATATTTACAATATATTTGGCCAAGAAATTTTAAATGCAATTATGAAGTTCTTAGAAAATACTTTTTAATGAATTAGAACTCTGATATTTTTGAGACTCTTTCTTTCAATTTACTGCCTCTCTGTTCCGTCCAAATGTTTTTCTTAGAAATCTTTTTCACTTTTTAAAACAGCTGAGCGAAAATCAAGCTTGGATAACTTTGAAATGCAGTAAAAGCGATTATAAAAATAATATATATATATATCTTTTCCCCTAAACTTTAAAGTGGGTCGAAAAGAAGAAGTCTTTTGAAAAAATCATCCGCGCGAGCGAAAAGATGTGCGAAAAAATAAGTATTAAAAGTTATTTATTGCAAGACTCATGCATCTCTCAACTTGCATTTGCAGCTTTTCTAACTCTTATCGTTTATTGCCAGTTGGAGGATTACAGCTGCGCTATAGTACTCGCTCGAGCGTAAATATCGGATAAAAAAAATATTTTAAGCTTCCAGACGAGGCTAAATATTTTGATTTTATTTTGAAGCTATATTTAACTTGATTATTAGCCCCGGTACGGTATGCTATTTCTTTCTCCCAGATTATATTGCACATAAAAAAATAACGTTACCTTACAGAAGCCAGCCGTAAAACAAAGCAGTACGATTAAATACTCTATAGCAATTTTTTAAACTTCTAAGCATCGCACCTTTTCAACGTTTATACCGTCGTATTGGAAAAAAAAGTTCTTTTAAATGCATTTTGATTGAAAACTGTATCTCCATTTATTTTTGATATATTAATTTTTTTGTAGTTTTAAGAGCCATTTGCTTAATATTGGTAACGAAAGTACTCCATTTCTGTAGAAAGTAAAGGAAAAATAGTTCTAAAATAGTAATTATATATTTTTGTTGCGATTTTCTCATAACAATCAAAAGAAAATTTATAGTAAAGTGGAAACAGATGCCGCAGTTTTTCTTTTCTTCTTGTAAAATGTAGAATAAAGCAAAAAACAACAAACTAAATACCAGAAATCTGATAGAAATATTTAAACTTTTATATGAGTAATTGCGTGATGTTCGGTTTTATCCTCAAAAAATAAATTATCTATTTCTCAATATAAAACAAACATAGGTAAGATAAATTGGGCTTACCTTGTATTTATGTATATCAGTACATCATCTGGTAACACACGTCAGTAAGGGTAATTATGTCTTGTTCTTCTCCTATATTTCTGATTTATCCACATCTAGTGATCGTGTGATGTTCATGTCATTTAAAAGACACATGTTTTTTGTGTGACTTGTAAAACTTAAATTTGTCCGGAAACTTTTTAAATAGAAAGAAAAATTAATATTTAATAAAAGCTTTAGAAATACATCTCTCCGTTGGAGAGTCTGGGATACAAGTGAAAACAGAGAAACATGTATAAAATATTATCAGCAATAAAAAACAGGAAATTAGTGCCATAAATCAGAATAACACATTATTTGTATCAATACTTATATTTATAGTAATTTAAAATAAGAGTCTATCAATGTCTATAATTCTTGAGTATCGCGAAATGTTTATAATAAAATGTCTGTTTACGATTGTGCAATCACTTTTCACTTTCACTTCCTTCCTTCAGATCATAAACACTTTTGATAATTACTTTTATAAATCACATTTGACACATGAAAAACAATTTACTTAGCTTGATTGTTTTAATGTCCTTGTTTGGAGATTATATTTCACAATAGCTGTCAACAAAATCATTGATCAAACCCTTTAGAATCTAATTTCTATGTTAAACAAGTTAAAACCCTCTTAATAAAGTAGGCATAATTATTTTCCCACAGGTCCTTTTTTAACATAATTTTTTATGTGCTGGATAAGATGCCGCATGGGGTGTGGGACAGATGCCGCATTGAGAAAAATGCAAGGCTGTTTATTTTTTTTAAGCAAATCACATTTTTATTTTCTCAAACTACTTAAAACGAAAATAAATAACAGTAAACTTACAAAAATTATATATATCACTAAATTGGGAAAAGTTTAACGAAAATGCAAAAGTGTAATCTCTATAAACAGATCTTAAGACAAAAAGTGAAAATGAAAAGAAAATCATTTGAATTTACTTGAATGGATAGCATAATTCCAAAAAAGATATAAATCACTGGTGTACATCCAGGCGAACATTGCAGTTTGCTCTTAATGTAAGTATTAGTTCATTTCTATTTAGGCCCTAGTCTGTTTATTTTTGGCTTTTCTTCTCATTCTTTGATTTTGTATTTCCATTCGTCCACAATCACACCACACTATTCGTTGCAAAAGTAAAGTAAGCGTTTTCAATGCAGCTATCGATTGAATTTGATGCACTGAATCCTGGCCGCTTTAGACTTTGCTCCTTGATAAGACTCTAGCCACTCAACATATACAGAGTCATCAAATTCCAATCCAGTTCTGCCATTAGAATCCATAAGAGGAACAATTTACCCATTGTCGGAAGATGACTCATATTTTAGTATTTTTCCTCAAGTAAGGCGTTTTCAAGTTGATCTTTTCTTTCCCTTTTTTACACATTTTATTTCCGCCAAGTTGTAGTTCTTTGACGCTTTCTAGTTTCTTTTGTTTTTCATTTCCTTCTTCTTTTTTATTGTTTATAAACTCTGTGCTTGTAATATTTGCATCCTTTTACTTTCTCTTACTTGGATGTATAGATCTTTTGACAACTGGGGTAGGAGATATTTTGTTTAACAGTTTAGATGGTGAGGATTGTAAACGGCCTATGTTTACTTCATTCACACATGGTGAACCAACATTGTTGCTGAGAATATTTTGATAAACAGCAGAATGCGCTAATATACATTCATTTAAATGTAAGTTCTACTTAAATCGCAGTGATGAATTTATTGAACCGAAAAACAAAAATATATTTTGCGGCATCTGTCCCTCAACCTCGGTGCGGCATCTGTCCCATAGTGGCGGGTAAGATGCCGCGCCGCCATTTTGTGTCATGTGAGCGACGCGAGAGAAAGGCAAGCACATGTCTGTATTCTACGAGGATCTAGTCTATAGTTGCAATCGATTTTGGGATGAAATCGCTGTTAATTTTTCTTAAAATATGTAACAAAACTTCATTAGAATAATTTTAGCAACTTACCACACAGGTTCGAGCAATAAAAACTGGCATAAATATGTAAATACTGACAATTAAGCGGTGGAAACGCATAGAACCCATCACACAGCACAGAGCCTTACCACACCACAGCACAGCTACGAACTTCTTAAATTGGTCTAGGGAACGCTAGTGTCGCCTACACAATCTCTGCGGTATCTGTCCCACCGCGGCGTCTGTCCCCACTTTACTACAGTCGGACCTCTATTTAACGAAGTCGCTAAATCCCCCCAAAAAGTTCGTTATATGGAAAATTCGTTAAATAGAGAGTCACCATTTAAAATACTTTAAACTACACAAAACATATCTTAAGCCCATAAACAATAAATATAATTCAAAAAAGTAATTAATCAAACTTTTTTTTTTATAAATTATATCTATTTGTGTTATATATTTTACTCATCAAAAAGAAATCTGCAAGGGAAATAAGAATGAAACAAAACATTGTCTGAAAATACATTGTATTTTCAGTTAAAAAAAATAATTTTACATTAAAATCACGATTTTTTATAAATAAATTGAGTATAAATAATTGGTCGATAAATTGTTTGGAGGAATACCAAATTTTAAAGCAATATTCCTTTTCTTCACGCCTTTATCCACCTCATCAAGATTTTTTTCTTTTATGCCAAGCACTTTCGCTTTGAAATTTTCGAGCTAAAAAAACCGAAATTACCAGCTTTCTGAATGATCTAGAAAACGACAGACTCTAGTTAAAGGACACGAGATAGGCATTTCTTGGATGAAAAGCAAATAATCACAACGATTTTAATGCTCTCGGCGAGTTAAGTGCCTGGTAAGACCTGTTCATGTTTATTGATCATCATAAAATGTGTTAAAAGGAAGAATAAGTTTGAAATGTCCAGTAATATTTTGACAAATATGGGAGAAAAAAAAATTTAGATCCCACGAAAAAGTTCGTTAAATAGAGAATGCACTTCGCTATTTGGAGGTTATTTTACGAAGAAATTCGCGAAATGTTCTTGGTCCCAAGGAAAAGTTCGTAAAATAGAGAAATTCGCAAAATAGAGGTTCGTTAAATAGAGGTCCGACTGTATAATTAAAATACGTGCTATTTTGAAAAAAATTTAAACGAATGATTTCTGTTAAAACAATGGAGCTATTATAAACTATATTTAATTTTAAGTATCTATGAAGCATGAGATAGCCCTTTTTTTTTGTCGATTTTCTTGAATGACGGCATCTTTTTGCTGCATTTGTGCATTATTTCGTGATAGTGATGTGCTATGCATGCTTTACTGTAGTTGTTTAAGAGTGGATCGTAAATGTGGAATTCTTAAGCGGATGCGGATGACGTCATTTTACATAAAATAAAACGTGTGCTTTAAGTCTTAAAATTGAAATATGTTTTGTACTGCAGTAGAGTCCCGCTTAACCGAGGTATTTTCTTCTGATGGACTGGTGGCTTCTATTAATATGAAACAGCCATTATAAACGAAGCGTTAGGTGAAGATGAAAGAGCAGAACTTTTTACGACTGTTCTTTCATCTTCACCTAACGCGTCATTTATAATGGTTGTTTCATAATAATAAAAGCCATCAGTCCATCAGAAGAAAATGAAGTAATGGAAATGCCGGGGGCGACACTAAATTCTGAAAAAGCAAAATTCCTGTTCTCTAGTATTATATTTCACTTTATCGGCACCTACGGAGGGGTTGGGAAGTTCCCCTTCTTACATTTTGAAATGTAATTAAAAGAATTCGCTGGTAGTTTTGAAAAATATAATACAAATTTATTCATCTCATGTGCCGTGCAAGTATAATAAGTAAATAGCAACAGAGAGAAAGAACTGAGCACTCTTTATCAAGGATGTCCTGCCCCTTGAATTTCACGTGGGAGACATTTTTTAGTCCTGTTTTTCTTTTTAGCAAACATCTATTCAAAAACTATCTTAAACGGTGGGTTCAGGGGATAGAGCGTTCCTGGTAAAAAAGGTAATAAACTGTTTCAAATCTTCTAGACGAAAATCGAGTTTGGATAGCTTTGAAATGCAGCAGATATTTGAAGTGGGCACGAAACAAAGTCTTTTAACCCCTTGAAAGGCGATGGAATATTTTTTATTCCGCTTAATTTTAATGAAGATTTTTCTTTCTGGAGGAGTGTGCTGTAAACAGGTAAATAGATTCAGAGGCTTCCTAGATGAGAAATTATATAGCGCATCATAAAAAATAAGATAAAAAGTAGGAAGAAAATTACTAAAAAAATGTTCTTTTGAAATATAGTGGTGCGAATTAGAATATTAAAATAAAATAATGTATATAAAGCTTGGGCAGCTATTTGCAGACACTCGACCGCAAAGGGTTAAAAAAGAAAGTGTAAAAGTTGAACGGTACTTCCTTATTTTCATATGTTTTTTTTTCTTTTTGAAAATTTTGGTGTGGATGTAACATTTCAGAAACACAATTGCTTGCCTCTGAAAGTGTTAAAAAGTCATTCGTGAGATCGCAATCACCAAAATATTTTAAGCTCCCAAACGAGATTAAACATTTTGCTTTTACTTTAAGCTATATTGCTAAATCGTTACAATGCGTATACAATTAACTCTATTTAATTTTAATTTTCCTTTTAAATATTATTTCCTTTTAAAATATATTTTATATACTAGAGGTTCTCGGCCCCCTATGAGCTACGCTCGCCAACCCCCGTTCAGACACCGCAGTCTCTAAAAGCACGCTAATTTGATTGGCTTTAAAAAGATTTTGAAAGATTGAATTATAATTTAAAAAACAGTGGCGATCTCCCTATAAACGGGTTTCTATTCATCTCTTTTTGATTGGGGGAATTTTAAAGAAAAATCAGCTGCTGTTGATACAATGGCTATTTTCGTGTTTGATTAAATAAAATCAGCTAAGCATTTCAAAATAAGCTAATTTAAAATGAATTAAGTAAACAAAGTCTTTGTCTCCCGGTATTTTTTAACAAAGCGAAAAGAAAGTTCTTTTAAATAAGACATTTTAAATGTACCGTTTTTAATCTGACGTAATTTTCACCAAACTTTTCTTTCTCTTTTTAATATTCACGTGAAAATACTTTCGTTACAAATGAAATATTATTTACACTGCCCCAACAAAAATAGTTGAAAAGAACATCTCAAAATATCAATTAAATGTCTCGGGCAATTTTTAAATGTAAAGTGTTTTGCAATATCATTTGTTGTTCATTTTACGTAATAAGTGTAATGTGACGTAAATGTGACGTAATTTCTCCTATTTAAGACTTCTAACGCATGTTAATGAATTTATTATTTTACAATATCCTTTCTCTTTTAAAATTCACGTATAAATATAGTTTTTATGAAGTAATTTTCAATAAGTTCCTGCTTTATATACGTAATTATTTAATTCTAATTTGAAAGTTTTTTTTCTGTTTATAATAGTCACGTGTAAATATTTTTTAAATTTGAAACAAACATTATTGTTTGCGCTGTTTATACAGTTGGCAACAATTTAAATTAATACCATTTTCTAAAATAAGTAAAAAATATCTCTCGAAATGCTGAAAATTTGAATTTAAAATAGAAATAAAACCTCAAAAAATGAGTCAAATTAAAAAAATAAATGTAGTCTGCACACCAGAAAATTCTAACGTATAAAATGATCTAAATATAAATTAATTCCAATCTATAGTTTTTCTCCTATAAAACTTTTTTAATGGAACGATTTTCTCCAACTTTAGCATTAAATATCTCTTAAAATAATTCTTCGATTTGAAAACTGTCTACATCAGCGTGTTTATCAAACATTTCTCTATAACACCGCCGATTTTCATATTTTTGTATGCAATATTTTTTCTTAATATTAACTGAGAAATACCTCCGGTCACAAAAATTTCAAAACCAGCGGCGGCGGTGACAGCGTAAGTTACTTTTTTTTTTTTTTTTTAGAATAGAGAGATATGCAAGATTTGCTAATATAAAAAGCACGCAGAAAGCAATAATGCTTTCACATGGAGAACGTGTTATTTAGTATACAGGCACTCCGATCTTGGACAGTAATGGGGAACAAAAATCAACGATTTGTAACAAAATCAATTCATACAAACAAGAAAAATTGTCAAACTAGAAAACAGGAATTCTGCTTTTTCAGAATTTAGTGTCGCCCCCGATGAAGATAAAAAATATATCTAGACTATATATATGTAGAAATTAATGCACATTCATTTTGTCGAATAAATGTACTTCTACTGCGATCGGTGTCTAGAAGTAATTAGTCCAGGCAGATTTTTAACCAAATCTTAAACTTTAATATTCTTGATTATGTGGATGAAATATTTACATTTAGATTAAACATGATAATTATAACTGGCCGGCGACATTCTACTTTAAAACCGAGGTCCGCTGACCCGGTATTCGGTCGAACAGCGACGTTTCAGCACGTCCGTTCACGAGAGCAATCAACAGTCATCTCTCTTTCTCACAATAGTTTTTGTAGGTTCAGCAGTTTTTCGTAGGCTCAGAAGTTGAGGTGGATCGTCCAGAGCCTCATCTCAAGAATTTGCTGGTCTTTGCAGTGCAGAGTTCAAATTCTGTCACCACATATCTAAAATCTTAATGAAACGAATTTATGAAACGGATGTCATGAAACGGCTGAAATGAAACGAATTTATGTAACGATCCTATGAAACGACTGATTAAACAACTGATTGTGTTTCATGGCGATTTCTCCTAAAATACGGAATACTTTGCGATGAAATTAACACCAAAAATCTCAAAACTGGTATTAGAATTTTTAAATTCGAATTAGTTTTCGAAATATTAATTTTTTTCTAATTTTATATACTTTTCTCTAATGATGGCAACTCAAATTTTAATCATAACAGATTTTTTTTTTCATATTTTAGAAAAGGTTATTATTTTAAACTAATTTACGACCAGTTTGGCCTCCCTTAAATGTATGCTAAAAAATGTATCATATTACTTTTATTCATAATTCAATTTGTATTTCATTATCATTTTATTTAATACAAAACTTCCATTTAAAACTGAAACATTTAAAATGAATGACTTTCACTTCTTTCTTTTTTTTTAAAAAACGAAACGAAAATAAAAATATTAGGCACAGATGTCATATACGCAACGCTGTACCTAATTGGCGCCAAAATGGCGTTATTTTGCCTGACATGGTAACCCGACTATTGTTCCTTATTTATTAATACATGTTTATTTGAATTTATTTTCTTTTTATTTACAAAAAATCTTATCAATTGTTTTGTTCTATAGTTATTAATTAAACTTTTTTTAATTTATTGTTATTTCCTTTTAAAAATAACAGAAAATAATTTAAAAATACATATGTAAATGGTATTCGAAAACGAGGCTTTCGCCATATTGTCGTAAGAAAAATGCACGTCAAACCCGGTGCGTATATGACAATAATACAAATCATGACATTTGACAACTTCAAAGCAATATTTTTAATGGTACTACTTCTCCCGTCAACCAATTTCGCCAAATTATATAAATCCGCAAAACACTCGCCAAATTGTACAAATTGACATAATTTTTTTTACTTTAAATAATGAAAGAGCAAATAAATTAGTATAACATTAATAAAAATACAAATAAAACGTCGAAATAAAAATCACTTGATAGCGTAAACACGTGTAACTTCCTTAAAGTCAAATGAATGTGACATTTACCATAAACCATTATTGGCATTTAATTTTATAGTTTGGCGACAGATTTTAGATATAACAGGCAACAGATTATGAATCAAACACGAAAACAACCATTGGATGTTTTAACAGCAACTGATTCTGCCTTAAATTTTTTTAATCAAAGGGAATTGAACGGAAACCCGTTACACAAATGAAGCAAAAAAATGTCGTCATTAAAGAAACTCTACAAAAAAAAAAAAAAAAAAAAAACAAAAAAAAAAAACGGCTTTCTAATGATTTATAGGCCTTCATTTGTTCGTAACATTCACCCATTAACGCCCAAATTATTATCTTCGTTAAAATGTAAATTTTGGATTTCCCACTACTTTTAAAAGAAGAGTAATTTTTATTCTATTTTATCACGGAATTTGTCTCGTGAAAGAAAGTATATATTTACCTTCATATTTACTGGTGTGAAAAGCGCTTTCTTGCCATTAAGTCTAGCGTCCTCAAATGATGACACTGGGTGTTAATGGGTTAATATAGATACTTAAAATTAAATATAGTTTATAATAGCTCCATGTTTTAACAGAAATCACTCGTTTAATATTTTTTTCAAAATAGCACGTATTTTAATTACAATTTATTTGATTGTTATGAAAAAATGGCAACAAAAATGTATAATTAATATTTTACAACTATTTTTCCTTTACTTTCTACAGAAATGGAATACTTCTGTTGCCAATATTAGGCAAATGACTCCAAAAACTACTAAAAAATTAATATTGCAAAAATAAATGGAGATGCAGTTTTCAAACAAATTGCATTTAAAAGTACCTTTTTTCCCCCCCAATACCATGGTATGAAAATTTAAAGTGTGCGATGCTTAGAAGTTAAAAAAAATTGCTATAGAGTATTTAATCGTACTGCTTTGTTTTACGGCTGGCTTCTGTAAGGTAACATTATTTTTTGGAGACGACAAAATAAGCTGGGCGAAAGAAATAGCATACCGTACCGGGGGCTAATAAATCTTTCAATGATAATTTTCTCAATTTTCCTTTTATCTCATTTAAAAAAACAGAAACTCTAAAACAGCTTTTTAATTTACAATACTATTTATTTTTGAGACACTACGCTCGTTTCTTTGAAGAGATAATCCAGAATGTTTTATTCGTACTGTACGAGACACTGTAAACATAAAAGTTCTGCAATTATTTTAATGCATTCTAGTTATTAAAACTTCGATATTATTCCCTAATTTAAGAAAGATAACAGTGAAATCATACATTAATTAATTATTATTTCGTCCCATCGTTGGATAATGATTAGTTTTTTCAGAAGAAATTTGCTTTCTGATAACAGAGAGTGTAATTTAATTAATGAAAGATATTTTTATTTTAAAGGCGACAGAAAGATATTTTTATTTTTAGTTTTATGATCTATAAATGTAAAGTGATAATTTTTATGAGTGTCTTTTCTTTTTTTTTAAATTACAATCATAAATAATAATGATATAAAAAACATTGAATTTTCCTCAAGTCTTAAAAACTATGTAACAAGTTCTTAAAACTATGTAAGCCTACAGGATGATGCAAAATTAGGGAATTAAAATAAACTTAGCTGCAAACAATATTTGTACAACAATCCAGTGTGTTCCTTATACAGACAAAAATAAAAAATGTATATGTCTAACTTTTTAAGCTGCAACCTGGTTGATTGGTTTGTAACGACCCATTATCTGCGCGAGAGAAATTAAAACCAAATCTACTCCGGGTGAGCGGACCAAATGTAAAATGGTGCGAGTATAATTCGAATACTAATGGTCACTGATTCAATTACGATAAGTTATTGCTTTAATATTATTTATATATACAAATTATTATATACAGTCTCTTCCCAGATAGCATGCATATTAGCAGCAAGTTTGATTTTTTTCTGAAATTATCTTACCGTGACAAATTTGACTTGGCAAATTCGCAACAAATCGCGCGCAATGTATACCATCATCCACTTGCATGAGTATGTTGTGAAACTGATGTAAGAGTATCTTTAATTCATGAAAGTGACGAAAGTTAATATCCCTCTGGTGAGAGAATAGACAATCAGCACGACTGCATACCTTACAGAAATTTTATTCGGTTGGCACCGCTTTTTTTAAACGCTATACTTATCAAATACCAAAAAAGACCCGAATTAAAAAGTACATATACAGTCGAACCCCGTTAATACGCGCCCCGCTTATTACGCGAATTTTCTTTGGTCCCTTGAAAAACGCCTGTCTTATGAATATAAAATACTCCTCTTAATACGTGAACCCGTTTAATACGCGAAACTTTATCTGTCCCTGGCAAGAAAAACCTATGTTTAATACGCGAATGAGCTTGTTCGAAACAGACGAGGTTTCAGAGGGAATATTTTCCCAAGCATTTTAAACGACAATCCTTTAAACAATGAATGCTTTTTTTTCTGTCAAAATTTATTGCAACCATGAATAGCTTTACTAAAAATATCAATTTCAACCTCTACCGGTTAAAGGAGAATTCTTTCCTGGCCTCGATTACTTCGTATAGTCAAACCGACCAGGAAGAGAGAAGAGAAATTTTTACTGCTAACCAGCGCGTTGTATTATATTGCTGTAATATAAAGGGAAATTTTTACTGCTAACCAGCGCATTGTAAAATAAGCACTTCCCATTCGCTGTCTGGTTAGTGCTGTAATAATAAAGTGCGACATAGGAAGAGGGTCCTTTGTACCCAACGGTAGGATATAGTCTACGATATCCAGCTGTGCTTTTAAAATTATAATCTTGTCTATACCATGGCGGAAAAAGCAAATCATATTAAAAGAAAGGCTCTCTCTCTCTGTCACTGAGAAGTTACAAATTGTAAATGAGTACGGTGCTTAGAATGTCTCGAAAATGTCTGCGTTCGCCAAAGAAAAAGGCTTATCGGAGTCAACTTTAAAAACTTTGTTAAAGAAAATGGATGCCATCGTGAACCAAGCTGTTGTTGGAGGAACAAAGAACAAGAAAGTAAAAACTGCCAAGTTTGAGGACCTGGAGGACCCTCCACAAGTGATTTGTTCAATCGCGCTCTACGAATATTCCAATAATCGGCTTGCTAATCCAAGATAAAGCTTCTGAAGTCGCTGCAAAAATGGGATTGCTAGATGGATCGATTTAAATCCCTCCACGAAATAAAATTCAAGTAAGTGTGCGGTGAGTCAGCTGCTGTCAACAATGAAGATGTCGATTGCTGGAAAACAAATGTGCTTCCGTAGCTTGTAAAAAACTACTCAAGCCGCGATATTTGCAACGTGGACGAATTTGGGCTTTTTTACAAAATGACACTCAAGAAAACAATGGCTATGAAAGGAGAAACATGTCATGGGGGTAAACTAATGGCCGTCTTACTCTTCTGCTCAGTGCCAACTCTGATCGATCAGATAAGTTAAAGCTACAGGTCATATTGAAATCATGCAAACTGCGATGCTTTAAAAATGTTAAGAATCTTCTCTTCCTTTACGGAAGACAACTCAGAGCATGGATGACGGGCAACCTTTTTCAACAGGGGTTCGTAATTTTGTCCGGCATATGGAAAAAGAATCGAGCTATGTTTTATTGCGTGTAGACAACTGTCCTGCGCATCCAAAAGACAACGAAGGCCTGAAGAATCTCCAAGTACAATTTCTACCTCCAAATTCGACTAGTGTCACTCAGCCAATGGGCCAAGGAATAATTAACAGCGCCAAAATAAATTACAAGACTCGCCTTAGTACGACGATACCTTCAACAAATGGAATACGGCAGCAACCCTTCTTGCTATCAGTGTCGACCTATTACTGTCCGCGGCGAGCGGCCCCTATTCGTCCGCAGCCCTTTATTCTTCCACTTATTCCGACTCTTTTGCGGAAGCAAGTTTCATAGGTCCCCAGCCACGTCCCGAGTTAGAGACTCTCTAGCAAAAGCGAGAGTGAAAAAAAATCAAAAATTGAAACCGGACAAATTTAAAAGGGAAATTATACAAATTAAAGACACCGAAAACCGGAAAGAAAGAGCTAAAAATGAGCTCGAAGTAGTTAGGAGTCGTTCGGTAGCTTCATCGCCCAAAACTCTTTCTTCCCGCTTTTCAGTGTCTTTAATTTGTATAATTTCCCTTTTAAATTTGTCCGGTTTCAATTAATTTTTTTTCAACGTTGCTTTCGCTAAAGAGTCTTTCACTCGGGACGTGGCTGGGAACCTACGAATCATGCTCTCGCAAAAGAGTCGGACTAGAGTAGCACATGCTTACCGCAGCATGGGAGGGTGTCACACCAATGGCGCTTGCAAATTGTTTTTGCAAAGCGGGTATCGGAAGTAGCGAGGACATGATTTATAAAAAGCCAACCTCGCATCCATATGTTTAATAAGACTGCTGGGCACACAAGAAACTGTAGGGGAAGATTTTGTCGATTTAGACACTTAAGTAATATCGACAAAGATCTAGTCACCTCCGAGCTCAGAAGTCTCGATGATATCATCACCGATGTAACTGCGACTGATAAACCATATGAGGAGGAAGAAGATGATGAACCTGCGCGTCCGGCAACATCCCCATTCTCCAAAGTTACGGATGCGTTCAGTTTCCTCAGACAGTATACATCGTCACCGGTTAAAGGGCCCTCGACGAGCGAGATTTACCATCACCTGAATAGGGCTTAAAACAACGCGATCGCATGCCAAACAGGCCAGAATTCATACAGGGTCTGTCCAGGAAGTAATGAAACTGGAGTTTTTTCGCCAAACAGAAGGCCAAAGAGGCAGAGTTTGCGGACGGTACGTGCGGTGGGGACTGTAAGCTACAGAATCTAGCTGAAGTCAGTTGGCCTTATGCCTTTGCAGCGCATGGATCCGCTCGTGAAGTGGACTCATGTTTGAGAGGGGAGTTCAGAATTCAGCGGAGTGACGAGCAGTGATACGCCATAAAGTTTTGTGTAAAGCTAAATAAATCGGCTACTGAGGCGTTTGCCATATTACAAGAAGCCTACGAGAAGGATTCTTTGTCCAAGGCTTAAGTGTTTAGATGGCACAAAGCCTTTAAAGGCAGAATAGATGACGTCGACGACTAACAACACGCTAGGCGTCCATCAAGTTCTCAAACGTTCGACAATGTGGCTAAAATGAAAGCGCTTTAGGGACTCTGATCGTTGGATGAGTGTCCGAGTGATTGCAAAGACGTTGGGACTTACAAAATCGATTGTGCACCAAATCATTACGGAAGAATTTCAAATTCGGAAAATTTGTGCCAAGCTGGTTCCTTCAAAATGACTTAATTCCTGGCATAATACAGCGTCGTAACACTGTCCCCAACCATCGTACATACCTGATCTGTCACCGCCGGACTTTTCTATTCCCTCGGTAAAAATCCAGCTTAAAAGGTCATCGTTTTGACAATCTGGAGAGCTTGCAGAAATACATATCGCGCGTTCTGCGCAGCATTCCAGTTAAAGACTTCCAGGCGGCCCTAAATGTGTGGCAGAGTTGTTGGTAACCATGTATTAATGCAGGAGGAGGCTATTTTAAAGAATATTAAGTGTCTGTATAATTATCTTCAAATAAACGAATTTTATGGAAACAGTCTCATTATTGTCCTGGACAGACCCTGTAACTACCTTGCCAAAATGTGATTTTTATGTCATTATTCACTTTACTGAATTTTAACTTTTGTTTTTTATATCGATTTTTTATTATTATAAACACTGTTCCCTATTTATTCTGTATAGTTAATAAGGATTATAATTATACAGTCGGACCTCTATTTAACGAACCTCTATTTTGCGAACTTTTCCTCGGAACCAACAACATTTTGCGAATTTCTTCGTAAAATAACCTCCAAATAGCGAAGTGTATTCTCTATTTAACGAACTTTTTCTTTTGATATAATTTTTTTTCTCTCTATTTCTCAAAATATTTCCGGACACTTCAAACTTATTCTTTCTTTTACACATTTTATAATGCTCAATAACCTTGACTTAGTTTTACTAGGTGCCTATCTCAACGAAAGCAGTAAAATCCCTGTCATTCTTTGCATTTCATCCAGGAAATGCAAACTTTCAATATCCCCCTTTCACACTTAAAAGGGCGATTCTGTTGTAAACAAGTTTCAGTAATTAAATTTAAGGGCGCATGTAGTAATAAAATGCTTAAAATTACTTGTTATAATAAATACGATAATGTCATTAAAATTTATTCATTTTAATGTAAATATTTTCTTAAAACTGAAAATACAGTATATTTCCGGACAATATTTTTAACATTCTTGTTGTCCTTACAGATTTCTTTTTGATGGGTAAAATGAATAATAATAATAAAAATAAATATGATTTACAAAAAAGAGTGTGATTAGTTAAGTTTTTAATAATGTTTAGTGTTTATAAATTAAAAATATGTTTTGTGTACTTAAAGTAT
This sequence comes from Maratus speciosus, assembly GCA_963932465.1. Classification (NCBI taxonomy): domain Eukaryota; kingdom Metazoa; phylum Arthropoda; class Arachnida; order Araneae; family Salticidae; genus Maratus; species Maratus speciosus. The sequence continues at coordinate 20,556,277 of OZ010792.1, read as the reverse complement.
TTTAAAAGGCTCATCTCTATTTAACGAATTTTCCACACAACGAACTTTTTTTCGAGATTTAGCGAGTTCGTTAAATAGAGGTCCGACTGAATTAACATTAGTTTTAGTTAACATGGTTACCAGAAATGTTTGTGTTCGTTTTGCTCAATCAGGCATGTGTTTTCCGCGTTTTTGCACACCAGTATATTCTTAGAGAAAATGATATTTCATTTAATCGAAACATTTTTGCGATTTAAGTGAACAACATTTTCTCTAAGAATATACTGGTGTGCAAAAACGCGGAAATCACATGCCTGTCAATTTTATGCGTCATACATATTAAATCTAAATTTGAATAGATTTATAGGAAATTTACCCAAGAAAATAAGACTTATTTGAATTTACAGCTTTCAATCGTCCCTGTTTAATAAGCATATAATGATTAAAACAAATAAAATGCCATTTTACATCTTAAAAACGCAAACAATTGTCAAAAAGATGTGTTATATCCGTATAGGTTGTTATTAGATGAACCATTGGCCGAAAATTCGCGACCTTCAGTTAATACGCGAACCCGTTTAATACGCGAATTTTGATCGGTCCCTTGATTCGCGTATTAACGGGGTTCGACTGTATTACCTTTACTTGTTAATGGTGATAAAACGATGCATGCACCTTCTGACATGCATCAATAGACCTGATTAGATCTATTGACCCCTTCGAAGGTGTTAAACTTATAGTGTAACAGTTATAAACAGATAGCGTGGCATGGCAAGGTTACTATTTTGCAGTAAGTTTGCAGTATTTTTGAGTATTTGTTTGCCGTTAATTTGCAATAAATTTGGCACAGCAAAAATTTAACTTGCACGACATGTTAGCTGCAAGTTCAAAGTGTGGTGACTTCGGCGTTTGCGCTATCTTGCTGCTGTCTTGTTATGAAGTTTCACTCTTGTCATGCTGAACTTTCTGCAACTTTGCAGGTTTGCAAAGTAAGACTGCTGCAAATTTTCTGCTAACTAAAAATGCTATGTGGGTTATTTACACTGTTCGAAGAGATGTGGATCCAGAGAACGCACCATAGGTCCGCACGGATAGCCGATAAACAAACTAATGACAAATATTAAATGCTGCCAAGCGGCAAAACACAAATTACACTAGAATGCGCCATGTGGTGCTCACGACAGCCAAGTTCGAGGAAAGGCGTAACAAACGAGTCTTTCAATGATAACCTACCAACTTTCCTTTCATTTCATTAAAAGAAACCGAAAATCCAAAAGAGCATTTTAATTTATAAAATTAAATATTTTTGTGACGATTTTCGGGACCCAGGTCATAAAAAAGACCTAAAAAAAGAAAGAAAACCACTGGTTAGACGAAACTTTGGTTTTTTTTTGGTTGGCTTGAGGTTACTGTAGTGTCGTAGAAAAAACTATACAACAAAGCTTGTTAATTAATTTCAAATAATTAAACAAAACAGCACAATCTAGTATTATTAAAAAAATAATTAATTGAATTTCGAAAGATATTTCTTTACGAAATAAATAAATTAAATTAAATTGAAAAAAAAATCCTAATAACATTTGTATATTAAAATTAATAATTTTTATAATGGGTATATAAACAAATAAATATATGTTTATAGGTATCATTTTGTTTGTAAAAATATAAAGATTACGAATATTGAATTTATTTTGTAATAAGAGGAATGATTAAAATTTTTATATGTATGTAAACAGAGTAATAAAAGCTCCCAAATACTTCAGACAGAATAAGGCAATTAGGGACAATAAAATGCAACATGGACGCCAGTTTGTGACAAGAACAGAATACGGCAGTCACCAAAAATTTATGATGCTTTTAGCATGAAATTTATGATGAACAGGGTAAATTTATTGGGCTTCAACGTGTATGGCAACTATCCTCACGCTAAGTCAAAACCCTGAAGTCATAACAAAAATTATCTATGCGAAGGGGACGTAAGAAGACGACCATAGGGGGGCCGAAAAACGAACTAGATTTAGGAACCGAAGAGTACCAGTGATGAAGAGATATCAAGCAACGAATGGGAGAATTTATATTGTTTAAAATAAGTCCTCCCACATTTCGAAATGAGGATGAGGTTTTCGAAAAGATAATTAATTCTATTTACTCTTTCTAGTGAAGGTGACGTTTCTCATATGAGTCTTGTAACTTCTCATAACTATGCTAGCCTACACAAGTCAACAAATTTACCCAACACTTCCCACCAATGCTTCAAGAAGACCATATTTGCTATAATTTCATTGCATTGAATCCATGAAGACCAGGCTCATTTAAGATGAAAATAAATTTATGCAAAATGTTTCAAGAACCAGAAAATTTGGAAGTACAGAATATCTGAAGGAATATACATATTGACAGAAATTTTTATGAAGATTCGGAAGATAATCCCGGAAGTCGAAATCGCACATGTGAGCAATGACAAGTATCTAATCTAAGAGTGAAAGAACATTTCTACTGCCAATTAGTGACTGATATTAAACTCTCAATTGAACAGATACACTAACTTCAAAAGGATAAATGATATAGCTATAATTGTGACTGATCAAACGTGCAAACCCCTAAGAGACAGTTATAAACTTTTATGTGCCGTTGGACTATAAATCAGTGCATTATATGAACTATTAGTTAAATTCAGGATGAGCCTCAAGCCCTATATGACTGAAGTATTTGGTGAGATAAATCTTAATTACTTACAATATATGACCTGTAATATATATTGTGGCTTATAATATAATATCATTTTATTTTGTATATTATAATGTGTATATTTATTAATTTCATTTGCTAAAATCTTATAGGCAAAATTTTGAAGTATATATATAATTGATCATATTAAGTATTAGAGAATAATACTACGAAGAATAATGATTGATCTGGAATTTATTAATATTTTGGGTAAGTAGCCTATATTTTTACATTGATTTTGCTGTGAGAATTTTAATTCGGAATAATAATTCAGATCAAAATTTACCTGTAAAGAATGTGCATGTAAAGAATTATATTATGAAATTTAATAAACTTGATATCAATCTGAAAATAATATTGAACCAACAGAATGAATCTTTGAAACATGAATATTATGCGTTTGTAAATAAAATTTAATTGTATATATGTACTCTATGTCTTTTCTTGCAATTTTTCCTTTTATTCTTTTTTCTTCAGGTGTTAATTGATTTTAAGATTAGTGAGAATTTAAATTTAGAAAATACTAAATTAGATATTTGTTTGAGCAATCTTCCAATCCTAAATTACAAATTGGAACGTCAAACAAGTCGTTCCTGCGTTGTTGCCAATTTTACATTATTCTAAAATATTCTCTTCTTGGTCGCCCGCTGGCGTGGTCAGTAAGCGGAGGCTGCTGTTACCCCGAGGGCCCAGGTTCGAGTCCCTGGGTAAGACATGGATGTAATTGTGAATGTCCCATTGTAGTTATATAATATATGTAATGGAAAATAAAAATTGTTGTGACTTGTTGTTGTTTCTATGTATAATAAGGATCATTCGAGACGACAGCCATTGTAGCTATAGGCCCCAAAGTATTCTCCACTTCGGTGGACTTCAAACGTCAAACTCCTTCTATCATATTAACTTTCTCGCTGCGTAATTGTTTTATCAAAATAGCTTCAAAAATTGTGTATTTAAGAATTTTTATTCTTTTGCCACCGGTTTTTCAAAACAAAAAAATTTGTCTAATTTAATCGGGGAAATTCTCCGATTAAATAAGGCACAATTTACAATAAAAAAATAACTTATGGGAATAATCAAGGAGTGTTAATTAGACGAAAAAATGCATCCCCGAAGAAATCTCGGGTTCCGCAGTGAAAGGGTTAATTAATATTATCCCATATGTTCTTTCACAACGCAGAACGGGATAATATTTACTATCATTTGTACTAATCATTACATTGTCGCGTGATCTTGTATGGAGGTGTCTGTTTCGTCACCACATGTAGCTTTAATTAACACCCTGTGTACACATTTGTTTCAGGGCGTTTGCCACTGGCGTTTTATTTTTTTTTAATTCTCATCTCGCACCACTTTCTGAAACCCAAAAATCTTACATATAATATACACTTTGACAACTTGTGTAATAGAAATATACTATAAAATTTTCTTTCTTTAAGTAGTGGTATGAAAAGCACATTAAAATAAGCGCCAGTGGTTAAATGCATGACGAGTCTCAGTCGTCAAATGTACGCAAGGGGTTAAGTTTAATGTAATCTATTGACGCTTCGCGCACCTCATGGCCATCGGCACTTTCTTTTGACCTTCAGAAGACGGAGTGAGAAGCTGAACTTTCCTCAGAGCAGCTACATCTCGTAGGTTATTTAACTTTCCTGCCCTGAATGGGTCTAATCAACCCATTTCTATCATTCATTTCATTCAATTCCAACTAGAAATTTCTTTATAATTTAAAATAAATAATTGCCACAGAGAACTAAATTAAATATATATCTTGAATAATTTTAAATAAAAATTCTGGTGTGAAGTATTTTTATGCAGGTTGAGTAAAATTTCAACAGGGTAGGAAGGTTAAACACAGGTTCACAGTACATAAATTGCTAAAATAAAATGTGCAAGTTTTACCACTTAACGTAAAGATTAAAATACACATGTGCTTTCAAAAGTTAAAAGAAAACAATGCAACCAAAAGAAATATCTTCTACTCATAAGTAGAAAAATTATAACATTTTATTTTCTATGAGAGAAGATGGTACAAAGCCAAATCTGCGAACTCTCGCACACAGAAGGTAGTGCCACTGAAAAGCAGGGCCATCGCGAAGACTTTTTATTGGTGGGGGAGAGGACCTTAAATTGCCAAGTCAAATTTCAGTATTTGCCAACTAGTTTTATAACTTTGCCAAGTTACAACAATTAGAAAATGTAATATAGTACTTATTCGTAAAAAGTTTAATAATATTCCCAATTAGATTAGTAATTTTTGCAAAGTCTGTCAGAAATAGAAAATGTATTATAATTTTTATTAAACTTTTACACAAATTCACCAACTAAGTTTGTAAATTTGCCAAGTGTAACAGTATTCACGAACGTTTTTTTTTGGGGGGGGGGATGCTCCCCCCCCCCCGTCCCCCCCTTAGCGAGGCTCCTGCTGAAAAGATAAGATCAAGCTGGTTTCGAAGAGCATTTTTTCGATTCCACGTGCAGGGCTCCCAAATGGTCAGCCAACTGAATACCAATAAATGTTAACAGAAAATTTTATGGTAGGTTTGCACTAGAATTAACTTTCAAAGGTGATTCCGGGGCGGTTTGTAAGAAAAATCTAAAAAGAAAATTTTTCTAAAATAATATTGGTATTCAGTTGGCGGACCATTTGGGGAGCCCTGCACGTGCGATATAGGAAAAACCGGGTGCCCTCTTCTGATATTTCTCAAAGTTTACATTACTGTAGTACCGTTTTGCCATGGACGTATCTAAAAGGTTGCATGAAGCTCATCCTGGAAATTGTCGAAAAGCTAGAGATGTGTTTAATATTATTTTATTTAATTTGTTAATTTATGTCTCCGTTTCTTTTCTTTCTTTTTTAACGATTTGGAAAAATGGTTATTGTTCTTGTCAGGGTAAGAAATCAAAAGCATATCTGAAGGTTTTTATTGGTTTAATCCGCATTTTATTCGTATTCTGATTGGTCTATACAGTAATCTGTATTTCCCTTTACTTTCAACAGAGATGGATACCTTCTGTTGCCACTATGACAAAAAAGTAATAAAAACTACAAAAAAAATTAATAACTCAGAAACAAATTGAGATACAGCTTTCAAACAAATTGCATTTAAAAGTACATTTTTTTTCTCTATCCGATGGTGTAAAAAGTAATATTGTCGGATGCTTAGAAGTTTAAGAATGAAATTTCATTTAAAATTGGTAGTCACATTTTTTGGAAATCAGACGATGGAAAAGCCTTTTCGCGAACAGCCAATGAAATGCTTGGATAATACGTAAGTTTCAGGTGGATAATAACTAATGAAAATGAAAGAAAATGAATAACAATTTCTGCCAAAGAGTTAATTTTGATTTGTAAGATTTTCACGTGCAAAAGAAAAATAAAACAAACCAATTAAGAAAAAAAAAAAAAAAAAAAGATAAATAGGACAGGAATGAATACATATAAATATTTCACAACAAATACGAGTCGCAGGCGATTTTTTTCACTTGGGATTTTTACGTGTCATAACACTATTAATGTTTAATTCATGGCGTAAGTAATGTGTGATCAACTCCGTGCGATTTTTTATGTCTTAAATTTTAGTCTTTTTTTTTTTTTTATTTTATTTTTTTGTGGGGTTGATGTGCTCATGTGCACTAATAGAGGAGCCACCACTGACTCAGAGTTATTTTTTAATTGCTATAATTTCTTTCATTAATGTATTTAATTAAAGAAAACATAGGATTTTATATAGCTACTAGCAGAACTACCCGGCGTCGCCCGTGTCAATTATGAGGGGCCTTCCAGGTATAATAAATTTAAATGAAATAATACGGCAATAATAACTAATTATTGTGCATTTCTACCCGCAAATCATTATAAAAACAATCAGAAAACATGGCGTTATTGTATCGCAACCGTAGTAAAATCCTTCAGTTTTAAATATCAGAATGCTCCTTTCCTTGGCTGGTGTAACAGAAAATATGTGATTTTCCTGATAATACGAAGAAAATAAAATCAACCAATTGGCTTAGTATTTAGTAAAATTATCGATGGTATAGCATATATATACATTATTAAGTATAAATATGTTAGCGAGTAACGCTGACATCGTACTGATGGTATCAACGACCTAACCCATAAGCCTTTACTATAATTTTTCTTAACTGCTAAACATGCACAATTTCATTTTTTACACTGAATAGAAAAAATTACTTTCAAATGAAATTTATTTGAAAATTATATCTCAACTTTCAGATTTTAATTGGTTCTGATTTTAATACTGATCATTAAAAATAATAAAACTGAGATACACTTTTCTGAATTTAATGAATTTTAAATTAGTTTTCAAGTATGGATCTTTTTTAATTTGCAACCCAAAATTACGAAAAATGAATCTATTTGCTCTGAATGCAATATTATAAGGAAACGAAATGTCCATGCGTAACGCTAGCATCAGATTTTTGGTGGCAATGAATGACCTAACCCATAAATTTTGTCTTTACTGCAATTTGTTTAACCTCTAAACATCACACATTCGATTTTTTTCAACATCTAATGGAAAACAAAAAGTACATTTAATACTATTTGTTCGAAAACTGATTCTCAATTTACTATTTTTTTATGTATTTTATAGTAATTTTTAAGCAAGAATATTTTTTAAATATTTGTGCAACCCAATTATAAACAAAAGATCAACCCGATTGCTTTTAAAACAATGTGAATAAGTCATCATTTGGGAGTTTCTTCGTGCAATATTCCGTAACTAAATCGGCAAATGAATGGCCATAAAAAATAAAATATGAATTTAACAGATTTCAAATCGAACTATTCAAAATTATCACATTAATAAAAACTGCTATAAATTAAAAAAATTACGTTACGATTGACCGCTTGTTAGTACGAAAGTACCAAAAATACCTCTTGATGTAGCTACTGGGGATTCTAAAAAATATAATAAATGTAAAAAAAAAAAAAAAAAAAAAAAAAATTAGTATTTTAAATTAAAACGATATATATATTTTTCTATTCTGTGAACGGCCGGTATATGGATCATCTTTAACCATGGATATTCCAGGGTGGATTGCCTGATTATTTTTTAACAGAAACATTCATTCGAAAAACTAAATCTACAGTGACCTGATAATGGCACCAAATTCCAGAAGCTTTTAGTCCTGATGCCAGTCTTGAAGCTTTCTTAAAAAAAAAAAAAAAAAAAAAACCTCTTAGAAAACATTTGTTATGTTTCATTTTCTATTTCATATAAACCGTAGAAAAAAAAATATTTTATGTAATCGTATTTAACTGTATAATACACGCGCAGAGTATGCGATGTCGACAGTACATACGGTATTTACATTTGCCACCACTATTTTTCGAAAAGTAACCTTCAAATTATATTATCGTAGTATTTGTAACAAATATCTGCAATTAAATAATATGGCGATTTTTATTTGAATTTATCGGTGTCAAAGTACAAACGATGCATATCAAAGAGCTTCTCTGGAGTACGCCTTACGCCGCGCGTGCATTGCAGGGTTAATATAAATCTCAGGATGTTATCATTGCATTTAAGGGACTAAAACACTTAGCTAAATGGTATAATTAAATTTATAGCATGCCAACAAAATAGGAAAGAAAACGTAGCAACCGTTTTTACTTTCTTCTATCTTTACAAGAAGAAAGTATTGGATTCATGAAAATTTTCGAATTCCGGTTTTCGACGTATTTACACGTTTTAGGGGTCAGAGATTCCAAAAAACATGTTTTTACAAAATGTCTGTCTGTGACTCTGTGAGTCTGTCTGTCTGTCTGTCTGTGTGTATGTGACACAAATTTTGTGGGCGCTCTATCTCAAGAACTAATGCATGGAATTTAATAAAAATTGATATTCAGTTAGTGCCTAATACAAATTGATGCTGATTAGTTTTTGGTGTAAATCGCTCAACAGGTGGCGCTGCAATGCTGCATTTTTCACGATTTTCGCAATAGCTCTATCTCAAGAACTAATGCACGGATTTTGATCAAACTTCAGATTTAGTTAGTCCTTGATATGAATTGATGATGATTCCGTTTTGGTGTAAATCGCCCAACAGGTGGCGCTGTTATGATGAATTTTGCAGGATTTACACGATTTCCCCAATAGCTCTATCTTAAGAACTAACGCACGGATTTTCATCAAACTTCACATTAAGTTAGTCCTTGATATGACTTGCTACTGATTAGGTGTTGGTGTAAATCGCCCAACAGGTGGCGCTTCTCTGCTGCCTTTTCCACGATTGCCTCAAAAGCTCTATCAATAGAACTAATGGACCAATTTTCATCTAACTTCAGATTTAGTTGTATGTTGACACAAGTTGTTGTTAATTAGGTTTTGATGTTAATCACCCAATAGGTGGCGCTGCTATGCAGAAATTTTCACGATTTTCGCTATTGCTCTATCTCAAAAACTAATGTACGGATTTTCTCCAAACTTCAGATTCAGTCAGACGTTGACATAAATTGTTGCTGATTAGGATTTGGTATAAATCACCCAATAGGTGGCGCTGCTAGGCAGCATTTTGCTGAATTTAGACGATTTCAGCGATAGTCATATCTCAAGAACTAATGCACGGAATTTCATATCGTTAGAATCCTCATGAGATGCATAGATTGCCATTTAATTTTGGCAGTGTGATAGCGAATTTTGAAGTATTAACATGTATGAGATAGAAGAAAGTTTTGGGATTGGTACATCCGACTAGTTTAAAATCAGTTTGACATCATATTTATTGAAAGTCACAACATATTTATTGAAAGTGACAACATATTTATAGAAAGTGACGTCATATTTAGTGAATTGTTTCCTGATATTTTTTCATCAAATAGAAACGGCTATGTTATAGTAAACGTCTTAACTTCAAAATATATTTAAATGAAGTTTTTACGTCTATTCAAAGCACTTATCTTTAAAGTTTTATCTTAAATATGAAAAATTCAGTAGTTCAATAACATAGGTATTAATCTTGAGGAGTTTTTATTTTTATTTTGGCGAACATTTAATTTCGCTATTGAATAATAAACAACAAAATAAATGCTGAACTATTTTTATCTTTGTAAGTGTAAATGGGTTAAACTGCAATATTCAGACTGTACGCTATTTGGCGTACTTTAACAAATGTGACTTATATCTTTTATGGAACCTATTGCTTACTAAATTATAACATAATTCATGTTTTTAGCGAATTCTTGACATGTAACTCGATTACAGAATGTTAACATGCAATAATGCTTAACCTGACGTTTATGAAAAGCCTCAACTTTTTTAAACTTAATTTTGAAACTCTCGAAATCGAATTTCAAGAAAAACACGTCATTTTGACGTAATTATAGTAAAGTGTTTCAGCTTTAAAAACCAGAATGCTTGTTTTCTTCAGCAAGTGTAACTGAAGTATACAATTTCCCCTACAATACGCGGAAAAAGCAGTAAATACATCCAGATGACCTAGCATTTACTGGAATTTTAAATTTGCGTGGCTTAAAAATAAATCCTTCAATGTATGGATGATAATAATAAGGATTAATCTCAGAAGATCAAGAGTCTCTCTTCAGAATAAAACATCCTTAGAAAGTGATGTCAGTTAAACAGAAATTGACGTCATATCCAGCAAACGATTTTTTTTTTAAATTATTAACGTTTCCTAAATTGTTTTCTTGAAATTAAAACTCCTGTATTAAAATAGATTTTGTAACTTTAAAAACATTCAAATGAAGATACTAAGATAAAGTTTTTACATATATATAAGAACAATTTTCACTTTCTGTTTAGAATGACGTCGATTACAAAAATGTAAAAATATAGGAAGAAAATCTGAAATTTTATCGGCTCTTAAAAACAAAATACACGTGTTATCCTCTTCTTTAAATTACTGTGCCGCTTTTTAGGGTGTGGCAACAGGAAATAAATGATTGAATTAGAAAATTAAAAAGGAGCTATATCTATAAATTTAATTATTTAAGGTGATTGAAAAAAGTGGTAAAGAGTGATCTGATATTTTTTTTTAAAGTTGACAGCTACCTCTTCTATGTTCTAAAGCGTATCAACAACCAGCTTCGTGCGAATCGGTCAAAAATTGAAGATTTGTATAAAGGACATACACTTAGAGAACGACTTTTATATGTATAGATAGATACATGTCAGGTGTAAATTATTTATCATGCGTATAACTACTGCCTATCATGAATGAAGGATAATAATGATGACATGTTACAAAGAGAAGATGGTAATAATTTATTCAATTGTAGCACTGGAAGTAAATGAAATCCTTCTATATATATAAAAAGTAACGATTTGGAAATGAGCCAATAAAAATCTGCGTAGACCTTCCTGCTACACTCCTAAATAGGCAACCATATTTTTTGTAACCGGAGGTCTTTCTTCGTTAATATTAAGAAAACTGTTTCATACAAAAATATGACAATTGGTGCTATTATAGAGAAATATTCTATAAACATGCTGATGCAGACAGTTTTTAAATCGAATAATTATTTAAAAAGATATTTAATGTTAAAGTTGGTCAAAATCGTTTCATTAAAAAAAAAATATATGAGCAAAAACTATACATAGGAATGTAAATATTTTTACATCATTTAATACATTAGAAGTTCCCGGTGTGCAGACTGTATTTATTTTTTTATTTGTCTCATTTTTGAGGATTTATCTCCATTTTAAATTCAAATTTTCAGCATTTCGAGAGATATTTTTTACATATTTTAGAAAAGGGTATTATTTTACACTGTTGCCAATTTTAACAACAGCGCAAAGAATAATATTTCCTTCAAATTAAAAATTTATTTACATGTAGCTATTATAATCAGAAAAAAAAAGACTGTGTGGATTAAGTGATTACGTGTTAAAAAATCATAAAAATATTGAAAATTACGTTATAAAAACTATAGTTACCAGGGGTGAGAGCACTCCGACCCAAATGACCGATTACTACCACTAAATTTTAATAGTATACCTCGTATTATTTAATGACCGAATTTTTGAGATTTAAGAAAGCAAAGTATACTGTTAAAATTCATTGGTCGTAATCGGTCATTTGGGTCGGAACGCTCCCATCCCTGAGTTACACATGAATTTTAAAAGAGATAGAAATTTTTAAAATAATAAATTCATTATTATGCGTTTAAAGTCGCAAATGGAGGAAATTTACGTCATATTTAAAAAGGCCAAATAATTCACAGTTGGCAAAACATTTTAAATTTAAAAATATATTTGCGCGAGACATTTATTTCATATTTTGAGATAATCTTTTCAACTATTATCGGGAATTCTAAGACAGCGCAAATAATATTTCCTTTCTAACAACAAAAGTATTTTTATGTGAATGTTAAAAAGAGGTAGAAAACTTTGCTGAAAATTACGTCAGATATAAAACGATACATTTCAAATGTGTTATTTGAAAGAACTTTCTTATAGAGCTATTAAAAAACCGAGAGACAAATACTCTGTTTACTTAATTCCTTTTACATTAGCTTATTTTCAAATTTTTAACTAATTTTTTTAATCAAAGACAAAAACAGCCATTGTATCCCTTAACAAATGCTGATTTCGCCTTAAAAATCTCCAATCTAAGGAATATGAATGAAACCCGTTTACAGGGAGATCGCCACTGTTTTTTAAAATTATAATTCAATCTTTTTAAAGCCGATGACATTAGCCTATTTCTAGAATCTGGGGTGTCGGAACAGGGGTTGGCGAGTGTAGCCTCTTAGTGATGCATAAAAACATACTAACACTTTTATATCGCAAATAAACATCAAGAAATCAGAAAAAGTTCGGGCTATATGGAAACTAAAGTGGTAACTCCAATGTAATGCAATCGTAGATTCATCGTAAGATTATCTGTTTCATTATTATCGAAACTCTACCGGTCTCGTGGACACAAGTACCGTAATTTCGCGTATATAACACGCAGCATAAAAAGTTTATTCCAGAAAAATTATGACCGAAAGATACCCCGCACTAGAAGATACACCGCACTTCTAAAATCACGTGATCGGCAATCGCCTTTTGTAATCTTAATACTAATTACTATTATTTTAATGATAAATAGGAAAAGACATGCTAAATACAAAATAATAAACAGATATATTTACTTACCTACAATAAACAAGCAAAATAATCGTAATATATTATTATATATATATTACTATTATTATTTATATTATTATATGTATATATTACTAACAAACTGGAGTAACTTCTAATGGTAAACATCTTTATTCAATTTCTAAGAAAAATATAGATTAAAATAATAAATTTTTCAAATCATTAAAATCCATCAAAATCGGATTCTTCCGTATCGGAATTAAAAAGTTGCAACATTGTTTGCCACAGTTCATCTTCATCATGCTTACTATCATCATTAAGGTTCTCTTCATTGTACCCACTCTCATAGTCATCATACTCTATTAATCCAGATTTTACCGTTTCGATAGTAATAGAATCCCAAGTGTTTTTCACCCGTTGAGCTACTTCCACTAAAGACGCTTTTTTAGCATTTCCGGATTTAGTGTATTCTTTAAGCCCGCTTGTCATCCATTCCTTCCACTGAGCTCGAACCTTGGCCTTGAATGATCGGTTAACGGAAATGTCTAAAGGCTGTAATATTTTAATCAAACCTCCAGGGATGACTGCTAATTTTGCTCCAACTTTTGGCGAGGTAAAAGCTTTCTTTACTCCATCATCTATATGAGCTTTCATGGAATCGAAAATAAGCAGCCCCTTAGAGCTAAAGAAAGACTCTTTTCGTTTCCTCCAAACTTCGTCTATCCACTTAATCATAGCCTCTACATTCATCCAGCCTTTTTCATTGACAGAAATAATTACACCATGAGGGAATTTCACTTTAGGCATCGTTTTCCGCTTACAAATTATCATAGGTCCCATCAGACCCATCAGCGAAGCAAGCAAGGGCAACTGTCATGTTTGATGTTTCGTGACCAGTTGTTACAATCGATACAGTAGATGCACATTTCATATCAACTATTCTGCTAGGTGAACAGTCAAAGGCTAAGGAGACCTCATCCATATTTACAATATGATTATGATTATAATTTTCCCGCTGAACTAAGTACTTGAAAAACTCCGTAAAATTTTCAACCTTTTCCTCCCAATCTTCGGGAAGTTTCTGCCCAACTGTTATTCTCATTCGTACAGGAAGATCATTTCTTCGCATAAAACGATAACACCAGTTGCTGCCTCCTTTAAAATCAGCAATTCCCATTTCTGAAGCCATTGTTTGTGCTTTAAGCCGTATCTTAACAGTTGATACGGGATTTCCCGCTTCTCGTTGCACTTTTACCCAACGACAAAGGTTCTCTTCCTATTCTGGCCAAAAAGCGATACGGTAACGTATGGAACGCTTGCGTCTGTCCATGTTTTCTATCTTTTCTTTTCCCTTTCTCCATTAACGAACACTGTTTTCATCGACACTAAATTGTCACGCCGCTTCATGATTTCTTAATATTTCGGCTTTCGAAATAACCTTCAATTTGAAATCAGCCGTATAACTTTTCCTTTTAGATAACGACATTGTGTAAAATCAAGATGTTAGCTAGCAAAAGCAACTCAAAGATTAGAACGAGGCTCAGCCAATTCGATAACTAGAGCTTAATAGCTGGAAAGATCGGCTTGCGAGTAGCCACAGAGTCTGCCAATATAGTGCAGGCAATAAGGAATTTTACCTAGCAAAATTAATGGTAGTTCTGGAAACTGACTTACTTTATGTTTTTTGGGTCGCTGAATCCGAATTTGTAACTTCCCACCAAAATTTCTCCAGGCACCCCCCCCCCCCCAAATTTTGGTAAAAAGCCCCCCAAAAAAGGTACTTATTAAAAAAATCAATTTTTTTTATTGTTTTAGGGGAAAAGTATCTAGAAATTCAGAAAGGAGACAAAATTTGCAACAAATTAGATATATGACATTATGACTTAGGATGAAGGGGAAAAGGGGATCTGCCTCGGAACATGCGCGCGGTGCTGCGTGGACTAAGTTGCGCAATTCCATCTAACCACTCACACGTTTACATTCGCCCTCCCATCTCCCCTCCGAACTTTCCTTATAAGGTTTACTTTAAGTTTTTTGGGTCGCTGAATCCGAATTTTTAACTTACCCCCAAAAATCCCCCCCCCCCAAATAGTTGTTTTTAGGTTAAATGTCTTATTGTTTTAGGGGAAAAGCATTACGAAATTCAGAAACTAGACAAAATTTGCAACAAGTAGGATATATGACATTATGATGTAGGATAAACGGGGAGAGAGGGGGCTGCCTCGGAAAATTCCCCGCGCGCTTTTCTCAAAAACCAAATTTTTTCAAAAAATCAATTTTTTGGGGGTTTGCCGGGTGAAATTTTGGTGGGAAGTTACAAATTCGAATTCAGCGACCCAAAAAACATAAAGTGAGTCGAAATCCAGAACTAGTATTAATTTTTCCAGGTAAAATCCCTTATTGCCTGGACTTCTTAACTTAGTGCACTTAGCGCCGCAGTGCATGTTCAGAGGCAGCCCTCCCCCTCCCCGTTCATCCTACGTCATAATGTCATATATCCTATTTGTTGCAAATTTTGTCTAGTTTCTGAATTTCGTAATGCTTTTCGCCTAAAACAATAAGAAATTTAATTTAAAAACAACTATTTTGGGGGGGTTTCGGGTGGGGGATTTTGGGGGAAGTTAAAAATTCGGATTCAGCGACCCAAAAAACTTAAAGTAAACCTTATAGAGGAAGTTCGGAGGGGAGATGGGAGGGCGAATGTAAACGTGTGAGTGGTTAAGAGGAATTGCGCAACTTTGTTCACGCAGCACCGCGCGCATGTTCCGATCCAGATCCCCCCTTCCCCTTCAACCTAAGTCATAATGTCTTATATCTAGTTTGTTGCAAATTTTATCTACTTTCTGAATTTCTAGATACTTTTTCCCTAAAACAATAAAAAAATTTGATTTTTTAAATAAAAATCTTTTTTGGGCGGCATTTTACCAAAATTTGGGGGGGGGGGGGTTGCCGAGGGAAATTTTGGTGGGAAGTTAAAAATTCGGATTCAGCGACCCAAAAAACATATAGTAAGCCTTTTTCCAGAACTACCATGAATTTTGCTAGGTAGAGCCCCTATACGGTCTCTATTGCCTGGACTAATAGTAAAATTTCGTCTTTTCTTTTCTTACGGTGACGTATTACGTGGACTTGTCCCATTTCTACAGACGGTAGAAGGAAGTTCAAATACGGGGGAAAAATGACTCTGGATTGATACCCCGCAGGACATACTAATTCGGCTTTTTTCTATAGATTACCCTCGAGTTATGCACGTGAAAATACGGTAGGCAGCTTGATTTCACGTCACAACCCAGATAGCAGATTAAACTCTAAGGGTTTTTTTCTTTTTAAATTAAGCAATTTCTTTTATTTTTATTCCGGTGTTTATTTTTTAATACATATTTTTTTTATTTACAAAACAAAGAAAAAATCAAAATGCATTCATTTTATTGCCATCGATAGTTGAGTTTCTCGAGAAAGATCCTATTCTTTGTTTTGGATCAATGATTCTTATAAATGATGAATGTGTCAATAGGTCAATGATTCCCTTTCACATTTTCCTCGAACATTGTTGATCATACAAATATTTCTACCGATGCATTACCATCTTCGTCAAAGTGTAACAAGTTGGAAATTGCTCGTCAAACGTGGCAAATGAGGTGCGTTCGTACTATAACTAGTTTTAAAATTATTTTTTGCACCCCATATTGTACTGAATGTATAATTTTTTGCACTTCATAACGTGCATAGTCTGATACATCATTAAAATGCACTTCCAATAATTTTTTCGGAACACTTTTGACTGTCCCTGTAATTAAACTATACATCCGATTTTCCTAAAATTTGAAATAGCTCAACAAAATTTTGCAACAATTATATCTTTAAAATTTCAGACCATTCGGAAGGCTGTAATATCATTAAAATGGACTTGCAATAATTTTTCCCATTGGCCGTAATGTAAAGAAAAACTTTTGGCTGTCCCTGTAATTAAACTATACATCCGATTTTCCTAAAATTTGAAATGGCTCGACAAAATTTTGCAACAATTATATCTTTAAAATTTCAGATCATTCGGAAGGCTCTAATACCGTTAAAATACACTTGCAATAATTTTTCCCATTGGCCGTAATGTAAAGAAAAACTTTTGACTGTCCCTGTAATTAAACTATACATCCGATTTTCATAAAATTTGAAATGGCTCGACAAAATTTTGCAACAATCATATATTTGAAATTTCAGACTATTCGGTTGGGTAGTTTTTGCTCTGTTACATGCGGACAGACGGACGGACAGACGGACGGACAGACGGACAGACGGACGGACTGAACGACGACTATAGGTGCTACGTATTTATATAATTACGAACGCACCTAAAAATGAGCAGATGATAAATGTTCAGGATGCCATACAAAAATGTGTATGGTCATTACTACAAGGATGAATCAAATAGTATAAACTGGACTTTTTAAAATATCAATAGAAATTTTTTAAACTTGTTATGGTAATGTGGATAGTTTTTATAGCTTAAAAAGTCCTCTGTCATCGTTATATTTTTCTTACGTTCATTTATTTAGTAGACAGCATTATGAGCAAATACGAAGTACCTAATGCAGTTGCACAAAGTAAAAATTAGAGATTCTTATTTATTTTTCGTAAAATTTAAAATAAGGGGTAAAATATAAGGGGTTGTATCAAATATCTGTTGATTAATGCCAAGATAGCGTACACAATTGCATGTACTACTATATTTGGATACAACCCCTCATATTTTTGCTTCTTCTTGGGAACAATGGATTTTGAGCTTATTCTATCGACGATAATTTTCAGAATTTTCAAGCTACGATTTTGAGACTTTCACAAAAGTTGCTCGATATACTTAGCTAATACATTATGCATATTACATTTTGATTGCATTCGCGCATGCGCAGGGAAACAATTTTTAGTAAGCCTGCTCATTTTTCATCCAATTTTTATTATTTTTTAATTCTGATTGCAGAGTATTCTGTACAATGCTGGTTGTCATATTTTCTGAAAAGAACTTTTTTTTTTATATTAAGAACTTTACAAATTATAAGCAAAAAACTTGACGAAATTTGGGACTGTTTTTATAAAAACCTTAATTTCTCTACTACTATACATTCTATCCTCATAAAAATGATCACAGTATATTACAATAAGACACTTATTAATAATATCGAGTTTGTACGCCTTTTCTACATTAGTTTTTACACGGTTATTCAAAAAATATTCGTTCTTTTTCAATTTGTTCACGGTCCCCTATGGGGTTTCGGGAAAAAATCTTCGCGGAAATATATGACCTATACTATACTGTTTACACACCTGCACCTGCAGTTTCAGGTTGATTCCTGTTTAATAAAACGTCAAAAATCGCAAGTGATCGGTCACCTTTGGCCATATAATGTAAGAATGAGACGAATGAAAGGCATCACATTTCAGTTCATTGTAGTGACTGTGACTCTTGTGACCATTTGTGGTGTCAAGGAGAGTTCACGTCGACTGGCTGTGCTGTTAGGGTAGTATCTATTTTCTACACTTTCTGTTTATAGAATTTTCTTTTGAGCATTCACGTATTCAAAAATAAGCATTTTGTGACTGTTGCGTAAGTTTTGCACACTAGTGTATATAGGGCATGTCACGGATAGTTCCTCCTCTTCGTTAAGCCACCCCTAATTTTTCTTTTTTATAGTAATGATTTTTGTATAGCACATTTAACCTATCTACTTAATAGAATATATTTCATCTGTTACTATCTCTATCTTATGAGAACATACAGCAAAAGCCAAACTTACCTTTTTTGATGAATAGAACTTTTATTTGAAGAAGTAAATGGCTATAACTTCGTCTATTATCCTTTTTTGGTGCATTCGTAATTATACAAATACGTAGCACCTATAGTCGTCGTTCAGTCCGTCCATCTGTCTGTTTTTCCGTCCTCATATAACAGAGCAAAAACTACCCAACCGAATGGTCTAAAATTTTAAATATATAATTGCTGCAATATTTTGTCGAACTATTTCAAATTTTATGAAAATCGGATGTATAGTTTAATGACAGGGACAGTCAAAAGGTTTCAGTTACATGACGGCCAATGGGAAAAAATGATCTCAAGTGCATTTTAATGATGTTACAGCCTTTCGAACAGAATGAAATTGATATACACTTATTGAAGAGCACTAAAATATACATTCAGTACAATATGCGGTGCAAAAAATATTTATAAAACTAGCTATAGTACGAACGCACCTCATTTGCACGATTGACGTGCAATTTTCAAGTTGTTTATAACGATTGAGAGTAGAATAACGTCACTAGCGCCGCCACATGTTCAATAGCTGAAATACAGTGACCGAGGCAACTAACCCAATGGGACATCTAACCCTGATTTACCTTATATATTTTATGCAGAGGTCAGCAGATGTTTTATTATCAAAGATAAGATTTTGATGGCACTTAACCCTTTACGCCCCGACGGTACTCTAAAGTTCCATTAAAATAACTTGTTGTAAAATTCCTTTAATACATCGATTAGTAGTAATAAAGTTTAGAATGAGTTATAGATACGTTACTTTATCTTGTTCCAAAATCATTATGGGTTGCACAAAGCAAAAATATTTTTAAAAGAAGTATTTCTTTTGCCTTTGCATCTTTTCAGCTTTCGTGACGTTGGAATATTGGGGGGGAGGGGAGGGGGGGGGGAGGGAGGGGGGAGGGAGTTTCAGTTCGGAAATATTTCTACATTTCTATTGTAAGAACATTATATTTGTACATTTCCTAACTCTACAAAATACTAAAAAATTTTTAAAATAAAAGATTTGAATGCAGTTATAAATATTGCACAATATCCCTATAAATTCAAATTTAATTAATTAATTTTAATTGGCAAAATCCATTTAAAATTATTAAATGATTGTGTAAATCTTCTAATGGAGTTTCCAAAATTCACGAAAAATACTTTAGAAGATGAAATTTTCATGAACTCATAGTTTGGGAATAAAGAGTTAAAAAGTCTAGAAATTACTAACGTTCTTTTTCTTTCACTTAAGAAAATGCATTGTTATTTCCTGCATTTAATTACTTGACAGGTTTAGTTTTTGTGAAAATTTATTTAAACAAGAATTTAGATACTATAAGAATTTATTTATCACAAGTTTTATTTAAACTATTTCTTCCAGAAATAGAAAATTGAATTTCGAAAGTTCGTTCTTATATTTCTTGAAATTCTATAGTTATAAAGAATTTGAGATGTGCAGAGAATAAAATATGTCTATCGAATGCCAGGCTCTATCAATCTATTTCCATCTCGATTTTTATATACATATCGAGGGAAAATATTTGATTTATGGTCTGACTTTTCAGAAGAACTGAGAGTGCGAAAAGTGGCAACTGAGATTTGCGATTT
Organism: Maratus speciosus; assembly: GCA_963932465.1. Taxonomy (NCBI): domain Eukaryota; kingdom Metazoa; phylum Arthropoda; class Arachnida; order Araneae; family Salticidae; genus Maratus; species Maratus speciosus. The sequence goes on along the minus strand of OZ010792.1, from coordinate 20,536,096 downwards.
ATCTTTTATATGGGAAGCAAATGGGACACGAATAAAAATAACATAACAATAACATAAGTTCGTATTTTTAAGTTGAGACAACTGCATAACACACTCTAAAAAAAGACAAATGTTTCTCAGTCTGCGAAATTGAGCGAAATTATATAATAACTTCTTTCGTTATGTGACTCATGACTTAGAAAAGTTTTCTTTATCTTTAGAAACATCAGAAGCCAATACATTTCCGATAAAAAAAAAACCATTTATGAAAGCAGATTCTTTTGCTGCAACTGATTTTCGGAAACGTTTTCGAGCGAGTACTTTTTATAGTGAACTAGCTGTTTAACCCGTTCTATGCACGGGAGTTCATGAATTTAATTCTAAAACCAAAATGAAAAATAACTATTCGATTTAGTAAAATACTTTTCCACTACTGAGCATTTTTTTAATGAAATTTAATTTATCATGTTACTATGGCAGCAGACGATAAAACGATATCTTTGGAATAAGGGAATAAATAGAATAAAAAGTTTTGTTGATGCTTGTGATAAAATGTTTGCCTTTATTAAAAAAATAAAGGCGCACTTTATTTTTTTAATAAAGTGCACAAAATAAAATAAAGTGCAAAATAATTAAGCGCAATTAAATAATCTCTAATTATCTGCATGTGAGGTAAAAGAATTATCGTAATACCTGCAGCAGCTTTTTAGTATTGCAGCGTGGCGTTCGTAATATGTAATGTATATCTAACATTGGTTAAAGAACTCTCACGATTACGGGTTGAACATAAAAAAAGGATTTTATCGTGAATTTTTAATTATTGGCAGCTGCTATAACGAAAAATGTTTAAACTTGATAGGAAATTGTTGTTAAATTGGTGTTTTTTTATCAATTAAAAGTTAACTATAAATTATTTCGATTCCGGATTGCTTTAGTTGCCTCGGCCGTGTTTTAATACACATGTACATAACATTTCACAATTCTGGCTTCCAAACTGTGGATTATATAGCATTACAGACAGACAGACAAATTTTCATTTTTATATATTAGATTAATCAGTTTCCTTGAACAGGAATTTAGATTTTTCGAATGTTATCAATTCTCAAGAAAACATTTTCATGTTCACCACTTGATCAATTAACAGTATCTATCTATTTTATAAAGGACAAACGTATCTGTGCGTAACGCTGACGTCATTTTGTGAATGGTAACAGCAGACGATAAAATTTAATTTTTATTTACTTTTATTGGGATTTTTTAAATTTCTAAATATTGAACATTTTTAATTTTCACATCGTCGAATAGAGAAAAAAATGTACATTCAAATACAATTTGTTCGAAAACTGCGTCGTAATTTGTTTGAAAACTGTGTCTCAATTTACTCATTTTTTATTGTTTTTCAAATAATTTTCAAACGTGATCTTTTTAAAATTCTATTTCTATCGCGTGCAGACGATTAGGATAGATAAATCCGTTTGCATCTAAATTTATATAAATAGTTCATAATTTGCTTCCAGCTTTTATTCCACAACGATATGAAAGCATTATTCAATCAATCGAACCGTACGAGCTTAAACCACTGGAATAAACTGAATAAACTAGTTGGATGTGCCAATCTCAAAACTTTCTTCTATCTCATACATCTTAATGTTTCAAAAAGTAGTTACACATGTTAATACTTCAATATTATTAGTTCAGTACAATACCAACTTTGATTTTCATCTTAAATTTGTGCTTCAGGAAATTAATTGGAGTAAAAACGAGTTAATGTAGATTATGATATTTATTAAAATCAATAGCTTTATCTTCTTCCGTTGTCATCAGCTGTTGGCGAACAGCCGGCTTAGCTGTGAGCTGAAAACCGGTATTTCGGCTTGAGAGAATTGATTAATACACGATAAAAACTACTCGGAAACGCTTCCGAAAATTACAGCAGCAAAAGAAGCTTTGTTTTCATAAATGCTTCTTTAAATCACGAAAATTTATTAGTTTCTCAGGTAAAAAACGTTTTTCGGAATCGTGGGCAGGTCGGAAGTGGTTATAGTAGAGGAGACCAGGGTTGCTTGTTGCAGGGGTAGGTTGTTGCAGAAGCTTTGTCACGAAAACGATAAATGGCAGTATATAACTGTGTCGACACCAAGAAATCACGTATTAGTACTTTATAAGTATATAGAACTTATCAAACATTTATAAGAAAGGAGCTTTTTTTGCTGCCACCGTTTTTCAAAAACGTTTCCGAGTAGTTTTTAACTCACAGGCTATCAAAACCTGAAAGTTAATATGCTCGCAGGTTCTGTGCGTATGTATGTATGTACATAACGCGAGGATGGCCACCCAGTGAAACCCAGCAAGTGTACATAAAGCGATAACTCTTGATAGAAATATCCGATAAAGGACGCTTTTTGAAATCGTGTCTAACTGCAAATAGCTTATTGTACATTTTCGTTCGTGGCTGTATTATATATTCCCAGATTAAGGAACATTTTAATTTTTTTTTTTTACTCTGCAGCATATTTTATGTAGTGTTCATGTATTTTTCTTTTTTAATTTTCGACATTCAGATTCTTTAATTTTAGCTGGAATTTTGATAGCGTTCCCATGTTTTACTCTTTTAGAAACTACCTTACCATTATAGCTTAAAACAAAACAAAACAAAAAAAAATAAACTAAGTGCAACTAACACTAAACATACAGTGAATTTTAGTAAGTTCTATAAAAATACTGCTCACCAAAATTTTTATTAAAACTATCTAACTTTTTCGATTAACTTATTATTTCATATTTGTGTGCATATTTAAGAGTTGCCTTCATGGGTACAATCCTTTTAGGTAGATTTCGTAAGAAATACTACCTATTGCAGTTGTTACCATGGTGCGACTGTTGAAAAATTCCTTCATAACTTTTCATTATAGGACCACAGGAACCCCCCCCCCCCACCTAAAATGTTTATATATATATATGTATGTATGTATGTACTAAATTTTGCCCGCACGATAAAAGTCGCAATTATGCACGGACCGTCTTCAAACTCGCCAAAAACATTGAAATGGCTAATATCTCGGCGGGGATTGCAAATGCGCGAAATCGACCCAAGGGGGTGAAAATGGGGAGGGTTAAAATTTTTGAATACCGTCTTGACTTGATTCTGATAAAACCAGCTCTTACAGAAAATGAAAGGAAATTTAAACAATTTTCGCTTATATTGCTGCCAACAATTAAAAAACCACAATAAAATTCTTACCACAACAATTACTATTGCAAGATTTCCAACTAAAAAATGAAAATGGAATAAATAGTTTGACGAATAAAAAAAAGTGGATAATACGTCATAGCTTTTCTATAGCAAGATTACCGCGTGTAAAAGGAAAAGGAAATAAATAGTTTGGCGAATTTTAAAGAAAAGTGAATATTACGTCATATTGGAAATAAAATGGAGGTTAGCAGGTGAATATGTAACGTCATGTGAGTTTGAAAAAACGTATTGAAACATGATAAAAACCCGACTATGGCAAAATCGGTCCAAAGGAGTGGAAATGGGGACGGTTAAAAATTTTTAATACCGCCTTAATACGATTATGATAAAACCAGCTCTTACAGAAAATGAAATTAAAAACTCGTCAAAACGGACAGATAAAAGTGTTAAACTGTATTTATCTCTAATCTTGGTTTAGTTTTTGTTTGTGAAATAAGTACTTAACTTTGAAATCTACCTCCGCCTGTAGACCGAGCCAGCTTGGATTTTTAGAGTTAATATCACCAAAGGTTTTAAATAAAACGAAAAATGCCCAGTTAAACTGATGGCATTGAGCTCACAGGCTATTCACACTAATTGTATATTATACTCTTATTTCAAAGAATGATATTCGAAAAATAAATTAAGGAGGGATTAGTCACCCTCGTTTCCCCTCTTTATACTTAACCAATGAGCCTCCAAATCTCATCAGGGAAGCGCCTTATCAGCATAAACCGGTATACCAAATTTGAAGCATATCGGATCGAAAAAACCATTTATCTAAATTAAGGGGGGGTATTAGCTCCCCGTTCCCCCCTTTATACTTAACCAATGAACCTCCAAATCTAATCAGGGAAGCGCCTTATCAGAATGAACCGACATACCAAATTTGAAGCAAATCTGATAATTCTGTGTGAAAAACCCATTTATCTAAGTTAAGGGTGTGACAGCGTTTCTGTCCCATAGCTATCATTTTTATTCAAAATTAATTTAAAACATAACTTTCTTACTTTTAGATCATATTATCCTTCCCCCCTTTCTTTCCTATAATGAAATATGTGATTAAATTCATTTCTCAAAACCACCCAGAGTTTATTAAAGTGATTTCTTTCTTCTTTCTAAAAATCATCTTTAATTCACGGCGCTCAAATAATCATTTCCTTTTTCCCTTTCTCATTTTAATCTGTATCTACCCGTTACCGCTGCTTGTGCAAAGAAATAAATAAGAATTAAATAGCACAGCTGCTTGTCTCATTTCATTTTCTTGCATTGGATTTTTTTCCCCGCCGCAGTGATAAGAAATTTTTATCGCTACTAATACGTGAACGTTGAATATGTATTAACAATAAAAAGTAAAAATGAACGAATCTTATGGGAAGCATGTATTTATCGTGTTATGTGGTCGGGCTAAAAGCCAGATGTCTGGATTTTCTGCATTTTTCTCATCGAACAATCTGCAGTCTGCAATTTCATGTAACAGTTAGTTGGGCAAAGGCCTATCTGCAGGATAAACAATTTCGGTTTGTCTGTTACTTTTTCTCATCCTAATTAGAAGCGCTTACTTGCAATCCACATTTTTGCGGTAATGTTTATCGCCAAAAGCCTTTGTACACTTTCGCGCAGTCACCAAAAGTTGTAAATTGGCGATGCTGTGTAACGCCAAGATTTCTTGATTTCGTGGAAAAAACTTCACTTCTGTTTCAGCTCTCGAGATGTAAAGTTGTCTAAATAGAAAAGGCACTTCGGCGTCCCATGTATTATGGGGTCTCTCTCTCCCATTTTGGCTCCACTGGAACCACCGTTTTTATAAGATTTTTTAATAAAGAAATAGTTCCTGTAATATGGTTGGAGTTTCTTGTATTTTAAGCGAACCATCCCACTGAACAATATTACATAAATTTGGCTCATTGGCCGGACTTTCTCCAACCAAAAAAAAAAAAAAAAAGAATGCATATTTATTTGAGAGAGAGAACCCCCCATTCCCCCAACCTTTAAAATATTTTTTTTTATGCTGCACTTTCGACGTAGTACTCCTGCATCTTAAAAGTACAATTTTATTCGTGATGTTTCCTGCCCATTTCCTGACGCTTCGTAAAACACCAGGACATGTTGGAAGATTTATGTGCCGGAGTGGTACTGCTAGATGGCTTCGAAATTGTCTTTCAATTCTAAGCGAAGACTGGATTAACTCTACACCCTGTGGTGCTTCTACATTGATGATTTTGGATTAAAGGAGAGAGTTATGTTGTGACTCATCTACTCCGTTGCCCCACCAAGTTTTTTTCTCTCCTCGCTTCACCTGCTGGATGTGTAAATGTGAAATATGTTAAAATTTTTGATGGTGTTTCTCTACAAAATAAGTTTTGCCTTCATTCCAATACTAAGGTGATTGTTTGGTGTTCCATAGTTAAAGAAAATAGAGCTAATATAACCGCATAGTTTACGGAAAGCCAGTAATCTACTGGTGTATCTTGGTATAATATATGCTGCATTATGCATCTGTGTTGGAAGTCAAAAGAAAAATTATTTCAGTTACGAAACGGTTCGTGAAACTTTTGCCATATGTGTGTTTTTTTTATGACTACATCTCTAATTTAGATTCTTCATTCCCAGATTGTTTGTTTTGTGCTTCTTATCATCTTCAGCATGCAATCTTAAAAAAAAAAAAAAAAAAAAGAAGATAGCGTTCAACAGGCTCATTCATGTTGTTTAATTCGTTTTCGTGTCATATCTAGGTATCCCAAATTAGGATACCCCAATAGTGATAAAATTGGATGACGTTTAACATGCACAATATTGTTTCTCATATTGCCTATAGATACTTAATTGATATAGTGATTAAAATTTTATCTTTCAGTTCTTTTTCTTTTCATGCTATGATAAATGCTTCTTTATTCATACTTGCTGTTTAAAAAAAAAAAAAAAAAATTCGTTACTTCATGCAGTTCATATTTGTTTTTATTACTGCCTTGTACAATATGTGACATCCGGAAGAGAGAAGATATCGGCATTAGATAAAAAAAAAAAAAAATATTGTATTTTAAACCGTTAAACTTGCAGCTATATTTCTAAGCTGCTCTTTGCATGTTAATGTTTAAAAGGTAAGTGCTATTTAAGTTCAGTTATTTTATGAATGTTTAAATATACTTTATTTTCATGCATGACAAGGATTTTCTGGGTTTAACATTTATCGTGAAAGATATTGCGCTAGCATTCCTTGTCGCTATTGCACAAACAATAGCCTTTTAAAATTTATCTAATTTATCTGTGCACATTTTGTTGTTTTTAATTATAGTTATGAATGACATATTTTTAACGAAAGGTGTGTTTATTTTTAATTTAATTTCTATTTTGATTGAAAAGAGATGTATTTGTATTTATCTCTGTTATGAATATTTAATATGTTAGGTAATATTTCATCTGCTTTTAAAAATATAAGTTGTTATTTACAGATCGGCAGTTGATGTGTAAAGTAAAATTTATGAATAATTGGGATGCATTTCTAAGGGGATAAGAAAAAAAAGGGTAGCAATTTTTTTTAAGTGTGTTGCATTTGATTCATATTAGAAACTTCCTGAGTATCTTGCATTGACACATTGACGCACTTCAGAGATAATATATTCCTTTTATTTTATCTCTAGGCCTTGAAGTTGCTTCTCTGTTGTTTTATCATTTGTTGCACATAAATACGCTGGCTCGTATGCTGTCTGTTAACAGTATGATTTAAATAATATGTTGTGTCATATTGCAACTTATTCAGTATAATGTATTTTATGAGTCGTTTTCTGGGGATTTTTAAATGTTTTTTTTATTGTTAGTTAAGATGTTGTCATTCAGCCTTTCTTATAAATGGTGAAAAAAAAAAAAGTCTATAGATATATTTATCTTAGATTGTAAATGACTTACTTTTAAATACCTTTTACACTAGTAGATCTCGGACACACTTTTGAAATTTCTTTTTAGAGTTAATATATATTATTTTTTTTTCTATGCAGAAAGTTTCATGTTTTATGACTTTATTAAATTTTTTTGCACTGATTAAGAGTAATGTGAAATATGTTGGATTTGCATATTCGTGGCAATTTAAAATAAGTATACAGGAGGTGAGCATAACATTTTTTTTTCTCAGTTAGATGTGGACACTCGATTAGAAATTTACATACAGTTGGCGGTATCATAAGTTAAAAAAAAATATTAGATTAGTTATCTTTCACATTAATATTGTCTTGGATTGTGGACTTTGGCAAAATATTTAGTAAGCTTAGATTAGTTTAGCCTGGCATACATTTTATTTAGGCATATTACATAGCTCGAGTCATCATGTCATGGTTACAAAATATTTTTTTTCCCTTTTGGCTCTCGTTTGCTTTTGCAAAAATACATAAGATGTACAACATAGGTTTGACGTATAGTTTTAAACTGTTATTTTTTTTTATGTTTATCAATGACATGCATTCACATTAATACATTGTTTTTTTTTGTGTGTAAGTTTGTTTGCTTGTACTTCTGTCATGGTTTATGTGGGATACTTCAGTCATTGCGCTATTTTTCATGGGATAGCAAAATGTCTGAGGTGTGTATTTCGATCTATGGTTAAGCAAGTTGGCCGCTAGCTTAATCAGGGATCGGATATGTTTCCTAACATGATTGATGGAGTTACACTAATATTAATTTTACAATTGGTGTATTGTTTACATTTTAAAAATTATTTTTAGATTGCTAAAATTTCACCTGTAATTGTTTCCTAATGCTGATGATGGATATCACCTTTACACTAATTTACACTTTATTTCTAACTTGCTATGGGCAGATAGCAGTGTTAGGTATTAATATCACATTTTTTTTTCTCCCCCTCTCATGCACATGGTTTGGGATGTCATGTTTGGCCTGGTACTTCACACACACACACACATTGACTCGTTCAGTTTTGCTGAATTTTGTTATATTTCAATTAATACTCACCATGGTTAAGGACATTCATTGCCATCTGTGCATGTATAGGTTTATTTTAGCATCATTTGTGTTTAGCTTTAAGATTGCATATTTTTTTTCACTGCATTCACAACTTCGTAGTTGTTTTTAGATAGACTTTCTTTTAATGTCAAGTGTTTTTTTTTATTTCGTGGGTTCAAAAGTTTTGCAAAATTATAACATAATGTAACTATTGTACAGTGTTTACACAGTCATCTTAAAGTTTTTTTTGCAAGGGATAATCAACCGGGTGTACATTTTTACACATGCAGCTAATGTACTGTTAAATTTCATTGTTTACGCGCGACTGGTGACTCGTTGCTATTTTAGTTATAACATAAGGTATTTTTTTTTATTATAACTGACATGATATTTGATATCGGTAAGTGTTTTTCTTATAAAAGGTAGTCACATGCATAATGTGAGCTGTTAGGTACACTTTATTTTTTAAAGGGCTATTCACATATACTCATTAAACTAAATCTTTGGCATTTTTTTTTTCTTCAGATTTAAAATTTTTTAATTTGTAAGTTCAAGTCTCACAGTTGTCTTGTGACGGATACATACATTCATACCACATAAGGTACATTGCTTGTTATTTTTGTCTATCAATATATTTTTTTTTCCCTTTCATTCTTTTCATGGAACATGTTTGGCTTGCATAGCTTCTACAATTTTTAGCGTAGAGTTATACATTTTATGCACGCTTCTGTTAACTTAAGACCGTAATGACTTTGGCAGATGCAATTTCATTTTCTTTTTAACCCTTAGTCAACCACTTATTCAACAGTTTTCTTTCACATGTAGTTCATATGTTGGATATTTGTTTGTGTTTCACAACAGTTGTTTTTTTAATACATTTTGGTACATTCTTATACATACATTACACTAGTTCATGTGTTGATTTACACATTTTGTTCATTTGCTTTTACACATTGTACTTTGCTAGCGATTTATTCGGCAGTATTTCTTTTTTTTTTTTTTTTTTTTTTTTCTTACAAGTAGTTTATTGAGTAATACACACTGGCTGGTTTAGAGTTTAACCAGAGTTTACACACACATTACAAGTACTTCATTTGTTTTTTAACCCTTATTCATTACATTTTGATGATAACTAATTAATTATGTAATTGAATCTCACTCGTATGCAAGTGTCTTGGGTTTTTACACATATACTGTCTGTTTATTTTGTTGGCAAATGCATAACAATTTGAGTTCATTGAGACATTAATACATAGAGTTCATGGGAATTATACAATTTGTTCATGTGTTTACTTACACGTTGTGTATGTTTGCGTACACTTTTGTTCTCCCCTCCCCCCCACACATACAGTTTCTCCTTTCACTTACCTATCTTTTAAATTTTACACCATGTTTCAATATTAAAATACTTCTTTTTTAACAGTTTTTTTTTTGTCTTTGCATAATGTCAGAACATATCAATGGCATCTTCACTTTGTATCTATACAAAGATTTTAATGTTTCTAGGACTTATCCGTCACATGACATATTAAACTACACATACATTTCGAATTTGTTTACTGTTAACATGTAACATTTTTTTTACACTTTCATTGGATACTTCTTACTTGGAGGTGGCAGATCGAGTAAGATATCTTGTTACACTATATAAAATTGTATGCAATTTCTTATTAATTTTTTTTTATAAGTTTGCCAGGGGTTAAAGTTTGATCAATACACGGAAAGTCAGGATGGCAGTGAAAAATTCATAAAAATGCTAAATGATAACATACAGTGATTTTTTTTTGGAAACTGGGGACTTAGTCAAATTGCAGGAATCTAAAAAAAAGAACTACCCCTTATTATTTAAGGCACAAGCCATAAGCTGATGCCGCTAGAATTCACAAAATTCCAATATTTAGGGCTACACTTGTTTGAGCGTGTGCAGCTTGCACAATTTTTGTCTCTGGTAGTCCTGTGCGTTATGCGCAAATTTTTGTAAGTTTCTTATGCCAGTAATGAAGCAGCCTAAGATAATACAAATAAGCTTCAATTTTATGAAAGAATTCATCTTTCCTTAAAGTAACAAATTTTTTTTTACTGGTGTGTTTTTGTCCTTTGTTTTCATTTGCTTGCATTTATTTAATATTATGATCTCATGTAAGATCAAATTTTTGAGAAGTCGTACATACAGTAAATGTTTCTCTATATGAATAGATACATCACTAAAATGCTGGTACCAGCGCCACAATACAATGCCACAAAAAAAATTAAATATAGGATCCTGTGTTATCAACTAATGTGGCCATTTTATTTTGTGGAATATTTAATAAAAAAAAAAGATTATTTTGAATATTATGAGCGCTCAGTCATGGACATAACACAATTCTTCTGAATTGTTTTGAAAGCAAGCAAATATATATTTTTTCTACTCACTTATAGTTGTATAAAATATTTTACAGGAGCTAAAGGGTAATAGTTTCACAGGCAAGTTAAAATAGATTTCTTGGTAGATATCAACTTAAATAGTTAATTTTACTTATTTTGTCTTGGTACATATTCTGTAAGTGCGAAGGTGGACAAAGGATTTTATGTACATATAAAGCTGCAACGTACACGTTTCAGCTTTCTTCTGTTGTGGGGGTGAGTTATGTGACAGCGTTTCTGTCCCATAGCTATCATTTTTATTCAAAATTAATTTAAAACATAACTTTCTTACTTTTAGATCATATTATCCTCCCCCCTCTTTCCTATAATGAAATATGTGATTAAATTCATTTCTCAAAACCATCCAGAGTTTATTAAAGTGATTTCTTTCTTCTTTCTAAAAATCATCTTTAATTCAAGGCGCTCAAATAATCATTTCCTTTTTCCCTTTCTCATTTTAATCTGTATCTACCCGTTACCGCTGCTTGTGCAAAGAAATAAATAAGAATTAAATAGCACAGCTGCTTGTCTCATTTCATTTTCTTGCATTGGATTTTTTTCCCCGCCGCAGTGATAAGAAATTTTTATCGCTACTAATACGTGAACGTTGAATATGTATTAACAATAAAAAGTAAAAATGAACGAATCTTATGGGAAGCATGTATTTATCGTGTTATGTGGTCGGGCTAAAAGCCAGATGTCTGGATTTTCTGCATTTTTCTCATCGAGCAATCTGCAGTCTGAAATTTCATGTAACAGTTAGTTGGGCAAAGGCCTATCTGCAAGATAAACAATTTCGGTTTGTCTGTTACTTTTTCTCATCCTAATTAGAAGCGCTTACTTGCAATCCACATTTTTGCGGTAATGTTTATCGCCAAAAGCCTTTGTACACTTTCGCGCAGTCACCAAAAGTTGTAAATTGGCGATGCTGTGTAACGCCAAGATTTCTTGATTTCGTGGAAAAAACTTCACTTCTGTTTCAGCTCTCGAGATGTAAAGTTGTCTAAAAAGAAAAGGCGCTTCGGCGTCCCATGTATTATGGGGTCTCTCTCTCCCATTTTGGCTCCACTGGAACACCGTTTTTATAAGATTTTTTAATAAAGAAATAGTTCCTGTAATATGGTTGGAGTTTTTTGTATTTTAAGCGAACCATCCCACTGAACAATATTACAAAGGGGGTATAGCCCCCTGTCCCCCCCCCCCTTTATACTTAACCTTTAACTGATGTCACAGAATGTGTCACATAACTAGTGTGAAGCGGTCTGTGAGATCGCTCCATCGAAAGATGAATAAAAGCCGCCATTAACTCATTGGATGTAGTTTTTGTACTAAACTTTTTGTACAGGAGTGTTATAATTAAAATTCACCTATTCAAAAGTCTACGGTGATAGTACTAAAGTTCCAAACGAAACCAAATTTCAGTAGTATTTGTATATAAACTGAAATTTGCAAGTTAAACTATGAAAATTGAAAAAGGCACCGGTCTGTGAGACCGATAACATCAGTTAAAGGTTAACCAATGAATCCCCAAAACTAATTAAGGAAGCGCCTTATCAGCATGAAAAAAAATTGAAGCAACTCGGATATTTCCATCAAGAGCTGTCGCGTTACGTACATACATGCATTTTGACCGTGAATGTATCGAATTATATATAGTATATTAAGCGGTTAAGTGACATGAAAATTAAAAAGAAAAAAAAACATGCTATAACATGCATTGGAACTGCATTTTGTCGCGAAACTGAAATCTGTCAACAAAAAGACAGATTTTTATGGAGATTAAGATTAATGCATAAAACATTAAACTAAGATTTGTTCCTTTAATGGTGGATGGCTGATCAAGATCAAGCCCGGACAATGTATGTAATTTATATTTTTATTATTTTAAAGCAGCTTTTGCAAGCACCTTTATCACATGAATTCATGTTGTAATGTGCATGTTCATGACAAGCTTGATTTTCATTTTTCTATTTTATAAAATACTGCAAAATATTTCTGGTGCCAGTTCAAAAACTTTTTATCGAAATCTTTTCCTTCTATATATAAAAAAAAGTTTTGATTTGGAAATGGACCAATGAAAATCTGCGTAGATCATCCGGGTATACTCCTACTAGATCGGCATCCATATTTTTTATGACCGGGGGTCTTCTTTCGTTAATATTAAGAAAACTGTTTCATACAAAAATATGAAAATCGGTGGTATTATAGAGACATGTTTGATAAACACGCTGATGCAGACAGTTTTAAAATCGAATAATTATTTTAAGAGATATTTAATGTTAAAGATGGTCAAAATCTTTCCATTAAAAAAGTTTTATACGAGAAAAACTATACATAGGAATTTAAACATTTTTAGATCATTTTGTACATTGGAAGTTCCCGATGTGCAGACTGCAATCATGTTTTTAATTTGACTCATTTTTTGAGGATTTATTTCCATTTTAAATTCAAATTTTCAGCATTTCCAGAGACATTTTTTACACATTTTAGAAAAGGGCAATTATTTTAAATTGTTGCCAATTTTAAAAATAGCGCAAAGAATAATATTTCCTCCAAATAAAAAAATTATTTACACGTGGCTATTATAAACAGAAAAAAACTTTCAAATTAGAATTAAGTGATTACGTGTTAAAAATCAGGAAAATATTGAAAATTACATCATAAAAACTACAGTTATACATGAATTTTAAAAGGGAAAGAAAATTTTTAAATACTAAATTCATTATTATGCGTTAAAAGTCACAAATGAAGGAAATTACGTCATATTTAAAAAGGCCATATAAATAAAATTTGGCAAAACACTTTAAATTAAAAAATACATTTACACGAGACATTTATTTCATATTTTGAGATAATCTTTTCAATTATTATCGTGAATTCTATGACTGCGAAAATAATATTTCCTTTCTAATAACAAAAGTATTTTCATGTGAATATTAAAAAGAGAACGGAAACTTCGGTGAAAATTACGTCAGATTTAAAAGGATACATTTAAAAGAACTTTCTCATAGCGTTGTTAAAAAGTACCGAGAGACAAAGACTCTGTGTACTTCATTCATTTTGCATTAGCTTACTTTCAAATTTTTAACTAATTTTTAACACTTTCCAACAAAGTTGAAAAGTGTTATTGATTTCGGTTTGTCTGTTTGCGCTCTAACTCTCGTAAATATACTCGGATCGCACTGAAATTTTTGGTTATTGACGTTTATCCCAGCACGAATCCTATTTCAAATGAAGTTTGTAGTATGTTTAGTTCATTTACAGGGACAGTCAAAAGAATTCCGTTACATTACGGCCAATGGGAAAAAATCATTTCAAATAAATTTTAAAGATATTACACCCTTTCAAACATAATAAAAAATATATGCATTTACGAAGTGAACTAAAATATGCAGAAAATTCTGTAGCACATGCGGTGCAACGAATAGTTACTATTCATTTACAGGGCTACACAAAAGAATTCCATTACAAATGGTATAGGGGGAAATTGTTTGCGGCGTATTTTAATTATACAAATTCATATATAATAAAATTGATATACGTCGGTGAGGCTTACTTAAGTTATTTCAGGTATAATACGAAGTGCATAGCATTTACAGGAACATACAAAACATTTCAGACAAGTATTTTCTATCCGAATTACTGTATATTAGTGGCGATGGCAGGTAATGCATTTTTAATTATGATATGCGCTTTTAAGTTTCACTATATTTATGCATACTATATGGTGTGTGTAAATGTTATAGTTGATATACAGGACTACGCAAAAGAATTCGTAAAGGTTACTGAGTATGACCGTAAATTGCTGAAAGGTGGGTTTAAAATGTGTTATGCTGAACTGCATGTAGTTTTCTATAAAATGTTTGTAGAATATAGATAAAATGATATACAGGGCCACGCAAAGAATTGGAAACATGGCCGCCTATAGATGATAAATTCTGGAAATGCGAATTCAGTAGTTTTAAGAGTGATTTAGTTTGAATTAAGTTTAGCTAAATAGTGGCGTGTAATAAAGGTACTAGGTAAACTACCAGGGCTGAACAAAAGCATTCAAGTATGTTTCCCTCTATTAGTATAAATTGCTGAAAGAGAAATTTCAACCTATTATATGCGTTTTCATGCTAAACTAAATTTTCTATTATATAGTATATATATCAGCCTACAGATCAAATACAAGGCTGTTCGGAAGAATTGGAATAAGTATTTGGCTATGGATGGTAACTGCTGAAATCAGTTTTTTTAATGTTTAGTTAGTTATCTTATTTACCTTATTTCTCTAAATAACGAAGTTTTGTTAAAGCTTTCAGGGAGTGTTGGAAAGTGTTTCATAATCTATGCCGTACGCATGATTTTTCTTTCTTGTTTTTAATCAAGGACGAATACAGCCATTGTATCTCTTAGCAGCGGCTGATTACGTCTGAAAAATCTCCAATCAAAGGAAAATTAATAAAAACCCGTTTACAGGGAGGCCGTCACTGTTTTTTTAAAATTATAATTCAATATTTTTAAAGCCGATGAAATTAACATGCTTTTAGAATCTGGGGTGTCTGAACGGGGGTTGGCGAGCGTAGCTCGTAGGGGGCAAAGCCCCCTAGTTTTGTAAAAAAAAATAAAAAAAAAATTACAAACTTTGGTAGAAATTCTAAAATAATTTTTTCCAGTTTTTATATAATATAACAAGAATCGGCAACTACACGTCGATATACTTTTTTCATTTAAAATGTTTTTTAATCCATAATCCTGCTGAACATGCAATTTTGTGAAATTTTATAACGAACATTAGGCTTTTAACAATAATTTTTTCCGAGTTTTGTTCCTTATAAAATATGTATTGTTAAAATTGTATTTTTAAATTGCTTATCAGGATAATGTAATTCTAAATTCGCTAGGATTTATGTTTTTAATGCAAATTATTTTTCATCGGATTCCTTTATCGTAGGGACACTAAATTTATCACTGTGAGATATATGTGCTTCGTATAAAACGTCTGTGTATCATTAAAACTGTTACAGCAAGATAATATATTTGCAATTTTGGAGTCAAATGAATAATGGGGCGCGTTATGTACGTTCCCTATTTGCTAAAAGGTGGAACATACCTGTGTTAAAGTATAAAATTCACACTCTAGAAATATGAACTCTTTAAATTATTATTATTAACTCTTTTTATATTTTTTTAAAAAATTCAAGAAAATTTTGCAGATTTTTTGTTTATAGCATGCAGGGTTTATAACCGAATGTAGCCCCAATTTAAAAAAATACGACAAATTGTAATAGAAATAACATAGAACAAGTAGAATATAAATATTAAGTCTAACGGAAAATTCTGCCGCATAATGTTCTTTCACGCCTACTTTTTTTGAATTCTGATTTCTTCATAAGCACCACTTTTTTGAAAAGGTAAAATTCCCAAAGTTTTCACATTTCATATTAAGGTGAAAACAATGGGAATTTTACCATTTCAAAATAGTGGTGCCAATGAAGAAATCTGAATTTTAAAGAAGTAGGCGTGAAAGAATTTTATGCGACAGAATTTTCCGGTAGACCTAATATATTAAATATTTAATGAACTGTGAGCAGTTTTCTGAAGTAATTTTTAACTCCGCATGTACGAACTAAACCAAAGATTTTTTTCGTGATTTAGAAGTCAACTCTACTGAGTAAGTGATATAACAAGTTGGAAATTGCTCGTCAAACGTGGCAAATGAGGTGCGTTCGTACTATAACTAGTTTTATAAATATTTTTTTGCACCGCATATTGTACTGAATGTATATTTTAGTGCACTTCATAAGTGCATATCATTTCATTCTGTTCGAAAGGCTGTAACATCATTAAAATGCACTTGCAATAATTTTTTCCCATTGGCCGTCATGTAACGGAAAAATTTTGACTGTCCCTGTAATTAAACTATACATCCGATTTTCATAAAATTTTAAATGACTCGACAAAATTTTGTAACAATTATATATTTAAAATTTCAGGCCATTCGGCTGGTTAGTTTTTGCTTTGTTATATGCGGGCGACAGACGGATAGACGAACGGTCCGACGGACGGACTGAACGACGACTATAGGTGCTACATATTTATATAATTACGAATGCACCTAAAAAGACCAGTCAAATGTCTTAAAAATGCATAAGGATATCGGAGATGTTGTGAGCTGAATTTCGTCTGTATTCGAAAAATAGCCGGATGATAGTGAATTATCTACAAATTGTCATTTTTTTATTAATTGACTTCCAAAGAAGAAGTTGGTATTTAATGAATGTCAATGAGTAGCTTTGGAATGGATGATTCCATTTTAATAATTATTTCTTTTTGCTGGCATAGGCTCGTTCAGTTAGTTTTTCAAGAATAACTGACGCATCAATAAAAATTAAAATTAAAAACAAATTAAATTAAAAACGACAATTTGTGGAAAACCTTTATTATCAGCTATTTTTATAAAGCAATTGAAATTCAGCTCACCCTACTGCCGATATCTTTCTGAATTTTCTGGATATTCGACTGGTCTTCTTATATGATTGCTCTGTAGAGTTAACTACAAAATCATAAAAAAAAATTGTATTTTTGGTATCATTCGCGCATGCGCAGTTAAAAACTCTTCCATACAGGTGCTCCTATTTCATCAAATACTTAATGTATTTATGTTCTAATAGTACTATGTTGTTCTTACTGTACTTTGACAAGTTTTCTGAAAGAAACTTTAAAGGGCATAGCCGGATAAGCATTGGAAATATGCCTTTCAATCAAATTTCGTGATTTTTTCCCAGATGGGGCTACATATCTGACAATATATTTCCCCTATTATAACCCTATAAATATTGATATTTAATGAGATAAAAATGTTTTTTCGATTTTTAAAAAAACTCATTTTCTCAAAAACTACTGCACCGAATGTCATGCCATTACAATGAGGTCAGAAGATGCAAACTGGATGCATAACTGGAAATTTTTATATAATTTTCTGATTATAAAAACCGTGTGAAATAGCGATGAAAAAATTACAAAAATAAAAAATCATATCTTATGGTTATCCGAAAATTACCATTTTCTTGTAAAAAATTCCCCATATGTCCCCGTATATCTACCCTATATATATAAAATCCTAATGAAACGACTGAATTGAAACGAATTTATGTAACGATTCTATGAAACGACAGATTAAACAACTGATTACGTTTCACTGCGATTTCACCTAAATTATGGAATACTTTGCGATGAAATTAACACAAAAAATGCGTATTGATCCACAGATCTCAAAACTGGTATTAGAATTTTAAAATTCGAATTAGTTTTCGAAATATTAATTTTTTTTAAATTTTAAATACTTTTTTCTAATGATGGCAACTCAAATTTTAATCATAACAGATATTTTTTTTCATATTTTAGAAAAGGTTATTTTAAATTAATTTGGTGACGAGTTTGGCCTCCCTTAAATGTATGCTAAGCAATGCATCATGTTACTTTTATTCATAATTAAATTTGTATTTCATTATCATTTTATTTAATACAAAACTTTCATTTAAAATTGAAACCTTTAAAATAAATGGCTTTTACTTCATTCTTTTTTTTTAAACGAAACGAAAAGAAAAATATTAGGCACAGATGTTATATACGCAACGGTGTATCTAATTGGCGCCAAAATGGCGTTATTTTGCCTGACATGGTAAACCGGCTATTGTTGCTTATTTATTAATAAATGTTTATTTGAATTTATTTCCTTTTTATTTACAAAAAATGTTATAAATTGTTTTGTTCTATAGTTATTAATTATTATTTTTTTAAAATATTTATTTCATTTTAAAAATAACAGAAAATAGTTTAAAAATACATATGTAACAGGTATTTGAAAACGATGTTTTCTCCAAATTGTCGTAAAAAAATCACGCCAAACCCGGTGCGTATGTGACAATGCAACAAATCATGAGATTTAATTTCCACTTCAAAGCAATGTTTTAATGTTACTACTTCTCCCGTCGACCAATTTCGCCAGATTATATAAATAGCCAAATTATACAAATTGACATATTTTTTTATTTTAAATAACATAAGAGCAAATAAATTAGTATAACATTAATAAAAATACAAATAAAACGTCGAAATAAAAATCACTCGATGGCGTGAACGTGTCTAACTTCCGTAAAGTCAAGTGAATGTGACATTTACGATCAACCATTATTGGCATTTAATCTTATAGTTTCGCGACAGATTTTTGGTCGATGGGATAATCAAGTAGCACCGTTTTAATTTATCACTCGAAAAATAAAAAAAATACTAATTGGCGAGTTAAAAAAAAAAGCTATTGGCGAGATTTTCACCCGGCTAACATAAAAGTACCAGGAATTCTTTGCGATCATGTCAACTTTTATGTAGTTTTATTCGAAAAAATAATTTTGATTCTTTAATCAGAATGGAAACCTTTCTTATGAAAAGCGAAGGAATCAGCCCGTTGTTTATGGCAGTTACATGACTTGGACTATTATAATATAAACGAAATAATGGCGATAGAATAATATTCGGCGACCTATCACACCTGTGGCTGGCTAACATTAAAGTACCAAAATGGCCGCCTGGAATATAAAAAGCGAAGGGATCCGCCTGGAGCTGTTGATGATAGTCACATGACTTAGGCTATTATTATAGAGATTGTTTTCAATTCTAAAAATAGCGCAAAGAATAATATTTCCTAACGATTAAAAATTTATTTTCACGTGACTACTAAAAACAGAAAAAAACCCCCTTTAAAATTACTATTAAATGAGTACGTGTTAAAAGAAGGAAAATATTGAAAATTATGTCTTGAAAATTGTAGTTACACGTGAATATTAAAAGGGAAAGGAGACTTTAAAATAATAAATATATTAATATGCGTTTAACCCTTTCACGGACAAGGCACTCCTATTCGTAAAATCTTGAAATCAGTGAATCGCACCAGAATTTACAAATAAACTTCGATATACAAAAATGCTTTAGTTCACTTACTTAATTAAAGGGAAATTTTCATCCCAATATTCTGGTGCTAATGCGGCATTTAAGAATTAAAATTAAGTGGTTCAAAAATGAATCACCGCCCTTGAAGGGGTTAAAGCAGCAAATTTTAGTAATTGTAGTAAATTGTATTATGTCAATCGTTTTATAACGCTGTTAAAAAATACCGAGAGACAAAGACTCTGCTTACTTAATTCATTTTATTTTAGCTTCTTTTCAAATGTTTAACTGATCTTCTTTAATCAAACACGAAAACAACCATTGGATGTCTTAATAGCAACTGATTCTACCTTAATTTTTTGCAATCAAAGGGAATTGAATGGAAACCCGTTTACAGGGAGATCGTTACAGGTTTTTTTCAGTATAATTCAATCTTCTCTAATTTTTTTAAAAACCGATCAGATTAGAGTGCTTTTAGATTCTGCAGTGTCTGGACGGGGGTTGACGAGCGTAGCTTGCAGGGGGCAGAGCCCTCTAGTTCTATATAAATGCCGAAACTTTGCGTTGGGTACTTCATATAAATATTTACAAAAATGTATCTTAAAATTAATGAAATTCATTTTAAGCCGTTATTTGGGGCGGAGCTACTCAACTTCGACATCCGAAGAATTTTTGGAACAAAGTCAGCAGAAAATATGCCAACTGATGTATTTTAGATTCCATCATATAAGCCATGTTTTTCAACACTGTCGATACTATTTCGATATCGAAAACTGTTTTTTTTGTATCGGAGACAGATAAATATTTTTACTTGGAAAACAACAACATTCTTCGATATCGAAATGTAACGACAGTTAGTATGACTTTTATTCAAACATTCTCACCACTTTTAACTAACAAGGGAACCACTTTTGGTGTTGCTCGCACCTAGCATCGAGACCTAGTACGTTTTGTAGCCCTATACAGAAAAGTTAGAGAACCGAAAAAATTTCTCTGTTAAAATAATATTTTATATATTTTTTTATACTTTTAATTTTTTTATTATTACATATTTATTTGTTTATTTCACGCCAGAAGTGAGTTAAGTCGCCAAATATGGCGCTACAATTTTTCCGCCCGCTTTATCTAAAGAGAAAATGTGCAGAACAAATTACTAGAATTATATCAGATTGCGTTTTTTTTTTTTTTTTTTTTTAATAATTGATAGCATAAGAAACAAATATTAGGTTTTTAATTTTTTTTTTCTATGCAGACGACACGGAGTAAACTCTTTTACTCCGTGGCAGACGATAAATATGTAAGTAATAAATATAATTCTATAAAAGCTTTGAAGATCATTGAAAACAATTTTTTAGTGAAATACAAAATAAGTAAATTATTTTCTTTTGAAATCGAATGAAATAAAGTTTAGAATGTTTAAAATGAAATGTTGCTGCATTAAATGGTCCTTCGGTAAAAGTAATCATAAAGTAAATTAATATTTTTACACAATTTAGAAAAATTACTGTGGCGAAATAGGTTGGACATTGAAATTTCTAGCTATTACAAATTCAGCTATGGCATTTGGCTAGGGTTGCCGGAAAGCACTACTTTTGAAAATAAACGCCAACTGTTTCCCCGCCAAAAATATGAATATAAAGTTGCAATTTTTCAAAATCAAATTCGTGGGTTTTGTAAGGAATTTTCAAACTTTTTTCAATATTTTATACTTATTATTAACTAATTTTTATTTTTAAATGCTTTTCTTTAAAACAATTCACTGTTAATAGTCCGATAAGAGGTCTCGAAAATTGCACTTTCAGAAAGTTATGCTGCTGTATAATCAAGAAATATTATTTTAACAGAAAAATTTTATCGATTCTCAAACTTAATAATATAGGGCTTTAAAATGCACCAAGTCTCAATGCTAGGTGCGTGCAACACCAAAAGTGGTTCCCTTGTAAGGGTAATAAGAGTAAGTAAACATACGAATATCCAAAATAAACGATGAAAATAATTTAGTGGCTGAAGTTGAACTAAGTAACAGGTTGCGTAGAAAACTCCCTTTTATCAAATTATCTTCACTGGGCTTACTAGATTTCCCTGAAATGACCGAAAAGAATTGAAAATATTTTTCACTGGTTCGTACCAATACAGCCAGGTAATATCTTACTTGGCGGAAATGATGAAGGAAAACTCTTCGATTCATACATATTTCGTTAAAGATGCAACAAATATTTTAAAAATAGTACAAGTTTCATTGCGGTATATTTCAAAGAAAACTTACCGTTGTTTCATACAATACAAACTTAATGCTACTGGCGTGTCTGCAATCCTAAAACATTATTGCGAGTGCGCAAATGGCATGAAAACTATTGGTTGCTGCTCTCATCTGGCAGCAACAATATAGTATCTTTCTTACGGGAGATATTTATCCAAAATTGTAAGACCGTCAGAAATTCTTTCTACGCTGTTCAGAAATGAATGCATATCTGTTGTGATTGAAGATGACAGTGATAATGATTAATTTCTTTTTTCTTTTTTGTATATTTACTGTCTTATATTATTTGAATTTTTATTTTGATGTATAAAAGAATGTCATACATTAACACAGTCGGGGAATAAAGAAAATGGCAAAACTAGTTACTCTTATTACACTTAGTTAAAAGTGGTGAGAATGATTGAATAAAAGTCATTATACTAGCTATCGTTACATTTCTATATCGAAGAATGTTGTTGTTTTCCAAGCAAAAATATTTCTCTGTCTCCGATACAAAACACCAGTTTTCGATATCGAAATAGTATCGATAGTGTTGAAAAACATGGCTTATATGTTTAATGGAATCTGAAATACATCAGTTGACATATCGTCTGCTGACTTTGTTCCAAAAATTCTTCGGATGTCGAAGTTGAGTAGCTCCGCCCCAAATAACGCCTTAAAATGAATTCCAATAATTTTAATATATATTTTTGTAAATATTTATATGAAGTACCCAACGCAAACTTTCGGCATTTATATAGAATATACGGGCACATATGGGGATTTTTTTTACAAGAAAATGGTAATTTTCGGATAACCATAAGATATGATTTTTATTTTTGTAATTTTTTTATCGCTATTTCACACAGTTTTTATTATCAGAAAATTATATAAAATTTTACAGTTATGCATCTTTGGTATCTATCTAACTTCATTTTAATGGCATGAAATTCGGTGCAGCAGTTTTCGAGAAAATGAGTTTTTATAAAAATCGAAAAAACATTTTTATCTCATTAAATATCAATATTTATAGGGTGATAATAGGGGAAATATATAGTCAGATATGTAGCCACATCTGGGAAAAAATTCCCGAAATTTGATTGAAAGGCATATTTCCAATGCTTATCCGGCTATGCCCTTTGGATGAAAGCCTTGCATGCTATAAAGAAAAAGAACCTAGCAAAATTTCTTGAATTTTTTAAAGAAACATTTATATCGCCATAAATATACCAACTATTCTTACAGAAATATATATGAATTCCAGAAAAATCTGTTAAGTATTTCTCTAGATATTTGACAAAATGTGTAAAATTAAAAGATTCCGGTGATTTTTGGCCATAAGAGTGTACTTTAGAGGTCTGCACGGACCCTGGTTTGGCCCGTGGTCCGTACCCTGCCCGGCCGCAGGCCTGGCCGGCAGAATAGGACAATTTTTTTAACGGGCCTGCAGGGCCAGGCCGATAAAAAAAAATTAACTTTGATTGCCAGTATCTTTGGAAACCAACCTTAAGGTGGTTCTCATATTTATTGCTCAAGAATGCGAAATTTTCAGACACATTTTTTGTCTCCTTTTTAACTGTAAAGGCATAAAATTGACAGGCCTGACTATCGAAGGCATTTGGAATCGAATAGTTTTTTCCATTTTTGATAAATTACTTACAGAGATAACATTCGATTCAAAACGCTAACTTTGTCAGCATTTTCTGAAAGATGTATTGTTTTTATCTACTAAATAAAAAAACGGCATTTACATAGTTTCTGAATAAGAATACCTGTCAGTCTTACGCATTTCCGAAAAGAAATGAATTCATAAATGTATCAAAATGTAGCCTTTTGAATTTGAGAAAAGCTTTAAAAATGAGAGAAATATTTTCACAAATCTACTTTTTATTACACAGCTTCAACAATTATCATGTTTTTGATCCTTTATTCTAAACTACATTAATTTTTTAATAAATCCTTATCTTTTCCTTTTTTGTTTTTATTTTTGAGCTCTTTTCCCAAGCACTCCCTGTTAGATTTTTTACTTTTTATGCCCTCGTTGCTACCAGCTATGAATTTTGCTATTCCATTTAACCTGCACCATCTTATGTGACGGGGATGTCGGAGAAGGGTCCCAGGCTCCTCGACCAAAACCTCATCGAACCGATGAAAATTACTGTCATGAATCTCTTCTCTCTATCCTAAAAAAAAGTAACTACCGTTGTCACCGCCGCCGCCGCCGCCGGTTTTGAATTTTTTGTGACCAGAGGTCTTTCTTCGTTAATATTAAGCAAAATATTGCATACAAAAATATAAAAATCGGTGGAATTATAGAGAAATGTTTGATAAACACGCTGATGCAGACAGTTTTCAAATCGAAGAAATATTTAAAGAGATATTTAATGCTAAAGTTGGACAAAATCGTTCCATTAAAAAAGTTTTATAGGAGCAAAAACTTTACATGGGAATTTAATCATTTTTAGATCATTTTATGCGTCAGAATTTCCCGGTGTGCAGACTGCACACAGTTTATTAATTTGAATCGTATTTGAGGTTTTATTTCTATTTTAAATTCAAATTTTTAGCAATTCGAGAGATATTTTTTTACACACTAGGGGGCTCGGCCCCCTACGAGCTACGCTCGCCAACCCCCGTCCAGACACCGCAGGCTCTAAATGCACGCTAATTTGATCGGCTTTAAAAAGATTTCGAAAGATTGAATTATAATTTAAAAAACAGTGGCGTTCTCCCTATAAACGGATTTCTATTCATTTTTGGGAATTTTAACGCCAAATCCGCTGCGGTACTACTTGATTATCCAGTTGACCAATTTCGCCAAATTATACAAATTGACATAATTTTTATTTTAAATAACATAAAAACAAATAAATTAGTACAACATTAATAAAAATACAAATAAAACGTCGAAATCAAAATAACTTGATGACGTAGACACATGTAACAACATTTCAAAATAAGCTAATATAAAAGGAATTAAGCAAACAGAGTCTTTGTCTCCTGGTATTTTTTAACAAAGCGAAAAGAAAGTTCTTTTAAATGAGACATTTTAAATTAATCGTTTTTAATCTGACGTAATTTTGACCAAGCTATTCTTTCTCTTTTAAAATTCACGTGTATACTTTTTATGACGTAATTTTCAATAAGTTCCTGCTTTTTATACGCAATTATTTAATTTTAATTTGAAAGTATCTTTACTATTTATAATAGTCACGTGTAAATAAGTTTTTAATTTGAAGCAAACATTATTGTTTCCGTTGTTTATACAGTTGGCAACAGGTTAAATTAGTACAATTTTCTAAAATAAGTAAAAAATATGTCTCGAAATGCTGAAAATTTGAATTTAAAATAGATATAAAACCTCGAAAAATGAGTCAAATTAAAAAATAAATCAATTCTTGACACCGGAAAATTATAACGTATAAAATGAACTAAAAATTATTAAATTCCGATGTATAGTTTTTGCTACTATAAAACTTTTTTAGTGGAACGATTTTGTCCAACTTTAGCATTAAATATCTCTTAAAATAATTCTTCGATTTGAAAACTGTCTGCATCAGCGTATTTATCAAACATTTCTGTATAATACTACCGATTTTCATATTTTTGTATGCATTATTTTTCTTAATATTAACGAAGAAAGACCTCCGGTCACAAAAAATTCAAAACCGGCGGCGGTGACAGCGGTAGTTACTTTTTTTTTAGAATAGAGCGATTTTAGAAAATGGTATTAATTTAAACTGTTGCCAACTGTATAAACAGCGCAAATAATAATATTTGCTTCAAATTGAAAATTTATTTTACACGTGACTATTATAAACAAGAGAATATAAAAAGCAGGAACTCATTGAAAATTATCATAAAAACCATATTACACGTGAATTTTAAAAGTGAAAGGATGTTGTAAAATAATAAATTCATTAACATGCGTTAGAAGTCTTAAATAGGAGAAATTACGTCACATTTACGTCACATTACACATTACGTAAAATGAACAAAAAATAATATTGCAAAACAGTTTAAATTTAAAAATTGCACGAGACATTTATGTAATATTTTAAGATGATATTTTCAACTATTTTTATTAGGATAGCGCAAATAATATTTCATTTCTAACAAAATTATTTTCACGTGAA
This sequence comes from Maratus speciosus, assembly GCA_963932465.1. Lineage (NCBI taxonomy): Eukaryota > Metazoa > Arthropoda > Arachnida > Araneae > Salticidae > Maratus > Maratus speciosus. Next base: position 20,510,220 of record OZ010792.1, on the reverse strand, counting down.
TAGTAAAGGGAGAAAGAAAAGTTTAGTGAAAATTACGTCAGATTAAAAACGATACATTTAAAGTGTCATTAAAAAAAAAAACCTCTCTTTTCGCTTTGCTAAAAAATACCGGGAGGCAAGACTCTGTTTATTTAATTCATTTTATATTAGCTTATTTTGAAATGTCAACTGATTTTATTTAATCAAAGACGGAAACATCCATTGTATCATTTAACAGCCGCTGATTTGACTTTAAAATTCCCCAATCAAAGAGAAATGAATAGAAACCCGTTTATAGGGAGATCGCCACTGTTTTTAAACTTATAATTCAATCTTCCGAAATATTTTTTAAGCCAATCAAATTAGCGTGCTTTTAGAGTCTGCGGTGTCTGAACGGGGGTTGACGAGCGTAGCTCGTAGGGGGCAGCGCCCCCTAGTATAACACAAAAACTTCTACTCTTTTTATTGGGGGAAGTTTGCCCCTTGGTGATCTGACCTTTTTGTACTCGCAAGTGTCATACTTGATTACCTGATATATACTTTTGTATGAATGACGGATGATGAGGACACGTTTGGAGTTACAATCCATTTTTAGCTTTAACCCCTTGGGGACGAGCGGCACGAATACGCCCAGATGAAGCGCCCAGAATCCCTGTTTTTTCTCACCAGTAAAATTTTACTGAAAAATTTGCCTTATTTAATCAGCGCATTTTCTCGATTCAAGAAGACGCAAATTTTTGTTTTTAAAAAACGGTGACAAAAGATTAAAATTTTCGTAAAAGGCTCCCGTCCCGAAGGGGTTAATGTTAAATGTATAACTATTTTTTGTATTTTTCTAACATTTCAGACAGTAAAGGTATGGTATTTGTTTCCCACCATGGTACTTTTTTCGAATAATTTAAAAAAATCGTAAATTTAAAGGTTAAATTATTGAAAAGGTTTAAATTAAGGGCTACCACTAACAGCTATTATTTAATTCTATCTCGCACCACTTACACAAAACAAAAGTCTTTCAGATAGAGTTAGACAATATCAAGGCCATAAGCGTCTAGCGATCACACTTTTTCATTTTGATCCTGTGATCCTGCAAGATCAGCGTGCTCCGCGCATATCATTCCGCGTATGGCGTAGCGATGTTTGTGTAAAATAATATTCCAAGCAAAGTTCTTTAAGGAACCTTCTGGTTTAGTGGTATGACGTTCAACTTCAGATTGGATGGCATGGGTTCGATTCCTTACGGAGCTGAATGAAAATGAATGTCAAGATTGTTTTTAAAAACTAAATTTTTTTGAAGAGAAAAATTTAAAATTTATATTTTTCAATATTTGTACCACTATTAACAATTTTTTTTTTTATATTGAATTTTCCAAATACTTAATTGGTGATCGTAGTTTTCAGATTTAATGCCACTTAGTTAGTTTTTAAGTTATTAGTATTTTATTTTGATTCAAATTAATTAAACTCTAAAATTATTTTAAAAGGACGAAAAAATTATAAAATTGTAATTTAAAAAACAGAAATTATTAAATTCAAAATTTTGAAAAAAAACAAACCCCAAAACAATTTAAACATTGTGAAAAAAATATTAAATTTAAATTTAAAAAACCGAAATTATTAAATTCAAAATTTTGAAAAATACAATTTAAACATTATGAAAAAATATTAAATTTAAATTATTAAACTTAAAATTACTAGAAACATATAAAAATTTATTATATTCAGAATTTAAAGTGCCTTTAAATGATAAAAAAAATTAAATTACTAAATCATTATAAAATTTATTATATTCAGAATTTAAAGTGCATTTAAAGTTGATTAAAAAAATAAATTACTAAATCATTATAAATCATTAAAATTATGAAAAAAATATTAACAATTATTATTTATTCAAAATTAAAATTTCTTTTAAAATGATGATAAAAATTAAAATTATTAAATTTAAAATTATGAAAAAATATTTAATTATTATTAAATTTAAAGCATTCTTTATGATTTGTTTATCTTTACACCACTAGATGGCGATACTAAAGGCATTAAATCTGTTAAAATTACGATCACCATATCAAATATTTGGAAAATTCACAATAAAAAAAAATTGTTAATAGTGGTACAAATATTGAAAAATATAAATTTTCAATTTTTATCTTCAAAAAAATTTAAATTTTTAAAGTAATCTTGAAATTCATTTTCATTCAGCTCCGTAAGGAATCGAACCCATGCAATCTAGTCCGAAGTTGAACGTCATAGCACTACACCATAAAGTTCCTTAACGAATTTCGCTTAGAATATTATTTTACACAAACATCGCTACGCCATGCGCGGAACGATATGCGCGGAGCACGCTGATCCCGCAGGATCACAAGATCAGAATGAAAAAGTGTGATCGCTAGACGCTTGTGCCTGGGAGCGGTCACTCTTTTTGCCACCAATAATTTTTTTAAATTGTTCTTTTTTTGGAAACTACTAATTTTTAAGAAAGAAATTCCTGGTAGGTTTTTGGCAACAACTGCAAGCAAAACGCCGCTCGAGCTTAAATTTCTACGAAATTCATAAAGAAGATTTTTCGTTGAAAGAAAGTGGTGTTCAAAAAATAGACTAAGTGAGAGATTTGCAAAGCGTGCAAGTGAAATATATACTACAAAATTTATATTTAAAAAATAGTGCTGCGAATAGAATATAAAAATAGTCAGCAGTGGTAGCCCTAAATTGATTTAAGTGGGTTTTTTTTTTTTTTTTTTTTTTTTTTTTTTTTTTTTTTCTTACATTCTAGACACTAAAATGTAACCATGGAATTTTTTTCAAATAACTGAATTTAATTGTTAAAATTCACGAAGAATGTCGTCTGCAACGATCTAAAATGTATCCATCAGAAAGTTTCCCACTCCATCCAACCATTTTGATCTTGATGCTAGTATGCATATAAAGAGAATATATTTGATTTATGGTCTGACATTCTATCGGAACTGAGAGTTCGGGAAACGGAAACTGGGAATGGAGAAGTGAAGCATGAAAAAAAAATGACCTAACTTTATATTTTTATGATTCAAATGTGCAAAAACATATTCTTATGCATATGACAATAAAGAACTTTCGTGTCCGAAAGGTTTCTATATATTTAAGTATCACTATATCCAAATACTAATCTTTGCCTTAGAAAATTATTGCCCAATCGGCGATTACATCAGGCGAGAACTACAATTCAGAAATTCAGAAATAGTAGTACTCAAAACTAATTACTATATACACAGCCTGTATAATGTAATATGAATAGTATAATGTAATATGTTATTTTGCTTGGACAATCGTGGAAAAAAAAAAGTAAACACCCCTACTAACTCCTCAACAAATTACCGTAGAAGAAAGTTACTGCTACCGAACGATTGGAAATAAAGTCTACTTTTAAATTATGCATATAAAATTTGCTTAGGGGGCCATCTACATATTAAAACGAACCCAAACTTCACTTTTTTCAATAGCAATACCCAGTTTTAAAAAGATATTTCAAATCTTCGGTTCAAACTATGTTTAGACATCAAATTTCAAGTCATTTGAATGATAAGTTTTTAAATGATAAACATTCAAAATTGAGTGCTTCTAATGTTAAATTACATTTTCATATTTTCATTAATATCTCCTGATATTATGCTCCTATTGTGCTAATTTTTTGTGTAGTTATAATACTAAAATACCCAAACATAAATACGTTGAATTTGCAATTTTTATAATCTTATGATATGAATTATGAATTATGAAACTAATACTCGAAAACATTATGTATTGCAACCAACAAATTTTTTGATGGATTTAGATTTATTGAGTCCTGCTTTATGGAAATTTAAAATTTCACATTTTTCTTCCAAGTAGTTTTCAAATTATGCTTTTAAAAAACTAGAAAATGATAGTTTAAGGGGCCGTCTATGATAGAAATGACTGGATTTTTTGAAATTTCTTATGCTATCCTGTAATCTAGCAGTCTTTGCTGGCTGCTTGAGTGGTACTTAAGATGCCTTGATTAAGAAGGGGGCTCTCTCGGTCAACAATCGAGTACCGAACTTCAATTTGGATACAGTCCCTAAAATACGCTCGTTTTAAAATAATTAATTTCTCGGAAACTTATCGTACGAATTGCATAAAAATTTCTTTTCAGGCTAATTGAAGGGTGTAGAGTTCATTTATGCTGTCAGAATTGTGTACTGCTATTGAAAAGAAAAACAAAGTTATGGTTCGTTTTAATATGTAGATGGTCCCCTAAGCAAATTTTATATACATCATTTAAAAGTACTCTTTATTACCAATCGTGTGGTACCAGTAACTTTCTCCTACGATAATTTTTTGCAGAGTTAGTAGGGGTGTTTACTTTTTTTTTTCCACGACTGTACTTCAAAAGTCTTGAAATTCTTGAGATCTTTCCCTAATTGCATTTTATATTTTTTGATCGTCTCTCAAAGCAGGAAACAAATATTATTTTTTCTTTCAGCCATTCAATTTAATTGTACTTAACGAGCAATCCAATCTAATACCAGATATACTACCCAGTGTACAGAACATAGATATAAATCGTTTTTTATTGAAAACTTCAACACATATTTTACATTTAGTATATTTTCTTAGATCGTCCATCACCAACATCAAAAGTCATTTTTAGTGCTTTCGTATTAGTTACATGTCAGCGGTCAATCCCAAATCTTTCGACTCTTTAAAGAAACTTTTCTGATTCCGATAATTTCAGTATTTAAGCGTGTAGTTCGATTACATATCTGTTAAATTCATATTTCATTTATTTATTTGTGAAGTTTTATTTTTGTTTGCCAATTTAGTTGGGAAATACTACACAGAACTAAACAAATGCTGAATTATTTGATTATTTTAAGCGTAAACACGTTAATCTTTCATACTTGAGTCGTACGCAGATTTAAAAATACAATAAAACTCCGAAAAGCATGGGACCAAAGCATTTTCGGTTAACCGGGGTTCCATAGGAATTTTCGGATAACCGGGGTTCCATAAGAATTTTCGAAAAACCGGGAGGCTTAGGGTGAAAATTTGTTTGATGAAAAGCTGTGATCGATATGTTGAAGCACAAGAAGATGCAACATCATCAGAGTGTTGTTATTAGGTAGCTTTCTTTACAAAAAAGCTACCTATTGCAGCCGTTCGGAGGAAAGCGATTTCAAAAAATTTTGGTATATTTTCATCGATCATGACCCCCAGACCCTGAAACCACCCTCCGTTCAAAATTGATATATATATATATATATATATATATATATATATATATATATATATATATCTGACCTATGTCACACTGTAACTCCCGTAATTATGAACCGATTTCGATGTAATTCGGTGTGTACATAGTACATACCAATGTCTCGACCGAGTTCGTTGGCCAGCTTCATCCGCCGTTTTGTTTCAAAATGGCGGCCATTTAAAATTTTTAAAAAAATTTAAAACTTGAAATGTGGTACCAAAAAATTAAAAATGAAAAAATATTTTTTTCTTATGTATTTGACCTTTATACTGAGATTCCGGAGCAGTTTTTGTTTCGTCTATATCTTAAAAAATGGCTGAGTTATAGCATTTTGAATTTCTAGCGTGGCTGACATTTTGAAACGTCCTAAATTTTGTCACGCGATAAAAGGCGTATTTATGAACCGATTTGGATGTAATTCGGTGTGTACATAGTAGATACCAATCTCTCGACCGAGTTCGTTGGCCAGCTTCATCCGCCATTTTGTTTCAAAATGGCGGCCATTTAAAATTTTTAAAAAAATTTTAAATTTGAAATGTGGTACCAAAAAATTGAAAATGGAAAAATATTTTTTTCTTATGTATTTGACCTTTATACAAAGATTTCGGAGCAGTTTTTGTTTCGTCTATATCTTAAAAAATGGCTGAGTTATAGCATTTTGAATTTCTAGCGTGGCTGACATTTTGAAACGTCCTGAATTTTGTCACGCGATAAAAGGCGTATTTATGAACCGATTTGGATGTAACTTCGTTTCTACATAGTACATACCAATGTCTCGACCGGGTTCGTTGGCCAGCTTCACCCGCCATCTTGTTTAAAAATGGCGGCCATTTAAATTTTTAAGAAAAATTTAAATTTGAAATGTGGTACCAAAAATTGAAAATTGAAAAAAATATTTTCTTCTTATGTGTTTGACCTTGATAAAAAGATTCGGGAGCAGTTTTTGTTTCGTCTATATCTTAAGAAATGGCTGAGTTATAGCATTTTGAATTTCTAGCGTGGCTGACATTTTGTAACGTCCTGATTTTTCTCACGTAATAACAGGCGTATTTATGAACCGACTTGGATGTACCTTGGTGTGTACATAGTACATACAAATATCTCGACCGATTTCGTTGGCCAGCTTCATCCGCCATCTTGTTTCAAAATGGCGCCCATTTAAAAAAATTAAAAAATAAAAAAAAATTAAATGAGATACCACAAAATTGGAAAATGAAAAAGATTTTTTTTGTATGTGTTTGACCTTAATACAAAGATTCCGGAACAGTTTTTCTTTCGTCTATATCTAAAAAAAAATGGCTGAGTAATAGCATTTTGAATTTCTCTTGTGGCTGACATTTTAAAACGACCTGATTTTTGTCACGCGATAACAGGCGTATTTATGAACCTATTTGGATGTAACTTGGTCTTTACATAGTACATACCAATGTCTCGACCGAGTTCGTTGGCCAGCTTCATTCGCCATCTTGTTTCAAAAGGGTTGCCATTTTAAAAAAATTAAAATTAAAATTCAAAATGAGGTATTAACTAATTGGAAAATGAAAAAGATTTTTTTATGTGTTTGGCCTTGATACAAAGATTCCGGAGCAGTTTTTGTTTCTGAAAATTTGTTCTTTTGTTGATATCTTAAAAAATGGTTGATTTATAGCACTTTGAATTTCTAGCATGGCTAACATTTTGAAACGATCTTGTATTTGTCTCGCGATAACACACGTATTCGCCTATTTCGATGTAAGAAGGCATGTGGATAGTATACATCAACACCTCGACCAAGTTCGCTGGCCAGATTCATCAGCCATCTTGTTTCAAAATGGCGGCCATTAAATTAAAAAATATATATATATTTAAAGTGAGGTGCAAAAAAATTAGAAATTGAAAAAGGTTTCTTTCTTAAGTATTTGATCTTGATATAAGGATTCAGGAGCATTTTTTGTTTGTCTTTACCTTAAAAAATGGCTCAGATATAGCAGTTTCAATTTCTATTGTGGGTGACATTTTGAAAAATCTGATTTTTTGCATGCGACAGCACTCCTATATATTAACCGATTCCGATGTGAGTGAGCATGTGCACAGCAATTACTAAGGTCTCGACCAAGTTCACTGCTTAGCCTCATCCACCATGTTGTCTTAAAATGACAGGCACTTTAAGAAATTGCCGAATTTGTCAGCCAAATATAAGTTACTTTAAAGAAAAGCAGCTTGGATAAAGCTGACTAATTTCGAGAAATTCTCATTCATTATATTGATAAAAATTAGTATTGAATCTCCTATATTCGGTTTCCACTAAATTGAGCTTCGTGTGTTTGCATGATATAAGTTGGCTTTTTTTAAATAAGGATTATGAAAGCTACCTCTTCCTCCCGGCACTGGCCGGAAGGACTTTTTGAAAGGTGGCGTGATAAAGCAGCATTGAAACGATGCAAAGTTGAAAAACAAAGAAAATCACAACATAGTTTGCAAAAAAATAAAGTGTCGTACGTGTCTACTCTAATATAGTGCCCGAAATTACGCAATGGACAAAATAAGTAAGTTGACTCTGTTTATTTATTTCTTAAAGAACATGCTTTTTTAACACTATTTCTACCAGTGTCCAATAAGACCTTTCAAAGTTTTGATTTCTACTTACTTTCCTTTTAATTTTTAAAGATAATAAGTATTAAAACACATCTTCAATGTACTAAATATGATTCGGAATTGTTTTGATCTAAAACTTACAAATAAAATAGTAATCATGAATCAAAATATGTTAAAAGGTGTCATTTGAGATCGGTCAAAATAGTGTTGATAATAAAATTTTTCACATTTAAAAAGTACTTTGAGGAATTTTAAGGTCTTTCGGTTAAGCCGATTTTCGGATAACCGGGGTTCTACTGTATTTATGCTTGAAAATTATTTTTGAATCCTTTGAAAATCAGTAAATTGAGATACAGCTTAGTGATGGGCGATTTCGATTTTTTTAATCGATTTAATCGATACTATGGCCAACTCGATTTAATCGATACTATGAATTTTTTAATCGATGTATCTAAGACAAAATAAGGTAGTATCATTTGCATTTTCCTTCAAAAATTGAAGATAAAGTAGTTGGATGTGCCAATCCCAAAACTTTCATCTGCCTCATAAATGTTAAAACTTCAAAATTCGCTATCACAGTGTCAAATTTAAATGATAACCTATGCGCAACATGAGGATTAAAAAAGGATAGGTTCGTTGAAGTATGTACATTTTAAAAGAAAATATAAGCATTGCATTTTCCTAACAAATCATTGAATTTCGGCCCACACCGTCTTAGGCTAATGTCAGACGAACGTCTTTTTGCACGCTTTTTTCGCTCTTACGCCATCCCTACACCTTCGCTATCATGTGTAGGAACGGTGTAAGAGCGAAAAAAAAGCGTGCAAAAAGACGTTCGTCTGATATTACCCTAGATGTCCACAACGGAAAACCCCAGTTCAAAGAGCATAGAAGCGGCAGCTGTTGGGCAGTATACACCCAAGCCTTATTAGGCTTGGATCTATTTATCTGAAAGTGAAACAGAATATGAAGTGTGATTAAATTCCGTGCATTAGTTTTGAGATATGGCTATCACGAATATCATGCAAAAAAAAAAACAAAAAAAACAAACAAAAAAAAAAACAGTATAGCCTGTTACATGATTAACACGAAAAACTCAGGAACAACTTATGTCAATGACACATAATATTAAGTTTGATGATATTCTGGTCATTACTTCTTGAGATATTATCGCTAATATCGTGTAAATTCTGAAAAACAGTGTTAAATTCAGGGGCTGGTACGGGTGGACAACCCCCCCCCCCCTCCCAGCCCCGGGAACATTGAAATGTCCCTCATGAAGATTTGAGATTTTATGCTTAATGGACAAAAGTCCAATTCTCCCCCCCCCCCCCGAAACTCTAGAATGTCCCTCTCCAGAACCATAGAAATCCCTCCCGGAGAAAAATGTCTGAATTCAACGCTGCTAAAAAAAAGCAGCATGGCAGCACAACCTGTTATATCATTTACACGAAAATCTAATCATGAACAACTTATGTCAGAATATTAAGTTTGATGAAATTCCGTTCATTAGTTCTTGAGATATGATCTCTAAAATCGTTTAAATCCAGAAAAACGTGTTGAATTCCGGGGGTAGCCCGGAGGGATATGACCCCCCCCCCCGTGCTACATTCAAATAGCCCCCCCAGAAGGTTTGAGATTTTATGCTTAATGTACAAAAGTCCAATCCCCTTCCCCTCTGAACTGTCCCTCTCTGGATCCGCAGAAATCCCTTCCAAAGAAAATTGTCTGAATTCAGCACTGCTGATAAAATCTGCATAACAACGCCCCCTGTTGGGTGATTTACACGAAATCTAATATGCAACAATTTATGCCAACGTCTAACTGAATGTGAAGTTTGATGAAAATCAGTGCATTATTTCTTGAGATAAAGCTATTGCGAAAATCGGGAAAAATGCAGTATAGCAGCGCCCCCCTGCCGGTAGATTTACATCAAAAAGTAATCAGTACCAATTTATATGAAAGTCTAATTGAATCTAAAGTTTCAACAGATTCCATGCATTAGTTCTTGAAATAGACCGCCCACAATTTTTTTGTCAGAGACAAACAGACAGACTGACAGACAGGCAATGTATAAAAATAGTCAAATCGTAGACAAGATCTTCTAAAACTATAAATCCTTCGAAAACCGGAAGTCGAAATTTTTCACGAATCCAACGCTTTCTTTTTCTAAAGACAAAAGAAAGCAAGAAAAAATTAACGCATCGATTCTGCCCGTAAATTAAGATCAGAAATGGCGAATCGATTCAGTTTCGATTCGATGCCGATGTCGATCTTTAGATGCGGGCAGAATCGCTATTTTTTGATTTACTTCAATTCTTTAGATTCGGGTGAATCGATTCAGTTCAGATTCGATGCCGATTTTTAGACAGTGGCGTAGCTACATATTCAGCGCCCTGGAGCAAGTAAAGTTTGTGCGCCCTCTTGTCTCTCAAAAAAGTTCTGCGCAATTATGTTTGGAAGTTACATACATACATATATATATATATATATATATATATATATATATGTGTGTGTGTGTGTGTAACTAGCTGACCCGCCCGGCGTTGCTCAGGTCCATTATAATAACGTAAACAAAACTCAAGTTTGTATGATTTTATATATTCATAAAGTAGTTCAAATGAACCTGGTTTTAGGGGTGGCCCACTGCCTTCGGCAGCGTCTAGTGTGCTCCCGACAATCCTCTTTCAGAACGAACCTGTGGCCTCGGTCACCGCTACCAAAGGCAGTGTATGCCAGGAGTGCTCCGTACACGCTGGAGACAATCGAAAACCAAGTTGAATGAGTATACCACGTAGTAATAGAGCCCATAGAACCCGAGATAAGAATACGAATCCTAGCAGTGGAACTATAATCTTTAAAACAATCGTAAGCTAAGTTGAATGGATCAATTTCCGTTGAAATAGAGCCCATAACAACCGAGAAAAGAATGCGCCGTTAATGTTCGAAAATGGTGGTAACAGAAGTCTAAGATAAACTTTCACAATGTAGAAAGTAGCTGAATAGTAAGCTAAGCTTAATTTTCCATTTACCGTTGAAATCGGACATATTGAACCCGAGAAACGAATGTACCATTAATGTTTGAAAATGTTGTTAACTGAAGCCTAAAACAAACTTTCATAATACAAAAAGTAGCTGAATCGTAATCTAGGTTGAATTAACCAATTCTCGTTGAAATCGGCCCCCTAGAACCCGAGGAAAGAAGCACCCCGAAGCAGTGGAAGGTGCTTGTTGCCCCCTCCCCCTGTAAATTTAACGAATTACCTTTAACATTAACGTGATATTTAATTTACGGATGAAATTCCATCCCCTCTAAAGCTAACCACTTACCTTTAACAGTGGCGTGAATTTTAATTCACGGCTGTAGTGAGCAGGGGCGGATCCAGAGAATCGTTTTGGGGGGGGCGATACCGAGTGACATATAATCAACGTAGTCATAACTTCTGTTGCTCAAATCATTCCGTGCAGTTAATTATTAAATGGATATGAAATATTTAATGCGATTTGAAAATATTACAGACTCTCGATTATCCGACATCCGATTAACCGAAACACTCGGTTATCCAACACCCTTTTTATATAATCCCGCCCTCTCCTCAAAATATGGTTTATTGTTACTTTTTAGGTCATAAAATTAAAAACGTTATAACAGAATTTATTTATTAAATGTCTTATTTTTTCTTTTTCTTTCTACTCTTGTACTATGGTAATTATTTATCTTATTTTTTGTTCTTTTAGTTATAGTGAACAACATTAATAACACAAGCCTGCCATGATTGTGTTTTTTAACTTTTGATAATTGATTTTGGTGTATTTTTTAGCACTGAATCCGAAAATGACCTTCATTTTTCAATTCCTACTATTAGCTCACACTCTCCCTATATTTATTTATATATTTATCTTGTGCAAATTTTCAATCGTTAATAAAATACTCATTATTCATCCTATCAGGTTGAAATAAATTTTTTTAAACTTGTACTGGATGACAATTGATGTTAATAAAGTTTTTTCAAATATTAATTAATTAATTAAATTTTAATTAATTAATTTTAGTTTTGCATGGGAAACAAAATGGCCGCCATTGGTTATTGAATTTCAATGAAAGTATTTTCAATAAGGGTTACCATAGGGGGGACCCTGTTCTGTCGCCAAATACCGCCAAGTTTTTCGCCAACTTGGCGGCCAAAATGAGTCACCAAAAGTGACGCCAACTTGGCGATATCTGTAATATTTTGCCAAATTCCCATAGAGTTCCATTGTAAACCTATTTGCTTATAGAAAATCAACAAATTGAGATATTTTAATGCAACAAAAACTAATATTAGCTTGATTATATTAAATTTTTCTTTGATGGCCTAAGTAGGAATTGACTTTAAAAACAAAATTTTTATATTACTTGTTAACCATCAAGTCACGATTTTCGCAAATCGTAAGTTTCAAAGTTAAAAAGGCGAAAATCTCACAAAGTAATTTGTCAAAGCCTTAACAAAAGAAAGTAAATGTTTTAAATGCATCTGCGACAAATTTTCCAGCCTTATCAGCCGCCAAAGTAAAAGAGAATACCGAGATGAACCCCATAGAGAGGATTAAAAGAAAAGCGGGAAGCAGAGCATGAGCGGTTCAAAGAAACTTCCACGCATGGAATAAAATTATAAAGATTTTAAATACACAATATTTTACATGTTTAACTATAAAAATCCATGTATGAGCAAAAAAATGAATGAATTATTATGAAAAAAAGTTACGTCTATTTTATAGTAGCAGATTTTCGCAATATTTCGATTTCTTAAAAATTTGCGATTTGTGAAAAAAACTGACTTTATGGTGTGGTAAAAAATGAAGGTCATTTTAGGATTCAGCACTAAAAAATACATAAGAACCAATTATAGAAAGCTGAAAAACATAACTATCACATCCATTTTTTAATATCAGATTTCTGAAAGAGGATAATCTCTAAAAAAGGATCCCCTTCAGAAACCTGAAGGGGCCTTAACATCCTTGAAAGTCAAAAATGTCATCTAAGTGGTGTGTATACCTCTTCACAGGCGCGGATCCAAGGAAGGGAGGAGATCGCCCTGATCGCCACCCACCCCTTGGATCAAAAAATATAAATTCACTGATTATCGCAAATTTCAACAAATGCTCGCCGAAAAGAATCATTTTTGCCAATCGTTCGCAGGTCAAAAAATCGCGCAAAAAACGCGAATTTCGTCAAAGGAGCGAGCAAAAAGCGCAAATTTCATCAAAGGATCGCGCAAAAAAGCGAATTTCGTCAAAGGACAACGGAAAAAAACGCGAAATTCGTGAAAGGACCACGAAAAAAACGCGAATTTCGTCAAAGGACCACGAAAAAAACGCGAATTTCGTCAAAGGATCGCAGAAAAAAACGTGAATTTAGTCAAATGATAGCAGAAAAAAACGTGAATTTCGCCAAAGGATCGCAAAAAAACGCGAATTTCGCCAAACAATTACGCAAAAAACGCTAATTTCTAGAAATAATCGCGCAAAAATACGAATTTTGCCAACAGATCTCGGAAAAAATGCTAATTTCGTCAAGGAATCGCGAAAAAAAAATACGCGAATTTCATCAAAGGATCACTAAAAAACGCGAATTTCGTCAAAGGATAGTAGAAAAAAACGCGAATTTCGTCGAAGGATCACAGAAAAAACGCGAATTTCGTCAAAGGATCGCAGAAACAAACGCGAATTTCGTCGAAGGATCGCAGAAAAAACGCGAATTTCGTCAAAGGATTGCAGAAAAAACGCGAATTTCGTCAAAGAATCGCAGAAAAAAACGCGAATTTTGCCAAAGGATCTAAAAAACGCGAATTTCGTCAAATAATTAAGGAAAGAACGCTAATTTCGCGGAAAAGCGCGCAACATTTTCGTCAACATCACGGAAAAAATGCGAATTTCGTCAAAGAATTGCGAAAAAATGCGCGAATTTTGCAAAGGGCAGCGGAAAAACGCACAATTAGCACCAGGGGGAGATTCTCCTAGGCGCGCATCCATGGGGATTTCAATCGGGGCACTCGCCCCCCCCCAAGATATAAATACAACGCTTTTAACGGCAGTTTTCGCGGAATAGACATACAAGCAAACGAAACCAAACACTTTCCGGGTGTCAGTGGTAAACCTCACTGAGGTTTCGGCAATTAGTGAACAAAATAGAATTATGTCCTGTCAAAAGGCATATGGCGCCATAATTTTTGACACTATGGGTTGAGGTGGGGGATGATGCCACTTCGTGTACCTTTTGTTGAATCTCTATAACAGAAATTGACAACGTTATGCGGATCCCTTTAAGGTGTTGAAACTTTTCCTTCTTTCAAAGAAGCTGCAATTCTAATTTCTGTATAACGATATTTTTGAGGAGTTCTTTATTGTTTGAGAAAAGAATGGGAATCATAGCAATTTCCAAAGAAAGAAAGAAACAAGAAATAAAAGGTCCTTTGAAAAATGCAATCATCTTAATGTTTTCTGAAGAAAGCCACTAATGTGTAAAAAATGTCCTGTTATTGCCACCCACATTGGTAAATTTCAAGGGGTATTTGATGAATGAACAAAAAAGGATTATGTCCTAATCCTAGTCAGTTAAAAGCTAAAATGCTTATGGTGTGTTGATTTCTTAAAAACCGACTTGGTAAATTTGTTCTTCCCTTCTTTGCTCCGATCGAACCCCCCCCCCCCCCACTCCCGTGGATGCGCGCTAAGTGAATCTCCTCCCGGTTCTAATTGGCGAAATTCGCGTATTTTTTTCGTGATTCTTTCGCGAAAGTAGCGTTTTTTTCCTCAAATTTTTGGTGAAATTTGCGTTTTCTCTGCAATCCTTTGACGAAATTCGCGTTTTTATCTCCGATCCTTTGACGAAATTTGCGTTCCTCTGTGGTTCTTTGACGAAATACGCGATTTTTAAACGAAATTCGCATTTTTTCGCGTTTCTTTGACGAAATTTCGCGTTTTTCACGATTCTTTGACGAAATTTTGCGTTTTTTCGCGATCTTTTGTCGAAATTCGCGTTTTTTCGCGATCTTTGACGAAATTGGGGTTTTTTGCGCGATCCGTTGACGAAATTCGCGTTCCTTTTGCGATCCTTTTATCTGCGAACGATTGACGAAATTGATTTTTTTTCAGCGATCATTTTTCGAAATTCGCGATAATCGGTGGATTTATATTATTTTGGGGGGGGGCGATCGCCCCGATCGCCCCCCCCGTGGATCCGCGCCTGGTAGTGAGTAAACGTAAGTTGATGCCCTAAAAGAAGATTAATGTTCGAAAAAGGTGGTAGCTGGAGTAAAAGAAATTTTTCGTGGTTTCTAAAGTAGCCGGAGGACCCTAGAACTATGCTTAAGGAAATTGCAAGACTATCGGATAATTTTTAAAGAAACTGCACCAAGGACCCTAAGAAGGCTATTAATATCCAAAATTGGTGGTAGCTGAAGTGTGAGTAATTTTTTTGTTTTTCATGTAGTAGCTGGAGGACCTAAGAAATAGTTAGGGAAAAAATCCTAGTGAATCGGACCATTTTTATAGGGGGACCAAAAGAAGCTTACTCATAATTGAGAACAAAGCTTAAGATGAAAATACGATAAAAGGTCCTAGTACTTAGCGCTTTAGATTTTCAATTAGTCGAAATTAAATATAGGGTATAAATATTAATCATTAGAAAAAATTTCAAAGAAATGCTTAAAAAAGAGCCCTTGAATCCCAATAGAAATATGAAGGTGTTGGCAATTTTGAAGTTATGCAATGAGATTATGACATAATTAGTGGGTGAAAATGCATGGCGCACAAAAAGTTACCCTAAGGGGGCAGTGTCTGAACTGAAATGTAGAAACGAAAAAAAAAACTAAATGAAAAAGATCCCTCAAAATGATAGTCGGATTAAAAGGGGCGATTTATTAACAATTTAGGGCACAAAAACTTCAAGTGGCCTTGTACCAAGCCCCAGGTGTCCAGGGTCTCACCTGGAATGTAGGGGCAAGAAGGCAAGGGCCCCAAGAAGGGATTAATTTTCCAATTTGGTGGTAGCTGAAGTCTAAAACATTTTTATGTTGGTCGTGTAGTAGCTGGATTTCCTAAGATGTTGTTACAAAAAAAAAGTTAGTGAATCAGACCATTTTTAAGGGAGATATAAAAGGAGGTCCAAAAGGGGCCAGCTGATAGTTGAGAGCAGGGCCCTAAGATGAAAACATGTTAAACGGTTATAGTATTTAGCTCTTTAGATCTCAATAAGTTTTGTTCTAACGTATATACAAAATAGCTGGCCGCCGTTCTGATTATCACATTTATAGACAATGTTGAAACAGTCCCGTTTTCATGTTAAAATGTAATTTTTAACAAAAAATAATGTTTGAATTACATTTTCTTTGCCGAAAATATTCTTTATAAATACTTTTGCACATCGAGCGCAAAAATCAATATAATACACATATATATAGGGGAAATCACAATCACAGCATTGTACGAATACACGAAGCCTATACATTTCAAACAAATACTTGATAAATGATTTTACAAAAAAACTAAATAAAATAAAATACGTATATATATATTTAAAGAGAGGTCGCGCTCTTTGGTACCAGATAGGCGGAAAATTCTTGGGGCAGACCATGTCGCTATTGGTCACAGAGAAAATTACAGAATATATACGTTAGGTTTTAAAAGATTTAAATGGGTCTCAGAAGCAAAGAAACTTTCAAGAAAAAAAAAATCAATTCTTCTACCTTGCAAAGAGAAATAAAAATCATTAATAAAAAATGCTTCAAAAAAGTGATTTAAAAAAAATTATTAAATGATTTAAGACTTTTCATATCTAATGCTTATAGCAAATTTTAAAACTATATTAGCTTCACCTGAGGGAGGGAGCAGCTTTACCTGGTTTAGAGCTCACAGACCTGCAGGTCGGTTGCCCGGCGGGCCAATCTGCCTTATTTAATCCTAAAATTCTGCGATTAAATAAGGTTTAATGCGGAAAAGTGCTGTTACAAAAAAGTGGTGTAATTTTGCATAGGCTATAATCAGGCCCTAAGGAACACTGAATTTGGTACTTACTTTTCTCTCTCTTTTTGAAGCTTATCGATTCTGCATTTGACATTTGCAATATTTTCAAAATCTCAAAAACAATACTCACAAAATTTAAGTTGTTGCTTCCCCTTATCCCCCCTCCCATCTAAATTTTGTCGCCGTGGGCTGATGTGGAATATGTTTAAATCCAGCTCTTATTATTGTTTTGTAATTTGTATCGATGCATGTTTAGTTTCTACAAAACAAACAAAAAACCCTTCAAAATTTTCGTATTCTTGTATTTCGTCTGTAAAATGGTCAATAATTTTCTACAATTTTATTTCCTATTTTCCTATGGGCTATTTTTTTTCCAAATCGTAAAATAATTATCGTAAAGTACTACTGTTACAACGTACATATAGGTTTCTCAGCGGTGAATTCTTTGGCTACCATTATTTCCGCACAGTAATCATCATGATAAATTTCTAAAACATTTCTAATAGAAATGTACCAGAAAGATTATTTTTTGGAAATAGTGGTAGCCAGTAAAGTGACCGATGAGAGCCCTGTTAAATAAGTTTTGATTACTTTAAGATCTGAAAATGTGCAACGGTCGTCTCCAGAAAAGTCACAGAAAATAATCAGGCATGCTGAAACGGTGTTGGAGAAGTTACTTGATGCTTCAATATGGTATGAATTAAAATTAAAACTTCCTGAATAGAAGTCATTTCTTTCAACTGTGTATGAAAACATGTTTTAAATCGAAATGGTTGAGGTTAAACACAAGGTAAAATATCATAGGAATACGCTGATTGTAACAAGATTCATTTATAATGTCTGATTAATAATGAAAAAAATATGCAAATATTTTAAGAAATCTTTATTTCGCTTTTTCTAATTTTGCGCCCTTAGGATTCGTGCGCCTGGAGCAGTCTGCTCCAACTGCTCCACGGTAGCTACGCCCCTGTTTTTAGATGCGGGTGAAATTGTTATCTATTGATTTACTTCAATTCAAATCGCATCGCGCATGATCCACGATTCGGGTTGAATAGATTTCTCCAATTTTACTGTTTTAGTGGCAGAATTGCTGTAAAATTTTGTATAAGAGCCTTTTTTTTCTTTCTAGGTTCAGTGTTGAATGGCGGGTTGATTTCTAAACTGCTCCGGTTTCTAAACTGCTCCGGGGGGGGGGGGGAGATTTTAGAGTTCCGAGAGGGGGGATGCACATTTGTCCATTAAAAAGCATAAAATCTCAAAATTTTCGGGAGAGACATTCCTATGTTCCCCGGGTCACCCCCTGAATTCAATACTAGGTTAAATCGTTATACTTTTGTTTAGAAGCCTAGTTATTTGGGTTACTAGTTTATTATGTTGTATTTTTCAAGTTCGTCCCTTCTAATCCTCCCCCCCCCCCCTTCCTCGCCAATCTTAATTTACAGGGCTGTTCAAAATATGCATGCTATTTTAAAAATGCCCAATTCTCGTTCTATTTTATTATAAATCCACATTTTGAAACCTTGACCAAAGATACATTTGAGGTCACCCCTCCCACCGTTTGAGACTTACCTGTCCCCCGGGGGGCATATTTATTGTTTATTCCAAACCATCTCGTGTAACATATTGCTGGAAAGCTTTTAATGCCCTCTTTTATTTTCTGCCCCCCCCCCCCCCCACTAGTTACACGCTCTTGGCACTTTTTAGCTCACAGGCTATCAAAGCCTGAGATCTAATGTGCCCGTCGGTTTTGTGTATGTATGTACGTACGTAACGCGATAACTCTTGATAGAAATATCCGATTTGCTTCAATTTTCTTTCTATGTTCATTCTGCTAAGGCGCTTCCCTGATTAGTTTTGGGGCTCATTGGTTAAGTATAAAGGGGAAACGGGGGCTAATTCCCCCACCCCCCCCCTTAGCTTAGATAAATGGGTTTTTCATGCAGAATTATCAGATTTTCTTCAAATTTTGGTATACCGGTTAATTTTGATAACGAGTTTCTCTGATTATATTTGAAGGTTCATTGTTATAGTCTAAAGGGGGACGGGGGGATAATACCCTCTCTAATTTAGATAGATGGGTTTTGCTATCTAATTTACTTCAAATTTGGTATACCAGTTTATTCTGATAAGCCACTTCCCCAATTAGATTTGGAAGTTCATTGGTTAAATATGAAGAGGGGACAGGGGGCTAATACCCCTTAATTTAGATAAATGGGTTTTGCTATCCGATTTGCTTCAAATTTGGTATACCGATTTTTTTCGATAAGGCGCTTCCCTGATGACATTTGGAGGGTCATTGGTTAAGTGTAAAGAGGGGAAACGGGGAGGGGCAATTCCCCCCCCCCCTTAGTTTATTTTTCGTGGGGCATTATTCTTTGAAATAAGAGCATAATATACAGTTAGTGGGAATAGCCTGTGAGCTCAATGCCATCAGTTTAACTGGGCACTTTTCTTTTTAGCTCACAGGCTATCAAAGCCTGAGAGTTAATGTTCCCGCAGTTTCTGCATGTATGTATGTACGTACATACGTAACGCGATAACTCTCGATAGAAATATCCGATTTGCTTCAATTTTTTTTTCTAGGCTCATTGTCATAAAGCGCTTCCCTGATTAGTTTTGGGGGTTCATTGGTAAAGCATAAAGGAGGGGGTATGGGGGCTATTCCTCCCACTTAGATAAATGGGTTTTTCATGCAGAATTATCAGATTTGCTTTAATTTTGGTATACTGGTTAATTCTGATAAGACGCTTCCCTGATTAAATTTGCAGGTTTATTGTTTAAGTATAAAGGGAGCATAAGGGGCTAACCCCTTTTAATTTAGATAGACGGGCTTTTCTATCTGATTTGCTTCAAATTTGGTAACCAGTTTATTCTGATAAAGCGCTTCCCTGATGAGATTTGGAGGCTTATTGTTTAAGTATAGAGATGTGACGGGGGGGGGGAGCTGATTCCCCCTTAATTTATTTTTCGAAAGGCATTCTTTGAAGTAAGAGTATAAAATACACTTAGTATGAATAGACTGTGAGCTCAATGCCATCAGTTTAACTCGATACTTTTCTTTTTTATTTATTATTGTTTCAGTGAATGCACTCTGCATGTCAGCGAATGAGTCAATAACTGTTTATAGTTTTTAGATTACTGCTGAAAAAAAAAAAAAAAAGAAACACATAATCAAGGAATATAGTTTTATTTATTTGTTAACCAGAGAAAAGTATGCTATTTCATTGTTAATAGCTATAGGATGAGAGCATTTTTTTTTTTCTTAACATCTGAAAATTTGGTAAACATTAAAAAGAAAGATATTTATGAACTGTAAATGAGGTAAGGAGATATATATTTTAAAAAGGGAAAGAAATTTTTGTTAAATATATTATTAAAAGGAGAATTTTGATTATTAATTGGGGATAATTAGTATGTGAGGATTGGTTAATTACATTCATCACAGCTATTTTAAAAGAAGATTTGCAATATTTGCCTTTTTCCCACGCTTATAGGAGACCCTAAAAAGACTGAAAAACCATTTAACTTTTTAAATAAATTTAGAGCCTTCAAAATTTCGCTCATCTGCGCATTTTTAAGAAGTTTATACACGTTTTAGGGAGTTTATAGGAAGTAAGTCCCCATCTGTTTTGTTGAAGGAAATAAGAGTAGAAAGTACATCTTTTCCGGATGAAAAAAAAATAATTTCTTTCTTTTTAACACTTTCCAACAAAGTTGAAAAGTGTTTATGCGTTCGGTTTGTCTGTCCGTCTGTACGCGCTCTAACTCCCGTAAATATACTCGGATCGTTCTGAAATTTTTGGAGTGACCTGAAGTGTTCTGAAATTTTTGGATTTTGTTAGTGACCTCTACCATAGCACAAAACCTATTGCAAATGAAGTATGTAGCATGTTTAGTTCATTTACATTGACAGTCAAAAGTTTTCCGTTACATTACGGCCTATGGGAAAAAATCGTTTAAAAGGATTTTTAATGATGTTACATGCTTTCAAACATAATAAAATTGGTATGCATTTATCAAGTGCATTAAATATGCATTCCGTAGAATATGCGGCGCAAAGAATAAATATTATTCATTTACAGGGCCACACAAAATTATTCCGTTACATAATGATATACGGGTGGAGGGAATTTTTTCTGGCGTATTTTAATTATGTTAAATTATTTCATGTATAATGAAATTGATATACGTCTCTGAGGTTTACTATAACTTATTTCATGTGTAATACGAAGTGCATAGCATTTACAGGGACACACAAAAGATTTCAGATATATTGTATCCGAAATACTGTACGGTAGCGATGATTGCTGGAAATGCATTTTTAATTCTGTTATGCGCTTTTATGTTTCCCTATATTTATGCATTGTATACGGTGTGTATAAATGCTGTAATTCATATACAGGGCTACACAAAAGAGTTTGTAATAGTTACTGTGTATGATTATAAATTGCTTAAAGGTGGTTTTTAAATGAGTTATGCATTTTTATGCTGAACTGCATTTTGTTTACTAAGAAATGTTTATATAACATAGATAAAATTATATACAGGGTCATGCAAAGAATTGGATACATGGCCGTATAAAAATGATAATTTCTGGAAATGTGATTCCAGTAGTTTTAAGAGTGTTTTACTTTGAATTAAACTTTAGCTAAATCGTGGCGTGTAATAAAGGTACTAGGTTAACTACAGGTTTGGACAAAAGTATACAAGTATGTTTCCATCTATTAGTATAAATTGCTGAAAGAGAAATTTCAACCTGTTATTCGTTTTCTTGCCAAACTAAATTTCCCCATTATATAGCATATATATCAACCTACAGATCAAATACAGAGCTGTTCAAAAGAATTTGAATACATATTTGCTATGGATGGTAACTGCTGAAATCAGTTTTTCAAATGTTTTATGCGTTTTCTTAAAATGGTTACTTAGTTCTGTTATATACCTTATTTCCCTAAATAACGAAGTTTTGATAAAGTATTCAGGAAGTGTTGGAAAGTGTTTCATAATCTATGCTTAACGCATGATTTTTCTTACTTGTTTTTTATATGACCAAGATCTTTTTTAAAGATAAATTTAAATATAATATAAATTATTATCAAAATTACATCTTAAAAATAATAATTTTAAAATTTAAAAAACCTTATTATTTAACTCAAAGGTCTGTAGTAGCTTACTTCTGGGCCGCTAACATTGTCTAGGGCCCCCCATAAATGAAGGTGAGGGGTGAGAGATAGTCGTTACGGCCCTGTTGATTCCCTACGTTTTGGAATTACTATTTTTCAGCTTATCTGTGTGAATCTGTGAACATCGAAATATCGATTCAAGTATCGATTCTAGAATATGGGAATCGATTATTATTGCGATCGATTCTGTTTTATACGATGTCGATTTTAATCGATTCTCAAATTTTCCAGAATCGCCCATCACTAAACAGCTTTCAAAGAAATTGCAATATAAAGTAGGGGAGGTTTGATACATAGGGAGGGTTGATACATTGACAATTTTTTTCAACAAATGGCAATAACAGCTATTGTAACAGATGTAAAGTCTTCTTTTATTAGCAGAGGCCATCATTAGCTGGACTTAGCAGTGAAGAACTGACAACGTTTTTTTTTCTTTTAATTTTGAAGACATTTGGAATGTCAATGTAATTTTTTTTAAATACTGATTTTCTTTCATAATTCTTATTATTGTGAAGATAATATCTTGTATTTTTTTTTGTAAAGCACATTGTTAGGGTGAGATTTACCAGAAAGCAGATTGGCATTTTTCAACTGCATTTATACAAAGTGATTGAAAATCAGGCATGATAGGGAGAAGTGATACACATTAGTGCTGGGGAGAAATGATACACTTGTATATTTGAAATTTAATAGTTTTTTTTTAAGTTGTAAACTAATACAGGACTGTAATATTCATTATTGTTTTACAGTAAGAGCTACTGAAATTGGTAAGGAAGAGCAAAGAAACTATTCATAGACATTATGTAGGTTACGTAGAAAAGCAGTGCAATGATAGATGATTAGTTCGCTTTGCTCGTCATGTAGAAGGAAAAAAGTTTAAATGACCTGAAAGGGAAGATGCTTCTATAATTGACGAAGGGCAAATTAAAAAAACATTAAATCCACACGATTTTACTTACCAAAATGAAGAGTTATTAGTTTTTCTTTTAAGCATTTCAGTGGCGGTGGTATGTTTATGAAACCACTTAATTTTAATTCCCAAACGCCACATTGGCACCAGCATTTTGGTAAAATATTTTCCATTTAATATGAAAGTGAAATATAGCCCTTTTCTTATTTCCAATTAAATTTGTTAGCAAATTCCGGTGCCATTAACTTATTCAACACTTTAGCATTGAAAATGCTTTGTCCTGAAAGGGTTAAAGAAATCTTAAAATTAAAAAAAATTACGTTAAATTGTTTGCAAATCAGCAATGTTCACTTCATTTTCCCTTGCAGCAAGATCTCTAGGTTTTTTTTTTCATTATTTATTTTCTAAAAAGTTTGTCGATAGAATTGTTTAAATAATAGCAATTGTTTAAATATTTTTGTAAAAAACATTCCTGACACAAAAATATGTCAATGTCATTTCTTTTTAAATTTTACTTAAACATTTTAAGATTTATCATAAAAAACTGTATGACACATAAATTGAATTGTCTGCATTTTTTTTTTTCAATTTACATAACAATGTATCAAATCTCCCTTGCTAGTGTATCAATCCTCACCAGCAATGGGGAGTTTGATACAGTAGTAAACATTCACAATAATTGGGATATATTTTTTGAATGATTATTTTTTAAATTCACAATATTTTCAATAAATGAATAAAAGGTCACTTTATAAGAAAACACGATTTTTTTTTTTTTAAACATAGGTTTCTAAGGGTTGTAAAAAATTAGTAAAAAAAAAAAAAGCGTATCATACCTCCCCTACCTCCCCTAATATTTTTTTCTATTCAACGGTGTAAAAATTGATATTGTGCGATGTTTAGAAATAAAAAAAATTCCAGCAAAAGCGAGCATCATTCAGGATTGATTTCTCTAATTTCGAATACCATGCTTCTGAATATATTCTACTTGCATATATGCATATGTTGCAGTCTGATCTCAAAACACTAGCATTCGTAAACTCCGGGAGTGTGATTTGTAGTTTACGAATGCTATCCGGAATTCACGTGTGTTTTTGAGATCAGACTGAAACATATATGCAAGCAGAATATTTTTGGAAAGATGGTATACTAAATTAGAGAAAGCAAATTTTTTTTTGTATCTTATTGTTGTTTTAGTGTTTTTAAATTAAAGTCCATTATTTATTTTGTAGAATATTTATGTATTTAAAAAATGATCAGAACATGTTTGTAGTTATGATCCATTACTGATAATTTTTAATTTATTAATAATGGAACAATTATTAACAATTTTTAAGTCTTATTGTTATAATTATATTTTTTTAGTATTTTTTTTTTCAAAATTCGAGACTCTAAAATATAATCAAATATACATTTTTAAAAAAAAAAAATAAAAAGAATATCTTAAGTTTTAGGGTTAAAATTTTTGAAGAATGCCCCGATATAAAAAATATTCATCAAAAAAGTTTCTACCTCTATCCAACCATTTTCCTCTTGATACTGGTATATGCATATAAAGAGAAAATATTTGATTTATGGTCTGATATTCGATCGGAACTGAGAGTTCGAAGAGCAGAAGTTGAGATTTGAGATTATTTTTTATATCTGACGGAAAGGAAAATAAATAAAAATGACCTACCTTAATGTTTTTATGATTCAAATTACATAAATACATATTTTTTATGCATAGGTCAGTTAAGTACTTTCCATTGAGTTTACGAACATTTATGTAGTGTAAACACAGAAAAAGCTATCAGCTATGATGCCAATACTTAAAATTTAATTAAGTATGTATTAACGTTCTGGAAAACAATTAGGTGGAATCTTTCATGATTTTCCGACTGCTAGATTTATTGTAATAGAGCCTTATGAAATAACTAAAGAATATACTAGCAAAACTCATGCTTGGTTTGGATTCGCGAAGCATTATTTAATAGGATAAATATTTGAAAGTAACAATATTTTTTCTTTGTATTATTTTTGCATCTTTATTAAGCAAAAACTTATGTTTTGGCGCATTTTAATTTTAGAAATGTAAATTCAGACAAATAACTAAGAATTTTCTCGGAATTTTTTATTTATAATATAACGAATTATTTAATAATTGATTTTATTTGTTTATAATTCATTTATTGACACTTTACACAATATATATACCGGGTGTCCTAAAAAGGACTGACTGATTTTAAAATTCAATAACTTGTAAACGGTGACAGATATTTAAAAAATTCTTGTAGGAGGGTTATGCATAAGGTCATAAGTTTTTTTACAGTGATTTTCAATTTTAGTTCGAATTACAAACAATAGATGGCCTGCGATCAATAGACGCTGAATTCAGGCTCGATTTTTGGTACTTCGTGGCCCGGATAATGCATTTCCATCTCCTTTTTCTGCATGGAACAAGATAAAGGACCAAAAATCGACCCTGTATTTAGCGACTATTGCTTACAGCGCCATCTATTGTTTGTAAATCGAACTAAAATTGAAAATCACTGTAATAAAACTTTTGACCTTATGGATAACCTTCCTGCAAGAATTTTTTTAATATCTGTCACCGTTTGCAAGTTATTGAATTTTAAAATCAGTCAGTCCTTTTTGGGACACCCGGTATATATATATAATATACTTCTTTTAAAATGCGTAAGTGTCGTCTGCGTAAATGATTTCCCATAATAAGAATAAATTGTGTATTGGAATTCTTAACACTGAAAAATACTTTTATAATTGAATGTAAATAATTCATTTTCACAAATTTTAATTCATTAAAAATATGCTATAATTTTCTTAAAAAAGGTATTTTAAAAATTTCATAAAAAAAATCGTGAAACTATTTAATTAATCATGATTCTATTGATAATTACTAGTTCCAAGATTTATTTTTTCCTCTGAAAATAGACGTGTTTCATTTTTTATTTGCAAAAATGCGTCCGTAATGGAAAAACAAGTAAAGTAAATTAATTAAAATAATATATTTTTTAAGGTTATTCCGTAAAAAAAAAAGACATTGTGCAAATCTACATGTCATAATTTATTTTTATGTTTAATTTCAAGTCAAAGTATTGGATAGTTTTTTTTTTGTAAAGTGTACGACAAAATGTAATTTGTGTAGCCTAGTAGAGGATTCGCTTCGCTCTTCCTAATAAATGTTCTAAAAACACATAAATCATTTTATAAAAACTTTGTATTTGTTTGCAATTCTGATAATAAGCAAGTATGTTTTCTCGAAAGCACTCGGTTTTTATGAAAAATATAATTTTGTATATATTTTAAACACCTTCAGTAAAGTTTTTATAAACTGATATATGTGTTTTTAGAACATTTATATATATTTTTAATTATTTGTACGTAGTATAAGGTGAATCTGGATTCTGTGAGTGTGTTTTATCATATCTCAAGTTTTTTAGAGCATTGTCTACAAATTTTCTCCTCAGGACAAAAGACAGTGGTCTGTTTATCAGTATTCAATAACAAAAATCTGTTTATTTTACAGAAAAAGACTGTCAGACAGGTCGTCAGTAAGAAACTGCTTATTTTACGAAACGAATTAGTATTTATTACGAACTTAATTACTTACTTAATACTAAAAAACGATTTTTTTCTTGTTTTTTTTTTCTTTTATTTGAATATAGTTTCGCTGCTATAAAAGTTTATAGCGTTTACAAATACCTTCTTGATATATTACTGTTCAGCAAGAAACTTAAAAGAAAAGAGACACATGTACACGGTAATTCAAATATTTCAAATCTTGGAACAAATAATAAAACCACAGACTAAATCAAACAATAAGCTCTTCCAAGTCACCGACGATTCGGATAAACGTTCTTTATCTTTAGTAACCCCAGAAACCAATATATTTTAACAGATTCTACCCATAATAATAATAAAAAAAACAGTTTACACATTTTTCCTTAAATAACATTTGTATTTATTACGAAATTTCTATTATTTTAACAGATTTCGCCGCAAAATAAATGTTTTGCTGATTTATTTTTATTTTTTTTCCTTAAAATAAACAGTTTTTTCTGGCGTCCTGACTGACAGTTTTTACTGTAAAATCAATTTTTTTTTTTTTTTTTTTTTTTTTTTTACTGTGAGGGTGCAAAGAGTCTTACTTAATAGTATCCTATTAGTATCACTATTTCCAAATAATATCTTTACCTTATTTAGAAATTTATTACACAATCTCTATTATATCAGGCGAAGATTACAATTCAGAAATACTGGGACTCAAAATTAATTACCGTATGCACACCCTGTGTAATGTAATATGCTATGCTGACTGTACTTCAAAAGTATTGAAACATTTTTCCTAATTGAATCTTTCACCGCCTTTCAAAATAGGAAACAATCTTTGTTTTTTGTTTAATCTATTTCATTGAAATAACTTTTATCCTAATAAGAAAGTTTGTATATAAACATATCCCAATAAATTGCGGATATTGGATGACAATACTATTAAAACGGGTACTTAAAAATAGTCATTATTTTGACTATTTTTTCGTATAATATTAGCTCCAAGTATTTGAACTAAAGTACTGCATCCCGTCGGTTAACCCGATTTTACCTGATCCGATTCCGACGGTGTGATTGCATTGACTATATCACTGTTTTGGGAACGAGTCGGTTTCAGCTTGTGTTTTGGAACTTACGGGTCGGTTTCGGGTTTACCCTGTTTTTCAAAACACAGTCTATGATAATGGTTAAGATGAAAAACTATATATTTAAATGTGAATGAGCCTTTACATATTTATTTTTCTATTTTATGAGTCTTTACATAGTTACTTTTATTTATAAAAAATATTTATCGGGTTCGGGGTCAGTGAATTTTTTTAATCGGGTTTCAGGTTGACTTTCAGCAGAATTTTCGAGTTCAGGCACGAGTCAAGTAAAACCCGATAAAAAAAACTCATACTCTTTTCTTAGCGCTAACCGACATAGTTGAAAAGTGTTTAAACCAACATATTTGAAAAATGTTTATACTTCATTTTTTGTCTGTCTGCCGTTTGTGTGCCGTCTGTCCGTGCTTAGAATCTTGTAAATGTACCCCGATTACCGTGTAATTTATATATTGAATTGAGGTTTACTATGGTGTGTTCGCTATTGAAATTGAAGTATTTAGCATTTATAGTTCGTTTACAGCGACACTCAAAAGAATTTCGTTACAGTTTTTGTTCAAGGGGTAAATTCGATTGTAGTGTATTTGAATTGTATTTGAATGTTGTTTCGCTATTTCAAACACAATGAAATTGATATGCATTTTTGAAGTGAGCTAAAGCACTTCCTGTGTAATAGGAGTGAAAAGTAATCATGATTCATTTACAGTGTCGCACAAAAGAATTCAATTACCCCATGGTTTATGGGGAAAAATCGACTGCAGCGTATTTTAATGATGTTTCATTATTTCAAACATAATGAAATTTAAATACAGTATTAAAGTGCATTACAAGATTCTTACTGTAGAATATAAAAAAAGTCTAGAATATACCGTTCCTTATACAAAGACACAGAAAAGAATCCAGTTACTATGAGCGATAATTACTGGAAAAGCGTTTTCAACTTTGGTTTGAGTTTTTAACTAATTTTTTGCATACAGCATGGTGTGATAAATTTACGTACATCACTCAGCTGTATTACAAGATTCTTTCTGTAGAATATAAAATGCGTAAAATGTATCGTTCATTTACAGGGACACACTCAAAATAATCCCGTTATAGAACTGTCTATGGGCGATAATCGATTGAAATGCGTTTTCAACTTTGGTTTGCGTTTTTAAGTTTAACTAAATTTTTGCACACTGCGTGGTTTGTATAAATTGAGGACTAAAAATGGAAATGCTGAAAGCCCAAAAGAGGAAATTTTTCAAGAGAGCGAAAAAAGAGAAAAACTCCTACTTCTGGTACTTACAGCGTTGCTCTTAGTTCAACATTTTAAAATGTAGGTACCTAGCTTCCTTTCGTTTAGTGTTTAAATACCTAATATTATAATTTGGAAACATTTCTTTTATTTATTTATTTAATATTTTTCAACTTGCTTAAAAATATCCCATTGATGTAAACAATAACAACATGATCAAGTTATGTAATGGCCACCAGTCGCCGCGCACCTTATCACTGGCACTTTCACCGTCATCCACTTCACTTCGTGTGGCACATTCAACGAACGACATTTTTTACTCTTTTTTGAATTATTTCTTCTAGGTTGGGCCCTTTAAGGGTTCTCCTGTTTGTTAAGCTTTGTATGTAAGACATTTTTCAGAAAAAAAAAAATTGATTTTTTGGTATTTCAGCGTTTTCTATTCTTAGTCCTCAATTCTATACATTGGCATACATTCTGCTGTGTTAAACAGAATAATTCGAAAGCATTAGTGTCTGTGGGCGTAGACTGTTTAATGGTGTTTTTTATTTGTGTAATGCATTTTCGAGATGAATTATATTATCTATCTATATTATAAAGGATAAAAGCGTCCGTGTAACGCGGACGTCATATTGACGGTGGCAACACCATTAAATTTAACTTTTACTGTAATACTTTTAAACTTCTAAACATCGTACATTTTAAAAATTTACACCGTCGAATAGGGAAAAAATGTACTTTCAAACGAAACTTGTTTGAAAAATGTTTTTTTACAAAAATTTTATTGTTTTAAAAATAATTTTCAGACATGATTTTTTAAAAAATCTATGTCCATCGCGAGCAGACGCTTACGTAAGCTGAATCCGTTTGCATTTAAATTAATATAAATAGCTCAGCATTTGTTTCCAGCTTATACACTATATGGCCAAAGATGACCGGTCACTTGCGATTTTAGACGTTTTCTTAAATATTTAGAAGAATACACGAGGAATTATCCTGTGTAAGCAGAATGGTACAGGTTATATATTTCCGTGAAGATTTTTTCCCGAAACCCCATAGGGGACCGCCGACAAATTGAAAAAGAACGAATATCTTTTGGATAACCCTATCTAAACTTATGTAGCAAAAGCGTTCAAACTGTAGATTATGATTAAATGACTTACTGTAATAATTTGTGTTCATTTTTATGAGGATAGCCTGTATACTTGAATAGAAATTCATGTTTTCATAAAAAAGTCTCAAATTTTGCCAAGTTTTTTGCTAATAATTTGCAGAGTTCTTAATATAAAAAAAAAATTCTTTAAAAAAATATGACAAACAAGATTGTACACAATACCATGCAATCAGAATTAAAATATAGTAAAAATTGTATGAAAAATGAGCAGGTTTACTAAATATTGTTTCACTGCGCATGTGCATAATGTATTAGCTAAATGTATAGAGCAACTTTTGTAAAAGGCTCAAAAACATAGCTTGAAAATTCTGAAAATTATCGTTGATAGAATAAGCTCAAAATACGTTGTTCCCAAAATAAAGCAAAAAGATGAGGTGTTGGATCCATATATCCATTGATTAGTGCCAATATAGCATGCACAATATTGCACGCATTTGGATAGAACCCCTTATCTTTTTGCTTCCTTTTGGGAATAACGGATTTTGAGCCTATTCTATCATAGATAATTTTCAGATTTTTCAAACTAAGTTTCTGAGACTTTCACAAAAGTTGCTCCATACATTTAGCTAACACATTATGCAAATTATATTTTGATTACATTCGGGCATGCGCAGTGAATCATTATTTAGTAAACGTGCTCATTTTTCATACAATTTTTACTATATTTTAATTCTGATTGCAGGGTATTGTGCACCATCTTGTTTGTCATATTTTTTTAAAAGAACGTTTTTTTATATTAAGAACTCTGAAAATGATAAGCAAAAAACTTGGCGAAATATGGGACTCGTTTTATAAAAACTTTAATTTCTCTACAAGTATACATGCTATCCTCATAAAAATGAGCACAGTTTATTACAATAATGCACTTAATCATAATCTTGAGTTTGAACGCTTTTGTTACATTAGTTTTTACAGGGTTATCCAAAAGATATTCGTTCTTTTTCAATTTGTTGATGGTCCCCTATGGGGTTTCGGGAAAACATCCTCACGGAAATGCATGACCTGTACCTGTTTACACACCTGAAATTTCAGGATAATTCTTCATGTAGTTTTCTAGATATTTAAGAAAAACATCTAAAATCGAAGGTGGCTGGTCTCCTTTGGCTATATAGTGCACTAAAGACACAGAGATGAATGAGATATTTTTCGAAAGGTTCTGAAAGTGTTTTTGGACGTAGTATACTCAAATTTCGTTAAAACTCGTAGTTTGATTTAAAAAATGCAATTAATAAAAAATCAATGAAAAAAAAAACCGCATCAGCAAATAATCTCAAAGCTTGCGGCGAGAAAGCCTCGCACGGGTCGGTTTAATTGATAACTCTAATACATTTTTTTTCGTATTTAATATATATTTTTTAGAATACCCACTAACAATACAAAAAATCATATTATATGAAAAATTGATAAAGTTTTAAAACGTATTAAAAGCGGTATTTTCATATCAGCTGTGCGTCAGGAGTTAACAGGTCAAAAAATCGCTCTTTAAAATAAACCTCTTTGATTCTGTTCATTGCAGTGGTTTAAGAGTTAAATTCGATTACATGTCTTAAATTTCTGTTTTATTAACCATTTGGAAAAATGGTTATTGTCCTCGTCAGGGTAGGAAATCAAAAGCATATCTGAAGCTTTTTATTGGTTGAATCCGCATTTTATTCGTTTTCTGATTGGTCTATACACTAACCTTTATTTTCAACAGAGATGGATACTTCTGTTGCCACTATGACAAAAAAGCAATAAAAACTACAAAGAAAAAATTAATAACTTAGAAACAAATTGAGATACAGCTTTCAAACAAATTGCATTTAAAAGTACACTTTTTTCTCTATACGACGGTGTAAAAAGTAATATTGTGGGATAAATTAAAATAATAAAACTTTGTAAAAAATCACCATAAAATTAAAACAAAACACAGGACGCGTTTCGAGCTAAAAACATAACAGCTCGTCATCAGCTACAGCATACACGTGTCCGTAAACGAACAAGTTCAAAAATGAACTCTTTTCAGTTTTGAACTCAGTTCATTTTTGAACTTGTTCGTTTACGAACACGTGTATGCTGTAGCTGATGACGAGCTGTTATGTTTTTAGCTCGAAACGCGTCCTGTGTTTTGTTTTAATTTTATGGTGATTTTTTACAAAGTTTTATTATTTTAATTGCTTCATATCGCCAGTTTTTGGTGCTGTTTCGCAATATTGTGGGATGTTTAGAAGTTTAAGAAATAAATTTCATTTAAAATTGGCCGTTAGATTTCTTGGAAATCTGACGATGGAAAAGCCTTTTCCCGAACAGCCAATGAAATGCTTGGATAATACGTAAGTTTCAGGTGGATAATACGTAAGGTTCAGGAAATCTGAGGAGTCGCAGGCAATTTTTTATATCTTAAATTTTAGTCTTTGAAAAAATCATTTTCCAAATGGTCGTTGTAATTCGTTAAATTGCTTTTTTTTATTTTATTGTTTTATTTATTGATTGCTGAATGTTTTAATTGCGTTATGGATTATAAGTTGGATCATTCTGGATGAGCTAATTTATATTAACGCAATGTAGATGTAGATTTAAAAAAAAAAAAAAAAAAAAAAAAAAACCATGCTTGAAAATTGAGTAAATTGCGACGCAGATTTGAAACAAATTGCGGTATAGTTTTAAAACAAATTGCATTTCAAAGTACATTTTTTTCTCTATTCGACGGTGTAAAAATTGGAAAGGTCCGATATTTAGAAGTTTAAAAAATTGCAATAAAAGTTAAATTTAATCGTCTGTTGTTGGCAGAGTCAAAATGACACAAGATAGTCCAGGCAATAGGGAATTTTACCTAGCAAAATTAATGGTAGTACTGGAAATCGGCTTTCTAGATGTTTTTTGGGTCGCTCAATCCGAATTTGTAACTTCCCATCAAAATTTCACCCGGCAACCTCCCCAAATTTTGGTAAAAAGCCCCCCAAAAAAGGTTTTTATTAAAAAAATCAATTTTTTTATTGTTTTAGAGAAAACATATCTAGAAATTCAGAAAGTAGACAAAATTTGCAACAAATTAGATACATGACATTATGACTTAGGATGAAGGGGAAGGGGGGATCTGCCTCGGAACATGTGCCGCAGTGCTGCGTAAACTAAGTTGCGCAATTCCACTTAACCACTCACACGTTTACATTCGCCCTCCCATCTCCCCTCCGAACTTTCTCTATAAGGTTTACTTTAAGATTTTTGGGTCGCTGAATCCGAATTTTTAACTTTCCCCCCAAAATTCCCCCCCCCGAAACCCCCCAAATAGTTGTTTTTAACTTAAATTTCTTATTGTTTTAGGGAAAAAGCATTACGAAATTCAGAAACTAGACAAAATTTGCAACAAATAGGATATATGACATTATGAATTAGGAAGAACGGGGAGGGTGAGAGCTGCCTCGGAACATGCACTACGGCGCTACGTGCACTAAATGATGAAGTCCAGGCAATAGGGGATTTTATCTGGCAAAATTAATGGTAGTACTGGAAATCGGCTTTCTAGATGTTTTTTGGGTCGCTGAATCCGAATTTGTAACTTCCCACCAAAATTTCACCCGGCAACCCCCCCCCAAAAATTGATTTTTTGAAAAAAATTTGTTTTTGAGAAAAGCGCGCGGGGAATGTTCCGAGGCAGCCCCCTCTCTCCCCGTTTATCCTGCGTCATAATGTCGTATATCCTATTTGTTGCAAATTTTGTCTAGTTTCTGAATTTCGTAATGCTTTTCCCCTAAAACAATAAGAAGTTTAAGTTAAAAACAACTATTTGGGGTGTTTTCGGGGGGGGGGATTTTGCGGGTAAGTTAAAAATTCGGATTCAGCGACCCAAAAAACTTAAAGTAAACCTTATAGAGAAAGTTCGGAGGGAAGATGGGAGGGCTAATGTAAACGTGTGAGTGGTTAAGTGGAATTGCGCAACTTAGTCCACGCAGCACTGCGGCGCATGTTCCGAGGCAAATCCCCCCTTCCCCTTCATCCTAAGTCATAATGTCATATATCTAATTTGTTGAAAATTTTGTCTACTTTCTGAATTTCTAGCTACTTTTCCCCTAAAACAATAAAAAAATGGATTTTTTTAATAAAAACCTTTTTTGGGGGGCTTTTTACAAAAATTTGGGGGGGTTGCCGGGGGAAATTTTGGTGGGAAGTTACAAATTCGGATTCAGCGACCCAAAAAACATCTAGAAAGCCGATTTCCAGTACTACCATTAATTTTGCTAGGTAGAGTCCCTATACGGTCTCTATTGCCTGGACTAAGAGTTACGCACGGACATGTTTGTCCTTTATATTATAGATAGATAGATGGCCATAAAGGTAAGGTTAACTAAAATGTTCTTCCTTGATTTCTTGACGATATACCTTTTGTATTTATCCATCTTAGAAATTTATTAAAAATAATTCTGTTTAAATTATTTTTGCTTACATCTAATTTAGATTTATTTCAGGAAACGGAAAATTGCTTGACAGACGCTTAAAGGGATAAAAAATAAAACTTCAAAAATCCCAATACGATCGATTTATTATACATTTATCAATATAAAATAGGCTAAACTGATTAAGTTTATTTAAACTATTTTCTTCAGAGAGAGAAAATTTAAATGATGAAATTTTATTCTAAAATTTCTTGAAATTCAGGGAGTCTGCATCGATATAAAAAGTATCAATCAAATGTCGAGCTCCATCCAACTATTTTCCATCTTGATGCTGCTATGCATGTCGAGGGAAAATATTTGATTTATGGTCTGGCAGTCGATCGGAAACTGAGAGTTCGAAAATTGGAGACAGAGATTTGAAATTATTTTTATATTGGAAGCTGTGAAATATGAATAAAAATGACCTAACTTCATATTTCAATAATTGAAATGCATAAAACTGTTTTTAGCTCACGATATGCTATTTCTTTCGGGCAAAATTAAAGTATCGCCCCTAAAAAAATACCGTTACGTTACATAAGCCGGCCGTAAAACGAAGCAGATGTATCATTGTACGGTTAAACACGGGTAATCTCTATTGCAATTTTATAAACTTCTAAGCATCGCACATTTTCAAATTTTACACCTTTGTATAGGAAAAAGAAGTACTTTTAACTGCAATTTTTTTGAAACTTGCATCTCAATTTATTTTTGAGATATTATTATTATTTTTTTTTTTTGTAGTTTTTAGTGCCATTTCTGTAATGATGGCAACTGAAGTACTTCATTTCTGTAGAAAGTAAAGGGGAAATAGTTGAAAAATAGTAGATTACTATATCTTTTTGTTGCCGTTTTCTCATAACAACTGAAAAAAATTGTAATTAAAATACGTGCTATTTTGAAAAAATATAAATGAATGATTTCTGATAAAACATGGAGCTATTACAAACTATATTTAATTTCAAGTATCCATATTAATGTTACAAACAAATGAAGGTAAATAAATCATTAGATAGCCAATTTTTTTGTCGACTTTAGGACATTGCTTTTTGGTGGGTTTGTTTATTATTCCTCGAAACTGACGTCATATGCATACTTTTCTACAGATATTGTTTAAGAATGGATCCTAAATGTGGAGTTCTTCAGCGGATGCAAATGACGTCATTTTACATAAAATAAAAGCGTGTATTTTAAGTCTCGAAACTGAAATATGTTTTGTAGAAGTGAATCAGTTTTTCTCCAGTTGCTTTGAAAATCTTCACAGTGGAAATGCTTCATGTTTGAAAATAACGCAAATGAAATCACACACTGATAAAACACAAAGGTTTACAAAAATTTAGAGTGTCTTTATAGAAGAGCAGTAACCTTTAGATTAATATAATATTTGTTTGAGAGTTAGACTACCCAATATATATAATATGAGTTTTTTGTTATAACTAATTTTGTAGGTTTATTGCAAATTAATGAAACAGTTCCTTCTTAAACATTTTCTTTCCTCGAAATTCGACAGGTTCCACCTCCTAATAATTTTTTTTTCTCATCGGGAGCAACACTAAATTCTGAAAAG
This sequence comes from Maratus speciosus, assembly GCA_963932465.1. Lineage (NCBI taxonomy): Eukaryota > Metazoa > Arthropoda > Arachnida > Araneae > Salticidae > Maratus > Maratus speciosus. Next base: position 20,474,275 of record OZ010792.1, on the reverse strand, counting down.
GCAAAATTCCTGCTTTTTATTTTTTTATTTTTTTTTTCAAGGTCAACTAGGTAGTTTGTTGTAGATACTGAAATGTTTGGATAAGATGATCCAATATGTTACTTGATTGAAATGTAAAAATCTTCAAGTATGAATATTCACGAAGAATGTCAAGTTTATTCGATGATAATAAAGATTCTAGAAAGGTAATAGTGCAATAAGTAATTTATAATTATTTATTTTACTGAAATTTTCCTTAATCGTCGTATTATCTGGTTGTTTGGTAGAAATTGATTTTGTCTTTGGTTGGACAGATAACGTCGTTGCCTTTGTCTCAGTTCGCTCACGTGGTTAATTTTGATGATTAAAATAAGCAGATCGGAACTTCTCAAACCATCAGTGTACTATGCGTTTGTTTGCCATATCCTTGCCAAACACTTCCTTGACATTTCGAGTTGTCTGTGCTGCATTTGTTGCACGATGGAACACGTATTTGAAAATAACGCAAACTTTGGACTTATCCATGATTTACAAAACTTAACCCCCAAAAGATAATCTGACAGATTACCAGAAACAAAAGCGTGCCGCTGGAAAGTAAATGGCGTACCTTCACAATAAATAAAAGCAAAAAACTCTCGAAGTGAAATATCAAAGATATCGTAAATCAAACTTGGTTCTTTAGGAAATCAGACATTTCATTCTTAATGACCTAATAACATTCACTGGATGCTTTACGGTGTGTGTAATGCAGTTAGGGTGCAGATTTTCTCCTATTCTTCTTCTTACGCTATTATGCCATCACTAGCAAACAAGAGAGATTTTGTTTTCGTCAGATCAAATAACACTATTTTATTGTTCCGCTGCCCAGTTATCATGATTTTTAGCCCAGTTTAATTTTTTCAACCTTTGCTAGAGAAATAAATATGCTTTTTTCGCGGAATTCTATCATTTGAATGAAATCCATTGCAGTTTGCGCCGAACAATCCTTGCACCCAACATCACATTGATTTGACTTATTTCACCTTGCATACATCCAGAGGATTTTCTTCTGCCACAGTCTCTTAATTCTTCTATCATCACTTGTTGTTGTACATCCTGCCTTTACCCAGTTTTGGTTTTGTAATGATATACTCTCCTTATACCGCTTCAAAAAGTGTTAATTTTGGTTACATTTCCATTAATTTGCCTTCTAATTTTCTCATAACTGTAAACTAGTTAACTTAATAGTATTATTCTACATCACTTTATATGTGACCAGTCACAGCAGTTTCTTTAATTTTCTTATGTTTTACATACAACTCGAATATCAATCACATAAAGCACTGAGAAATCCGCACTCACTGGCATAAATTGCCCTCCAAAACATGATAACAATAGTTAAATCCAACTGTTACCTGATTGACTCACTGCCAAAACAAAATGACGCCTGATTGGTTCTCTAAACACTTATTGGACGCATTCAAATAAAGATAAGCTATTTCATGGTAGGTTGTGTTTGATTTTTTGCTTATTTGTCTATAATTTTTCATTAAATACGAATACTTGAACGACATTTATTCTATTACCAGGGTGTCGACAGATCAGGGAAAAACACAGTCAAAAAAGGGGGAACACCAGTATTTTCTTATAGAAAAAAATTGCTTTATTTAATTATATGATAATCTAAGACGATTTTTTCTGTACGAAAATATTGGGATTAACCTCTTTTTTTTTTTTTTACTGTGTTTTTCTCTGATCCATAGCCACTCTTATTACATTATTGACTAAATTACCTTACCACTGATATATAATTTTATGGTTACTTAAACAGAAACTGGTGTTATGAGCCATCAAACCTCAAAAATACACATTTTCAATAAAGGTTTCTACAATTTTAGTCACTACTGTATAATATACATCGAGGGCGAATCCAGCCCTCCATTTAGATGGGGGGAGGGGGGTCATGGCTTCTTTTTACACAGAGGGGGGGGGGGGTTACATCTCTTAATAAGCGATTTTTATATTGAAGACTTTTAGCATATCCAAAATGGCTACATTTTTGACACTTTTATGAAGTCATTTTCATTCGTAAATACAAAAAAAAATTGCATTAATATTCGTAAAAATATTAAATTTACACATTTTATTCAGATACCAAGAAATTGAAGAATTTCCTATTTTTCTGAATTTTAAAGATCATTCAAGAAATTGGGCATTTTAAACAAATTTTTAGTACTTTACAGCTACAAAAATGCCGTCATGAGGGAGCAATTGGCTGCCGCTCCCTGAAATTCAGTTTAAAACCCCACATGTTACGGAGATTTCTCAAAAGATACTTTGCCTTTATCGAAAAATGGAAAACGTTAATCAATCACATTTGTTCTGAGTAAGTGTACTTACAAATGTCTTGCATCCGAGATTAAAAATTACAGCATGGGTGTGCCAGGAATTACTTACTTTGAATTTATGTAGAGCTTTAAGGTGGTGCGGGACAGAAAAATCTCCAAATTTTCTAAAAAAAATTTATTACATTAACAATTTCTCTGTGTTTTTCTGCTTACAATGACGTTTAAATCATGTTTCCATCTTAATTAGAAAAGGAAATATTAATTTTTTTGGTTTGGATTGTTTTCAAAATCTAGCTTTCAAGCAGTGGTTTTCACGGAAACGACTTCTTGTGAAAACGCGTTTTTCTTCAGGATGGCTTTTTTCTCCATTTCTCGTATTTAAATCGTTATAAGTCAAGAACCGTTAAAGGTAAACGGTTCAAACTTGGAACATATCTTTTTCAATTGTTTTACTTTAAATTAGATTAAGAAAATTAGAAAAAAATATTTTCTTTTGAAAGTATAATTTTTTAAAAAGAAGTTACGTCATTATTTTTTAAATTTTTTCTTTAAATATTTTTAATAAAAAAAAAATAACATTTAAAAAAATGCTGAATCAAAATTGAAACTTATATATTTCTGTTTATTTAAATGACAAAAAATTGAAATTCTACAAATAATATTTCGAATTATAACGATTTTAAATTACACCACTTTTTTAATGAATTTTAAATTAAATTAAAAAAAATTATATATGATAAGTTTTATTAAGTGATTTTGTTTACGAGTAACATGATTAAGCATCATAAAAAAATTCAAAATTTTAACTCAATGAATAAAAATTATTTTAAATTGTGTCCCGGACCCCCTTAAAGAGACAGAAAGATTCTCATTGTTGAGCAAGGGTAAATTTGAAAATATTTAATATAGATTTCATTTTTAAAATGTCCTTTAGAAATTTTCTTCGTTTAGGGGGAGGGGGAGGTCGTCTCCCCCTCCCACCGTGGATCCACCGTTGATATACATGCAGTGGTGCCAAATCAGCCGGAATTTTTTTCAGAAATTCCGAATTGTCACCAAGAATTTTGAATAGCCGCTTTTGCTTTATACAATGACAGGAGCAATGGAACAATGTATTCATCTTATGGATTTTCTATGGACTTCAACTTAACCTTTAGTTGAGAGGTAATTTGACTTTCAACGCAATAGAAGACATTCAACGTCCATTAAAAGAATTTTCGTATAAAAGTAGTTGAAAACCTCATAAAAATAGAAAGTTTAATAATTTGATAAAAAAAAAGAAGCAAGAAAGAAAGAGTATGTAAAAGTACTAAATATTTTAAATAATGATAAAAAAAAAAATAGAAAAGAAAAAAAATTCTATTAGTTCCTACAGGACAGACGCAAAAAGCTACCGAAGAAAATACCCCATATAAAAAAAGACTGTATTCAGAGTCCATACATTTTAGTTTAACAAATTGGAATGCTACACGAGAGACTAACAAGTTTATATATATATAAACTTTCTGTACAATAATACCATTTAAATATAATGAAAATGACCAATAACTCAAATCACAAATACCACATAAACCAAGTATTACTTAAAATGTATAGTCGTTTATTTGCACTATCTTATGAAGATTAAAATGGAAGAAAAAAGAAAATAAACAATCACTATTATGGATACAAAAATAAATGAAATGCTTATATAGTGAATTACTTTATCAAGGGCACAGAATTCACATACATAAGCAAGACAGTCGTTTTCTGTAGAGAATAAAGCTAAAAGCTGAATAATTTATTGTCTTTGCGCCCTAACGACTGCATGACCAAAATAATAGAAGAAAACTGAGCACTGAATATTATGAAAGGCCTTGAAATGGAAAATATAAAAATAAATATTTAAATAATTTTTATTATATGTATAAATTATATATATATATAATATATATATATATATAAATTTGTAAACAAAATGAAGGAAAAGAAAAATCAAAGTAAGAAAAGAGAGGAAAATTCAAACTATAATGATAATTAAAAACAGTATAACTAGGGAGAAATAAGTAAAAAGGGGAGTCGGCGGCCGCATAGTCTGGTAATTCTGTGACAAAGAAAGAAAAAGTATTTATCGTTAGCGATATTGAACTCATTGCCTAGACTCCCAAATTCTTCTATGATGTCTAACATTTTTTCATTGCGTTATTTAGTTTTTTAGTTTGGGTAGCAATATTTTTTATACATTGTAAGAATTTAGTTATGTGCAAAATTTCTCTGATGTCATTAAATGTTTTGAATATCTCTTGAATTTCATCAGTATAATTTGGTACAAATTGAGGGGAGTTAGTTGAAGTAGATGTACCGTTAGAACTTTTGGTAATAGATGAGGAAGGTGTATTCCCGATTCGAGTAGTACAGTTTTCAGAATATAAAATATAAAATATTTTGAAATAACAAGGGGCCCTATATATTACTTGTAAATTTGCTTTCTTATAAATATTGCATCTTAAATTTCATTAAATGTACTAGGTATTCAAAACATTTTCCTCATTTCACAAATCTTTTTACAGAAAATGTATCCTTAATCATTAAATAAAATCCCTTTAGCATTTCTGTATCACATAACTTTTGCTATAGGCTTTCATAACTGCTGATGCAAAAAAATTTAAATATTTATCTAACTAGGGGGCTCTGACCCTACGAGCTACGCTCGTCAACCCCCGTTCAGACACCGCAGACTCTAACACCACGCTAATTTGATCGGCTTTAAAAAGATTTCGGAAGATTGAATTATAATTTGAATCTTACAATTATAATCTGACGTAATTTTCACCAAACCTTTCTTTCTCTTTTTAATATTCACGTAAAAATACTTTTGTTAGAAATTAAATATTATGATCATCTTAAAATATCAGATAAGTGTCTCGCGCAATTTTTAAATTTAAACTGTTTTGCAATATTATTTTTTGTTCATTTTACGTAATAAGTGTAATGTGACGTAAATGTGACGTAAATTATCCTATTTAAGACTTCTAACGCATTTTAATGAATTTATTATTTTCAATATTCTTTCTCTTTTAAAATTCACGTGTCAATATAGTTTTTATGACGTAATTTTCAATGAGTTCCTGCTTTTTATATCTTCTATTTATAATAGTCACGTGTAAAATAAATTTTTAATTTGAAGCAAACACTATTGTTTGCGCTGTTTATACTGTTGGCAACAGTTTAAATTAATACAATTTTCTAAAATATGTAAAAAATATCTCTCGAAATGCTGAAAATTTGAATTTAAAATAGAAATAAAACCTCAAAAAATGAGTCAAATTAAAAACTAAATGCAGTCTGCACACCGGGAAATTCTGACGCATAAAATGATCTAAAAATGATTAAATTCCTATGTACAGTTTTTGCTCCTATAAAACTTTAGTGGAACGATTTTGTCCACCTTTGGCATTAAATATCTCTTAAAATAATTCTTCGATTTGAAAACTGTCTGCATCAGCGTGTTTATCAAACATTTCTCTATAATACTACCGATTTTCATATTTTTGTATGAAACAGTTTTTTAAATATTAACGAAGACAGGCCATGCTTAAGCATTCAAGTTGGATGCTGATCTGCCGGGAATATCTACGCAGATTTTCATCGGTCCATTTCCAAATCAAAACTTTTTTTATGTATAAAAGGATGTTTATTGAATTTATTCAACATTAAACTTGCATTGTTTCTAATTTAAATAATTAACACGAGTAGACTAAAATTCTGTTATGAAGAAGCAGCAATTTGTGTTTTAGTTTCTGACTCTCGTAACAAATCATTTGTTTGCCGCTACCGATTTGCATAAAAAATTTAATTACACCCAAAATAACTTTCAAGTCGTGTTGAAGAATTTTCTCGTTCGTTTTTTGTTTAGTAACATCCAATTTGGCTAAACACAAAAGATGTACAAAAACAGGCATTCATTAAATTTCATATCAATCATCTAAAATATAAAATATTTTGAAATAACAATGGACCCTACATATTATTTATAAATTTCCTTTCTTATAAATATTTCATCTTAAATTATGGAAGAAGAATAGAAAAAGGAAATTTGACATCATACGAGATTAATTGCTAAGAACATTTGTCATGTGTCAATTAAGGTTTATTAAAAATTCTGGTAATTAGATAAATTAGTGAAAAAAAACTTATTTTAAAAATGCGTTATGATTAATTATGATTTATAAAATTTAAGGATTACACGCAATTTAAACTCTTATAACATTAAATGAAAATAAAGGATTATGCTTCAAAAAAAAAAAAAAAAAAAAAAAAATTGTTCAGCATTAATCCGACATGATGGATAACAACATGTGTTTATGGCAACTTTTAAGACAAATGAAGATTATATCTTGTTGTTGGACGTAAAAAAAAAAAAAAAAAAAAAAAAAAGAAAAACTGTCAGAGAGCCGAATGCTGTTTACAAAGGAAAAGGGGAAAGGGAAATCCGAACCGTAGCCCTAAGCTGTAAGCATACTGGAGTGTTTTGTTACTGGAGTGTTTACTGGAAATTGTCGCCTGTATACCCAAAAATGTCCGAAGTTGATGAGCGCGATTCTACTTTGCATATTCACATTCCGGAAATGTAGCAGTGCGCAATTGTAGATTATGACGTTGCACTGTGCTGTAATGTCTGTAAAAATTTAATTTCCAATACATTTAAAATTATAGATTAAATAAATGTCGTCGTATTAAAGAGGCTTGTAATAGACGTTCCATACTGAGAAGTGTGCATGCAGAATTACTCTCACGAATATAAACGTGTATTGCGAGCAATGGCGAACTTTTCGAACATACTGAATATTAACTTTTTATCACTGTGAGGCAGTTTGTCTTTTTTGTTTTTTTTTTGTGTGAAGTTATCAAAATGTATTGAGATAAATACATATTTATACAACAAATTGTGCATATTTCTTCATACTTCAGACTATTCCATTGAAACGTTTACACAAAATGGAGTGCAGTGATTTCGGACATTTTTGGGTATACAGGTCAAGATTTATCTTATCCATGTAAACCAAATGTCGTTTAGTACTAATTAATTGATGCTCTAAAACTTTCTAAATGGAAATTTTGCTCTATCTCTTTTCGTTTTAGATTTTCAATGGCTGTCTTCAAATTTCGCCACTAGGGACGCTGCTGTCGTTTTCATTAAATCGGGCGTAGTCGCTTTACCATACCGTTATCTAACTTTCATAGCTCTAGCTCTCTTCGTTCGCAAGTATCTTCAGAACTTTCCTTTGCACCCTGTATACTACTGGTCAAAACACATCTTGAATGTAACATAACTCGTAGGATAGAAAAAAAAAGATAATACGAAATAAAAAGAAGAATGAAATATAATAAAAGAATAAGAAACAAAAACTATTTACAATGGATACAGACAAAAATGACGAAATGGATCAGAGGTCGTCGTCTGAATATGTGTTTGAGAAATACAGACAATTATTTCTAAAATTGACTTCATTTTTCTCTATAAATCTCATTAGTGTAGATATTCTGTTCATGAGTACGGGACAATATAAACTTAAAACACACTATAAGTACCACTGTAATGTCAAAATAAATGGTTCACACCACAAAATACTTTATTCTATTAGTTTCTACTAATAAAGAAATTTCCTAAATTTTTGCGTAGTTTATATATTACAGTTACAGATGTATTCCCAATGGCTCATTCATTATAAGACAATCATCCATAGACTGGGCGTAAAGTTGAAGTCAACACGGAAGCCCCTCAAATTGTTTAACTGTTGTACACTACATTATTAATTCCAAAATTTTTTTTACTAGCTTCTAAACATCCATAGCAAAGATCTTCCATTAAATAGAAAGCGTTCGTCCTCTTTACGTGCAGAAATGAAAGTCATTGAATATGATATACTATTGAAACTATCATTAAAATATTTTACTTCATGAATGTAAATAATATTTTCTATAGAAAATGGCATCACTTTCACCTATAAAATAATTTTGCTATTTTTAGATTATGACGTCACTCAATGAAATCGTTTAAAATATTTGTCAATGCCAAAACTATTTTTCTTTGAAATATGATGTCATTTTTATAGGTGTAAGCAAGCTTCTGATTGGCGGATTGTTCATGCGGCAAATTCAGTTTTATGTTACAGAAAGTGCTTTCGATAAAGAGGGTGACTGAAAACTATTATTAGAAACAATTAAAGGTAATAGTATAGTCTAACAAGGATTTAATAGTCAAGTCTAACATCATGAATAAAAATATACAAATCTGGTTTGGTTTGTTGAGGGGGTGGGCGCTACGCTCATCTTTTGCAAACGAGGACTAAACGGTATGGGACCTCCGTTTAAAATATAACCCAATCCACTACAAATATCAAAACTTGAGTCGGGATTCGAACCCACCACCCCTTTTCTAGTAGCTAGCGCCCTAACCATTATGACGAACATATATGCAAAACTGAGGAGAAATTGATAGTATTGCCACAGTTGATAATGGAATCTTCGAATTTGGAGCGAGCTTCTTCTTCACCTTTTTCAAATAACAACAACAAAAACATTTTTTAAGAAAAAAAATGTAAGCAACACGTTTTTAATCTGAAATTTAATATGATTTCAGAAAAAAAGGAAGGCTCGTCGCTAAATCCTACCCTTAACGAGTTACGGCTTTGAAAATACAATTAAAGACATATCTATGCAAATATGAGCAAGTATATGCATTGCTGTCGATAGTGAACTTGAGGGCAAAGTTTGTGAAAAATATGTTCGTTGGATATGTGATTTCAATCAAAAGATATGTTTTTGACCATGTATCCTGTTCCTAATCAGTTAGGGCTCTGAAAATGCACGAATATTGCATTGTCAGTGTCAATGAAATTGTGTGTAACATTTGAGGAAAATTGGTTTGTTAGACATGGGATATCAACCTAAAATGTAAAAGAGTATTTTTGCCTCTGTATCTGTACCCCGTCACTGATAAATTGCGGTCGGTCCTGAAACTACATGAATATATCGTTGCAACTGGCAATGCACTTGTGTGCAACGTTTGAGGAAAATAGGTTAGTTAGATATGTGATTTCAATTTAAAACGTAAAAGAGTATTTTTGCCCCCTTTACTCTGTCCTGATGAGTTACAACTAGTGTTGTCAGGTGTCCTGGGTAAATCAAGTCTCCAAATGTTATAGACACCACTAATTTCTTACAGTTTAAAGTGCATAAATTTTAAAGTACACATTTATTACACTTTATTTCGTCATCTTTAATCGCAGATAATTGTGCCATTAGATAAGGCGAAGAAAATTACTGGTATCCAGAGCATTTGGAGACTCAATTTACGCGGAACCCTGAACCTAACATGAATATTGCATTGTCATTGTCAATAAACTTGTGTGCAGCATTTGAAAGAAATCGACTTGTTATATACGTGATTTTAATCTAAAACATAAAAGAGTATTTTTGTTCTTGTACTTTGTCCCTGATGAGTTACGGACCTGAAACTACATCTATTGCGTTTTTACAAGCAATAAACTAGTGTGCAACATCTGTATATATATTACGCTATCGTAGGTGGCTCAAAAATCGCGATTATTTGTTAATTGTTTAATGGCAACGCTCGAATGAAACGCATCTCGTTGGTTATTGAACAGCATTTAATGCATCTTCATACCTATAAGGGGGTTACCCTGTTCAGTCGCAAAAGGCCGCCAAGTTTGTCGCAAACTTGGCGATATATCGTCAAATTTGGCGACTAAAATTAGTCGCCAAAAGTGACGCCAACTTGGTGATATCTCTAATATTTCTCCAAATTCCCATAGACTTCCATCGTCCATACCAGTAGGGTTTCAGTAGGGTTTATTTGCTTAAAGAAAACCAACAAACCGAGATATTTTAATGCAACAAAAACTAATATTAGCTTAAGGGATTATATTAATTATATTTCAGGTTCAATAATAAATCCAAGTAAATTAAATTATGAATAAAAGTAACGTGATACAATGCTTAGCATGCTTTCCCAAACATACATTTTAAGGGAGACCAAACGGGTCGCCAAGGGCGGCTAGTCTGAGGAAAATCGGTTCGTTAGATATGTGTGTCATAAAAGCGATTGCAAGATTTGAGCCAGACATATGTATGCAGACAGAGCACAAACGGAGCATTAGTAGAAGTGTGTAAAATCTGTGACACTGAGGAAAGTAGAATATTCGATACAAAAACCAATGCGAATCTATGTGAATTTTACTTCTACTTCAACTTCTCTTTTTTTTAAATTCTAATCTGTTATCTATCTATCTGTTTAAAGTGTGTTTCTACATGGTTTATCACCGAGAACAGCTGGAGTTCGACAAAAGATCTTTATCCTTTTAGACATGAATGATGGATTACATAATTCTTTCATAAATGTTCTCTTTTTAAAGTTCTCTTTTGATAAAGCTTGATAGTGATAGATCGTTTGGAATTTATGAGATGTTAGGCGAGATTACAAATTGTTGAAGCGTTTTTCTTCATTAAAAAAGTTATACGAATTTTTGACAATTATTTCTGAATGTTTAAATTCTATCCACATCATAGAAAATATTTTAAATTAGGTAGTTTTTTATTGAATTAATTTGTGTACTGATATAGGATATTTCTTGGCGATATTATTTCGTGAAAAAAGAGGCATCGTAGATAATTAATTTTCTTGTATACATCAAAGGATCAGGTCACAAAGTCCGATTACATTTTGAATAATTTAATTAAACGGTATACTGGTATATTTGAAAAAACAAAAACGATATTAGCGTTTAGTAATTGGAATTTTATAAAATTGTATCGGATTTCCTCGTTTATAATCTAGAATACAACGCGTAAATTTTGCACTGAAATTGCTGGAATGCAGAAGTAATAAAGGAAATAACTTGAATAATTGCAATCTTAGTTGTAGTTTGTGTATTAGTATGAGCAGAATAAGGTATCCATTTCCAATGTCAAAAAATATCTTAAAGCTGAGTCTAAAATGCGAGAAAAATACAGACTCCAAAAACCGTAATTTTATGGTATTTCAATAAAGGGGGGAAATACTCGTGAGTGAATATGGTAAGACCGAGAATTGCGAAAAAATTGTTACTAGTCTTCTAACGAAATTGTTTTACAATTCCCAGATTTTCTGCTGTTGAAATAGCATAATGTGCACAATACAAATGTATGCGTCCTATTAAAGGACATCATACATTTCTAGGTCATACTCACAAAATATTTGTAATATTGCTTTTCTTTCAGCATTACATTAGAATCATTCATAAACTGGAGTACCGTTTAATATTTAATTTTTAAAAATTTATTTATAAGAAATATGTCAATTTTGAGAGAACGGATGTCAGCTACATAAATGTACAAAACAACAACAACAAAAAAAACCAATAACCACTATCTGCAAAAATCTGTTAAACTCTGTCTGAACTGTTTCTTACCATTTCATTTAAAAGAAGAAATCTGAGTACGAAAAAGAAAAAAAATATTAGTGTCATAGCAGTGAATTTGACCATAGTGCTATATATAGGACAGCCTGTAAATTTGAAGATAGTAAAATTTTGGTAAGTTTTTCAATTTTATGTCTTTCTTTGTGTTTTTACGAAGATAAACAACTATTTTTTAACAATAAATAAAATAAATACATTTTTAAATACTTGGTCAAATATCGGTCCCATAGGCACGAGTATACGTGTCGAATAAGGTGCTCTGAATCCGTGATTATTCCCACCAGTTATTTTTATTGTAAATTGTGCTTTATTTAATCAGAGCATTTTCTCGATTAAATTAGGCAAAAATTTCTGTTTTGAAAAACCGGTGATAAAAGGTAAAAAATTCTGTAAAAAACGCTCGTCGCGAAGGGGTTAAAACAGAAATTTACTGTCTTGAATAGCGAAAAACGGGGGGCATACCAAAACGGAATTTTAGTGAAAAAACGGAGAATAGATGTCAACGTTGCAACCAGAACATGTTCTGTTTTTTCTCGAATTATTTTTACAGTGTTGATGAAAGAATTTTATTCATATCATATTGTCTTCAAATAATAATAATAATAATAAAATAAAATAAAACAAGCAAGATTAATTAAAAATATAAAATTAAATTTATAGCCGTGGGCATTCTTTTGTACAAGCAAATCTTTATTTCGAAATATCTCAACAATATAAATTCCGGATATTTTTAAAAGATCCGATAAAGATAAAATAACTTCTTTTGTTCTACACTTATTTTTTAAGAATTTGTTATGCATAAATTTTCATGCTTTTATATTCAGAAATGTCTGAAACATGCTATAATTCTCCGGGAACATAATAAAAAATATTCAGGAGTGAAAGTTCATATTTTGTTATTATAATCTTGCACGAACGTTGGAAAAATTTAAATATTAATCGAAAATTTTATAAAGAAACCTTGTTGCATTATAATTTTCTTATCATCTTTCAGTCTATCTTCGAAAGAATAACACTTTTTTTTCCGGATAGTCATTGTTTATTGAAAAAATTATCGTTTGAAAATTTCGCTCATTTTTATTGATTCACCACTTTCTTTTTTTATTAGCTCACAGACTATCAAAGCCAGACAGATAATGTGCCCGCAGGTTCTGTATGCACGTTAGGGTGGAACTAAAAAACGAAGTTTCGAATTTTATATTCTAATAGTGATTATTTTTTTCCTTTTTAAGTTCATAAAAAGAAAATAATTTTCTTTTAATTTTAAAATGATATTTTCCGGTTCCTCAAAGCGCCTGATTTTCCCTAAAAAACGAATAAAAGCCAATAATTGCATTAAAAGTGTTTTAAACTTATTGTTAAATTTATATTTTGCAAAATTAAAATAATGAAGTGTTAATGTCCTGTAGTAAAGAGTATAATTTAGTTTTAGTACCATGGAAAAGATGGCCCCACTTTATTTCATTTTTGTGGAAGCTAGCGTAGTAGGTGTCGCCTTTCATTGCCTCTGATTTACTTGGCTGCGACTCATAAAATGTTAATCCGATTTAACTCGTGTTTACAGTTTCTTTGATTATTTTTCAATAAACAGTCGGCGTCAAATGTGACAATGTCTACTAACGTACCTAAATCTAGAAATTTGTGGAAACGTCTTGTATTTCGTGAAACAAAACAATTAACATTAGACTGTCATCTTTGGCGAACATATGAAGATGTTATGAAACTTTAATTATGGGTTCAATTTAACTTAAAATCTGACAGCTGGAAACTGGAACACACTATTTCTGACATAACTAAAGCTGTTTCTGATACAATTAAAAGTGTATTGCTGGCACCTTCAATTTCCACGGTTTCTGATACACAAATCATAAAAAATGAGTAAAGCCTATCGTGAGAAATATCAAAATTTGAAAACAAATATCAAGATTAGAAAGAATAATCCCAAATCTAATATAAAATTGCAAAATGTTAGGTAATCGTGCAAAAAACTATTCTTTGTCTAAATGCACTAAATATTATCGTGGATCAGAACAAGAACTTCACTTTCTCAAAGACCAAAGAGAGATGGGGTCATGGCAATAGGATCAATAGGTATAAAAACTACAAAAAAGGTGTAGTAAGACTGGAAAAGGAAATATCAAGGAAAGAAAAAGTTATTTTTTAAAAAAAGTGATGTTTTGATTGAAAGACTCACCAAATGTAGAAAATAGTTCGGAAGGAAAAAGTTCAGTCGGTAGTTCTTCTAAACCTGAATTTGACAATCAACAAGGTGAAAGAATTGGAGTATTAGACAGAACTGCAAATATTATTGCAAATGCTACCCTAGAAGATATGGGTATTTGTGAAGATAATAAAGAAAAGGTAACTGACAAAATGACTTGAAGAAGACAAAGAGAAGAGAAAAGGGAGGATTTGAAAGAACAGCAAAGACGAAATGATTTAATTATAGAAGGTTTGTATTTTGATGGCAGAAAGGATAACACTATGATAACTGAAGCAAAGGGAAAAAGTATAACGAAGAATCATTAAAGAAGAACTCATGATCTTACTTCAAAAACCAGAATCAAAATATATTGGTCATATTTCAATGACATCTTCTTCTTATATTAATATAACTTCTGCAATTTTGGTGTATTTTCAAAATAATAATACAGACATTTCAAGTTTGAAATTTATTGGGTGAAACAGAAACACCGCTAATGTAGGACGCAAATCTGGAGTTGTCAAAACATCGGAAGCAAGTCTCTAAAAACTTAACAATGGATAATTTGCTTATTACATGCAAATGGACTTTTTTTTATACTTATTTCTTGCTGGAAAAACTACGGATACTAAAGGATTTTCTGGATGATTAGGAAAGCAACTTGAAAAAATACGATCATATTGAAATTATAGACTATAAAAACTTCCTGTCTTGACGGACTGATCGGATGAAGAACATTAAAAACAGTGTTGATTTCAGGGGGTGGCCCGGGGGGGACATTCCCCCCGGAGCAATGAGATGTCCCCCCCCCGGAAGATTTGAGATTTTGGGTTTTCAATGGTCAAAAAGTGCAATTTCCCCCCCGGAACTCTATAATGTCCTCCCCGGAGCCACAGAAATCCCTCCCGGAGAAAAGTGTCTGAATTCAACACTGATTAAAAAAAGCACAAACAGGGGTTACATCTGAATTTTAGATTTTCCTTCTATTACTCAAACAGAGTGGAAACTTTGTCCCGCGAGCTGCGTCAACCGTCTTCAGATATTAAGTAAGAGATGGCTTTATCTTGGGAAAGTTGAATTCCCGCAATGTAATGACAAAGTTTCCCTAAGAAGCCAGTAGGTTGAATAACCAATTGAATTAATCCATAACAAGGGAGGTAAAGATGGTGAAAGTCGATATTTAACCACCTCCTTGTGGCGACTTCTGGGTAGGATTTGCTTTATATAAGCAGATATGAGCTAACAGATACGTTGTTTACTTTAAGTTACTTTATACTGAAATTTTAAAACTTAGACGTCCTTGAGGAACCGGAAAACAAATTAATTTAAAAAAACCTTTTCAGCCAAATGTTTAGACATCCAAAAAGGAAAAAAGTTTTCACTATTACATATTAAAACAAAAAAGTTTTTTTTTACCCTATACTTAAGTTCCACCCTAATGCACGTACGTATGTAAATATGTACGTACGTACGTAACGCGATAACTCTTGATAGAAATATCCGATTTGCTTCAAATTTTTTTCTAGATTCATTCTCATAAGGCACTTCCCTGATTAGTTTTGGGGTTCATTGGTTAGGTATAAGGGGGGTTACGGGGGACTAATCCCCCCTTAACTTAAATAAGTGGGTTTTTCGTGCAGAGTTATCAGCTTTGCTTTAATTTTGGTATACCGGTTAATTCTGATAAGGCGCTTCGCTGATTAGATTTGGAGGTTCATTGTTTATGCATAAAGGTGGGATCGGGGGGGGGGGGGGTTAATACCCCCTTAATTTAGATAAATGGATTTTCTTATCCGATTTGATTCAAATTTAGTATATCAGTTTATTATGATAAGACGCTTCCCTGATTAGATTTGGAGGTTCATTGGTTAAGTATAAATGAGGGGAACGGGGCTAATACCCCCCTTAATTTAGATAAATGGGTTTTTCTATCCGATTCGCTTCAAATTTGGTATACCTGTTTATTCTGATAAGGCGCTTCGCTGATGAGGTTTGGGGACTCATTGGTTAAGTATAAAGATGTGAAACAGGAGGGGGGATCTCCCCCTTACTTTATTTTTCGAAAGGCATTATTCTTTAAAGTAAGAGTATAATATACAATTAGTGTGAATAGACTGTGAGCTCAATGCCATCAGTTTAACTGGGCACTTTTCTTTTCTATTAAAATAAATATACATTTTAATTTGGGATGAAATCTTCATTTCTGTGAAAGAGTTAATTCAAAATTTCGAAAAGAAACCATATGACATTCATAATTGATATAGTAGCTTTATTATTATTATTTTTTTCATTTTATGTTTTTTTTTAATACACTAGGGGGCTCGGCCCCCTACGAGCTACGCTCGCCAACCCCCGTCCAGACACCGCAGACTCTAAATACACGCTAATTTGATTGGCTTTAAAAAGATTTCGAAAGATTGAATTATAATTTAAAAAACAGTGGCGATCTCCCTATAAAGGGATTTCTATTCATTTCTCTTTGATTGGGGAATTTTAACGCCAAATCCGCTGCGGTACTACTTGATTATCCAGTCGACCAATTTCACCAAATTATACAAATTGACATAATTTTTATTTTAAATAACGAAAGAACAAATAAATTAGAACAACATTAATGAAAATACAAATAAAACATCGAAACCAAAATAACTTGATGACGTAGACACGTGTAACAACATTTCAAAATAAGCTAATATAAAAGGAATTAAGTAAACAGAGTCTTTGTCTCCTGGTATTTTTTAACAAAGCGAAAAGAAAGTTCTTTTAAATGAGACATTTTAAATTAATCGTTTTTAATCTGACGTAATTTTGACCAAGCTATTCTTTCTCTTTTAAATATTCACGTGAAAGTACTTTTGTTAGAAATGAAATATTATTTGCGCTTTCCTAGCAAAAATAGTTGAAAAGATCCTCTCAAAATATCAAATAAATGTCTAGCACAATTTCTAAATTTAAACTGTTTTGCAATATTATTTTGTGTTCATTTTATGTAATAACTGTAATGTGACGTAAATATGACGTAATTTCTCCTATTTAAGACTTCTAACACATGTTAATGGATTTATTATTTTACAATATCCTTTCTCTTTTAAAATTCACGTCTATACTTTTTATGACGTAATTTTCAATAAGTTCCTGCTTTTTATACGCAATTTTTTAATTTTAATTTGAAAGTATCTTTTCTATTTATAATAGTCGCGTGTACATAAATTTTTAATTTGAAGCAAACATTATTGTTTCCGTTGTTTATACACTTGGCAACAGGTTAAATTAGTACAATTTTCTAAAATAAGTAAAAAATATCTCTCGAAATGCTGAAAATTTGAATTTAAAATGAAAATAAAACCTCGAAAAATGAGTCAAATTAAAAAAAATGAATTAATTCAGCACACCGGGAAATTATAACGTATAAAATGATTTAAAAATTATTAAATTCCAATGCATAGTTTTTGCTCCAATAAAACTTTTTTAGTGGAACGATTTTGTCCAACTTTAGCATTAAATATCTCTTAAAATAATTATTCGATTTGAAAACTGTCTGCATCAGCGTGTTTATCAAACATTTCTGTATAATACTACCTATTTTCATTTTTTTGTATGCATTAATTTTCTTAATATTAACGAAGAAAGACCTCTGGTCACAAAAAATTGAAAACCGGCGGCGGCGGTGACAGCGGTAGTTACTTTTTTTTAGAATAGAGAGAAATTATCTCACAGCTTTTTACATGAGATTCACGGGAATAAACTTATGCCCAGTTATTTGTTATTAATAGAACCATAAAAACATTTATTTTATTTCTTCAGAAATTTCTGAGTTAAAATACATAAAACGCCGCCTGTCCGCAGACCTGTCTTCCGCTAAATAAAAAATTATGGACTTTCTTAGCGATTACTAGACTTACCCTTTCTAGTAATATTTCGTTATTTAGAGTGGCCCCTTTAAACAAAGTGAAATTGCGATGAAGGTAGATCACAGAGAATTGCACAAGCCTGCGATGGTTGTTTTTTAACTTTTGATAATTCATTAGGGTTTCGTTCATCTGACGATGCCATATTCGTCTCGCTCCTCTGTCTGTCGCAGAGCTCGTTCTCAGAAACTATACATGTTGGAGACTTGAAATTTGCATACTTATAGCTGAACACCACACATCAAACGACAAATCATGAAATTTCGAAAAAGTCGTACATTTAACCCTTTGGGCTCCCAAATGTGTATTTTAAACAATACTTTCTAAGTGAGCCCCAAATTAGGTTGAAGGCGTGAAATTTTGCATACTTACAGCTGGACACCTCAGACCAAACGACAAATCATAAAATTTTGAAAAAGTCGTACATTTAACCCTTTGGGCTCCCACATGTGTATTTTAAACAATTCTTTCTAAGTGAGCCTCTAATTAGGTTGGAGGCGTGAAATGTTGCATACATATAGCTGAACACCTCATATCAAATGACAAACCATAAAATTTTGAAAAAGTCGTACATTTAACCCTTTGGGCTCCCACATATGTATTTTTAACAATTGTGTCTAAGTGAGCCCCTAATTAGGATGGAGGCATGAAATTTTGCATACTTATAGCTGAGCACCTCACATCAAACGACAAATCATAAAATTTTGAAAAAGTGGTACATTTAACCTTTTGGGCTCCCACATGTGTATTTTAAACAATTCTTTCTAAGTGAGACCATATTTAGGTTGGAGGCGTGAAATTTTGCATACTTCTAGCTGAACACCATCATGCGACAAATCATAAAATTTTGAAAAAGTCGTACATTTAACCCTTCTGGCTCCCACATTCGCATTTTAAGCAATTCTTTCTAACTGAGCCCCTTATTAAACTGGAGATTTGAAATTTTGCATACTTATAGCAGAACACCTGAGGCCAGGCGACAAATCATAAAATCTTGAAAAAGTCTTACGTTTAACCCTTTGAGCTACCACTTTTGTATTTTAAGGAATTCTTTCTAAGAGAGCCCTTAATTAAGATGGAGACATGAATTTTTGCATACGACCTCAGACTTCTCGACTGAATACCCCAGACTACACGACAAATCATAAAAATTTCAAAAAGTCTTATATTATTTACTCCTTCGGGATCTAACTTTTGTATTTTAAGCAATTTTCCTAACCTCCGCCGTTTTCACCCGGGTAGCACTTTTCCAACTTTTGCCGACATCCCTTTGACCATTCTTTCATATTATGCGCCATAGCCTTACATATTTTAGTTCCACTTTTTACCACCAGGGGCGCCTATGTACCTCGGGTGCTATGGGCCCAGTCCCCTCCACTGATATATCTACGGATAGTATGTAAATCGGAGT
This sequence comes from Maratus speciosus, assembly GCA_963932465.1. Lineage (NCBI taxonomy): Eukaryota > Metazoa > Arthropoda > Arachnida > Araneae > Salticidae > Maratus > Maratus speciosus. The sequence continues at coordinate 20,454,986 of OZ010792.1, read as the reverse complement.
TTCGTTCGGATAGAGTGCGCCCCTGGTTGCGAAAAGTGGAACTAACAGATTTTTCAAAAATATTAAACGAAACCCTCTGTGCGATCTGTGATCACACTTACCCACTTGTTTTTATGTATTTTTTAACGCTGAATCCAAAAATGACCTCCAGTTTTAACCATCACGTCTAGAGTTTTCGCAAATCGAAAATTTCAAAGTGAAAAAGTAAATAATATGATTAAATTTAAAAAATCAGAAAACCCGACTGCGTAAAAAGCAAACTATTTAATTATTTCTCATCAATGATAATCTATTTTTTATATTACTTACCTATTTTTTTTTATTTACTTGTATTGATGACTTTAAAGTTGTGTTTAATTGGTAGTTCCTATCAATAAACACTGTTTTGATGAAGCCTATAGATAATCTATGATGGTTAGAGTTTAAAGCTAGAGCTCCTACCTACACAACTGCAAATTGTATAATTTTTAAACGGAGCTTTTGACTGTAAAGTAGTCAATGAAACATCGTCTTCATTTTGAAAGACCTATCCAATGATATGCCACTCAATAGGGGGCGTAAAATTGTTTTCGTCTCTACCGCCATCTTGTATTTTACGGCCGCCATTTTAAATTTATAAAAACAAAACCTAGCCTATAACCATCGGACAGTTAAGACGAATCGATAGAGACCTCATTCATTAAAATCCATCCAGCCGTTGGGATGTTTCGAGGGTATAAAGAAATCCACATACCCAGATACGCGTGAAACACATCACCCTTCTTGACAGTCGGGTAAAAAATAGCGAAAATCTGTCAAAGCCTTGCCAAAAGAAGGCAAATGTTTTAAATGCGTCTTCGAGAAATTTCCTGCCTTATCAACCGGCAAAATAAAAGAGGACACCAAGATGAATTGCATAGACAATATAAAAGGATAAACGCGATGCAGTATATGAGCGGTTCAAAGAAACTTCCGCACATGGAATAAAATTGTAAGTATTTTAAATACACAATATTGCACCCTTTTAGCTCTAAAAATGCATAGTATAAGCTAAAAGATGAATAAAGTTTTATGAAAAAAATAAGATAGTTTTACATCTATTTTATAGTATCAGATTTTCGCAATATTTTGATTTTTAAAAAATTGAAAAAAATTGCGATTTGCGAAAAATCTTGACGTGATGGTAAAAAATTAAGGTCATTTTCGGATTTACCACTACAAAATACACAAGAATTAATTATCAAAAGCTAAAAAACAGAAACATCACATCTATTTTAAGTTTTTTGCTATTTTTTGGCTTTATAACTTTGAAATTTACGATCTGCAAAAAACAAAAAACAAAACAACACAACACAAAAAAAAAAAAAAAAAAAAAAAAACCCTGACGTGATGGTTAAAAATGAAGGTCATTTTCAGATTCAGCATTACAAAATGCATAAGAATCAATTATCAAAAGCTGAAAAACATGAAAAAACTCAAATTTTGCAGGCTAGTGTTAGGAAAGTTAAGTGCAAGTTCATAAGTAAAACAATATGAGATCGTTGACTGCATATAACACCATAGAAACGTTATAGGTATTTTTGGATATCGATCATTTGTAAAAGATTTCAGTGAAATACCCTTTCAGTAGCTTTTTTTTTTTTTTTTTTTTTTTTTTTTTTTGAAGGGAGGGGTGGAAGGTTAATTCTTAAAATTTTTCTTAGAATTAATACCACAGTCAAATATTAAAGTTCTGGCGAGACTATTAGAAAAAAAAATTCTTATAATTTTAGATGAAAAGAAAAAACAACTTTAAAATTTTGCAACTTTAAAATTCTGTATATAGAAAAAGTAATTGAAGAGTTCAGATGATAAAGGTAGTATGCGACAAAATAAAAAATGAAAATAAAAGTGCGCAGTTAAACTAATGGCATTGAGCTCTCAGCCTATTCATACTAATTGTATATTATATAATTGTATTATATATTGTATATATATATAATAAAAAAAAATTATGGCCATTTTTTCCCCCATTCAGACCAGAAAATCAGGGTTCTAACTTTTTACGGCTTCTCTTTCATCTTCAGCTAACACTTCATTTAATGGCTGTTTCATAATAATGGAAGCCACCAGTCCATCAGAAGAAAATAACTCGGTTAAAGCGGAAACTCCGTTAAACGGAATGGGATAATCGGGACTTTACTGTAATGTCAGTTTTCAGATCCCTTCAAATTCCAGTTTAGACGGAAAATAAGAGTTTCTAGAGATCTAAAAAATTCTTTTGTTTTCAGACTGAAAATACAGAAATCGCTGTCTGCATATAGACTCATTAATTGTTAAATAAAGAGTGATGGATTACAACCTTTTTAGAGAAATGTTGCCTTGTTAGAGAAGTTCCTTTCAATAAAGGGAAATTTCGATGGAGATAGCTTGGAATTGTTGGAAAGTTAAGTGCAAGTTCAGAAACAAAACAATAAGATCGTTGACTGCATTTAACATAGTGCAGAATTTATAAGAAATTTTCATTTACAAAAGTTTTCAGTAAAAGATCGGGAAAGTTCCATATCCTAGGAGTATTTTCGACGATAAATGATAAATGTTTCAATGTGGTTGTTGCGATCTTCAGTATTTTGGGTTGCTTTTTTTATAACTTGAATGCTACCGGTGGATAAGTAATAAGTTTGCATACATATTTTTTATACATATATTTTTTAATTTATAATTTTCTTCAAATGATATATTTCGGTAGATGTAGTATTATACAAGTGTATTTTTTGCGCATTTTTATATATTTTAAAATGTATATAACATTAACGTTTGTAATATAGTGTTATGTTTTAAATTCACATATAAAATAAATATACAAAATATGCAATATAAAAAATTATAAAAATATGTTCAAGTATAAAATATTTAATTATATGTGTACATAATGTGTGTTTATACATGTATATTTATAATTACATGTATGATATATATAAAAATAATGCATATATAACGTTTATAATATGAAAATATATGTTTATAAAAGTTTAAAAAACATCTTTTTAAGCCATCTTGAAAAATCTGGTAAGATACTATAACGGCCTTTTGCCGAAATTTTGGATTCCTTCGCCAATTGCGCCAGCAAAAACAGGATACGGAATTCTTCCCGAAAGATCCTTCAAGTAGTCTATTTCATTGGCTTTAAAACAGTTTTTGAAGATGGGCGGGTACAAAAATTTCTTGGTGTACCATAGCTGAAAAGAAAAATTAAATGGAAAATAGACCGAAATTTTATAAGAAAATAAAAATTAAATAATTAAAAAAATATTTAGGTAATGGTTTCTAATTTCTTTTCTCTCAGTCTTAGGTAAAAGGATAATCTTAGAATTTATAAATAACAAGCTATAAATTTTAGTGTGTATGTTAACAATGAAATAACTATCAAATTAGTTTGCGAAAAGTTTCCAATTTTTTTCTCTCTATCTTACATATATAGGTAATCTTAGAATTTATAAATAGCGAACTGTAAACTTTAGTACATATGCATTAAAGCTGCGATTTTATTTTGTGAGATAGTTACTTATAACACTGAATACAATGATTTAATATTTCTGTAAATGTATATTTTTTTGTTTTTGAATTCAGTTAATAGAGTATTTTAAAACAGTTACTGTAATATTATTAGAGATTAATATTTTAAATAAATTTTATAATTTATCATTTATTACACTTTTCATTTTTTTTCTATTACTTTTCAACAAAATCGGGAACCAGGTTCCTTTAAATTCTAGTTTATTGATTTTACAAACTCTTTTGTTCAGAATTTTCAGTCTAAATATCTGCCTATAGGCCCATTAATCGCTCAATATAGAGTGGCGGATAACAACTTTTTAAAGAAAATGCCACCTTGTCTAGAGCGATCCTTTTCAATAAATTGAAATTGTGATGCAGATAGATGGCTCGAATTATTAGATAGTTAAGTGCAAGTTCAAAAATAAAACAATGAGATAGCTGACTGCATCGAACGTCAGGCAAAATTTATAGACAATTTCGACCATCGGTCATCTATAAAACGTTCCAGTGAAAGATTCTTTTTCAAGTATTCAGTTTTGTTGACTTTAAAAAAATGTTATTGAGAGAAATTGTTAAAAAGCATTATTTAAAAAACATTTTACTATAGTTAATAGCAATTTTAAGGTTTTTTTTTAAATCTATACTAATAAAAACAATTCTTTTACTTATAAAAACGCTTGCTAGATGGTGCCAAAAAACTGTCTAAAGATATAAAATCGTACAAATAGGGCCGTACAAAGAGTCTGCTCGTTTCGGTAATAATTCCAATACAGGGCCTCCATCATACGTAAGATACAATAAAACTCGCTTAGACGGAAACGCAAACGAACAGTGTTAAATTCCGTTTTATGCAGATTATTTTAATTTTACAAAACATAATTGCATTTTTTTTTTTTGGGGGGGGGGGCACTGGAGTATGTTTTTTTCGTTTATTGCAGGATTCCGTTATAAACAGACTTTACTCTATTAGAAAACAAATTTGTTGGATAGTACCTTTTTTAAAAAATCTATATAGTAGTATTTGCTTACAATTTTCTTATTTCTTTTGCAGTATTACAGCTTATGATGTATTTGTAATTGCTTTTCCATCTAAAGATTTTAAATAAAAATTTAAAATATTGAACACATTATTGAATTTTAACTGAATTCATCAATTAAATTTGAAAAAAAAAAAAAAAAAAAAAAAAAAAAAAAAATCAAATCCTTAACCTGTTACTTTATACAACTTTCCAACTGAACAGGAGTCGGGTCCTGATAATTTACACTGTCTTTACCCCCCCTCTGTACGGACCTCCGATATAAATTTCAGGTTCACTTAAAAACATTATTACGGGTCCGGACAACGGCGGGCGTGTCAGTTAGTATATATATATACATATATAATTCAATTAACAGTGTATTTTAAAATAGTAACTATAGTATTATTAGAGATTAATATTTTAAATAAATTTTATAAGTTATCATTTATCACACTTTTCAGATTTTATATTACTTTTCAACAAAATTGGGAACTGGGTTCCTTCAGATTCTAATTTATTGATTTTACAAATTCTTTTGTTCAGAATTTTCAGGCTGAATATCTGCCTATAGGCCCATTAATAGCTCAATAAAGAGTGATGGATAACAACCCTTTTTAAGAAAATGTCACCTTGTCTAGAGCGTTCCCTTTCAATAAAGTGAAATTGCGATGAAGATAGATGACTCGAATTATTGGAAAGTTAAGTGCAAGTTCAAAAATAAAACAATGAGATCGCTGACTGCATCGAACGTCAGGCGAAATTTATAGGCAATTTCGACCATCGGTCATCTATAAAACGTTCCAGTGAAAGATTCTTTCTGAAGTGTTCAGTATTGTTGGCTTTAAAAAGTGTTTTTGAGAGAAATTGTTAAAATTCATTATTTTAAAAACATTTTAGAATATTTTAGAATAGCTAATAGTAATTTTCGACGCTGATGTATTCTGTATTTTATTTAACCACTTAAGTGATTCTTTTTTTTTTTTATATACATAATAAATCGAAAATATGGGATAAACACCACTTTTTTTAAACTAAAATATTCGTAATATTTAGTCTAAAAATTTCTGTCATAAAATAGTATCAAATTGTATTTTAAAAAAATTAGTGGTATCAAGAAGCTTTAATTGATGGATCAAGCAAACTCTTCTTGCCCGTACGGCATACGGGCAATTCAGTTAAGTGGTTAACACCTCTAATGCCCATATGGTAGCATATGCTACCACCAGTATTTATAATTTAATAGATTTTTTAATTCGGATATTCCAAATTTGTACCAGAAATTTAAAATTGCAACATTGGCTTTATTTTATAACAGACATTTCGCAATTAAATAAAGCGAAATCTATAGTTAAATTTTTCTAGTATGAATTCAGATTCTTTGAATTACGGAGTTTCTAGAACACATTTTAGCATGGGAATTAAAGGGTTAACATTAGGATATCCAACACGGGCTTAACGCTGCACAAACATAAGTGAAAATCATTTTTAATTCAAAACTAACATATTTTTTTACATTTTATATATTATTTTATATTAACTATGTACAACATCATAAAGCATTTTTATATGAAAAAATATCAATTATGTATTCAAATAAAATTTTGAAATTTTATAAACAGGGAACTTTTGTTTATGCCAGGAATTAAAAACCAAAGAAAAAAAAAGCCAAGTATTTCACTATTTATGGAAGGAATTTTGATTCTGATTATTTCAGTATTTAAGCGCGTAGTTCGATTACGTATCTGTTAATTTTGTGCTTTATTTATATTATTTTATGCATTAATTCATGAAATTTTAATTTCATTAGGTAATTTTACTCGGACACAAATCATGAACTATGTATAGTGTTTTAAGTGCAAATGGGTTAATCTTCCGTAATCGGGCTGCAATAGATATTATAAGTATTTAACCTTACAATGATACATCTTCTTCATTTTACGGCTGACTTATGTAACGTAACGTTATTTTTTAGTGACGACATTTTAATTGTTGCTTGAACGAATAAGCATATCGGGGGCTAAGCCCCCCCCCCCCCCCCCGAACACCTATTTATATTAAAATGGATGCATAAGAAATTATAATTTTCATTGACAAAGTCAACAACAAATGAAAGAAAAACAAGAATGAAAAATTATGCATTAGACATACATTATGAAACACTTTCAGCATTAACAGAATATTATTAAGAAATTTATTTTATCATACAATGAAACCGACCGCAGTCCTTTCCGTAGCTTAATACTTTTATGCCTCTCTGTAAATGAAGATAAATGCTACGCACCCCTTGATTTACAGAAAACATGTTGTAGTGCATTTCAGTGGTGCATATAAATTTCATTATGTTTGAAATGTTGCAACATCCTTAAAATGCATAGGAAACGTTTTTTCTCCATACACCATAACGGAATCATCTTGTGTGCTCCTGTAAGCGAGGGATCTACCAGTGGCCGAGAGGTTCTGTTCTCAAAGCTGGTAGACAGGAGGTGCTGGGTTCGAACCCAATCGCGCCCGTCCACCTAATCGTTCGGAGTTTTCCGTGGTTTTCTTCGAACCTTGGATATCCTAGTTGGTATCCTCCTTGGATACCCTAGTAGTATATACGGGTTAGGTACCCTCAGAAAGACTCCCACGGAGACCATTCCCCTTCCATCCTATATCCCTGGTGTAGATAATTGGCCGTCATAAATAACACCAACACCTTTATCCTCTTCAGTTCCGAAGCTAAAATAATAATACAAATGCTTATTCTTTTGGTTTTTTGAAACAAAATGACATCGTAAATGACAAAAAAATATCTTTTCTGAAATTGATCCTTTACGCGCTTAGTAATTTAGGTTAAAAAATAGGGATATAAAACTACAACTCCCCTTAAAAACGTTAATTTAATAGCCATTAACCTAAATTAACGCAATCACAAATTTAAGTGCTTTAAACAAGTAAATAATCCACAAATGCTCAAAATTGTTTATTGAAAAAGATTTAAGTTAAATCCTTATGAAAATTTCTCACTTTCTTGGTCATACTCTCTTTTGGGCATATTTAGGCATTTTGCAAACTCAGATGAAAATAACATTTATTTTATGCGGGAATCAGCTTAGATGCTGCCATTTATTCGGTTGCTTTGAACGCAAAAAACGTTCAGCTATTAAGAAGTGATGTGGAAATATAAAAAAAATCGGACATTTTAGTTTTTATAAGCAAAAGAACAGAGGTCCCCGTTTGGGGACCCAGGGACCGAAGAGGTTAAGCGAGGTATAATTTCTACCTTCTTCATTTTCAATATCGAACATTCGATAGTAGGGCATCGGTGGCCCAGTGGCAGAGCATCGGACTCGTAGCCGTTAGGTCGCGAGTTCGAGGCTCGTCGCCAGCTAAAAATCCACCATCCATGTTAATGACGTCTGGTGCATGAAAATCGGTCGTGCGTGCAAACTCCTCGAAGTTCCCTATGAGTTACACCTCTGAAGGTGCCTAGTCAGATGAAGGCATCGTTACTTGATCAAGCTTCTAAATTACAGGATCAAATCGAGTAGCAAAGGCCATCCCTTCGGGTGCTCCTAATCAAGCCATCACTTCCGGCCCTCTTGTGCCGAATGGTCTAGTTGCCAAGTGTCCGCCGTAAAAAAAAAAAAAGACCCAAAGGAAACATGAATAACATAAAAAAATCATGACAATATGAGTATATGTACGAGAGTTACAGCACGGGCAGACAAGCATACAGACAGAATTAGAAACCAAATTTGTAAAAACTTCTCAACTGTGTTCTAAAGTGTTGAAAACTCGATTCAATAACTGTTGTTGTTTTGTTCATCGAATGCGAGGACAGCGAAACCTCTTCATACCCGAGAGTCAATTTTTTTCGAAATTTCTTTTATGTGACCAGGACGTGCCATCAAACCCTGTTCAAAACAACAACAACAACAACAACTACAAAAATGAAGAACGAAAAATCATGCGTGCAGCATAGATTATGAAAAACTTTCCAACACATTCTCAACATTATAACAGAATTTCACTGTTTACTAAGGTGAAAGAAATAATTGTCTAAATGAACAATTTGGAAAACGCATAATCATAACGTATTTTGTAATTTAAATTTCTGCTATTACCATGAATAGTCAAGAAAATGTACGATTTCTTTGTGCAGCCTTACATGGGATGAATATGTATGTATGGACCTATGGATATATGTGTACACTACATAGTATGCCATAAGTTAGTTCAATTAAACTCAGGCCCCGAAATGTACCGGAGCAAACCGGAACGATGTTCCGGTTCGTGAAATTGTGTCAAATATGTTCCGGTTCGTGAAAGTATGAAAAATAGTGTTCCGGTTCGTGGAATTATTAAAAAATATTATTACAGTTTCATAGATATAGCTTCTATGCTGTCTGTAATGTTTTTTTTCTAATTATTTAAAATCTTGAATGCATTTTTTTAAATTGGTTTTTCTACGGTTAAATATAAATTTGCTATAGAGTAAAGTCCCGATTATCCGAGTTAATAGGGACCAAGCTCACCTCGGATAAGGAAAAAACTCGTATAAACCGAATTTACACAAATCGTCACACACTAAAGAGATAAAATATAAATTTTCACTTAATTCAATCCTTTTTATGGTACTAGTAACATCTCTTTGATGTACATTTCCGTTACTTTTAAGAAATACCGGGAATGAAATTGTTTTTTTCAATCGAACTTATACCTTTGGAATGGATCATTTTCTTCTGATGGACCGATGGCTTCCATTATGATGAAACATACATTATAAATGAACTGTTAAGTGAAGATGAAAGAGCAGCCGTAAAAAGTTGCTCTTTCATCTTCACCTAAAACTTCATTTATAATGGGTGTTTCATCATAATAGAGGCCATCGATCCATCAGAAGAAAATAACTCGGTTAAAGCCGAAACTCGGTCAAGTGGGATTCGGATAATCGGGACTTTTCTGTACTTAAAAAAAAAAAAAAAATTAGTCGACAATAATTTTGAAATATCGTTCCGGTTCTTGTTGAGAACTTTTGTACGGCCTGTACATATGATCTATGCAATTCATAGACACCAAGTAATAATACATAATAATTAAATTTAAAAACGCATACCACAACTGAAAACGCACTTCCAACAATTATTGTTCGCAGGTTTCAATAGTTCAATTATTGTCGATTTTCTTCTGTAGCCAAATTCTTTTGTGTGTCCCTGTAAATGAACGATAAATTCTATGCACACCCTATTCTGTAATAAGAACGTTGTAGCACACATCAGTGATCTGTATCAGTATGCTTAAAATAGTGTAATATCATTAAAATACACCGTAAACGATTTTTCTCCATAGACCGTAATGTAATAGAATTCTTTTGAGTGTCCCTGTAGATGAACCGAAAATGCTACACACTTCATTTTCAATACTGAACATGCCATAGTAAACCCCAATAACATATGTAAATTTCATGGCAATTGGACATTATTTACGCCAGTTAGAGCACGGACAGACAGACTGACAAACCGAATTCCTAAACACTTTTCAACTATGTTGAAAAGTGTTAAAAAGTGAGCAAAATTACTTGAACTTTTGTTTATTAAGATTAAAAAATTAGCGGGTATCATATATGTATTGCAATGTAATAATTATAGTAACAAATAAACTGAATCATTTGACAAATGGTTTGCATTTGTGTTTCATAACTTTCATTTCCGAAAACAATGACTTGCAGGCAAAGTAAAGGAGGAAATTGTTAAACTGGCAAATTTTATGCCAAGTCATTATTTCATCATTGGCATTTATGCTAAGATCGCCTGAAGATTCTTTTTTTTCGATATTCTCCACATATTCTTTAAATTTGTATGCCATGCTGGCCTTCCGGCTTTATCAAGTCATAAAAATATTATTTTAACTTGAAAAAGGATTAAATATACAGAAATTTATATGCAAGAGAACGCCAAATTCACCTTACTACATTAAATTAAAACATGAATACATTAAATGATTCACAGCTTTATTATTAAAATAGGTGTAAAAACAATTAAAAGGTTTTAAACATTAAATCCAATATTCAGATGTTAAAAATGAAATTTCCCGAGCGCTTTCGACCAAGCCATGGTCATCATCAATAAGGTGAAAATGAGAAGAATACCTGCAGAATGCACACCGGTTTAAATAATGCAGGGCGAAACCAATACTGGAAAAAAGAGGGGGGGGGGGGAGAGGACGGATGAGTCCATGGAGCGACGTAGATCATCCCAAGCCAAATACTCCATTAACCCCAAATAGACCAAACCAAATGTTCGGTATAAAGCATGATAATGCATCATTACATGTGTTCCTACCTCTAGCCAAAATCTCTATAGATTCTCTCAAAATGCATGTGTTATATTGATTTGTTTATGCGACCTTTGCCTCGCTGAAAAAGATGTCAATATGGGCTTCTAAATTTAATCGAGATAAATTCCTAAAACTCGAATTCCTAGATATAAAAATGTTAAACATATTTTTACTTTTATTTATCTATAATAGAAGAAATTACTGTAATCGAAATACATTTTGACTTCCGGTTTTCGACTGATTTACACGTTTTAGTCATCAGAGACTCCGAAAAACATGTTTATACAAAATGTCTGTCTGCCAGTCCGTGTGTTGCCATTGTACAATCAACAAGAAAGAAAAAATCATGCTTCAAGCATAGATTATGAAAATCCAACACATTCAGAATAATGCAACAAAACTGCACCGTTTAATAAGATAAAGTATTATGTCTAATTCAACTCTATGGAAATGCATAACACACTTGAAAACCCAATTTCAGCTGTTCCCATCTACAATCGAAACACTATCCAAATTCTTTGAGCTACCCTGTATATTTGTACGTATTAACTACATGCATGCAAAAATTTAGTTCAGTTGAGAAATATATACATTAGCTGAAATTTCCCCTGCAGCAATTTCCGCTAATAAGGAGAATGGCACGAGAATTCTTTTGTGCAGCCCTGTATATGAGGTATAGAATTTATATACAACTAGTAAAATGAAAAAAAAAAAAACCCACGATAATACGAGTATTAAGGAAAATTTCAGTAAAAGAAATAAGTATAGGTTATTTATTGGATTATTAATAATCTTTCTTACCTTTCTAGAATCTTTATTACCATCGAATGTATTTGACATTATTTGTGAATATTCATAATTTAAGACTTTTAAATTACAGTCAAAGTAACATCTTGCATTATCTTATACAAATGTTTGAGTATTTACAACAAACTACTTACCTTGGAGCAAAAAACAAAACAAAAACAAAAACAAAACAAAAAAAAAAAAACAAGAAAGAAAAAATCATGCGTCAAGCATAGATTATGAAACACTTTCCAACACTTTCAGAATCATGTAACAAAACTGCACCGTTTAAAAAATTAAAATATTACGTCTAATTCAACCCTATGGAAACGCATAACACATTTCAAAACCCAATTTCAGCTGTTCTCGTCTGCAATCGAAACACTATCCAAATTTTTTCAGCAACCCTGTATATGATATAAAGATTTGTATCTATTAACCACATGCATGCCAAAATTTAGTTCACTTTAGAAAAGCATATACTTCAGTTGAAAATTCCCCTTCAGCAATTTCCTCTAATAAGAAGAATGGCATGCGAATACTTTTGTGTAGTCCTGTATATGAGGTATCGAATGTATATATAACGAGTAACATGCAAATAATTAATTAAATTTAAAAGCGCATCCCGAAATTGAAAACGCACTTTCAGCCATTATTATTCAAAGTCAGTACTGTAATCGATTTCTTTTGTGTGTCTCTGAAAATGAACGACAAATGCTATGAATGTATCGTAATCATCTTGTATGAAATATTCAGTGATTTATATCAGTTTCAATACATTTGAAACGATTTTCCCCCATATACCATAATGTAATAAAATTCTTTTGAGTTTCCCTGTAAATGAACTATTAATCCCACATACTTCATATACAATACCAAACATGCTTAGGTGACCCTAAATAACGTTTATCAATTGTATGAAAATCCGAGTATATTTACGGGAGTTAGAGCGTGGACAGACGGGCAGACAGACGGACTGACGGACAGACGGCCAGACAAACCGAATGCATAAACACTTTTCAACTTTGTTGGAAAGTGTTAAAAAACAGAAACAAGTCGACTCGTTCTTCTTGACATACATTTTCCTGTAGATTTCGTAAAAAATACCACCTATTACATACCCAAAACCACCCCCAGTTCAAAACTTTATTTATCTATCTATCTATATATATAATTTTTTTTATTTAAACGATAACTTTTCAATAATGCTGTACAAATCTCTTCTAAACTTTAATTTTTACACCGTCGCGTCGTATAGGAAAAAAAGCACTTTTAAATGAAATTTGTTTGAAAGCTGCATCTCAATTTAAAGTTATGCATAGAATTGAACCAAATTCAATGTATATGTTTATTGCTATGGCAAGCAGGTCCTCTCTGAATTTGAAAATATTCTGCCGGAAGGGGACATTGCAACAGCAATTTTTGTGCCATTTTCATTATTGTACCATCGAAAAGTGTATGAAGTTATGCATAGAATTGAACATAATTTCATATAGAGGGGAACTGATCTAGTTTCTAGAAAATCCAGTTTCTATAATATGAAAGGTGTTTATTAAACGGCTGATTTGATTAAATATAATTTCTGGATTTGATTCATTAAAAAGAAAAATGTATTTGATAAATTATTAAACCCATATTGCAAAAAAAAAAAAAAAAAAAAAAAAAAAAAAGGAGTTTAAGGAGCTCAATTGCTTTAATTTCAGAAAAAAAGAAAAAAAATTAGAAATTTGTTTAAATTTGAGTATTGTTTCATTTCATTCTATTTTATTTCAGAACTTCAATCAACGCCGCGCCTAAAATATTTTGTCGCGTGTCACCATACGTTCGCCGTCTCAGATCTAGTATGTGATTTTAAAATTTTCAACAACATTAATTTTACACATCTGGAAAGCAAAATTGTCTTCTATAATGTTTTATTTGTCATTCGATTTTTTATTAAAATAGTTTGCTGAAAAATAATTATTTCCGAGAAAAAATTTGTTATCAGAAGATTTTGAAAGTTTATTTATCATTTTACTTTTTTGAGATCAGGCATCAGCTTTTCTTGATGTAACGAATAATTTAATCCAGTGTTTTAGAAATTAGACTATCTGAAAGGCATTATTTTTAGAAAAAAAAATAACTATTTTTTAATGATGTATTTTTCCTTGTTGTTAAATTTTACTGTTCATTATTCTATCAAGATAAAAAGATTTAAAATTTTTATTTACACACACTTTCTATAAAAATAAAATTGCAATTTTCTATAATTTCTGTTCAGAGCTTTTATTTCAAACCAATTGAGTTGAATTTTTTCTTTACATACATTTTAATTAGGAAAAAATAATCTTTTCTGTATTTTTGTGAACTTGAAAAATATTTAAAATTCTTGTCGAAAAAAATTAATTAAAAAAATCTCAACTTTTGTATATACACGCTATATTAAAAGGGGGAGTGGATTTTTTCCAAACAGCAAAGAATAATATTTCTAATTGCCAGAGTTACTTTTTAACTTCAATAGCCCAAAAAACGTCATGTAACTTATGAAGCAAGCACTCCGATTATAGAAAGGGACTATTACTATAGGAGTTGCATAAAATGTAAAATAATCTATTACTGATTTTCTTCTATATGCGATATTTATTTGAAATAAAAATTAAATGCCACCAACGTTTGTGTTACCTTATTAGATTCATTTAGATTTAGCAATATCAGGATGACGGGAAATTCCGCATTGGTGTCATATTTTTCAAAAAGTATTATTATATCTATGCAGTGAATGTTGTTGTATGTAAGTATACGTGTACGTTATAAGATGTACGTGTGCGTAAGATGTATAACATGGATGTAAATTTGTTAGATGGATTCAGGTAAGCATATAAACAAACCGGTGGGTACCGTGTACAATCGTTGCTATCGAAAGGCTCAAGGCCATAGGATACGAGTTGTGACGTCATAATCGACCGACTTCTCTCTAGTGTTGGAATTCACAACGGAAATTTTTGAATAGCAGTTTTCTGTTATTTTATTTGTGGAATATATATAATCTTATAAAACAATAATAACTTACTGGTGAGAATTTGGAATCCCTAAATAAAAATTCAGTCAGATGCGGAATGCCACAATGTTGCCGCATCTGGCTGATTTTTTATTGGAGGATTTCAAATTCTCCCCAGTAAGTTTAAATAGTTATTATTGTTTTATAAGATGATAGATATTCCACAAATAAAGTAAAAGAAAAATTGCTATTCAAAATTTTCCAGTGTTAATTCCAACACTAGTGAGAAGTCGGTCGATTAGTGATGACGTCACAACTCGTGTCCTCAGACCTTGAGTATTTCGGTGGCAGAGGAACAATGTGTGCAACAGAAACAGGCGCCTAAAGAGAGTTTGAGGAAGCTAAGCTAAAAATTAATTGGTTGAATAAAAATAGGCGGAAAAGGATTATTTTATTTATCATCAAAAGTGTGAAATAAATTCTGAAATAATTAAAAGCATTCTTAGTTACAAGATATTATAAAAAAAGTAGTGTTGCTTATTTACTAAAATGCACATTTTTATAACATACCATTAAAAATGTCATATAAATATTTTTTCACCACCCCCTGAATACTAGGCCTCAGCGCTGACACAAAATAGCGGCTGCCAAAGGTGGATTTTTCTTTTTTAACGTATGTACGATCCCTTAAATTTAGAAACCAGTATTTTATAAAAGATTTCTTTCACTTGTTTAATCTCAGAAAGATAAAGCGGAAAAAAACTAAAAAAAAAATTATTGGCACCGAAGTTCAAGGGACCGTACAGACGCTGAAAAAAAATCCGCCTTCGGCAGCCCACATTTTTTTTGTTAGTGCTCAGGCTTAGTATGCAGGGTGCATGTAAAATCCGTCGTGGGTGCAAAGTCCTCCAAGTTACCTGTGAATTATACCTTTGGAGGTGCCTCTCCAGGTGAAGGTCTCGTTACCTGACCAATGTTCCAAATTACGAGATCAACATGAGTAGCAATGTGCAGGTTCCAAACAACAGGATATAAATGTTAAGCAACCGACAGAACACCGTTCACAACTAAGCAATAGGCACTGCCGATACGATCTAGGGGCTCGTTAGGTTTATTGCCGCTACGCAGCGATTAGGCGGTCACCCGCCCCGATACCAGGTATCAAGCCCGTTCAGCTGGGGCTTCCCAGCAGGTAGGGACCTGGTCATCGGTTAGAGTGAAAGGAAAAAAAAAAGGCTTAGTATTCAGGGGCGCTGATTTTTTCCCTTGCGTACACCAGCCTCTTCAGTATAGTTACTTAAACAAACTGGTTATTCACGATTAGCTTTTGTTTAAGCGTTTTCTACGACTCTATCTTTTACCATAGACATTCCTGAAAGCTACAGGCACCTTCTTTTACAGAAACCAAGTAATCTAGTACGGGCTGCCCGAGTTAACATCAAATATATCAACAACCGCTAATTTGATCAATACGAAATGAAAGTATAATTGAACCAGAAATTCCTCCATAAAATAACACGATAAAGAAATACACGGAAACTTAAACAAACACAAATAATTTCAAATAAAAATACTGGTGAGAAATATTTTTATCTATCTATCTATATTATAAAAGACAAACATATCTGTGCGTAACGCATACGTCATTTTGCGAATGGCAACACTTTGAAATTTGAAATAAAATTTTGGTTTTGTAATTTTCTCTACTGCAAATTTTTATACTTCTAAACATCGCACATTTTAAATTTTTACACCGCTGTATAACGAAAAAAATTCTCTTTAAAATGCAATTTGTTTGAAAGCTGTATCTCATTTTAATTTTAAGATATTAATTTTTTTGTAGTTTTTATTACTTTTTTTGTAATTGTGGCAGCTGAAGTACTAAATTTCTGTTGAAACTAAAGAGGGAAAAAATGAAAATAGTAGACTGCTGTATCTTTTGATGCCATTTTCTCATAAAAACCGAAAAAAATTGAAATTAAAATAGTGCTATGTCAAGAATATCGTCTGTTATAAAACCCAGTGAGTTTAGGCTTTATTTCGTTGTTATTTATCAGTTAAATGATTTTGCCGTGCCGGCTCCATTGCGAAATATTAATAAACAATTTGCACATTAAAAAAAGTTCAGAATTTCTGTCCCGCTAATTTTCTACAAAGAAATTAAAGCTTCATCAATAAATAAATGAAAGAATAATATATAAAAAAGCACGAATTTAACATATATGTAGTCGAACAATTTAAATTTTTCGAGCCGAATTGGGAAAAATATGTGCTTTTAAATGTAATTTGTATGAAATAGAGTTGCTAGGCAACTGTTAAAGTAAAAGAGAAAAAAGAATCTATGTATTGAAAACACAAGATAGCTTTTTTAGACATCTTCCTTGAACTTTCTACTGTACCAATTTTGCTAATAATTCTCTTTTTAAATGAAAGCTGTTCATTTGTAGATGTCCTCGCACTGGCTATTTTCTAAATATTTCCACTTTTACATTTTTAATTTAACTTGAAAAGATTTTTTGAAATTTCATCAAAATGGTAGCAATCATATTATTTCCACTGTTGCAGAAAAAAAAGAAATATTGGGATTTATTTATCCTTATTGATACAATTTACTCATTACAATTAAAAATAACTTTATTTTAAGTCTGAACAGAAAATGACGTCGCTATTTAAAAAACATTTTCGCTCATAAAGCTAATGTTACAATATATTTTCATTCGGCTGATACCGAATTTGAGACACTTGGCGTAATGCTTCTGTACGTGCCATATTTAAAAGAAAACAATCCTTTTCTTTGATAAAACTACATATTTTTACACGAATACATCTAAAAGACATCAGTTTCTGGAATTTGTACTTCGCGGTACTGAAATTAGACCCTAAAGCCAAAAGAATACATTTTCACATGCAAAGTTTTAGCTGACAAGCGGAACTTCACGTTTGAAAATCTATCTAAAGGAAAAATATGTCCGTGCGTACTGCTGGCGTCATTTTGAGAATGGCCAACGCTTGACGATTAAATGTCGGATTTGCAATCTTTGCTACTGCAATTTTTTGAATCTCTAAACATCGCGCATCTTCAATTTTTACACCCGTTATATAGGGAAAAAAATCTACTTTCAAATGCAATTTTCTTGAAAACTTTATCTTAATTGATTTATTTATTATGTCTTTTTAAATAATTTTCAAGAATAATGTTTT
The DNA here is from genome assembly GCA_963932465.1 of Maratus speciosus. Lineage (NCBI taxonomy): Eukaryota > Metazoa > Arthropoda > Arachnida > Araneae > Salticidae > Maratus > Maratus speciosus. Next base: position 20,437,166 of record OZ010792.1, on the reverse strand, counting down.
TCAATCAATATCCACTACGTGCAGGCTCCATTACGGAATAAGCCATTTGCACTTAAAATAATATAAATAATTCAGCATTTGTCCCTGACTAATTTTTTATAGCAAAATTAAAACTTCATGAATCTATTATATTAAAAAGTGACTGTCCATTTGTATTTCACAGCTGTTCATCCTTGAATATGGAATGTTGGGTGATCAAATTAACGCCAGTTATCCGCATGGGTCCGAGGATGTTAAACGTGGTCGTAGAATTTTAAAATTTGTTTAGTTTTCGAGATATAAATTTTTACGTTATTTTGATGACATTTCTGTAATGATGGAAACTAAAATTGCTCCATTTTTGTGGATAAAAGAGAGAAAAAGGAAAATTACAAGGATTATTAGGTATCATTGTTTGAAATCATTTTTAAAATGAAATTAACGTATATTTGAATAAATAGTGAAAAAATGATTGTAGTTTTCAAGAAAATTTCACGAAATACGAACTCACACATATTCAAGCTTCAGGAATCCGTTTATTTTAGAAACACATATTCGACTCTCGACTGGAACATTGAGATAAATTTTGTTGACATCAAAAGAAAAAAAAACATCGTACGTTATTTTCATTTAATTTAAAGTCGTAAAGTAGGTTTTCAACCATTGCCTTAAGATGGCTAATAAAACATTTCAGAAGCGGACATTAAAAATGTGAAATAGCGAGAAAAAAAAAGAGAAAAGTTTTAGCGAGAAAAAAAAATAATTCTTTAAATATTTATTTTAATTCACAAATATAAAATGCTTCTGAATAAATTCGTCCAAACAAATTCTTTTTGTATAAGTTGACCCAAATGACATCATATCTACGAACTCCGAAATTCGAAGCAAAATCTTGGAAGAGCGAAAAGCTCTAGGCAAATAAAGTTATGGAATATGTGCATTTTTATTGGGAAAGTTTTGACTTAAATTGTAAATATAACTTATTATTTGAAATATTATATTTAATAAAATTAATATTGCAATGACTTTCTAAATTTACAATAAAGTTAAGATTTCATTTTTCGCAAAAAGATCGATTGTCTCATGCAATTCAAAAGCAACACAACGGGTTGCTACGCAACTAGTAATAATAAAAGAACAAATCGCTCTGTGTGTGTGTCTGTCTGTGTGCGATGGCTAGCGAAAACTACCGCACGTAGAGGTCTGAAAATTTAGATGTGACTAGACCAAGATAGGTCCTGATGCACCTGAGGCTCAGATTTTTAATTTTTTAAGGGCCGGGAGGCCTGGGCCCCTTTATGTTTTTACGCACTAAATTATTAATAACATGCCTTTTTTCTATCCAATCTTAGTTATTTTTGAGGTGAATTCTCCTTTAAGTTTATACCCCATTTCTACATTTCAGTTAAGACCCTGACACCCTTGCAAGGGGCCCAGTACAGGCCCCCTTCAAGTTTTAGTGCACTAAATTGTTAATAACATGCCTCTTTTCTATCCGATCTTCTTCGTTTTCGGTGTGAATTCTCCTTTCAGTTTCTGCCCCATTTCTACAATTCAGTTAAGACCTTGGAACCCTTGCAAAGGGCCCAGTACAGGGCCCCTTAAAGTTTTAGTGCACTAAATTGTTAATAACATGCCTCTTTTCTATCCGATCTTCTTTGTTTTGGGGGTGAATTCTTTTTTCAGTCTCTGCCCCATTTCTACATTTCAAGTAAGTCTCAGGCACCCTTGCAAGGGGCCCTGTACCGGGACCCTTGAAGTTTTAGTGCACTAAATATTTAATAATATGCCTCTTTTCTATCCGATCTTCGTCGTTTTTGGGGCAAATTTTCCTTTCAGTTTTTGCCCCATTACTACATTTCAGTTAAGACTCTGGCATCCTGTCAAGGGGCCAAGTACAGGGCCCCTTGAAGTTTTAGCGCACTAAATTGTTAATATAACATGCCTCTTTTCTATCCGATCTTCATCATTTTTGGGGTGAATTCTCCTTTTAGTTTCTACTCCATTTCTACATTTTAGTTAAGAACTTGGCACCCTTGCAAGGGGCCCGGTACAGGGCCCCTTGAAGTTTTAGTGCACTAAATTGTTAATAAATTGATTCCTTTTTATCCGATCTTCATGCTTGGGATACTTTCTCCATTTAGTTATTCTCCCGTTTCTACATTACAGTTAAGAAAATGGGCTCGTCTAGTGTCCCGTAGGGCCCGGTCCTCACCTTCGCAGTGCGTAATTTTAAAGTTGAGTCTTGAACTCTTCTCCTTAGACCAACACTCACATATTTTTATTGGGATCCTAGGGCCTTTTTTAAGCATTTCCCCAATTTTTTGCACATTTCTTTCAAATTATATTCTAATGATTAATTCATACCCTATACTTAATCTTGACTAGTCGAAGATCTAAAACGCTAAGTACTAAAACGTTGTAACATGTTTTCATGTTGCCCTGTTCTCAACTATCAGTTGGCCCCTTTTGGGCCCCCTATTGTAACTCCCTTAAAAATAGTCCGATTCATTAGCTTTTTTTTTCTAACAACATCTTAGGTTCTCCAGCTATAACATGAACGACAAAAAAACATTTCAGACTTCAACTACCACCAGTTTTGAATATAAATCGTCTTCTTTAAAATTGTATTTATACCAATGTACATGCCACTTAAATCCCTTTCCCCTTGGGTCCCGGTACAATGCCCCTTGAAGCTTTTGCACCATAAATTATTAATAAATTTTCCCTCTTAATCCGATCTTCATTTTTGGAATCATTTTTCCATTTAGTTATTCTCCAGTTTCTATATTCCAGTTAAAATCATGGGCACCTTAGGTTCCTGTAGGGCTCGTTCAGGGGGCCCCTTGAACTTTTTTTGTGCTATGCATTTTTTACACCCTAATTTTCTCACCTCTCATTGCCTAATTTTAAAATTGAGTCTTAGACTCTTCCAACTAGACCAACACCCTCATATTTTTATTGGGGCTTTAGGGTCCCTTTTTAAGCATTTACACCATTTTCGCGCATTTCTTTAAAATATTATTCTAATGATTATTTCATACCCTATGATTAATTTTGATTAATTGAAGATCTAAAACGCAAAGTATTTAAACCTGTTTTCATGTTACGGCCCTGCTCTCAACTATCAGTTGGGCCCTTTTGAGCCCCCTGTTATAGCTCCCTTAAAAATGGTCTGATTCACGAATTTTTTTTCCTAACAATTTCTTAGGTTCTCCAGCTACTACATAAACGACAAAAAAAAAAAAAAAAAAAAAAAAAAAAAAAAAAAAAAAAAAAAAAAATGCAGACTTTAGCTATCACTAATTTTGAATATTAATCGTCTTCTTGGGGCCTTTGCTGCAGCTTCTTTAAATACTATCCTATTTTATTGCAATTTTTCTTTAACATAGTTTTAGCGTCTTCCAGCTACTTTAAAATCCCTAAAAAATGTCTTATACCCAACTATATTCCAGTTAAGACCCTGGCCTCTAGGGTCAGTCTTTCTTTATATCTCAGCTACGACCTTTTTCGAACATTAATCTCTTTTTTCAGCATCAATTTACGTCTACTCACTACAGCCGTAAATTAAAAATCGCGTTACTTTAACGGTAACTTTAGATAAGGGATTTCATCCGTTTATTAAATATCGTGTTAATGCAAACAGTAATTCATGAAATTTACAAGGTGAGGAGGCATCTTCACCGCTTGATGGTGCGTTATTTCTTCTCGGGTTTAAGGGCCCAATTTCAACGGGATTTGCTTCCTTCAACTTAGATTGCAATTCAGCTGCTTTCTGTATTATGAAATTTTATCTTAGACTTTAGTTACTAACATTTTCTAACATTAATGGAGCATTCTCTTTTTTTTTTGATTCTGTGGGCTTGATTCCTACGAGGTTTGGCTCACTCAACTTGTTTTTCGATTTCTCCGGCACGTGCGGGCACTTCCGTTAAATGCTGCCATAGGTAGTGGGGATCTAGATTAGAGGTTCGTTCGGAAAGAAGTTTGATGGGAACACACTACACGCTGCGGAACGCAATGGGTCCTCCGAAATTAGGTTCATTTAAAAGAATTTCCAAAGATATAAAGTCATACAAACTTAAGTTATGTTTAAGGTTATTATTTACAAACACCGGGCAACGCCGGCCGGGTCTGCTTATAAGTAAAATTCCTGGTATTTTTACGGTTGAAGATGCCTGATATACTACTGGTGCACAGAAATACTAGATGGAAATCGTTTTTTATTGAAAACTCTAATAGATATTTTACATTTAGCATATTTTATTAGATTGTCCACCAATTACACAAAAAAGCATTTATGGTAGTTCTAGATATTTCAATTGTTTAAAAGCACGTAGTTACATTAAATATAGGTCAAATTCATGTTTTTTTAATTTATTTGTGAAGTTTAAATTTTGTTTGATGGTTAAATTTTTCAACTGTTAAAAATATCTTAATCTTCGCTAATATGTTTGTACGTAGATTAAAAAAAATTTTTGACAATTATTTTAAAACTATAAACAAAATAGCTATTTTAAAACAAATTGCATTTGAAAGTACATTTTTTTCCTACTCGAGGTTGTAAAATTTGAAATTGTGCGATGTTTAGAAGTTAAAAAAATTGCAGTAAAAGCAAAATTTTTTGGTTTGGTCATTGTCACCGTCACCATAACGTCAGCATCATTCACGAACATGTTTTTGCTGATTTCAGCTGCTTCGTGATGGGCAGAATTGATTCTGTTAACATATTTCGCTAGATTTTTCCATTCTTATAGTTTACTTGAAGATTTTAACTCTGTTTAATTTTGGTACAGTTATTGACTGTATCTGAACGTAACTCCGTTAAACAACCTATCATGAGATATGCTAGTCGAGTTGGTGGCGGTCTTAAGAGAGAAATTAACGAATTTGCTGAAATTACTATTCGGAAATAGTGGTAACTAAAATTTTGACATTTTTATATTTAATAAGTAGCATATATCTGAGAACTCCCTCAAAAAACGGCATCTAAAAAGGTCAGAGACGCTAATTCTTTAAAAAGAAATCTAGCGCCCCTCCACCCCCCCCCCCCCGGAATTTCACGCGCCATTCTTTTTTACACTTTATCTTGTGTGTTATAAACTATCTTAAAGTTTCAAACAGATCGCCTTGTTATATTCCTAATTTTAACAAAATCGCGTTATGTTAGTTCCACATTCCATCACCACAGAGCGCACTCTATTCTTAACAAAAGGGTATCTGAACGAATCTTCTTCACGCAACCTTTCTGTAGATAAATGGGTGGGGAGGGTGGCGGTCTTAACCAATAATTTAAGATATTTGCTGAAATTACTATTCGAAAATAGTGGTATGAACACTTATAAACTTTTTGATATTGAATAAGTAATACTTATCTCATAGCACGCCGTCAAAAAACCCCACGCAAATTGTTAGATTTCCTAATTTAAATGAAATCGTGGTTAAAAAAGCATGTGCCTACATTTTAATCTAGGCCTTTGATAGAAATAAAAGCAATTAATTAAATAATAATAAATATCTGAGTTTGTAATTAACCCCTTGACATACGAAGACGTCTGGGAGACGTCATTTGTTTCTTATGTCAAAACAATAATTGGCGCGTCTCAGACGTCTTCAACATTCCGTTGCGAGTTGTTGTTTACGGTGCAATCAAAGATCATTTCTATATTAAGAAATTAATAATTCCGCACAGTTTAGAATTTTTAACGTTAAAATAATCGAACGGTATGTCCGAAACGAATTTATTTTTCGAAAGTGAGGATGAAGATGCAGCCAGTAGTTCGATCGAAATTTCTGAAGAGAGTAGTTTATTCCGAAATGTTCGTAAACGAGTAAGACCTATATCCAGCAGTGATGAATCAGATTCATCAGAAAATATTGAAGAATGGCAATGGGAAGATAAAGAAAATATTCCAAACATAATACCATTTACTGAACATTGCACATTCCGAACTGTTTTGAAAAATTTCATACATTAGATAATTTTAATTAATAATTTGCATCTAATATAATAGTTATAAAATATATTTATTTTTTGTTGTAACACTAAGTTTGACGTTTTGTTATTCAAATAAAGTATTTTGAACAAGATACAAAGCTACATTTGAATGCCATAACAACCGATAAATAAATAGTATTTCTAGACACATTACTTTTGTGTTTAATGATATGTCAAGGGGTTAAGATAGGACTTAGAAATGGGTATCAACAAAATCAGCGAAAAATTTCACGTCGGGATGTCTGAAAATTTAATCAAAAAACTTAATATTTAAAAAGTTTAAATTTCGTATTAAAATATCCTACTATGAGATACCACGTGACCAAGCGCCGTATGTCTGGAGAGGAAAAATTATTGCAGCCGTCCGAAATCAAAGCTATCGACAGGTGCTTTCGTAATGGAAGAAAATTAAAATTTTATCGATCGATTTTTAGAGGATTTTTTCACGTATACACATCGCAGAAAACGATCTGTATACCAAATCAAAGTAGAAATTTTTCTGCGTCTGTCTATGTAAGTTAAAAATTTCTTGCCCGAAAACTTTCTGAGATACAAGTAGATTTATAAATGTCCAGTAAGTAAAAGTAAATTAATAAAGTAAAAAAAGTAGATTAATAACACCCGTTAATTACGACATTTTCAAAATTTTATGATTTGTCGTTTCATCTCAGGTGTCCAGCTATAAGTATGCAAAATTTCAAGTCTCCAGCATATATAGTTTCTGAGAACGGGCTTTGTGACGGACAGACAGACAGACAGAGACGAATAGGGTTTCGTCAGATGAACGAAATCCTAATTAATTAATTAATTAATAAGTATATAATTTATTGCACCGAAATTATAAAAATGAAATTTTATCAAAATTCTGGTGCCAATCTTGATTAAAATTAAATGGTATAAAAAATACCCCGTATTTCAAGGTGTTAACTAAATATTCTGTGGCATCGTTTTGTAGGCTTCGATGGAAATATTTCTAACGTGTGTTAAACGTGCTGCTGCACCATCTTGTTGAAGATAAATTTATGAAACTTTGATTCTACCAAAATTAACAATACTAAGGTATAGTAAGGAAGCTTTCAATTTCGTACAACATTGGTTATGACAGCATTAACTGTGTTGTCGAAAACCATTAGTATTTATCTTTGGAGATGTCCAAGATTTAATGCTTATGAGAATAAATCAAACACACCTGAAATTATTAAAGAGCATCTTTTTTGCACCCCCCCCCCCAAAAAAAAAAATAAAAATAAAAACATAAAATCTGTTTTATATTTTGAACCGAAACGATTTTGTCTGGTTTTATGGTGTTTTTAACGATTTAATTTTTTTTAATTATCTGACGCCAGACTTTAGGGTTAAAAAACAAACAAACAAACAAACTGGGTGCCGTTAATTACGACATTTTCAAAATTTTATGATTTGTCGTTTCATCTCAGGTGTCCAGCTATAAGTATGCAAAATTTCAAGTCTCCAGCATATATAGTTTCTGAGAACGGGCTTTGTGACGGACAGACAGACAGACAGAGACGAATAGGGTTTCGTCAGATGAACGAAATCCTAATTAATTAATTAATTAATAAGTATATAATTTATTGCACCGAAATTATAAAAATGAAATTTTATCAAAATTCTGGTGCCAATCTTGATTAAAATTAAATGGTATAAAAAATACCCCGTATTTCAAGGAGGTGTTAACTAAATATTCTGTGGCATCGTTTTGTAGGCTTCGATGGAAATGTTTCTAACGTGTGTTAAACGTGCTGCTGCACCATCTTGTCGAAGATAAATTTATGAAACTTTGATTCTACCAAAATTAACAATACTAAGGTATAGTAAGGAGGCTTTCAATTTCGTACAACATTGGTTATGACAGCATTAACTGTGTTGTCGAAAACCATTAGTATTTATCTTTGGAGATGCCCAAGATTTAATGCTTATGAGAATAAATCAAACACACCTGAAATTATTAAAGAGCATCTTTTTTGCACCCCCCCCCCCAAAAAAAAATAAATAAATAAATAAAATAAAAATAAAAACATAAAATCTGTTTTATATTTTGAACCGAAACGATTTTGTCTGGTTTTATGGTGTTTTTAACGATTTAATTTTTTTTAATTATCTGACGCCAGACTTTAGGGTTAAAAAACAAACAAACAAACAAACTGGGTGAGCTAAAAACAAACTATTTAGCCAAAATTGTGGAGATAAACGCATTTATTAGTAACAATGTAATCGAAAAAAAAAAAACAAACAAAACAACAACGTTTGAATCCATGCTTATAAATATAAACAAACTGTCATTTGAATAATATTATGTTTAATGTGTAATTGAAATCGAATTCATGCTAATGTTATTTAAAAATATAAACAGTTCCTCATTAGTGCTTATTTTATTCAAATTTTACGTCTTAATTGTACTATTATTAAATAATTATTTACAATTTTAAGAGTTAAATTAAAAAAAATCACATTTAGTCAAGAACAATCAGCATAAAAGATTAGTTGTATATATGACAAAGAAAAACACTTCGATTTTTTACCACGAGTGAGGTTTTACTTAAAGCGTTTAAAGTAGTACTTGCTAAAGAAAACATTTTATCACTTACAAGCCCATTTAAAAGTAAAGTAGCAGTTCGTATGTTACTTTAACCAATCATTTTCAGCAAAAGCTAGCGATAAAAGGAAATGAATTGAATGTTGTCAATATTATTTCATTGCAGAGAGTAATAAAAAACTATGTACACACACACTAAAACTACATCAACTGCTTTTCTGAAAGGTATCGATTATCCATCACGTAATCTTCATGGCTTAATCCTGAAAGAATGATGAGTAAAACGATGTAACGGAAAAACTGTTTCCGAAAACAATGCATCAGTATGCAAACAGACAGCCAATCCTCGTGGGATTTTTGTTTATGATATTCCATCTTCTTGTCAGATAATATTTTCTTCTCTTATAAATTGTATTCTTGTTTATTCAGTATATGCGAAAAATATTTATAGCGAAAGCAATTTTACGCAGTACAGAATTTACCTGTCCCATATATTTTCCATGTAAAGTGTAGATGGTGGCTTCTGACTAAGTGTTTTGCTTTGGAAGTTGTTTTCACCTCATTTTGATATTCCTTATGTGTAATTTTTTTAAATTTTCCCTTTTCATTTCATTTCATTTTATTTTATTTCTCTTTTCTTTACGTATTCTTGGTCTAAGTATGTTTTCTGTAAATTGTCTAAGCAAATACGATTTGACCATGGCATTAAATATGGAGACTAATTCATTATACATACAGGGTGTTCCAAAAGTTTCTGACTAACTAAAATTGCTACTAAAATTGCTATGTGGGAGGGTACAAATAAAGGTAAATTTGACTACTTTTAAAAAGTCAGAGGGCATTTTGCCAATTTAAAAAAAAGGAAAGGTGCTCTGCCTATTAAATATGGCCTGAAGGAAACACCAACTAATTATAGAAATAATAAAAACTGCGAATAAGTAATTTCATTAGTTACACAAACAACAAAGCAAACAAACGTCATTTGCACCATTTTTTTGCATTTGTTGTTACAAAAAATACTGTTAATATCATAAATCGAAACTTGCACACATTTAGGTGTATACTAAGAACTACAACAAAAAAAAATGTATATAAAAATAAGTTACAAACATTAATTCATGCACACATACCGAATAAATATAAGAACAGCTAATTATATGTGAAATCCTGAAAATATTAAATAGCAGCTTTGTTATCATTCAGTGGGGATATTACCAGCATTCAGTGTTTTTTTTTTTTTTTAAGTTTTGCTATTCCTAACTTATTTCTTTATTTGGGCGTGTATAAGTTCAAACGTTAAAAAAATATGTGCATACATATTATATGTACAGGGTGTTTCATAAAAGACGGGCAAAACTTTAGGAGGTGATAGTACACATCCAAACAAACAACTTTCATCAAAGAATATGTTGTCGGAAATAAGACACAAAGGCGCTGGTGCATTTGGAAACTTGGTCCGGTGTTCCCAATGGGGTACTTTTTTAAAATTCAGATTTACTGACTGCCACCATTTTCCTGAAATAGCGAAATTCGGCTTATTTAATGACAGGTTAAATAAGATAAAAACTAGGCGGTTTATCAATTTAAAAAAAAACTGGCGGTAATCAAAAAATTTGAATTTAAAAAAAGTAGCCCACTCTCAACCCTGACTTGGCCCATGCAAAGGTAAAAGCTCCATTCTTATTGGGAGTTAACGAGAGAAGAATGACACTCATATCATGCAGATGTGATACGGTGAAGAAAAAGAACGATTATGCAAAATTTCGCTCGATGAATATATAAAAGCAGCTGATTTGAGTGCGCAACTGTCAATCGCAGTAGGAGCGTAACAGAAGATGTTGTCATTCACTAACAGGGGAAAGGCTGATATGCACTTTATCTATGGAATTGCAAATGAAAATGGCTCAGGGATTCAACAATTGTACGGAGAGGAGTTTCCCACCTTGATTTTGTCACTTATTCGTTCTTTGCTTGTTTTTGCCTCGCATAACAACATATCCAGTGTTGCCAGTGAGCTACTATTTTTAAATTCAGATTTCTGGAATAGCACTACTCTTTTGAAATTGTAAAATTCGCCTTATTTAATGACATATTAATTAAGGCTAATACAAGGAGAATTTTACCATTTCAAAAAAGTGGTGCCAATCAATAAATCTTAAATTAAAAAAAAGTAGCCACTGACACCACTGAAAATCTCCTTTTGCTCTTTCTAGCACCTTTGCGTTTTAATTCCGACCATATATTTTTTGATGAAAATTATTTGTTTTAATGTGTACTATAACATCTAAAAGTTTTGCCCATCTTCTATGAAACACCCTGTATATATATATATATATATATATACAGTGTGTCCACGTATAACCTGACTGACTTTTATTTTCGCAACCGTTGGTCCTAGATGCATACTTCCAATTACAAAAGTGGTCAAAATTAGCTGCAGGGTTAAGATAAAAAAAAAAGTTTGAAGCGAAAAACTATTTAGTGAAGAATTACAGAATCTAAATTTTTATACGGTCCCGCGGTCCTATATGTTATATTTAGTAAAATTTTCCTGTGACACTGACAAGTAAGACAAAAAAAGTCCCGTTATTCTGCGATTAAAAATGACCGAGTAATAGATGTTTAAAGTTGGAGCATACTTTTTGCTGCAAATTATGGGTCATTCACAAATTTAGTAGAAATATAATTCCGTCAGATATATTACAAAAATTGTTGAGAGTAAAATTGTCATTGCAATATAAATTTGAAATCTTTAATCATTCTGAAATATTACTGCAAACTATACAATTTGTAATAAACATATAATAAGAAAAAAAAACAGAATTTTTGTTAAATAAAAGGATGAAAAACAACAGCCTCAATTCTTGACAAAATGATACATAATTTAAAAATGCTGTTAGATTACACTGTCTTTCAAATTTTGGTTTGTGCCATGTTTTTTAGCTTTTGAAAATTGATTCTCGTGTATTTTTACCGCTGAATCCTAAAATGATCTTCATGTTAAACCATCACGTAAAAATTTTTCTCAAATCGCAAATTTCAAAGTTTAAAAGCTTAAAGATAAAATAGATCACCGCCCCCCTCTCCTTCGAACCTCATCGGACTCCTAAGCTATTTAGCTGTAAGAAACTCAGTATAAGCCAAAAAACTGAATAAATTATTGAATTAAATAAAATTAAACTGAATTAAAAAGTCTTATATCTATTTTATAGTATTAGATTTTTCGCTATTTTTTAACCTTGAAATTTACGATTTGCGAAAAATCATGACATGATGGTTAAAAGTGAAGGTAATTTTTTTATTCAGCGTTAAAAAATACATAAAACGTAATTATAAAAGTTAAAAAACACAACCATCGAAGGTTTATGTTATCTAATCTAAAACTCTTTCTTAAACTTGTTCATGGTAATCTATCCGATTTTTTTGTGTTATCCTTTAATATAAGGAAGTATAAGATTGCAAATGTCGAAAATCATATTAATATAGCATTGTCATCGAATTTAAGTCAGTATGTAAAATTTAACTTCGATCGGACATTTGAAAGTGAGTTAATGTTTGAGTATAAAACTTAAACTGGAAAGATGATCGTTGCAAGTTAAATAAAACCTTATGAAAATAACATAATTTTTGTTAAAAGGAAATCATTGCCTCAAATCCTTACCTAATACAGCATATGTTAAAATACAATTATTGTAACTAATCTGAAACTTAACTAATAAAAGTCAATCGTAGTATTTGTACGATTTCTTTGACAGCGCAGATACCTTGAAATAAGTTTAAGTACTTTATATACGACCCCTGAAAGCATGGCAGAAATCATCTGTTTTGAGCTGCAAAAAAGTGGCATAAGTCATGCATTTCAAAGTTTCATAACTTGGTCAATTTTAATGTTTGATGAATGGGACTTTTTTTTGTCTTACTTGCTAGTGTCACAGTAAATTTTTAGTAAATATCACTTATAGTACCGGGGGACCGTATAAAAATTTAAATTTCGTAATTTTTTAATAAATGTTTTTCTTGACCCAAATCGCTTTAAAAATAATTCTTTACCTTATTTAAACCATTTTTGTAATTGGAAGTATGCATCTAGGACCAACGGTTGCGAAAATAAAGGTCGGTCAGGTTATACGTGGACACGCTGTATATATATAAATATACCGTATGTTAACTAAAGTCTCTTGCCATCCTCTTAACTTCGAAACGGCTGCTGTTATATTCATAAAAATGGTGTTTGGGTATAGTAAAGTAGCCATGCGCTACTGAATGAAACCAGCTACGGCGCCACCTGTTGGAAAACTTCGGAGTTAGCATCCCTGTCTCGAAAACGGAAAGAGATAGGGAATAAAGTGATTTACAAAATTGTAGAGCATCATCGATTTAGTACGAAAAGACAGCTTGTAGACATTAATGCGAAGAATAGAAAAGTTAAAACGCGCATTTTTTTTTTTTTTTTTTTTTTTTTTTTGTGATTTTTTAACCTGTGACGTAACAAAACGATCTTAGAAACAGAAAAATAACTAATAACAGTATACCTTTACTGGGGGGCTCTGCCCCTTGCAAGCTACGCTCGCCAACCCCCCGTTCAGACACCACAGAATCTAAAAACACGCTAATCTGTTCGATTTTAAAAATATTAGAGAAGATTGAATTATACTGAAAAAAGCTGTGCAGATGCAGTCCCTGTAACCGGGTTTCCATTCAATTCCCTTTAAGGCCGAATCAGTTGCTGTTAAGACATCTAATGGTTGTTTTCGTGTTTGATTAAAGAGGATCAGTTAAACATTTGAAAAGAAGCTAAAATAAAGTGAATTAAGTATACAGAGTCTTTGTCTCCCTGTATTTTAAAACAATTTCTATAACAATAGCCTAACTCATGTGACTATCATCAACAGTTCCTGGCGAACCACTTCGCTTTTTATATTCCAGGTGCCATTTTGGTACTTTAATGTTAGTCAGGTACAGGTGATAAGTCGCCAAAAATTATTCTATCGCCATCATTTCATCTATTTTATAACAGTCCAAGTCATGTAACTTCCATAAATAAATACACTCAGATCCCTTCGCTTTTCATATGAAAGTTTGGCCCAGATATCATATACGGCCCCAATATTGGCGCGATTTTTTTCCGACGCTAATTTCGGGAAAACATCAACAGCATAAACAACAACATCCGGCTTACCAAACCAAGAAAATAACGATACTATGGCGCCAGTTAAGTACCCGTTGCGTATATGATATTGGCGTCAGAAAAAAATCGCGCCAATATGGGTCCGTATATGACATCTGCGCCGAAAGTTTTCCATTTTGATTAAAAAAAAAAAAATTTCGAATAAAACTACATAAAAGTTGCCATGGTCACAAAGAATTCTTGGTACTGTTACGCTAGGCGAGTGCAAATCTCGCCAATAGCTTTTTTTCAACTCGCCAGTTAGCATTTTTTTTTTTCGAGTGGTAAATTAAAACATTGCTATGAAGTTGAAATTTAATGTCATGGTTTGTTACATCATTTAATATTTGGCCAGATGTCATATACGCACCGGGTTTGGCGTGATTTTTTTTTTTACGAAAATTTGGCGAAAACCTCGTTTTCGAATACCAGTTACATATGTATTTTTGGTACTACTTAGTTATCCCGTCGACCAAAAATCTATCACCAAACTATAAGATTAAATGCCAATAATGGTTGATCGTAAATGTCACATTCACTTGACTTTAAGCAAGTTACACGCCTTTACGTCATCAAGTGATTTTTATTTCGACGTGTTATTTGTATATTTATTAATGTTATAGTATTTTATTTGTTCTTTCGTTATTTAAAATAAAAATTATGTCAATTTGTATAATTTGGTGAGTGGTTTGGCGATTTATATAATTTGGCGAAATGGGACGACGGAATAACTAAGTAGAACCGTATTTTTTAGTTATTTTCTATTATTTTTTTAAAAAAATAACCCAAAACATAATTAACTATAGAACAAAACAATTTATGTAATTAAAAAAAAATAAAGTAAATAAACATTTATTATTAAATAAACAACAATAGCCGTGTTACCATGACAACCAAAATAATGCCATTTTGGCGCCAATTATGTACCCTTCGTATATGACATCTGTGCCTAATATTTTTCTTTTCGTTTCGTTTAAAAAAAAAAAGAAAGAAGTGAAAGCCATTTATTTTGAATTGTTCAGTTTGTATTAAATAAAATGATAATGAAATACAAATTGAATTATGAATAAAAGTAACATGATACATTTCTTAGCATACGTTTAAAGGGAGGCCAAACTGGTCGCCAAATTAGTTTAAAATAGTAACCTTTTCTAAAATCTGAAAAAAAAAAAAAAAAAAAAATCTGTTATGATTAAAATTTGAGTTGCCATCATTAGAGAAAAGTATATAAAATTAGAAAAAAATTAATATTTCGAAAACTAATTCGAATTTAAAAATTCTAATACCAGTTTTGAGCTCCTCGGATCAATACGGATTTTTGGTGTTAATTTCATCGCAAAGTATTCCGTATTTTAGGAGAAATCGCCGTGAAACGTAATCAGTTGTTTAATTAGTCGTTTCATAGAATCGTTACATAAATTCGTTTCATAATATTCGTTTCATTAGGATTTTATATATATAGGGTAGATTTGAAATTTTCAAACTTCTCACCATCAGCTGTCTCAGCATCGGCTGTCTGAAAGATAATCATTTCTCCTTCCGTTCAAGTTTCGTGACGTCACAGTGTAGGAAATCACGACAAAACAAATGCGTGTTTTAACCGTTCTATTCTTCGCATTAATTTCCACAAGGTGTTTTTCCTTATTAAATCGATGATGCTCTACAACTTTGTAAATCACCTTTCCCCCTATCTCTTTCCGTTTTCCAGATAGAAATGCTAACTCCGCAGTTTTTCCACAAGGTGGGGCCGTAGGCGGTTTCATTCAGTAGCGCATGTCTACTTTACTATGCCTAGACACCACTTTTATAAATATAGCCGCAGCCGTTCCGAAGTTAAGAGGGTGGCAAGGGACTTGTTTCTTTCTTCTTTAGATCTGTTTTCTTATACAGTGTGTCCACGTATAACCTGACCGACCTTTATTTTCGCAACCGTTGGTCCTAGATGCATACTTCCAATTACAAAAATGGTCAAAATTAGGTGCAGGGTTAAGATAAAAAAAGTTTGAAGCGAAAAAACAATTTAGTGAAGAATTACAGAATCTAAATTTTTATACGGTCCCTCGGTCCTATAAGTTATATTTAGTAAAATTTCTCTGTTACACTGGCAAGTGAGGCAAAAAAGTCCCGTTATTCTACGATTAAAATTGATCGAGTAATAGCTGTTTAAAGTTGGAGTATACTTTTTGCTGCGTATTAGGGGTCATTCACAAATTTAGTAAAAATATAATTTCGGCAGATATATTAAAGAAATGGATGAGAGTAAAGTTAGCATTGTAATATAAATTTGAAATCTTTAATAATTCTGACGTATTACTGCAAAATGCACAATTTGTATTGAACATTATAAGAGGATAAAAATAACAGATTTTTCGTTAAATAAAAGGAGGAAAAACAACAGCCTCAATTCTTTACAAAATGATACATATTTTAAAATGGTGTTAGATTACATTGTCTTTCAAATTTTGGGTTGTGGCATGTTTTTTAGCTTTTGAAAATTTATTCTTATGTAATTTTTAGCACTGAATCCGAAAATGACTTTCATTTTAAACCGTCACGTCAGGAATTTTCTCAAATCGCAAATTTCAAAGTTAAAAAGCTAAAAGTTAAAATTGATCCCCCCTCCCCTCCCAACCTCATCGGACCCCCGAGTAGTTTAGCTATAAGAAACCCAGTATAAGCCAAAAACTATAATAAATTATTGAATTAAATAAAATTAAACCGAATAAATTAGTCTTACATCTATTTTATAGTATCAGATTTTTCGCTATTTTTTAACCTTGAAATTTACGATTTGCGAAAGATCCTGACATGATTGTTAAAAGTGAAGGTAATTTTTTTATTCAGCGTTAAAAAATACATAAAATGTAATTATAAAATTTAAAAAACAGAACCATCGCAGGTTTATGTTATCTAATCTAAAACTCTTTCTTAAACTTCTTGACGATAATCTATCCGAATTTTTTTGTATTATCCTCTAATATACGTATGTATAAGATGGCAAGAGTCGAAAATCATAATAATATTGCATTGTCATCGGATTTAAGTCATTATGTAAAATTTAACTTCGATCGGACATTTGAAAGTAAGTTAAAGTTCTAGTACAAATTTTAAACTGGAAAGATGATCATTGCAAGTTAAATAAAACCTTATGAAAATAACACAATTTTAGTTAAAAGAAATCATAGCCTCAAATCTTTACAAAATAACACATCTGTTAAAGTACAATTATTTTAACTAATCTGAAACTTAACTAATAAAACTTAATCGTAATATTTGTACGATTTCTTTCAAAGCGCAGATACCTTGAAATAAGTTTAAGTACTTTAAATACAATCCGTGAAAGCATGGCAGAAATCATCTGTTTTGAGATGCATAAAAGTGGTTTAAGTCGTGCATTTCAAAGTTTCATAACTCGGTCAATTTTAATGTTAGATGAATGGGACTTTTTTTGTCTTACTTGTTAGTGTCACAGTAAAGTTTTACTAAATATCACTTACTAGCAAACCCCGCGGCTTTGCTCGCGTAATATTTGAAATATGCCAAGTGATATTTATATGTCTAATTTTTATTAAAAGGTACTAACTAAATTTTTATTTTATTAAAAGATAATATTTTATTTTATTAAAAGGTACTTATTACTTTTAGGAATAATTAAAAAAAAATACTATTTAAAACACAGTTTGATTAAATATCATTGTTACAGTGCATAAGGCAGAAATCAGACTTAAATTAATAAAACGAAATAAAACTAAATAAATAATAATTTAGAAAATATTTTGAAATTTTTATGCTCAATTAATACGCTTATTTCAGTATTCATTTGAAGTTTTGAAAGTTTTAGAAACCATCTTCTTACATCTTAAAATTAACCATCATGTCAAATTCCAAGTCCTACCACCATCTATAAACATAAAGGGCTATGTTGAAATAGGAACTGTCACCATTAATTTGCCAACATTAATTTTGAAATTGGTTTGTTATTTCCTAATATTTCACAGAAACGTAATTTAGAAAGCTTTTAAAGGCCTTTTTTAGAGCGTTTGTTGTTCCTGTGAATCCCAGGTGGTAGAATCATCGGCATAAAATATAGCCTGTGTAGGATCAGAGACTGTTACCATTGATTCGCAACTATTACTTTTATATTTGGTTTATATTTCCTGAAATAGCGTAGAAATCGTAATTTAGGAATTTTTTAGACTGCTTTTCGCACCTCCCCTTCACTTCACCCCTTTTTAATTCGAATTTATTTTTGACAGTCCTTCGAGGGCATTTATATTTTATAAGTAACTACCATACCATATTTAAAGTTTCTAGCCTTTTCAGTATCACAGAAATCGCAATTTAGAAAGTTTTTAGCTACTGCAACCCTCTGGTGGTAGTGGCACAGACATAAAATATAGCTTATGTTTGAGCAGGTTCTATCAACAACAATTTGTTATCATTATTTTTTTAATCAGTTTGGTATTTGAAAAGTTTACATAAAAATTGTAATTTATAACGCTTTTCTCTCACTTCATCTTTTTAAATTTGAAATTTTCTTTGAACAGTTCATAGAAAGCAGTTGCATCTTGTAAGTAAATAACATGCCATACTTCAAAGTGTTAGACCCTTCAGTTATGAAAAAAAACGCAAATTAAAACATGTTTTGCTTCTTCAACTCTCAGATGGTAGTGACAGCAACATAAAATATAACCTATGTTATAGCAGGGACTGTCACCATTTATTTGCAACCATTACTTTTGAAATAGCTTTGGAATTTCCTGAGATTGAGTAGAAATTGCAATTTAGAACGTTTTTAGAACGCTTTTCGCGCATTTTCACCCCTTTTTAAATTTCCAATTTTTTCAAAACTGTTCTTAAAGATCATTTATATGTAATACATATGTACCTTGCCTAATTTTAAGTTTCTAGCCCCTACCGATCACAAAAATCGAAATTTGGAACGCTTTTTTGCTCCTGCAACGTCTAGGTGATAGTGATACCGACTTAAAATAGCGTCTGTGTTAGAGCAGAGGCTGTCAGCATCAATTTCTTAACATTACTTTTGAAATCAGTTTGATTCTTCCTGATATATTGGTGACAAATCGGCATTTAGAACGTTTTTAGAACGCTTTTCGCTCATTTTGCTCCTGCATCTCCTCTGGGTTTATGGGAAACATACATAAAATATAGCCTATCTTGGAGCAAGATCTGTCACTATCATTTTAACACCATTATATTTGAAATCGGTTCAGTATTTCCTGAGATTGCATAGAAATTGCAATTTAGAACGTTTTTTATAACGCTTTTTATGCATTTTGACCCCCCTTTTAAATTTCGATTTTTTTAGGAAATGTCCTTAGAGATCATTGATATCTTATAACTAACTACCATTCTAAATTTCACGATTCAAGGCACTTCCGTCACGCAAAAACCGCAATTTAGAACGTTTTTCTCTTGCAGCCCCTTTGGGGTAGTGGCACCGACATAAAACATAGCCTATGTTGGAGCAAGGATTTTCACCATCATTTTGACGCCATTATTTTTTAAATCGGTTTGGTACTTCCTGAGATTGTGTAGAAACTACCATTTAGAACGTTTTTTAGAACGCTTTTCGCGCATTTTCACCCCTTTTAAATTTCGAATTGTTTAAGAACTGTTCTTAGAAATCCTTTATATCTAATGAGTAGCTGATACTTCAAATTTCATATTTCTAGGCCCATCAGTAACACATAAATCGCATTTTTGAAACGTTTTTTGCTCCTACACCCCCTTTGGGGTAGTGGCACCGACATAAAACATAGCCTATCTTGGAGCAAACGTTGTCAGTATCATTTTGACACCAATATTTTTTAAATGGGTTTGGTATTTCCTGAGATTATGTAGAAACTACCATTTAGAACGTTTTTTAGAACTTTTTTTGTGCATTTTCACCCCTTTTAAATTTCGAATTGTTTAAGAACTGTTCTTAGACATCATTTATATCTTATAAGTAACTAATATTCCAAATTTCATATTTCTAGGCCCTTCAGTAACGCAAAAATCGCATTTTTAGAACGTTTTTTGCTCCTGCACCCCCTTTGGGGTAGTGGCACCGACATAAGATATAGCCTATGTTCTAAGTTGGGCGAATACCATAATTTTGATACCATTACTTTTGGAATCGGTTCGGTAGTTCCTGAGCTTATCTCCGACAAATAAACAATTTTTTCCTCTTTATAATATGACTAGCAAATCCCGCGGCTTTGCTCGCGTAATATTTGAAATATGCCAAGTGGTATTTATATGTCTAATTTTTATTAAAAGGTACTAACTAAATTTTTATTTTATTAAAAGGTAATATTTTATTTTATTAAAAGGTACTTATTACTTTTAGGAATAATTAAAAAAATTACTATTTAAAACACAATTTGATTAAACATCATTGTTACACTGCATAAGGCAGAAATGAGACTTAAATTAATAAAACGAAATAAAACTAAATAAATAATAATTTAGAAAATATTTTGAAACTTGTATGCTCAATTAATACGCTCATTTCAGTATTCATTTGAAGTTTTGAATTTTTTAGAAACCATCATCTTACATCTTAAAATTAATCATCATGTCAAATTCCAAGTCCTACCACCTCTCTCAACATAAAGGGCTATGTTGAAATAGGAACTGTCACCATTAATTTGCCAACATTAATTTTGAAATTGGTTTGTTATTTCCTAATTTTCTCAGAAACGTAATTTAGAAAGCTTTTAAAGGCCTTTTTTAGAGCGTTTGTTGTTCCTGTGAACCTCAGGTGGTAGAATCATCGGCATAAAATATAGCCTGTGCAGGATCAGAGACTGTTACCATTGATTCGCAACTATTACTTTTATATTTAGTTTATATTCCCTGAAATTGCGTTGAAATCGTAATTTAGGACTTTTTTAGAATGCTTTTCGCACCTCCCCTTCACTTCACCCCTTTTTAATTCGAATTTATTTTCGACAGTCCTTCGAGGGCATTTATATTTTATAAGTAACTACCATGCCATATTTAAAGTTTCTAGCCTTTTCAGTATCACAGAAATCGCAATTTAGAAAGTTTTTAGCTACTGCAACTGGTGGTAGTGGCACAGACATAAAATATAGCTCATGTTTGAGCAGGTTCTATCACCAACAATTTGCCATCATTATTTTTTTAATCGGTTTGGTATCTGATAAGATTACATAAAAATTGTAATTTATAACGCTTTTCGCTCACTTCATCTTTTTAAATTTGAAATTTTCTTTCGACAGTTCTTAGAAAGCAGTTGCATCTTGTAAGTAAATACCATGCCATACTTCAAAGTGTTAGACACTTCAGTTATGCAAAAAACGCAAATTAGCACATGTTTTGCTTTTGCAACCCTCAGATGGTAGTGACAGCAACATAAAATATAATCTATGTTATAGCAGGGACTGTCACCATTGATTTGCAACTATTACTTTTGAAATAGCTTTGGAATTTCTTGAGATTGAGTAGAAATCGCAATTTAGAACGTTTTTAGAACGCTTTTCGCACATTTTCACACCTTTTTAAATTTCCAATTTTTTCGAAACTGTTCTTAAAGATCATTTATATGCAATAAATATGTACCTTGCCTAATTTTAAGTTGCTAGCCCCTACCGATCACAAAAATCGAAATTTGGAACGCTTTTTTGCTCCTGCAACGTCTAGGTGATAGTGATACCGACTTAAAATAGCGTCTATGTTAGAGCAGAGGCTATCAGCATCAATTTCTTACCATTTCTTTTGAAATCAGTTTGATTCTTTCTGAGATATTGGTGACAAATCGGCATTTAGAACGTTTTTAGAACGGTTTTCGCTCATTTTGCCCCTGCATCTCCTCTGGGGTAGTGGAAACAGATATAAAATATAGCCTATTTTGGAGCAAGATCTGTTCCCATCATTTTTACACCATTATATTTAAAATCGGTTCAGTATTTCCTGAGATTGCTTGAAATCGCAATTTAGAACGTTTTTTACAACGCTTTTTGCGCATTTTGACACCCCCCCCCCTTTAAATTTCGACTTTTTTAGGAAATGTCCTTAGAGATAACCGATATCTTATAACTAACTACCATTCTATATTTCACGATTCAAGGCCCTTCCGTCACGCAAAAACCGCAATTTAGAACGTTTTTTGCTCCTACACCCCCTTTGGGGTAGTGGCACCGACATAAAACATAGCCTATGTTGGAGCAAGGGTTTTCACCATCATTTTGACGCCATTATTTTTTTAATCGGTTTGGTATTTCCTGAGATTGTGTAGAAATCACCATTTAGAACGTTTTTTAGAACGCTTTTCGCACATTTTCACCCTTTTTAAATTTCGAATTGTTTAAGAACTGTTCTTAGAAATCCTTTATATCTAATAAGTAGCTGATACTTCAAATTTCATATTTCTAGGACCTTCAGTAACACATAATTCGCATTTTTAGAACGTTTTTTGCTCCTACACCCCCTTTGGGGTAGTGGCACCGACATAAAACATAGCCTATCTTGGAGCAAACGTTGTCACTATCATTTTGACACCAATATTTTTTAAATCGGTTTGGTATTTCCTGAGATTATGTAGAAACTACCATTTAGAACGTTTTTTAGAACGCTTTTTGTGCATTTTCACCCCTTTTAAATTTCGAATTGTTTAAGAACTGTTCTTAGACATCATTTATATCTTATAAGTAACTAATTCTCCAAATTTCATATTTCTAGGCCCTTCAATAACGCAAAAATCGCATTTTTAGAACGTTTTTTGCTCCTGCACCCCCTTTGGGGTAGTGGCACCGACATAAAATAGAGCCTATGTTCTAAGTTGGACTAACACCATCATTTTGATACCATTACTTTTGAAATCGGTTTGATATTTCCTGAGATTATGTAGAAACTACCATTTAGAACGTTTTTTAGAACACTTTTTGTGCATTTTCACCCTTTTTAAATTTCGAATTGTTTAAGAACTGTTATTAGACATCATTTATATCTTATAAGTAACTAATTTTCCAAATTTCATATTTCTAGGCCCTTCAGTAACGCAAAAATCGCATTTTTAGAACGTTTTTTGCTCCTGTACCCCCTTTGGGGTAGTGGCACCGACATAAGATATAGCCTATGTTCTAAGTTGGACTAACACCATCATTTTGATACCATTACTTTTGGAATCGGTTCGGTAGTTCCTGAGCTTACCTCCGACAAATAAACAATTTTTCCCTCTTTATAATAGGAGTATAGAAGTATAGATGACTAGCAGACTATGCCCGCTGCGCTGGTCCATTTTTCCAAACGAATCTTGAATCAAACGAAATTGTGAATTTAACCTTCTATTTTAAAGCAATAAAAACCATCCCCTGGAATGTCCTTCCGCAATTTCCTTGCTGAAAACGATGCGAACTTCATTGAGATATTATGCTATCGTATGCCTTGGGCAAAATTTGGGCAATTAAGAAACAACTCTTTTAGTTGATCATTTAAATGCACAGTTTGGTACGGAAATGAGACAGTTATGGTAACCGGAATTAAAATATTCTCTAGTCATCACACTGTTAAATTAGAGAGCATTTTACAATGATTGCGCAGATTGAATTTTGAACTTTAAGAACATTCGGATTGTTCATTTTCATTTGTTTGTTCTTGAACTTCCAGCATCTCAACTTGCGCTATATGTGGTTCTGGTAACTTAAATTCAATCGCATTACATGTTACATTATATTTTTTAATAAACTTCCTCTTCTGACAGGTCTGCTACTGTTTTCCATATGTCTATTCCAGCAGAGTAAATAGAATCAAAAACGTAGATCACAAACCAATAGGACAAAAGGACAACAAACCAATAGGACAATACGGCAACAAACCGGCGTGTTTTTACAGTAAAGCATGTTGAAAAATATTTTGATGAGAGATGGGGGGCACACATTTAACTAAAATTTAAGTATTTTACTCAACAATCATAATGTTAACTGCTTTTTATATAATTTACATTTAAATATAAAACTCTACTTTCAAATGTGCTCATACACTTAAAAAACACTATTATTGTGAGCGTTGTTCGGGATTATGTCACTCTTCTGCCTGTTTAACTTAAAATCGCTTTGTTTGGCGCCAGAGTAATAAACGAATAGAATGCAACGCATAAGTTTATTCATTTTTACAATTACTTCTGTCAGTTTCCCTTGTAAGACATATATATATATGTATGTATAACAATTTATTTATATATTTATATTATTATTATTATTAATAATTACAAATTAGGTACTACTTGATTATCCCGTCAACCAATTTCGCCAAATTATACAAATCGCCAAACTATTAGGCCAATTACGCAAATGACATAATTTTTATTTTAAATAACGAAAGACATTAATAAAAATAAAACTTCGAAATAAAAATCACTTAATGATGTAACAAATACGTGTAAAGTGTTTAACATCAAGTAAATTTGACATTTACGATCACCCATTATTGGCATTTAATTTCATAGTTTGGTGATATTTTTTTGGTCGACGGGATAATCAAGTAGAACCACAAATTATTTCTATTCGTATTTAAAAGTAGATAATAGCTCTTTTTTGTAATATATAAATATCATAAATATTGAAAAAAAAAATGCTTATATGTATATGAAAAGTAAATATGTTGCCAGTAAATATACATAAAATTCACTTCACTTACCAAGGCCATTTTCTCTATCTAGCCAAAGCCCATATAGTAAAAATATACCAAATACTCTTCAATCTGTTTTCTGATACTAAGTAATCACAATAATGTAAATGACTGTTAGACACAGATATCATATATGTACCGGATTTGGCGCAATTTTTTTCACGCCCATTTGGCGAAAACATCGTTTTCGAATACCAGTTACATATATATATATATTTAAATTATTTTCTATTATTTTAAAAGGAAATAACAATAAATGGTACTACTTAGTTATCCCGTCGACCAAAAGTCTATCGCCAAACTATAAGATTAAATGCCAATAATGGTTGATCGTACATGTCACGTTCACTTGACTTTAAGCAAGTTACACGTGTTTGCAACATCAGGTGATTTTTATTTAGACGTTTTATTTGTATTTTTATTAATGTTATACTAATTTAATTGTTCTTTCATTATTTAAAAAAAAATGTCAATTTGTATAATTTGGCGAGTGGTTTGGCGATTTATATAATTTGGCGAAATTGGTCGATGGATAACTAAGTAGTACCCAATAAATAAAAAAAAATGTTTAATTATTATCTATAGAACAAAACATTTTATATAATTGTAAAAAAGAAAATAAAAGTAAATAAACAATTTATTAATAAATAAGCAACAATAGCTGGGTTACCATGTCAGGCAAAATAACGCCAATTTGGAGCCCATTAGGTACCATGAAGCGTATCTGTGCAACCAAAACTTCCAATAATATAGTAAATATGCCATTTGGCGGTGACTTGATTAGCGAAGACTATAAAATAAATAATAATAATAAAAATAAACAATTAATAAATAATAATAATAATATAAAACTGGAATTCAGACGTTAATTTATGTGCTTTTAAATATCTAAGATTAGTCCAATATCTTTTTAAATATTGCCTAACGGAGCGGAAAATATGAAAAAATAACGAATTTTAAACGATTTGCAATTTTTTTTTAGCAAGTAATTTTTAATTCAAAATGTTGAATTTTTGGCACAGATGTCATATTGTCATGACACGATTTTTTTCTGACGCCAATGTTATATACGCAACGGGTACTTAACTGGCGCCAACGTATCGTTATTTTGCTTGATATGGTAACGCGGATGTTGTTGTTTATGCTGTTGATGTTTTCGCCAAATTGATACGTATATGACATCTGTGTAGAATTTTTTTTTATAGTAATAACACATGATTGCATAAATTTCCTTAAGAATAATTTTCAGTTCCTAAATTTTGAAACTGTGAATTTTCCTGTACGTAAAATTGGCGTTATGGCCAAAGAAATATTTAATAAACAATAATACTTAAAAAAAAAAAAAAAAAAAAAAAAAGATAATATTCATTGATCTGAGTTGGAGTCTATAAAAATCACATGCTTCCGTAATTACGGCGAAATTTTTTTTAAAAAGTATGAAATTAGGAACAGATGTCATATCCGCGGCCGCCATCTGGGATTTTTTCTTGGCGTAATAACCCTTTTTCCGCCAAGTAATAAATGTCGCCAAGCAGCGATTTATGTGCATGAAAGGCTTAACGAAAATAAAATGTAAAACATCGTCAACAAAATATTGCAAAGAAATCTCAAAACATCCAAGATGGCGTCCGCTTGAATATACAGCATCTAAGCCTGAAAGGATTTTACAATATGTCTGTGTGGCAGAAATTCATACTAAAATTTAAATATTTGATTCCATTTTTAAAATATTAACTGATATCTATATAATTTATAATCGAATTGTTTCTCCTGTAAATCACATTACATGGATTAAATAGTTAAATAAAAAAAAAAAAATGAAAAAAATGTAATTCAAAATTAGTCTAATCAAAATTTCAGATTCCTTTTTTTAACGTAAGGCAGGCGATAATTCGCCAAATATTGTAAAATTTCACAATAAATTATATTTTAAGCATTACAAATATTTATTTCCTGTTTAAATTAAAAATTATGTATATATTTTATAATATTATGTCTTATTAAAACATTTTTTGTTGTCTTTTTAAATTAAATATCAGTATTTTTTTCATTTATTTGCGAGGTGATTGTCTAACGGATATAGCCATTTCAATTCTCTAATCTACAAAATTTTCGCCAAAATATAATCACTGGCAACCCTTTCGTTCAAAATATCAATAAAATACAAAATTTACTACCAAAAATCATAGTTATCCCTGTATCTTGGAGCAAGATCTGTCACCATCATTTTTACACCATTATATTTGAAATCGGTTCAGAACTTCCTGAGATTGCACAGAAATCGCAATTTAGAAAGTTTTTTACAACGCTTTTTGCGCATTTTGACCCCCTTTTAAATTTCGATTTTTTTAGGAAATGCCCTTACAGATCATTGATATCTATTAACTAACTACCATTCCAAATTTCACGATTCTAGGCCCTTCGGTAGCGTAAAAGTCGCAATTTAGAACGTTTTTCTCCTGCACCCCCTTTGGGGTAGTGGCACCGACATAAAACATCGCCTATGTTGGAGCAAGGGTTGTCACCATCATTTTGACGCCATTATTTTTTAGATCTGTTTGGTATTTCCTAAGATTGTGTAGAAACCACCATTAGAACGTTTTTTAGAACGCTTTTCGGGCATATGCACACCTTTTAAATTTCGAATTTTTTAAGAACTGTTCTTAGAAATCCTTTATATCTTATAAGTAACTAATATTCAAAATTTCATATTTCTAGGCCCTTCAGTAACGCTAAAATCGCATTTTTAGAACGTTTTTTGCTCCTACACCCCCTTTGGGGTAGTGGCACCGACATAAAACATAGCCTATCTTGGAGCAAGCGTTGTCACCATCATTTTGACACCAATATTTTTTAAATCGGTTTGGTATTTCCTGAGATTGTGTAGAAACCACCATTTAGAACGTCTTTTAGAACGATTTTCGCGCATTTTCACCCCTTTCAAATTTCGAATTGTTTAAGAACTGTTCTTAGAAATCCTTTATATCTAATAAGTATCTAATATTTCAAATTTCATATTTCTAGGCCCTTCAGTAACACGTAAATCGCATTTTTAGAACGTTTTTTGCTCCTGCACCCCCTTTGGGGTAGTGACACCGGCATAAAAATTAGCCTATCTTAGAGCAAGCGTTGTCATCATCATTTTGACACCAACATTTTTTAAATCGGTTTGGTATTTCCTGGGACAGTGTAGAAACTACCATTTAGAACGTTTTTTAGAACGCTTTTTGTGCATTTTCCCCCCTTTTAAATTTCGAATTGTTTAAGAACTGTTCTTAGACATCATTTATATCTTATAAGTAGCTAATATTTCAAATTTCATATTTCTAGGCCCTTCAGTAACACGTAAATCGCATTTTTAGAACGTTTTTTGCTCCTGCACCCCCTTTCGGGTAGTGGCACCGACATAAAACATAGCCTATCTTGGAGCAAGCGTTGTCACCATCATTTTGACACCCTTATTTTGACGCCATTATTTTTTAAATCGGTTTGGTATTTCCTGAGATTGTGTAGAAACCACCATTTAGAACGTTTTTTAGAACGATTTTCGCGCATTTTCACCCCTTTCAAATTTCGAATTATTTAAGAACTGTTCTTAGAAATCCTTTATATCTAATAAGTAGCTAATATTTCAAATTTCATATTTCTAGGCCCTTCAGTAACACGTAAATCGCATTTTTAGAACGTTTTTTGCTCCTGCACCCCCTTTGGGGTAGTGGCACCGACATAAAACATAGCCTATCTTAGAGCAAGCGTTGTCACCATCATTTTGACACCAATATTTTTTAAATCGTTTTGGTATTTCCTGAGATTGTGTAGAAACTACCATTTAGAACGTTTTTTAGAACGGTTTTTGTGCATTTTCACCCCTTTTAAATTTCAAATTGTTTAAGAACTGTTCTTGGACATCATTTATATCTTATAAGTAACTAATATGCAAAATTTCAAATTTCTAGGCCCTCCAGTAATGCTAAAATCGCATTTTTAGAACGTTTTTTGCTCCTACACCCCCTTTGGGGTAGTGGCACCGACATAAGATATAGCCTATGTTCTAAGTTGGACTAACACCATCATTTTGATACCATTACTTTTGGAATCGGTTCGGTAGTTCCAGAGCTTACCTCCTACAAATAAACAATTTTTTCCTCTTTATAATAGGAGTATGATATGACTAGCAAACCCCGCGGCTTTGCTCGCGTAATATTTGAAATATGCCAAGTGATATTTATATGTCTAATTTTTAGTAAAAGGTACTAACTAAATTTTTACTTATTACTTTTAAGAATAATTCAAAAATTACTATTTAAAACACAGTTTGAATAAATACCATTATTACACTGCATTAGGCAGAAAGGAGACATAAATTAATAAAACTAAATAAATGATAATTTAGAAAATATTTTGAAACCTATATGCTCATTTAATACGCTCATTTCAGTATTTATTTGAAGTTTTGAATTTTTTAGAAACGATCTTCTTACATCTTAAAATTAACTATCATGTCAAATTCCAAGTCCTACCATCTCTCTCAACAGAAAGGGCTATGTTGCATTAGGAACTATCACCATAATTTGCCAACATTAATTTTGAAATTGGTTTGTTATTTTTAATATTCCACAGAAACGTAATTTAGAAAGCTTTTAAAGGCCTTTTATAGAACGTTTGTTGTTCCTGTAAACCCCAGGTGTTAGAATCATCGGCCTGTGTAGGATCAGAGACTGTTACCATTGATTCGCAACTATTACCTTTATAATTGGTTTATATTACCTGAAATTGCATAGATATCGCAATTTAGGACATTTTTAGAATACTTTTCACACCTCCCCTTCGCTTCACCCCTTTTTAATCCGAATTTATTTTCGACAGTCCTTCGAGGGCATTTATAATTTATAAGTAACTGCCATGCCATATTTAAAGTTTCTAATCTTTTCAGTATCACAGAAATCACAGTTTAGAAAGTTTTTAGCTCCTGCAATCCTCCGGTGGTAGTGGCACAGATATAGAATATAGCTCATGTTTGAGCAGGCTCTAACACCAACAATTTGTCAGCATTATTTTTTTAATCGGTTTAGTATTTGATAAGATTGCATAAAAATTGTAATTTATAACGCATTTCGCTTACTTCATTTTTTAAATTTGGAATTTTCTTTCTACTATTCTTAGAAAGCAGTTGCATCTCGTAAGTAAATACCATGCCATACTTCAAAGTGTTAGACCCTCAGTTGTGCGAAAAACGCAAATTATTGTTTTGCTTTTGCAACCCTCAGATGGTAGTGACAGAAACATAAAATATAACCTATGTTATAGCAGGGACTATCACCACTGATTTGCAACCATTACTTTTGAAATAGCTTTGGTGTTTCCCGAGATTGAGTATAAATCGCAATTTAGAACGTTTTTAGAACGCTTTTCGCGCATTTTTACCACTTTATAAATTTCTAATTTTTTTTAAAACTTTTCTTAAAGATCATTTATATGTAATAAATATGTACCTTGCCTAATTTTAAGTTGCTAGCCCGTACCGATCACAAAAATCGAAATTTAGAACGCTTTTTTGCTCCTGCAACGTCTAGGTGATAGTGATATCGACATAAAATAGCGTCTATGCTAGAGCAGAGTCTGTCAGAATCCATTTCCTACCATTTTTTTTAAATCATTTGATTCTTCCTGAGATATCGCTGACAAATCGGCTTTTAGAACGCTTTTCGCGCATTTTGCTGCTGCATCTCCTCTGGGGTAGTGGAAACAGATATAAAATATAGCCTAACTTGGAGTGAGATCTGTCAGCACAATTTTTACACCATTATATTTGAAATCGGTTCAGTACTTCCTAAGATTGCATAGAAATTGCAATTTAGAACGTTTTTTACAACGTTTTTTGCGCATTTTGACGCCTTTTAAATTTCGATTTTTTTAGGAAATGCCCTTAGAGATCATTGATACCTTATAACTAACTACCATTCCAAATTTCACGATTCTAGGCCCTTCCGTAACGCAAAAACCGCAATTTAGAACGTTTTTCCCCTGCACCCCCTTTGGGGTAGTGTCACCGACATAAAACATAGCCTATGTTGGAGCAAGAGTTGTCACCGTCATTTTGACACCATTATTTTTTAAATCGGTTTGGTATTTCCTGAGATTGTATAGAAACCACCATTTAGAACGTTTTTTAGAACGCTTTTCGCGCATTTTCACCCCTTTTAAATTTCGAATCGTTTAAGAACTGTTCTTAGAAATCCTTTATACCTAATAAGTAGCTAATATTTCAAATTTTATATTTCTAGGCTCTTCAGTAACACATAAATTGCATTTTTAGAACGTTTTTTGATCCTGCACCCCCTTTGGTGTAATGGCACCGACGTAAAACATAGCCTATCTTGGAGCAAGCGTTATCACCATCATTTTGACACTAATATTTTTTAAATCGGTTTGGTATTTCCTGAGATTATGTAGAAACTACCGTTCAGAACGGTTTTTAGAACGCTTTTTGTGCATTTTCACCCCTTTTAAATTTCGAATTGTTTAAGAACTGTTCTTAGACATCATTTATATTTTATAAGTAACTAATATTCCAAATTTCATATTTCCAGGCCCTTCAGTAACGCAAAAATCGCGTTTTTAGAACGTTTTTTGCTCCTGCACCCCCTTTGGGGTAGTGGCACCGACATAAAATATAACCTATGTTCTAAGTTGGACTAACACCATCATTTTGATACCATTACTTTTAGAATCGGTTCGGTAGTTCCAGAGCTTACCTCCTACAAATAAACAATTTTTACCTCTTTATAATATGAGTATAGACTAGCAAACCCCGCGGCTTTGCTCGCGTAATATTTGAAATATGCCAAGTGATATTTATATGTCTAATTTTTATTAAAAGGTACTAACTAAATTTTTACTTATTACTTTTAAGAATAATTCAAAAATTACTATTTAAAACACAGTTTGATTAAACATCACTTAAATTAATAAAACTAAATAAATGATAATTTAGAAAATATTTTGAAACCTTTATGCTCATTTAATACGCTCATTTCAGTATTCTTTTGAAGTTTTGAATTTTTTGGAAACCATCTTCTTACATCTTAAAATTAACTATCATGTCAAATTCCAAGTCCTGCCATCTCTCTCAACAGAAAGGCTATGTTGAATTAGGAACTATCACCATTAATTTGCCAACATTAATTTTGAAATCGGTTGGTTATTTTTAATATTCCACAGAAACGTAATTTAGAAAGCTTTTAAAGGCCTTTTATAGAACGTTTGTTGTTCCTGTAAAGCCCAGGTGGTAGAATCATCGGCCTGTGTGCATCAGAGACTGTTACCATTGATTCGCAACTATTACTTTTATAATCGGTTTATATTCCCTGAAATTGCATAGATGTCGTAATTTAGGACTTTTTTAGAATGCTTTTCACACTTCCCCTTCGCTTCACCCCTTTTGAATTCGAATTTATTTTCGACAGTCCTTCGAGAGCATTTATATTTTATAAGTAACTACCATGCCATTTTTAAAGTTTCTAGCCTTTTCAGTATCACAGAAATCGCAATTTAGAAAGTTTTTAGCTCCTGCAACCCTCTGGTGGTAGTGGCAGAGATATAAAATATAGCTTATGTTTGAGCAGGTTCTAATACCAAAAATTTGTCATCGTTATTTTTTTAATCGGTTTAGTATTTGATAAGATTGCATAAAAATTGTAATTTATAACGATTTTCGCTTACTTCATCTTTTTAAATTTGGATTTTTCTTTCGACTGTTCTTAGAAAGCAGTTGCATCATGTAAGTAAATACCATGCCATACTTCAAAGTGTTAGACCCCTCAGTTGTGCAATATACGCAAATTAGAACATGTTTTGCTTTTGCGACCCTCAGATGGTAGTGACAGCAACATAAAATATAACCTATGTTATAGCAGGGACTGTCACCATTGATTTGCAACCATTACTTTTGAAATAGCTTTGGAATTTCCTGAGATTGAGTAGAAATCGCAATTTAGAACGTTTTTAGAACGCTTTTCGTGCATTTTCACCCCTTTTTAAATTTCCAATTTTTCCGAAACTGTTCTTAAAGATCATTTATATGTAATAAATATGTACCTTGCCTAATTTTAAGTTTCTAGCCCCTACCGATCACAAAAATCGAAATTTGGAACGCTTTTTTGCTCCTGCAACGTCTAGGTGATAGTGATACCGACTTAAAATAGCATCTATGTTAGAGCAGAGGCTGTCAGCATCAATTTCTTACCATTACTTTTGAAATCAGTTTGATTCTTCCTTAGATATTGGTGACAAATCGACATTTAGAATGTTTTTAGAACGCTTTTCGCTCTTTTTGCTCCTGCATCTCCTCTGGGGTAGTGGAAACAGATATAAAATATAGCCTATCTTCGAGCGAGATCTGTCCCCATCATTTTTACACCATTATATTTGAAATCGGTTCAGTATTTCCTGAGATTGCTAGAAATCGCAATTTAGAACGTTTTTTACAACGCTTTTTGCGCATTTTGACCCCTCTTTTAAATTTCGACTTTTTTAGGAAATGTCCTTAAAGATCATTGATATCTTATAACTAACTACCATTCTAAATTTCACGATTCAAGGCCCTTCCGTCAGGCAAAAACCGCATTTTATAACGTTTTTCTCCTGCACCCCTTTTGGGGTAGTGGCACCGACATAAAACATAGCCTATGTTGGAGCAAGGGTTTTCACCATCATTTTGACGCCATTATTTTTTTAATCGGTTCGGTATTTCCTGAGATTGTGAAGAAATCACCATTTAGAACGTTTTTTAGAACGCTTTTCGCACATTTTCAACCCTTTTAAATTTCGAATTGTTTAAGAACTGTTCTTAGAAATCCTTTATATCTAATAAGTAGCTGATACTTCAAATTTCATATTTCTAGGCCCTTCAGTAGCGCATAAATCGCATTTTTAGAACGTTTTTTGCTCCTACACCCCTTTTGGGGTAGTGGCACCGACATAAAACATAGCCTATCTTAGAACAAACGTTGTCACTATCATTTTGACACCAATATTTTTTAAATCGGTTTGGTGTTTCTTGAGATTACGTAGAAACTACCATTTAGAACGTTTTTTAGAACGCTTTTTGTGCATTTTCACCCCTTTTAAATTTCGAATTGTTTAAGAACTGTTCTTAGACATCATTTATATCTTATAAGTAACTAATATTCCAAATTTCATATTTCTAGGCCCTTCAGTAACGCAAAAATCGCATTTTTAGAACGTTTTTTGCTCCTGCACCCCCTTCGGGGTAGTGGCACCGGCATAAGATATAGCCTATGTTCTAAGTTGGACTAACACCATCATTTTGATACCATTACTTTTGGAATCGGTTCGGTAGTTCCTGAGCTTACCTCCTACAAATAAACAATTTTTTCCTCTTTATAATAGGAGTATAGAAGTATAGAATAGATAGATAGGACCGGGGGCCCTTATAAAAATTTAAATTTCGTAATTTTTTAATAAATTTTTTCCTTGACCCAAATCGCTTTAAAAATAATTCTTTACCTTATTTAAACCATTTTTGTAATTGGAAGTATGCATCTAGGAGCAACGGTTGCGAAAATAAAGGTCGGTCAGGTTATACGTGGACACACTGTATATTTATTTACAGAAATAAAATGAAAAAAATAACAGATTGGCTTATTCTACTTATTCTTTTACTTGTTAAAAATTTTTAATACTTGCTACTATTATTTTATATAAAAGAATGAATAATTTGATTATTTAAAGAAAATTATGCCGTTGCAAATTATATTAGATTTAATTAATTATGATTTTTAAATGTTATGTTTTTTTATGTCAGATAAAATCTTTTCTATTTACGAACTTAGTGTACTTAATTTTTTATAAGTATAAGGAATTAAGTTTATAAAGAATTATTTAAACATTTTTTTGTTTTTTCATTATGCGAAATATCGATAGATATTTCCTAAATTTCGCCATTTTAAAAATTAGAAAATTTATGATTTTAATCAGTATTAAAAAAATCATTTCATTAAAATCACGATTTAATCTCTGATTAAAATCGATTACACATGTAACACGGAATGCAGATTGTATCATCTTTGCACCTGTTCGTTTTGATTCTTAACACATTGACGACGGACAATTTTTATCAAATCTAAATTTTAAAACAGTAGAAGCTCCTCCCTGTTATGAAAGTCTATTGCAAATTGGTGTTCTAAGATAGCTTTCCCGCATCGGTAAATTTCTTTCAATGTGCGAATTTAATATTAAATGTCTTACAATCTAAAAGAAAAAGAAATATGGACAATATGATATAAATTAATTTTCTGTAAGGTAGAAGCCACGCCCTTAGTCAAAGATGTTTTTTGAATGAAATCGAGAATTTTCGTTTCCCGCCATGAATGTGTTAAGATAGCCGATATTAGAACTGAATGTGCATTCGCGCAAACGGTCTAAAAGACTTTTCCTTCTCATAAAACAGTGTAGTTGTATTTTTTGTTTTGATGTAATGGAGAGCATTAGGTTCGTAGAAATATATTATTTTGATTTAGATTAAAAGCTTTTCGCTCGGATGTTATAATTTTAATTGTAAATATGTTTCATCTTGATGTCTTATATGTTAGTGTGCTACGGCTAAATTAAAAGTGTTTTATTCTTTAAATATGAAGAATTTCATTTAGAATGTTTGTCTGCTTACTTAGATAATTACAGTTTTAGGCTTAATTTGGATGTCGTAT
This sequence comes from Maratus speciosus, assembly GCA_963932465.1. Taxonomy (NCBI): domain Eukaryota; kingdom Metazoa; phylum Arthropoda; class Arachnida; order Araneae; family Salticidae; genus Maratus; species Maratus speciosus. Next base: position 20,402,085 of record OZ010792.1, on the reverse strand, counting down.
ATAGAATACATTAGGATCATCAAACATCCAATCCCGGTCCCTTTGGATTTTTAGCAGGTAAGATAATTTTAATTATTTCTTACTTTAACTTCGAATTTTAATGTAAATGAATTATTATTTATTGAAGAAAATATTTAGACATCAGTCAAGAAAGGGCTGGTAGATTAGTGTAGTATCCTTCGAATTACGAATTAATTCAGGGGTTGATCAAAACCCTACAAGCCATACTGAAAAATTGGTTAAACATGTCCTTTTATTGGCTCCAGAGTTTTTAATATCCCAAATACTGAGAGCTGAATTATTCTTCAAAGAGCGATGCATTCAACGTACCCAGTCCAAGTGGCATACAAGATAGGCGGCCGTTACAAGAGAACGGCTGGAGGATTCTGTCCAAAACACCGAGTCGATTGATAGTACGATAAACTATTAAAAAAATGTTTGACAATCAATGAAATGCGTGTGCTTTATTTTTCTTTTATTACTGAAATAAATAATGAAAATATATACCAGAAAAAATACAGCAGGAAATTTAAATTAAAAAAATAAGAGTATTGGATAGTATAATTATTATCAATACCTTCGAATCAAGCTACATAACTGTGCTTTTGAGCCGGTTAAAGAGATGAAAATATAAAACAGAATCTGCATTCTCTCATATTAATTTAACGTCCAAAATTGAATTAACATCGAAACCAAAGTTTCTCGTACAGCTATAAATTTAAAAACAAAACAGTTCGTAGAGGTGTCTAGGAATGTGTTTAGAACCCTCAGGCCGTCGCTGGTCTTTGTATTGAATTTATGTTGAACAATGACAGGGAGCAATGGAAGAATTTACTCAAATTGTACGGTTACATAAGAATAAAGATCAAGTATCCAAATTACGGAGAAAAAAATCAAGAAAAATCGTCAAAACTGCCTTGTTAAGTATCAGAATTATTCAAGATCAGAATTATTCAGAATTATCAAGCAGGTAAAGAATTTCATTAATGGGAATGGAATTGAGCTGTCAAGAAATAATGACAAAGAAAAGTTTCGCAAAATTCTGCAAATATTACATTGTACCATTGGTAAATGTACAAATGTATTTTTACTGTCTAAAAACACGTTAACCCCTTCGGGACGGGAGCCTTTTACGAAATTTTTAATCGTTTGTTACTGTTTTTTAAAAACAGAAATTTGTGTTTTCTTGAATCGAGAAAATGCGCTGATTAAACAAGGCAAATTTTACTGGTGAGGAAAACCAAGGAACCTGAGCTCTTCATGCGGCACGTATACGTGTCGCTCGTCCCCAAGGGGTTAAGGATTGTTGGATAGGAAATTTTATGATGCGTTATATCTTCATATAGTTATGAAGGAATGCAAATAATGCTTTTTTAATTATTATGAACTATCATTGCCTGGAATCACTGCCTTACATATCCTTACACATCTATGCACACTGAAACTGTATATGTGACAATATGTAAAAATGAGAAAAAGGTGGAAATTTAAAAGTGAATCTTTGCATGCATATTTAATAATTCTGATAATGTATATAATCCAGTCTCTTATAATATACAGGGTGAGTAAAATTTCCTTCGATAAACTTTAAGTGGCAGTACAGAATGCAACAACAACAACAACAACAACAACAAAATGTGTGGAAAAACAGAGTCATAATTCATTTATTCAATTCAAAGTACAGGCTGTCACGCTCTAATCAAAACATAACCATTGTTCATAATTTTATTCAAAATAAAGACATTAAAATGAACTTTGCATCAGAATTACTTTACTTGCTGCGAAAGCGGGGCTAACGAAAAAGACCGGCTACCGTGCTTCTCCGATTTCGAGTAGTCACGTGACGCTCGCAGTCTCAGCTGAACTGAGCAGATGCGTGTCACAAAATAAATTATCGTCTAGGCTTTAGGTTTACTATCATATTAAAATCATTCTTTTATTTGATAGAATTCATTACTTTACAGTATCATGAAAACATTAAAACGTTGTTTTTATTTCACAACATTACATTAAATAAAAAGTAAACTGCATAATATATGCGTTTTCTTTTATTTCTAATTCTTTTGTATCTAGGGAAAATCTTATATATGTTTTGATTTTTAAACCCTCCTTAAACAGTAAACCCTCCTTATATCACTCATTTGGATAAATCGATGTTTTGTGAGTCTTTCTTCGATTAATAAACAAAAGATATCCTCACATTAAGAGCATTTTTTCGGCCTTTCATTTAACTCAACCTGGTTTTTGTATGGAAAAAATGCAATTAATTTGCAATCCATTTTTAATCCATTTCCTACTATGCTAGAATTATAGAAATTATTCGCAAAAGTATAATTCGGATGGCAATAAAGCATTTTAATATTTTTACAACTTAATTTTAAATTAATAAACCAATTTTACGGTATTTTTCAACTAGTTCACCACTGGTGATAAATCGCAAAATATTCTCTGTAACTCGTATAATTGTATGGGAGTTAAAACAATAATGAATTCAATTATGCGCCAATAAAGGTATTCTAAAATATGCCAAAGCACTATGAAATTGCAACGATAGAACATTTTAAAGACTAAAAACTAGAACACAAATTATAAATACAAAATGAAGACTATAATATTACAAAATATGCCCATTTATCTATCAAACGTTAAATATTAATTTACAATTATACGTTCATAAATTAATTTAGAAATCCTAAAAAGATAGTTTAAATTATGTTTCAGTTTTTTTTTCTGTTCCCTTTCTTAAAAAATAAACAGAGCAAATATTCTATATTTTTTAGTAAATTCATTTGTTTGAGCTTTCTATAAAGTGTAAAAAAAACAGTGCAGTTTTCATAATCGAGTTCATTAACAACACCAAACGGGAATTTCAAGAGGAATATCAGAAATTCATTGAAACTATTAATCAGTATAAATGCGATATAGAGCAAATATTCATAAATTAAAAATATTACTTTATGACCCCTTATGTATAAATACATTTTTATAACGGAGATGCATAACATTTTCTAATTTAATGTAAATACACAAAGAAATGCAACAGTGTTTCTGAAATTTATATAAATGCAAAGAAGCTTTAAGAAAATATTGTCATGTTTGGCATTTTAAGACAATTTTAAAGATATGATACACCGTAAAAAAAGACAGATGTTTCTTAATTTACGAAAATGTACTATAATCACGAACGAACATATTAACCTCTTCCCCAAGATTCCGAAAAATGTTCCTTTATCTTTAGAAACCTCACAAAAGAATTTAACTTTGAAATTTAAAGAAGAATTTATAAAAATAATTTTTTATTAGCTGCCCATAGTTTTCGAAAACGTTTCAGAGTAGCTTTTACAGTGCATTAAACCCAGAAAACAGGTTTTTTGGATGTTATGAGGACTCTAGTAAATATTTTCATGTTCATCAAACATATTTAACTGTAAAACATGTAGAATTAACAGCATTAACATTAAAATAACCATTTTTCTGTTACAATTGCATGTACAATTTCAGTTATGCAGCGGAAAAAATTAGATGAGGTCTGATAACATCTCGAAAACCGATTTTCCGGGTAGAGATAACTGATTAATGCAATGCAAAAGCTGCCCGAAAACGTTTCCGAAAAATACGGCCAGCTAATAAAAATTTATTTGAATAAATTCTTCTTTAGATTTAAAAAATAAATTGTTTTCTAAGGTTTCTAAAGATAAACGCTTTTCGGAATATTGGGTGACTTGGAGGCGGTTATCGAATATTTTCGTTCGTGATTGTAGTAAATTTTCGTAGTTTAAGAAACATCTGTCTTTTTTTACAGTATAGTCAGTGAAAGGCGATTATCGGAGAATAGACATTTAAAAAATGCACATTTACTATTTTACAGCCTGAAAGTTCCACTTCCTTCTGATAAAAAGGATTTCATGAATTTTTGAACTAGATGAGCATTATATTGAGCTATGAAAATTTAAAATGTGAGAACCTCCTTAACATAAAAACTATAGAATGCAAAAAATTGTTAAACATTTAAAAATAGTATTTTTTTTAAATACATGTTTAAAGGGCCTTTGTCGGTTTCTTAAACCTGACACCTGGTGTCTCATTCATAGATTCATTGTGCAGGGGTTTAGATTTTCCAGGTGCCGGCCCTTTCCCTGCACTAGGCTAAGAATTCCTCGACAGTTTTCAACAAAACTAATTTTTGTATTAATTGGAATAATTCTGTTAAAATTAATCAAATTAGATTATAGTCTCGGCTTTAGATTACGAACACATCCAAATCATTTTTTTATTTGATGCAATTCGTGGCTTTACAAGCAACGGAATCATTATTGTACAATCTTCTAAAATTTTAAAATTACTGGCATAACTATAAGTATATTAAATAAAATAATTTGTATGTACAATGTTGTCAAAAGTGGAAAAAAATCAACTCAGCTCTTTATGCCCTGGAAATAATCGTTTTAAATACACCAAAATTTAAAACAGATTACTTATGAATAATTTATTTCTCATGTAAAAATTGTTAAGGAAAAGCACAATGTTAAGTTATTGGAAAAAAAAAATCATTGTCGAAAAAAAGAGAGAGAAAACAAACTTTTTTTTACACTTTAAACATTACTATTTTACCACGGAAATTATACACGACATATTCATTTAATATATATTGTAAAGTTATAGTGCATATATAAATAAATAGTTTTAAAGATGTGCTTAATATTTACCTCTGAATATTAAGAAAAAACCAAAATAAAACAATATTGGCACACAGAATATATAAAAATTGATATTTTTTAATCAAAATTTTTCACAAGCAGCAGAATCATGACTAAAAAAATCCTATAAAAAGTTCAAAACCATTGGCATCTTGAAATATGTTAAAATAATTTTTAAAAGGACATGAAGTTCTCAAAAGTAAAAAAAAAAAAAAAATAATGATAATAAAAACTGAGCTCTTTATATAAAACCCTAAAATTAATAGTTGTAAATATACACCAAAATTTAAAACACACTGCTTAAGAATGATTTATTTAGCAAATAAAATCTTTAGCCCTTTATACCTTAAATATCAGTATTTCTGCCCGAAATTTATACATCGTCATGAAAAAGTTTTTTTTTTTTTTTTTTTTTTTTAAATACATAAAATTTGAAAGCTTTAGTGCAAAATTAAGTATTTACAGAAATTAAATGTGCTCAATGTTAACCTCTGAACATATGAGTTAAAAACCAAAATAAAATAATTTAAGAACACAAAATATCTAAAAATCCGTATTTTTTTACTCTGAGCAAACAGAATTATTATTGCAAAATCTTGTATAAAGTTGGAAATCACTTGCATTATTTTAATTATATTAAATAAAATTATTTATATCCATCAGGTATAATGTCATCAAAAGGGGAAAAAAAGTTCTTTGCATCCTAGAATCATGTTAAATACATCAAAGATAATAAAGATTTCTTAAGAATGATTATTTCAATACATAATATTAATACGCATTAGTATCACAGATATAGTTTTATGAATATTGAATCGTTAAAAATAAACTGAACTTTGAAAAAAATCTGACTTGTTCTGATCCTTCTTATAATAATAAAGTGAACAGCTTTTACAATAAATGGTGGCCGAAAGGACAATTTCATTTAAAATAAATGATATTTATGTATATTTAAAGAATACAAAACATAAACAATCTTATCAATGTATAGGTATCGTAGTACTCTAAAACGGAAATGGTTAATACTTACATTCGACTGATCAATTCAATGGCTTGTCATTATTTAATCCGTAAGAATTACGAAACACAGTCACTTTTATATAAAAATATGCATTCGCAATGACAATTGCGTTTGTTTTTATATTATTAAATTATTAATATAAGTTATTATAAACACACAGCACTCGAAACCGAACTAATCAAATTCCTCTGAATCTGATCGAATTCCCGCGTCAAAGCGCGTTCTGGGTAAGACCGCCGCTGTCACGTGACTTTTCACCGCGGGAGACCAGTACGTTAGCCCCGCTGTGAAAGAAACTGACGTCACGAGAATTGCTGGAAATATACAGTATTTCTGGCAATGAGGCAGTATATAATGTTCACTACATTCGGAAATATGAGGCAACTAATTCAGCACTACAGTAGAAGCTCTTTTATCCGAAACTCTCGATTAACCGAAATCCATTTTTAAAGCTTTTTTTTTTTTTTCTAACACGTTCCTCATGTGCAAGCGGTCCTTTCCGAACCACGAGTACAATAAATATTTTTGATCCCCTTTCTTAGAATCTATATATATTCCCTTACGTGGCGCTAAAATAAGGCAGAATTTGTTGCTTGACGTTTGGCAACAACCGCAGTAACACAATTAATTTGCCTTATTACATTCCACCAATCAGAAGTGTGATTTTACCTCTGAAACTCGCGTCATATTTAAAAAAAAATTCAATAGTTTTCATAAAATGTAAAAGTATTAAAACGATTCTGTTTATTTATGCACTAATCGCGTAAGAGCAGAACACAGATTATTTATTGAGAATTAATATTAAGTAACCTGCGTAAATAAAATGACAGTGAATAACCTTTCATAGTGAGCAATATGTAAAGCGAAATGTTTCCGATGAAGATAATTACGTCATTCGAAAACACAAGATGCAATTTCAATGTTTCTTTGAATTTAACTTGAGCTCCCGTATCTTAAATCATCTTAAATCATGTAGAATCGGGTGCGACTATGACAAAATAAGCTCAAGAATACGGCATTGGTATTGCAGTGGTTAGTGTTATGAAGAGAGACGTTGCAAAAATGAAAAAGTTTTATGCAGAAAACAGCGGAATGACTGTGATACTGGTGAACCAATAGTATAAAAAATAAACTTCGTGATACAGCTGCAAAGCAAAGGCAATCGAAACTTCAACAAACAAAACTTTGTTTCAAACACTTGTGAAATATGTAAAAGGTACTTCAAAATTAAAATTCAAGTAGTTTATTCTTGTTTCTATTTTGCTAGTGATTTATTTTTATTAAGCACTTGTTACCATAACAAGAAATAGCGCACATATTTGCCCTTAAACTTAAAATTGAATCATTCTCGATTATTCGAAAATTTCGATTTTCCGAAAGAGGGTCGGTCCTAATTACTTTGGATAACAGAGGTTCTACTGTAATTTAGATGCAGATTGTTTACCACGTATACTACTTCTCATCATATTATTGTATCCACACAAAGGAAGGTAAGGCGGTTGTTATTTCTGTTAAAATGTCTTCTCGGTTAACCCTTTAAGGATCAAGCAATTGTGCTCCTGTAATGTTGAATTGCCACCGGAAATTTGGAAAAATTTTATTTCAAAATAAGAAAAATAAACTTTTCAGCTCTTTTTCACCGAAGTTATAAAAGTAAAACTTAATTAAATGTTTCTGGTGCAAATCTTAGTTAAAATTAGATATATCCCACTGCCCCTCCAGGGGTTTAGAGTAGAGTACAAGAATACCCTGTATTTTTCCCTTAAAAATTGGATTACGACATTGGTTTTCGAGAAAATTATTTTACTGTGCTCTATCCACCTTTAAATCTTTCTGACTCAACAACTCCGATTTGAAAAAAAATATTTACTCAGACGTTAGAAAATATCTTTTTAAACATAAATAATATTGTAAAAAATTAGAACATAAAAAAATATTGACTTAAAGGTACTTTGTTCACAGCTGCGATAAACAGAAAACCACATACTTCTCCTAAAAATTGTCAATTTTCTAATACAAAATTGTAAAGTATACAAAATTACTTTTGTAAAAAATCTATTTTTGGATGTCTCCAGCCTTATTAATTTCATAAAATTTACGAAATTCATTTTAGCAATAACTGTGCAAAACTGCTGAAATGATACATAAAACTTTGGCATGATAAATTAACCCCTTCGGGACCGGCGGCTTTTGCACAAATTTTATTCGTTTGGCATTAAATTTTTTTAAAACTACCTTTACTTGTACAATCACGAAAATGCTTTAATTAAAGAAACCAAGAATTACTTTTCTTTTTTACTGGTGACTAAAACAAATTCAGTATGCTCTTTTTGGGGGTGCATGTATCTCACAATCTTTTGACTTTTTGGGAAAAAAATCTGGCGAAATTAAACTTGCTAAAATAACATTTTAATCTGATAGACGAATGCCTTAATGATTCAAAATAAAGAAAAAATGGTCAACAGCGAAAATTTTTTTATTTAACTGAGGTTTAAGTTAAACTTGCGAGTTTAATTTTCCTTACCATTTTACCCCTATAACTTTTTATTTTCTTCTAAATTGTCCCTTATAATGAATTTGCATAGTACCCACAGGACATTCAAATAAGGAATAATAAAAATGTAGTACTTTTAATAGAGAATTTTTGTATAACATTGTCTTAAAGGGGTGTTAAAGAATGGACGGTAAGGTAAAAAAAGGGGGATGGTATTGGGAAAAAAGGGACGGTAAGGATGGAACGGTAAGGAAAATTACCACCTATTTTTAGGAAAATCATGTGAAGACTAAGTGATAGCCACATGTTCATTGATTTTTAGAAACAGTTGTTAACACTGGATTCAATTATTATTATTGTTTTTAAATTTACCTCAAAAAGTGCAGAAATATACCTTGGGGACGATGAGACTACCAATAAAGCCACGATGCTTGAAATTGATATTTAAATGCTGATTTAAATTCTACAGTAAATTTCCTGCCAAAGAATTTTAGACATTATTTCTCTAGCATACTTCTGCATGAAAAAAAAACTTGAAAAAAAAATTCTGTGGCTGCATCTGAAATGATTTTCTGTATAATTTTAGAAGAGGGATGGTAAGGAATCTAAAACCCACGGACAGAGTTTAAAAAATAATAACAATCCTAAAAATGTATGCACGTTAATTTTTAGCTACATATTTATATAAAACAATAGTTCTAGTTTCAGAAAAAAATTACATCGAATTATTTTTATTGAAACAATTTTATCCAGACAGCTCCAAACTTAACAAGTTGGAAATTGGTCGTCAAACGTGGCAAATGAGGTGCGTTCGTACTATAACTAGTTTTATAATTATTTTTTGCACCCCATATTGTACTGAATGTGTATTTATTTGCAATTCATAAGTGCATAGTCTGTAACATCATTAAAATGCACTTGCAATAATTTTTTCCCATTCCCCTTAATGTAACGGAAAACTTTTGACTGTCCCTGTAATTAAGCTATACATCCGATTTTCATGAAATTTGAAACGGTTCGACAAAATTTTGCAGCAATTATATATTTAAAATTTCAGCCCATTCGGAAAGCTGTAACATCATTAAAATGCATTTGCAATAATTTTTCCCATTGGCTTTAATGTAAAGAAAAACTTTTGACTGTCCCTGTAATTAAACTATACATCCGATTTTCATAAAATTTGAAATGGCTCGACAAAATGTCGCAATAATTATATGTTTAAAATCTGAGACCATTCGGAAAGCTTTAACATCATTAAAATGCACGTGCAATAATTTTTCCCATTAGCCGTAATGTAAAGAAAAACTTTTGACTGTCCCTGTAATTTAACTATACATCCGATTTTCATAAAATTTGAAATGGCTCGACAAAATTTTACAACAATCATATATTTAAAGTTTCAGACCATTCGGTTGGGTAGTTTTTGCTCTATTATATGCGGACGGACGGACGGACGGACAGACAGACGGACTGAACGACGACTATAGGTGCTACGTATTTATATAATTACGAACGCACCTAAAAATCAGCATCAGGGACACGGGACGGTATATTAGTTTTCCAGGTGTTTGGAGCCCCCAACATCGTTCAAAACTTATTTATCTCGTTAATATTGTTGTGCAATCATGCAATGGGATGTTCCCCAGTATATGAAAAAAAAAAAAAAAAAAAAAAAAACACAAAAAAGTGTATTAAAATAAAAATTATTATCCATGGACATGAAAGTCAAAAGATTGTGAGAATGCCCCATATGCATCCATATTCCCGAACGGGTTAACTCAGTATCACCGTCTGTTGAGAATTCTAGGAACAATTTATGTTAACTGCTGTGATAGGAGATAACAGTAATAAATAAAATCATCTTTTAAAGACCGCTGTATAAGTAACATTGATTTTTGGGTATGTAGTAGATATGCAACACGGTGATGCAAAAGGTTAAAGTTTGTATAACGAACTGAAGGCGCATTCGCGCAAAAGGACTAAAATACTTTTCCTTCTTATAAAACAGTGTAGTATTATTTTTTAAGAGCCTTTCGCTCTGATGTTATAATTTGAATTGTAAATATGTTTCATCTGGATGTCTTACATGTTATGCAACACGGTGATGCAAAGGGTTAAAGTTTATTTATCGAACTGAAGGCACATTCGCGCAAAAGGACTAAAATACTTTTCCTTCTTATAAAACAGTGTAGTATTATTTTTTAAGAGCCTTTCGCTCTGATGTTATAATTTGAATTGTAAATATGTTTCATCTGGATGTCTTACATGTTATGCAACACGGTGATGCAAAGGGTTAAAGTTTATTTATCGAACTGAAGGCACATTCGCGCAAAAGGACGAAAGTACTTTTCCTTCTCATAAAACAGTGTAGTAGTAGAGGAGACCGGGGGAATGGCGACACCTTGAGGGAATTTAAATTTTTTCACCTCTAAAAAATGTTTATTTTTAATCTGTAAAAATTCTAAAGCTGAATCATGATCTTTAGTATCTGTATAAATTTAACCGGAATTATAATTGCAACGTAAACACCCATTAAAAAAACTTCTTTGAACCTCTGCGCAGTGGCGGGATTACCCTGGATACTGGTGTAATTCCGCCACTCTTTAATGATCTAGTAAATACATCAAATGGATACTATGAAACACATAACCTACTGAAAATATTTAGAAAGCAATTTAGAAAGCAAAAGTAATTTATCTGTTACAATTTAACTCAAATTGAAAAAGTCACAAATATAAATTTCTGCTGAATCGACTCCACTACATTTAAATGAGGCCATTTCTCACCTGATTTGCACATGGTGGCGGCATTATCCCGAGAGGACAATATGGCAGAAATCCCCAAACAAAGTCGAAAGAAGAACCGAATTTGTTCAACACATTGCATCAAAATGTCGGCGAATGCATGTAGATTACGGGTAATATTATCTTAAATACCTAATGTTACAATAAAAGGTGCTTATTTCTACTCATTTGAAGCTGCAAAATAAGAAGCAACTAGATGAAAACTAAATTTTTCACTAGACCAAACGAATGACGTGCAGCAAAATCACTCTCACTCTAGGCACTGTTTCGATTGTTGGCCGCTATAGTGCAGGCACATTCACTATCTCAAACTGACCTCAGTTTTAAAACTAGGCAGGGTGGCGTCAAAACCCCGGGTGGTGTCATTCCCCCGGTCTCCCCTATTTTTTGTTTTGATGTAATGGAGAGCATTAGGTTCGTAGAAATAGATTCTTTGATTTAGATTAAGAGCTTTCGCTCGGATGTTATAACAATTTATATTAACTGTTATGTTGGGAGATAATATTGTAATATTGTTGGGAAAATATTGTAATCATGATTAGTGTGTGTGCCAAATGGTGCTTACCGACTGAGCTTTCATTTGGAGAATATGGTGCCAGGGTTCGCAGCGTTCGTTCCTAAAATTTTCGCACTTTGCAACCATTATTTTAAATAGAAATTGTTCGTGATAGATTCCCTTAATATCTATAATAGAATTATATAATAAAGATTATCGTTTTAAAGTACTGGTACCAAAGTGTGAAAATTTTAGGAATACTGCGAGCCCTGGATTGTTGGAGACCTAGATCTGTGGGGATTTTCGTGAAACTGGCCGACGCAGAGTGGAGTACTTGACCCGAAATCCTGGTCAAAATTTTTTTTCGATGTAAGTATAGTCCGATTGGCTTGAAATTCTTAAATGTTATTGGGTATCACTACGGCATGTTTGGTATTGTAAATGAAGTCTATAGCCTTTACGGTTCATTTACAGAGGCACCCAAAAGAATTCCCTTACATTATGTTCTATGGGGAAAAATTGTTTGCTCTGTATTTTAATGATATCACACTTTTAAACATGCTGAAATTTATATACATCACTAAGGTGTACTAAGGCAATTATTATTGAATATGGTGTGCATAGAATATATCGTTCATTTACAGTAGTGCTACACAACCTTTTTGCCAGAAAATTGTTTGCCACCACAAAAAATTTAAAAGTAACATTTGAATTATTTAATAACAAAGTTTCTGTCGATTAATTAGGAAAATTTTTCTGGATAAAAATAGTGGTAAAAATGGTGGCTCACGGGCTACAGGTTGTGCACCCTTAATTTACAGGGACACACAAAAGAAAATGGCTGAAGAATAAATTTAACTATTGAAGTCTATGACCAATAATTGCTGGAATTGCGTTTGTAGATGTGATAGGCGTTTTAAAGCAGAACATTTTTTTAAAAATATTACTTGGTGTGGATACATCCTATAGATCATATACAGGGCTACACAAAAGTTTCCAAGTACATTTCCGTTTTATCACGGAAATGGCTGAATGGACATTTTTAACTGTGCTATGCGTTTGACAGAACTAACTTTTAGCATACTATGACGTATACATACAAATCCATAGCTTAGTTTAATATTTTATATCTTAAAAGCTGGCGAAGTGTAAGTAAGATTTTTAACACTTCACATAATAATAAATGCATATTTTATAAATATTTTGACAATTAAGAAAAAAAAAGAGTCATCATTTAAGAAGAGCACATAGAAAAAAGAAGTTAAAATATTAATTACTAAGTAGATATTTTAAAAATACAAATAAATCACATGTCCATTGACTTAACATTACCGAAGGGAGTTTGGAAGTTGAGCGACTTGTAACCTTAACTATTTACATTAACCACCTTTAGCCGGTATCGTCGGTACGTTTGAATGTTGTTCGACCCATAAAAGTTAGCTCAAATTTTTAGATGAAATAACCCTATTTGGTGATTCCCCGATTTGGCGATACCGGCTAAAGGTGGTTTCGCCGTAAAAAGGACATTGTACCCTGATTTTGATCTCGAATTACTTTAATTCATCTTTTAACTGATACCTCAATGAAAGACAAAATCATGTGCAAAAATCTCAAACTTTGAAATTAAATAACTGTGTCAATTTTTGCAGTACAGATGTCAAATGTTTTGTGTTATATCTGTTATGATATGTGTAAACTTTTACTAAATATAACTATAGGACTGGGAGAGCGTATAAAAAGTTTTTATAAAATCGATTTTTTACTTTAAATAATGTCACAACAAGAATATTTACCTCATTTGAAACGTTTTTGTAATTGGAACTATATGTCTACGACCAACGGTTGAGAAATTAAAGGTCGGCGATAGATAACATATTGCACCCTGTATAGTCAGGAGGGGTAATTATGACCACTTTTTACATTTTCAACTTTGCTATTTTTTTTTTTTTTTTTTTTTTTTGCGTATTTCTATTTGGAAAAGTGCTGTTTTTAGTACATAGGAAGTAACTTTGATCCTTTAAGAACACATTTTAAAAGTTTTAATTATCATAGCTGTTTTTCTTTTAAAGTTAAAAGGGTGGTTATAATTACCCCACCAAAAACTCACAATCACATAAGTTTGGGGAAATTATGACCACTATATCTTCTCTTTATACTTGCCAATGCACATATGTTTGGGGTAATTATGACCACTTTGAACTCCAAAGTAATAAATCCGTTTATCAAAAATTTTATAGACTTAGTTTCAAATTGCTATTTTGATCTCAAAAAGGCTTCAGACTAGTAATAAAGAATACCTAAGATGAAATATACATTATGAGGTTAATATCTAAGCTTGAAACAAAATTTTACCATCACAGTTATCTCCAGTATGACGGCGGTCATAATTACCTCATCTGACCCTATATATATATATTATTTGATTTTGATATTTAGTAAAGATGAGTCTCTTTATATTGGGTCGTTCAGAAAGTCGTTTCCGTTTGGCAAAATCAATTGTTATCGGAAAATTCTGCCCGGTAATTATTAGACATTAGATATCGGAATCAATGTCTAATAATTAAATGATAGAATTTTCCGGTACGAATTGATTTTCCCGAATGACAAAATACTATAGATATGCGGTTTTTTGAGTGTTTTTAATAAGTTTCCAAAACAATTAATATATAAAAATGGAAACTATATACGGAACAATTTTTGTTTTTAGATTGGCGTTCAAAACTCTAGCCAATACAATTATATTAGATGTAAATTTCCAACTGGGCGAAAAATGTCCGGAAAAGGATTCGAATCCAGGACCTCCTGGCTGAAGCCGCCAGTGCTCTGCCATCTGAGCTATCCCGGACGATTCTGGTCGAACTTTTTCACCCAGCTAACCTTGATGATTACAGCATCTGGTCTGAAAGATGATTACAGCATCTGGCTCAGATGGCAGAGCACTGGCGGCTTCATCCAGGAGGTCCCGGGTTCGAATCCTGGTCCGGACATTTTTCGCCCAGTTAGAAATTTACATCTAATATGATTTGTTTACCAATTAGAATAATTGTGTTAATATTAATTTAATACAATTATAGTTAAAAAATGGTTGAAAAGCCCTGACACATCTTCAAAAAGCTTTCAGTATATATAAATTAGATATAAAATGTCTTAAAAAGAACCCATTTTTTAATTATATTATTTTTTGTCAATGTATCCAAACTTTAAATCGGGATAAAACTATTTAAGAGCTATCAATAATGACTTTTAAGGGCTTCTAAACTTTTTATGATGTTCCTCTTTCTGTAATAAATATTTTTTTAATTCAATATTATTTGTTCATTATTCTTAATAGTGTATTTTAAATCTATGCTAAATGCTCAATATTTTTTCAGCCCCTTAAAAATAATTCATGCATGCATATATAAAACAACTAATATCATAAAATTAAAATGCCAAAGATTGCGTGTAATGAAATTGAAAATCATGCATATTTTGAATGATAATAAAAGCATTTAATCTAAATAATTAACGAAATGTTTAAATTATTGATATACAAAGAGAAAAGAATCTTAAAGCATTTCAATTATTTCCAAAGGAGAAGACATGTTGCTTCATCTTATACAAAATAGTATTACACACTATTATGAGCGACATTTTTGTCAACATTCAATATGTATCTAAACTTCAATCCTATTCACTTTCTGAAAATACACAAATACACATTCTAATAAATGCAACAGTTACTAGACATTCAATATCCTCTTGGATTTTATGGTTACTGAAAGTTGTTATAAAAAATGACTTTCATCTTATTTAATCAAAGAGATTTTTCCCCAAAAAATCCACCCTACTTCCATTACATTTCGCATAGTTTTGCTTAAAAAAGAGGTTTTAGAAATTTATTTGTTTTTTGAAATAATCTAGCTTTTATCTTGCTGTTTCGACGACAAATCTCTAGTAACGAGTGGTTGAAGAAAAAGTTTTGGGGCTAGAATGTTTCAGCCCCCTTTTCAAGTTTTTTGCTAAAAAAATAGTTTGCGATTTTTTCTTCTCATAAAAACACGAAAATATATTGTCAATAATTTTAATAAAATCTTCTCTAAACGTAAAAAATGTTTAAAAAAGATCCTTTTTATTGAATTCAAATTTCCATTTCATTTATAAAGTGTATGGAATATCAAATAAAAAATCCTTCAATTTAAATTTCTATCTAAAAAATGGAATTATTTAACTTATAAGATGTTTAAACAATTGGAAATACTTTTAAAATGTTTATTAACAACCTTATTACATATCATTTTGTTTTCTAAAATAAAAGTATTTTCTAATGTATGTGAAAAAATATACTACTACTATTCATTAGGCTCCAAAAATATGAATGAACACACGTTAACTTGTAAGGAAAGTATAAGAAGACTCTGAATAAATTTTAATTAAAAAAAATAGACATTTACATATATTTCGAATTTTATTGGAAAAATAAATGCAGAAAATCTTTGGAACTTAACAAGTTCCATAAGGGAGGCAGTTTTATTGTTCAAACTCTAAGTAAGTTAATATGATAATAAAATTAAAACACACCATATTAAGCCTAAAGAAAATAAAAAAAATTCGTCATTTTATTTTAATCAAAAACTGTTCTAAGTAATTCGAGATGAAACTACATAATAAATTATAAAGGATAGCGACATGCAGTTATGTTCGAACTACTGATATGCAAAGAGAAAAATAATATTCTAAAGTATCTTAATTTTATTTTACGAGGATAAAACACATTGTTTCATCATGGAAGAGATGTTACATGTTATCATGATTGAAATTCTTGTAAACATTCAACATGTACCCGAATTTCAATATTTGGCTTTTGGGAATACAGTCGAACCTCGTTAAGACGAAAACGCTTAGCACGAAATTTCGCTTAAGACGAAGGAAAATAGTTTCTCCATCGCGTTACGCTGGAAAACAATAATAATTGTATCGTTTAATACGAACATGAAGCAAAACTTCTCCCATTTAAGACGAAGTAAATATTGCACCTAATAAGAAAATTTCCTAGTTGGGACCTTCCACCTTGAAACAAGTTTATCGCTTTGCCTGAACTAGATAAGGTAGGATATGCGTTTGTTTTTGGAACTGAGGTGAGTGAAGAGTGACGGGTGTAGTGGTTTACCGTGGGGGAAAAGAAAACAGTTGCATTCCTTCCCTGCTGATGTTGAAATTCCTTTGTGAGCGATTCATTTCGTTGCTAGCACGTGGTTATCACTTAATGTGAATAAAGTTCTTTGCTAGAAATATTTTATTGATTAAATTCTAGTTGTATTGGAGCTCTATTTGTGAAAATGATTGCTAAAAAAGGCTCTTTGTTTGGAAAATAAGCATAAGATTTTTATGTGATGTTAGTGTAGGATTTTAAAAAAATCAGATTTTGAAGCAAAGTACGGAATACCTGCTAGTACTCTTTCGACAGTTCTTAAGAATCAAAAACCAATTAAAACGGTTTGTGCTATCAATCAGTTCGAGCCTGCAAGAAAACGAATGAGAAATGCTAAGAATGAAGAAATTGAAGTTGCTTTATTAAGATAGGAGAAGCTAGGAACCAGACTCTCATTTTAACTAGTGCTGTTCTACAAGAAAAAGCAAAGTTTTTTGCAGGAGCTTTTGGTGTCGATGATTGTAAATGCTCAAATGGATGGATCTCAAGGTTTAAAGAAAGCCATAGTATCTCTCTATTCTAAAAAAAAAAAGTAACTACCGCTGTCACCGCCGCCGCCGGTTTTGATTTTTTTGTGACCGGTAGTCTTTCTTCGTTAATATTAAGAAAAAAATGCATACAAAGATATGAAAATCGGTAGTATTATACAGAAATGCTTGATAAACACGCTGATGCAGACAGTTTTCAAATCGAAGAATTATTTTAAGAGATATTTAATGCTAAAGTTGGACAAAATCGTTCCACTAAAAAAGTTTTATAGGAGCAAAAACTATACATCGGAATTTAATAATTTTTAGATCATTTTATACGTTTGAAGTTCCCGATGTGCAGACAGTATTTCTTTTCTTAATTTGACTTATTTTTTGAGGTTTTATTTCAATTTTAAATTCAAATTTTCAGCATTTCGAAAGATATTTTTTATTTATTTCAGAAAATTGTACTAATTTAAACTGTTGCCAACTGTATAAAAAGCGCAAACAATAATGTTTGCTTCAAATTAAAAATTTATTTACACGTGACTATTATAAACAGGAAAAAAACTTTCAAATTAGAATTAAATAATTACGTATAAAAAGCAGGAACTTATTGAAAATTACTTCATAAAAACTATATTTACACGTGATTTTAAGAGAGAAAGGAAATTGTAAAATAATAAATTCATTAACAAGCGTTAGAAGTCTTAAATAGGAGAAATTATGTCATATTTACGTCACATTACAGTTATTGCATAAAAGGGGCACAAAATAATATTGCAACACAGTTTAAATTTAGAAATTGCGCTAGGCATTTATTTGATATTTTGAGAGGATACTTTTCAACTATTTTTGTTAGGAAAGCGCAAATAATATTTCATTTCTAACAAAAGCATTTTCACGTGAATATTAAAAAGAGAAAGAATAGTTTGGTCAAAATTACGTCAGATTAAAAACGATTAATTTAAAATGTCTTATTTAAAAGAACTTTCTTTTCGCTTTGTTAAAAAATACCGGGAGACAAAGACTCTGTTTACTTAATTCCTTTTATATTAGCTTATTTTGAAATGTTGTTACACGTGTCATCAAGTTATTTTTATTTCGACGTTTTATTTGTATTTTTATTAATGTTGTACTAATTTATTTGTTCTTTCGTTATTTAAAATAAAAATTATGTCAATTTGTATAATTTAGCGAGTGGTTTGATGATTTATATAATTTGGCGAAATTGGTTGACGGGATAATCAAGTAGTACCGCAGCGGATTTGGCATTAAAATTCCCCAATCAAAGAGAAATGAATAGAAATCCGTTTATAGGGAGATCGCCACTGTTTTTTAAATTATAATTCAATCTTTCGAAATCTTTTTAAAGCCGATCAAATTAGCGTGCATTTAGAGTCTACGGTGTCTGGATGGGGGTTGGCGAGCGTAGCTCGTAGGGGGCCAGCCCCCTAGTTTCTTAAAAGAAAAAAAGAAGAATTAGCAATTTAATAAGAATATCACAGTACATATAGTACTACTATCGTCATGTGTGTATCTGTGTGAATATGGGTTTTGTGTTTGTATGGTGATGTTAGAAATGTACCTTTTTGCTAATATACTGCTTAACATAAAATGACAATAAAATATTTCTCTGTAAATATCATTTACATTCTTTGATATTTTTGTTTTAGTGATTTATTTTTAAAAGCATACTAAATGCCTTTTACTATTTATCGGTTAATACGAAAAGATTTTTGCGGCCCTTCGACTTAGTCTTAACGAGGTTCGACTGTATATAACTATATTGCAACAAGTTGGAAATTGCTCGTCAAACGTGGCAAATGAGGTGCGTTCGTACTATAACTAGTTTTATAATTATTTTTTGCAACCCATATTGTACTGAATGTATATTTTTTTGCACTTCATAAGTGCATAGTCTGTCACATCATTAAAATGCACTTGCAATAATTATTTTCCATTCCCAGTAATGTAACGGAATACTTTTGACTGTCCTGTAATTAAACTATACATCCGATTTTCATAAAATTTGAAATGGCTGCACAAAATTATGCAACAATGATATATTTAAAATTTTAGACCATTCAAAAGGCTGTAACATCCCTTAAAATGTACTGGCAATAATTTTTCCCATTGGCCGTAATGTAAAGAAAAACTTTTGACTGTCCCTGTAATTCAACTACACATCGGATTTTCATAAAACTGGAAATGGCTCGACAAAATTTTGAAACAATCATATATTTAAAACTTCAGACCATTCGGTTGGGTAGTTTTTGCTCTGTTATATGCGGACGGACGGACAGACGGACTGAACGACGACTATAGGTGCTACGTATTTATATAATTACGAACGCACCTAAAAAGTAAGTGAAACAGTTTTTAAACACTCAATATCTTCTTAGTTATTTCTGGTAATAAATAAAATTCTTTCATCTTAGTAAAAGAAATTTTGCTCCAAAATCCATTCGTTACATTTGGCGTAGCTTTACTTAAATGAAGTTTCTGAAATTTATTTGTTCTTTGAAATATTCTATTATTTTTTTTTCAGTTTTGTCGATAAAAAAAATTCTAGTAATGAGCATTTGAAAGTAAATGTTTTTATTCTAGAATGTTTTAGTTCTTCTTTCAACTTTTCTTCTAAAGAACATTTTTTGGAACATTTTTTTGTAAGATATATTTGTAAAACTTTAAAGATGTATTGTCGGTAGTTCTGATGATAGTTTCGCTCAATTTAAAACGTTATAAAAAATTCACTTACTTGCGGTTGAAGTTACGATTTCATTCATAATATATATAAAAAATACTTCAATTTTAATTTTAATTTAAAGATTAAAAAAAAAAACTCTCTTTAGGTTATAGTGTATTTTAACAAATGAAAATACTTTTAAAACGTATAATTAAGTGATTTCATTTTCAAAAGTGGAAATGCTTTCTAATTTATATCTAAAAAAAAAAAATAATGGTACTGTTTATTAAGTTCAAAATAAATAAATGAACATAAGTTAACTTGTAAGGAATCCACAAAAGTACAAGAAAGCTCCAAATACAATTTTAATTTAAACAAGAAAGGAAAAATCATGCGTCAAGCATAGATTACATAGGCGTAACCAGCCTTTTGAATGGGGGGGTGCCCAGACTTTTTAATCTGAACATGTTGGATACAAACAATATCTTACATAGTAAAACCTACTAAAACGGAACTCTATGAAACGCGTCGAATTTCCGTTTTAGACAGGTTTTTATTTTAGAAGGTATAATTGTATGGTATTTCTTTTAAAAAGGGCTCAAACGCGATTTTTGTTTGCGTGAGGAGGAGTGAGAAGGGGTTCAAAACATTAAAATTAGATCTAATGGTAAAAAAAAAAGATATGTAAATGTTCTTGCAGCAGTGACTAAGTGTGGTCACAAGTGTAAAACCTTTTTGCACCCTAACTTCTTATAAAGATTAAAAAAGTCCTTTAACCATGCTGGAAATTTCTATAGGCACAGGGAACGCTGTATGAAATTTTGCCGGATGATAAATCTCAGATAATACATGCGGTACACCAGTACATACGCACGAAAGTTTTTCAGAATGTTACTCCATCACTTCTTAGGGATCACCGGAGGTACCCAAGGAATTTTGGAGGAAAGTCAATATAAATAATTATTATAATATTATAAATAATTATAATATTCATTAATACCATAATTTCCGGCCTTATAATCCGCGGATCAAACAATCATGCTTCGACCCAGAAATTTTATTTCATTATTGAAGTTAAATATTTATCACGATTTAACAAGTTACGTTTCATGAAACAAGATTTCTGGGTCTGAACATAATTGTTTGATCCGCGGATTATAGGCCGGAAATTACGGTAATTCATATTTTTACCTCAGAATGTGTCGAATATATTAGGTAAAGCAGGTCATGTCATGATAATATACAATAAATTTTATCAAGATGATAAAAATTATACTATCATGATGCGACTATAATAATAAAGATGGGTACTTGTCTGTCTCTGTGTGTGTGTACACGCGCGCGCTGAACTCTGAAAAAACAATGCAGCCCGCACAGCCGTAAGATTTGACAGGATTTGTATGGCTGAACTCATGCATATCGAAGAAAATTTCTGGAATTTTTCATTTAAATTTTTATGCGAATTTTTTCGCATTTTGCGGCAGTTTTTTTCAAATTAGTAAAAAGAATCCGATTTCAATATTTTATCCAGTAAACTTTGTCATCTTTTCAATAAAGTGTTTTCGAGATTCTTACAGCAATTTTTCCATTTTTAACAATTTTTAATGTTATTTTTAGAGGGTTTTTTTCGCATTTCGTGGTGATTTTTTTTCGACATTCCTAAAAGGGATTCGGTTTAAATCTTTTACCCAAATAGTTAATTTCGTTCCCTGTGGTTTTTTAATCTTTTCCGAATTCTTGATGCGATTTTTAGAGGGGGGTTTCGTGCTTTGAGGCAAT
This sequence comes from Maratus speciosus, assembly GCA_963932465.1. NCBI lineage: Eukaryota > Metazoa > Arthropoda > Arachnida > Araneae > Salticidae > Maratus > Maratus speciosus. The sequence goes on along the minus strand of OZ010792.1, from coordinate 20,380,444 downwards.
TTTTTGACTTTTTTTTAAACAGAAAAACTCTCCGGTAATTTTTGCAATTCCCGTGATTAAATTCGAATTGGAATAATGTCAAATCAGTTCTTATAAGAAAGCTGAAAATTTAATTTTGCTCGAAATAAAAAACGCAATAATTCAAGATTTGCTTGTTTCGAAACAGAAAATGTCATAGCTTGCTCGGGAGTATGTTGCCGAAGGCAGTCCCCCTCCCAAATCCTAGATTTGTTTAATTCTATGGTCGTTTAAAAAACCACCCAACGAATTTCCTCTAGTAATGAACTTTTCTTTGAGGTACAGGCTTTGAAATAACGTGCGGGATCGCGCGATTTGTGCACAGAAAAGGAAAGTCTCGCATAATTAAAAAATTCTGCGCAGTATTTCCCCCCCCCCCCCACTCCAAATTCTTCACAGACTTGTGATTCTTCAGTAAGTATTTAAAAAAAATTTTTGAAGTCCGTGATTTTTATTTCTTTTATGGAATTTCTTAAAATCAATTCGTGAATCGGTCCCCGAAAAAATTGAGAATTTCTTCAAACGATCGTGGAAAAATATCGAAAATTTCGATAAAAAGGTGCAGAAAGTAATCGCCAGTTTCGTCAAAAGATCGCGCAAAAAAATTACGAATTTCGATAAACGATTGATGAAAAATTTTTGCAAATTTCGTCAAAATGTCGAGGACACGAGTAAAGAATTTTGTTAATTGATACGGAAAGATATCGAGAATTTTCCCGATCGGCCGAGCAATACTATCGCGAATTTCGACAAATGATCGCTGTGTAAAAAAATCACTTTCGTCAATCAGTCGCAACAGAAAATAAATTTCGGCAGAGGATCGCGGTAAAAACGAGAATTTCGTCAAAGGATCGTAGAAAGAAAGCGCGAATTTTGTCAAAAGATTGCGAAACGAAAGAGCGAATTTCATCGAAGAATCGTGCTAAAAAATGCCAATTTCGTCAAAATATCGTGGTAAAAAATGCGAATTTCGTCAAAGGATCGTGGTAAAAAACACGAATTTTGACAAAGGTTAGTGGTGAAAAGTGCGAATTTCGCCAAAAATCGCGTAGAAAGACGTGAATTTCGTCAAACGATTTTGGGAAAAAATTGTAAATATTATGAATGATCGCAGAATAAAATCGCGAATTTGGTTAAATTTTACTGCACTGGGCTGAAAGATTGAAACCGGGTTCCTTTTCCTACTTTCGAAAGAACGCTGCGAAACGAGAAGATACTCTAAAAATCGTAAATATTATGAATGATCGCAGAATAAAATCGCGAATTTGGTTAAATTTTACTGCACTGGGCTGAAAGATTGAAACCGGGTTCCTTTTCCTACTTTCGAAAGAACGCTGCGAAACGAGAAGATACTCTAAAAATCGTATAAAAATTTTCAGAGGAAAAAAATTACTATATTGACTTGAAAGACTGCAACCATATTCCTTTTTCGAATGTCAAAAAATGGCCGCGAAACACGAAATTCAACCAATCAACCAACCTCCAGATTAATTTGAATTTTCTGTGCTATTATATTTCATTTTAAAAGGAGGCAGGTTCAGTGGACCCCCCCCCCCTTTCCCCCGGCTAATCACATTTTAGAATTATCGTTTCACATCTGCATTCCCTTTCAAATTTTTTTGCTTCTCTGTAGACTTTAAACTACGAAAGCAAAAAGACAAATAGTTTCTAGTTCGTCAAGAACTTGCATTTCTAATGAAATTGCAAAAACATGCAATAGAAGGAACGGCGTTAAAAGAAATTTCCAAGAAACAAAAGACGTCAAAGTGGAATTATAAAGCCACCTTTTTGACTTACTAATGACTAACTAACTTTTGACTAATACAGATTCTTGTAAATGTTCTAGTTTTAAAAAAGATAAACAACATAATTTTCTTTAAAAAAAAAAAAAAAAAAAAAAAAAGAACGTGGGTTTCATTTTGTATCACATTTCAAAACTTAGGCTATTAGTTTTCTGAACTAAACTAATTTGCTAAACTAATGGAACTCTGCTTTCACTTCTTCTTTTTTCTTGTGTAGATTTCGATTTTTTTAAATAATTGCGCTTGAGTCTGCGGAAGCGGGGGGGGGGGGGGGGGGGGGGGTGCCCGGGCACCCAGGGCACCCCCCCTGGTTACGCCTATGGATTATAAAACACTTTCTAACACGATCAGATTAATGTAAGAAAACTGCACCGTTTAAAAAATTAAAATATTACGTCTAATTCAACCCTATCGACACATAACACATTTCAAAACCCAATGTAAGCTGTTCCCATCTACACTCGGAAAATTATCCGAATTTTTTCAGCAGCCCTGTATATGATATATAGATTTGTATCTATTAACTACATGCATGCCAAAAATTAGTTCACTTAAGAAATACATATACTTCAGTTAAAAATTTCCCTTCAGCAATTTCCTGTAATAAGGACGTCTTGGTACGTGAATACTTTTGTGCAGCACTGTACATGAGATATAGAATTTATATATAACGAGTAACATGCAAAAAATTAATTAAATTTAAAAGTGCATACCGAGTTTTAAACCATACACTCCAACAGTTATTACTCAAAGCTAATAAAGTATTGCAACCGATTTTTTTCGTGTGTCTCTGTAAATGAATAAAAAATGCTGTGAATGCATTGTTCTAACGTAATCATAGTGAAATTCAGTGATTTATATCAGTTTCAATGCATTTGAAATAGCGTAATGTCATTAACCCTCCGAGCGTCTTGCAAAAGGGTAAAATTGTTATGTTGTTTTCTTTGCATTTTCTTTTAAATGCTAAGAAAATATGATTATTTCAACATTATAAAAAAAAAAAAAAAAACTCAATTACAAATATGAATGTAATCCTTGAGTGTATTAATCATTCTTCAATGTATTTAAAATTCATTAAACCTATAGAATTATATTATCTTAAATATCGCTTGTATTGCTGTGAAACCTGGAGCTTAATGAACGGAATATTACGCCCCAAACACTTAGAGGATTAAAATACTCTGCAAATGATTTTTCCCCATATACCATAATGTAATGGAATAATTTTGAATGCCCCTGTAAATAAACAATTAATCCTACATACTTCATATACAATATCAAACATGCTTTGGTGACCCTAAATAAACTTTATCAATTTTATGAAGATCCGAGTATATTTATGGGAGTTAGAGCGTGGACAGACGGACAGACAAACGGAATGCAAAACACTTTTCAACTTTGTTGGAAAATGTTAAAAATTGATATTCATGTATTTGAAGTTGATAGAAAAAAAAACTAAAATTTCTTCGAGCTAAGGCTGCATTATTGTTAAAACTTTAATGTTCGTATTAATGGTCGCACGTTCAAATCACGTTCACCATGAACCTGATTGTCTCGTAGTCCAATCAAATTAATACTGTTTAAGTGTCCGACTGAGCTTTTCGCGATTAAGGAGTCTCAGGACAAAAGTTTCAAAATTTTCGAAATTGTAATTTATTTAGGTGTTAAACTCCTGTCTTTTCTAAACATTTTGATATGATTGTTTCCTTGAAATTCCCATTAGAACAGAAGTTATGGCTTTTAGAATTACACTCGCCCAATAACTGAAGCGACGTTTCCGTAACTTTGAAGTCATTTTTCTGCAAATGACATTTTTGGGCATAACGCGCACGATATATCAAAAACTTCTGAATATTTTTCCATAAAATTTTCAAAACATATGTTTCATGTTAGCTGTATAAACGGAACCTAAAATTTCCTTTTTATTGTTCAAAAAAATATTTTTTTAGGTGATTATACTGTTGAAATTTTCAAATTTTTGTATTAGCTAAATACAACTTTGTATTAAAAATACAAAAATACTGTAAATGCAAATTTATTTAGGTTCAAGGTAATTTTTATAATCTTAAGTATAAGTAGGCACCAAAATTAACATTCTAGTCGCAAAATTTATTTTGAAATCCTGCGCGTAAGCTATTATACAAATTTTCTGCTCGTCAAATGTCTGACAGTTTGGAGCCCCCTATAAATGCTAATTCTACATCTTGGAATTTTTTAAATACGTGAAATGAAATAACATACTTATATCTTTTATGACAATAAAAATTGCGTTTTAAAATTATATACATTTCAAGACATTAAATGAAAATGGTCTTTGATGAAAATTTGAAAATGATTTTTTTTTTTCATTTTTTCCAATTTTAAGAGTTCTGAGACCCCTTAATTAGCAACTGAAGTAGATGGTGAATTACGAGTAGTGCGTGAGTTCATATGATAACGAAACCTTAAACATTCTGAATTAAATGTAAAAATCAATTTTTCCCCCATATTTTAATTTTAACCAAAACCTGTTTCTCTGCTAATCTATACTCTGCTAATCTAACTTCCATAGCTGTAGCTCTCCCCGTTCGCAAGTATTTTATGGTTAAAGGGACTTTCATTTGCACACTGTATATTTTTTTCATGTTCGTGTGACCAGCTGACGAATAACCCACCACTCTATAATCAGCAGACTTTTTTTTTTTTCTTCAAGATATTGGGTTAGCTATAATTTGACAAATTTTCAACCGGGAGGAAATGACTAAATTTTTTTTCTTTTTTTACATGTTTGGGAGGCTACCGCTGCTCAACCCACCCACGGAACCGCAGCTGACGTTCACGGAGCTTCATGATACATCTCTCTGAAGCATTTTACAAATTATCGGCCGAGAGGAACTTGGTCATCAAAATCTGTTGCTGGCTCGCGGACTATATTCTCTTTTTATTACGCAGTTATTCCGAGTGGAGGGCTTATATGGTCTCGACCAATAGGAAATTAGCTGTCTTTCTTTAATAGACTTTTCCTCTCAAACCATGGAATTATTAATAAAGAGGAACTGACATATCCTAAAAATAGAGAAGCTTCAACTGTAACCACTTTCGCTGGAGTTGATTTCCGACGGAGCAAATCTCCGCCGGTAAATTTAAATAAAATTTTCTCCTAATTTAAGTGCCTTATTCATGCAGAATTTCAGTCTTAAATAATGGCAAAAAACATTTCATCAATCAAGTTCATTTTTAGCGGCCGAAGTTTTCCTCGTCCTTTAGTCAGGCTCTGCTTTTTCGCCATATCGTGACGACTTAGGCAACCGCCTCTCACTATCAGTGAAAACAATTATAATGCCCTGCAAACTGCCAATAGTAAAAACAAATAGAAAATTTAACCATTTTTATGAGAAATTTTCCGGGTTAAAACCGTTAAAATCAGGCAAAATTTTTTATTCAGAATTTACTGGTAGAAGTTTGCCCTGGCGGTAATCAGAAACTGTTGATTTGATGTAAAAAATCAGACGCCATCTTGTGACAACCTCCTCAGTTACTTCATAGACAATACACTATATGTCTCCTCCTGTTTATTCGTAACTCCATTTCTCAAACGTAAAAATCTTTGTACAGGTAGACTTTTTAGTTCCACTCTGTTTGTTCGACATTGGAAAGGCACCTCATCGCTTGACTGGACCTGAAGTTGACGTCAACTGGGAAGTACATCAAGCTTGTTATACAGTTAGTTAGCACTGTTTTATCATAAAAATTATTGTGTGGAAATAGCGATAAACAAAATAGTAAACAAAGAGCCGCATGGGAAAATCCTGTATCAACCATTGTAAAATAATAATACTAATAATAAAAATGGTGTTATGAAACTTAAAACAAACAAATATGATTATAAAGTTAAAATACCAAAGACTGCTGGTAGTGGAATCCAAAATAACATGTATTTTGATTTTGATTAGAATATATTTTTTTAATTATTTGTAATCCAAACAAATGTCTAAGCCTCTAAGCATTAGTTTTCGAAAAGCAGATTTTTAACCAACTGACATGCAAAGAAAATATGTTAAAGAATCTTATTTTTTTCTTTTGAAAGGAAAAGACATATTGCTTCATCTTAAACGAAATATTACATGTCATCATCAGTGACATCTTTGTAAACATTCAATATACTTTGTAAACATTCAACAACTAAACTCGAATCTTATTTGCTTTCTGAAAATACATATTGCATTTTTTAAGACATGAAACAGTAATTAGAAATTCAATATCCGCTTAGTTATTTCGGGTAATAAAAAATATTAGTACAAAAAATGACTTCCATCTTATTAAAAGAAATTGCTTTCCGAAATCCATCGCTCTTGCGTTATATTTCACACAGTTTTATTTAAAAGAAGTTTTAGGAATGTATTTGTTCACTGAAATTGTCTTGCTTTCCTCTTTCCGTTTCACCGAAAAAAAAAAAAAAAATCAAGTAACGAGTATTTGTAGTAAAAGGTTTTAGTCTAGAATGTTTCAGGTCCTCTTTCAACTTTTTTGTAAAGAACGTTTATTAGAAACTCTTTTTGTAAAACACATTTGTAAAAATTTAAAGATATACTGTCAGTAGTTCTAATAATAACCTTGCTCAATGTAAGACACGGTACAAAAAATGTACTTAGTTGCAATTTAATCTCCAATTTTATTCATGAAATATATAAAAAAAGGAACCCTTTAATTTAAAGAAAGAAAGAAAAAAAAACCTTCGCTTTAGTCGTAGTCTGTTCCCACAAGCGAAATTCTTTTCAAAAAGTTTACTAACAATCTTTTTAAATGATTCCAAAATCGTATTTTTTCAATAGTGGAAGGATTTTCTAATTTATAACAAAGAAATTAATGCTGCTATTCATTTTTTTTTTTTTTTTTTTCGCGACATGGAAATCGACATATTTTTTTTTCTTTTAAACTTAAAAAACATACACGATCTAAAAAAAAACTTGTTTTTGGCGCAGATATTTTATGCGCACCAAAGGGGTTAAAATGAATAGAAACTCCTAAATTTAAAAATTATCTGAATTCTCAGTACCTTCATATTTGACCTGTTCGGGACCATGGGTGCATACATGCACCTTCAAAAAGTGCATACAGAATTTGTTTTTTGGTATCAATCAGTATTAAAGAAAAGTAAAATTTACTTTACTAGGGGCTCTGTCCCTACGAGCTGCGCTCGTCAACCCCCGTTCAGGCACCGCAGACTCTAACAGCACACTAATTTGATCGGCTTTAAAAAGATTTCGGAAGATTGAATTATAATTTGAATCTGACAATTATAATCTGACGTAATTTTCACCAAACTTTTCTTTCTCTTTTTAATATTCACGTAAAAATACTTTTGTTAGATATGAAATATTATGATCATCTTAGAATATCAAATAAATGTCTCGCGCAATTTTTAAATTTAAACTGTTTTTCAATATTATTTTTTGTTCATTTTACGTAATAAGTGTAATGTGCCGTAAATGTGACGTAAATTCTCCTATTTAAGACTTCTAACGCATGTTAATGCATTTATTATTTTAGAATATTCTTTCTCTTTTAAAATTAATTAATAATTTTAAATATAGTTTTTATGACGTAATTTTCAATGAATTCCTGTTTTTTAACGAGCCGTTAATTCCCAAATTGGCTCAGCCGAACTTAGCAATCTGATTGTTCGTTAATATTAATATTTTAGATTATTTTACTGTGATTTTGATCAAATTTAACAAAATAAATCAATTTAAGTCTTTATAATTGCTTTCTATTTTACATTACACTACTTCATAAGAAAATAAGTACAATTTTCTACTATATAAATATCAGTTTTAGCCAATCAGATTGCTGAGCTCGGCTGAGCCAATTTGGGAATTAACGGCTCGTTGTTTTTTATATTTTCTGTTTATAATAGTCACGTGTAAAATAAATTTTTAATTTGAAGCAAACATTATTGTTTGCGCTGTTCATACAGTTGTCAACAGTTTAAATTAATAAAATTTTCTAAAATATGTAAAAAAAATATCTCTCGAAATGCTGAAAATTTGAATTTAAAATAGAAATAAAACCTCAAAAAATGAGTCAAGTTAAAAAACTAAATGCAGTCTGCACACAGGGAAATTCTGACGCATAAAATGATCTAAAAATGATTAAATTCCTATGTACAGTTTTTGCTCCTATAAAACTTTTTTAATGGAACGATTTTGTCTAACTTTGGCATTAAATATTTCTTAAAATAATTCTTCGATTTGAAAACTGTCTGCATCAGCGTGTTTATCAAGCATTTCTCTATAATACTACCGATTTTCATATTTTTGTATGCAACAGTTTTTTTAATATTAACGAAGAAAGGCCATGCTTAAGCATTCAAATTGGATGCCGATCTGCCGGGAATATCTACGCAGATTTTCATTGGTCCATTTCCAAATCAAAACTTTTTTTTTATATATAGAAGGATTTAATTAGAACAGGTACTGAACAGGTGAGCAGCATTAAGGGGTTTCCTAGCTTATAACAGCTTAACACCCAGTGTAGGAGGAAATATCTTATGCTTTGTGAGCCATTGGGAAAAATTTAACTGTAGTTTAGAACTATTGAAGAGATAAAAAGAAGAAATTTAAAGAAGAAATTAAATAGTTAAGTATATAAAAGAAATAAAGTTTAATATTAAATTAAGATTTAAGAAGAATAAAATGTTAAATGTCTTAAAGAATATATAAAATGGTCTAGCCGTAGTTATAAAACTACTATAAAAGGATTAAAAAGAGAGTTACACTCGGCAAGCTTGGGCAGGAAAAACTGAAAGGAGGAAGCAAAAGCCACATTAACGAAAAAGGGGACTTTTCAGGGTCATACATCTTTTTTTCTTCGATATTCCAATATAGTGAGAATATAACTTTTTTTTCTTATATAATGAATATTAAAAGATTTTTAAGTAAAGAAAACAAGATAATAGCAGTCTTAGAGTGGTGTACCCAGATATTACTGGGTATTATTTAATTTTCTTGATAATTTAACTAAAATTAACTTTTTAAATATAATTGGTGCAAACTGAATAAAATTTGTGTAAGCGACTTCCGTCGCGAAAAGATTCATACAATATACCATTACATTTTTTAAATGCCTATTTTCCCCCCATCCCGTTAATTTAGATCAAGGACATCCAACACGGCGCCTGTGGACTCCATGGCGCTATTTGAAGGTTTTCTTGGTGCTCCGTCAAACATTTTCATTTGAAGGGTGTTTAAAAAAATTACTACTTGATTATTCCATCGACCAATTTCGCCAAATTATACAAATCACCAAACTATTCGCCAAATTATACAAATTGACATAATTTTTATTTTTAATAACGAAGTAACAAATAAATTAGTAAAACATTAATAAAAATACAAATAAAAAGTCGAATTAAAAATCGCTTGATGGCGTAACAAACACGTGTGTCATGTTTAATGTCAAGTGAATGTGACATTTATGATCATCCATTATTGGCATTTAATCTTATAGTTGGCGATAGTTTTCGGGTCGACGGTATAATCAAGTAGTACCAAAATAAAATAAAAATCCATTTTAAAACATACTTTTCTTTACAATCGTCAATGCTTTCATGTTTTTAATAAAGGAATTTTAAGCTTCTTGGCTTCTTTCCCGGCAAATTTTTGGATTTACTCCTATTCCCCGTCAGGAAAATGTACCACTAAATTACTACGATTTATGTTTTTTTATCTAAATTATCATTTCATAGGACTTTTATTTTGTAGTGGCCTCATGGCTACTACTTTTAAACACATGTAATATGGACGCTTGCGTGTGGTATTACTGGAACAGAAGTATAATATTGTTCACTGTTTCCAATCAAGTGAATAATGGCGACCTTTATGAGAACACGCGAGCCATTTCAGAAGAATGCCACACCTCCTAAAACATCGAAAATGTAAGAATCTAGGTTATTTCTGGTCAAATTTGACCAATTTTCATCTATTCTTCCTCTTTGAAACTTCCTCCTACAGTTGAAGTGCATACCCGCTCGCTGAAAGGTTGGAGAACCCGGGTTTAGAATATTATTTCGTCTTGAATTTTATTTAATGTTTTATAGAAATTAAAAAAAAGTGTTAATTTTTTAAAAACAAAAACAAAACACAACAAGAAAAGTTTCTCTCTATTCTAAAAAAAAGTAACTAACGCTGTTACCGCCGCCGCCGCCAGTGTTGAATTTTTTGCGACCGGAAGTCTTTCTTCGTTGATATTATGAAAAATATTGCATATAAAAATATGAAAACCGGTGGTATTATAGAGAAATGTTTGATAAACACGCTGATGCAGACAGTTTTCAAATCGAAGAATTATTTTAAGAGATATTTAATGTTAAAGTTGGTCAAATTCTTTCCATTAAAAAAGTTTTATAGGAGGAAAAACTATACATAGGAATTTAATCATTTTTAGATAATTTTATACATTAGAAGTTCCCGTTGTGCAGACTGCATTTTTTTAAAATTTGACTCATCTTTTGAGGTTTTATTTCTATTTTAAATTCAAATTTTCAGCATTCCGAGAGATATTTTTTACAACTTTTAGAAAAGGGTATTATTTTAAATTGTTGCCAAATTTAAAAACAGCGCAAAGAATAATATTTCCTTCAAATAAAAAATTTATTTACTTGTGACTACTATAAACAGAAATTTTTTTTTCAAATGAGAATAAAATGATTACGTATTAAAAGCAGGAATATATTGATAATTACATCATAGAATTATATTTACACACGAATTTTAAAAGAGAAAAAAAGTAAAATAATAAATTTACTAATATGCGTTAAAAGACGTAAATTGAGGAAATTAAGTCATATTTAAAATTGCCAAACCATAATATTGCCAAACAATTTAAATTTAAAAATATACTTGCGCGAGACATTAATTTTATATTTTGAGATAATCTTTTAAAACTAATCTCTCTCTATATATTTTACGTGGCACAGAAATCGCGATTATTTGTTAATTGTTTAACGGCAACGGCCAAATGAAACGCATCTCATTGGTTATTAAAAAGCATATAATGCATCTCTAAACCTATAAGGAGGGGTTACATAGGGGAACCCTACTCTGTCGCCAAATGCCGCCAACCTTGTAGCCAACGTGGCGATATAATTTGGCGAACATAATTAGTCACAAAAAGTGACGCCAACTTGGCGATATCTCTAATATTTCGCCAAATTCCCATAGACTTCCATTGAAAACCAATAGGGTTTACTTGCTTACAGATAATCAACAAATTGAGATCTTTTGAACCAATGAACCAATGCAGATGTTATTGAAGTGCCTACAAGAGTCGCATTGCTCTTGTGTTGAGAATTCTAAGACAGTGCAAATAATATTTCCTTTTTAACTATAAAAGTATTTTCACGTGAATATAAAAAAGAGAAAGAAAACTGTGTTGAAAATTACGCCAGATTTAAAACAATACATATAAAATGTCTTATTTAAAAAGTCTTTCTTATACCGTTGTTAAAAAACACCGAGAGACAAAAACTCTGTTTACTTAAATCATTTTATATTAGCTTATTTTCACATGTTTCACTGATCTCAGTTAATCAGAGACGATAACAACCCGTTAACAGGGAGATAGTCACTGTTTTTTATTTATTTTTTTTTTTTATAACTCATTCTTCCGAAATTTTTTTAAAGCTGATCAAATTAGCGTGCTTTTAGAGTTTGCGGTGTTTGAACGGTGGTTGGTGAGCGTAGCTCGTAGGGGGCAGAACCCCCCAGTTATAGTAAGAACAGATGAATTAAATACACAATTAATTCGGTCATAATTTACTGGAAGGTTTTTTAAAATGTTGTTGATTATATAAAATACAATAACTGTATACCTAAAACCAAGTACTTTCAAGTACACAACGTGTACTTTATTTCGAACTTTGATGACGACTACGTGTGTACTTGAAATCACTTGGTTTTTAGATGCACAGTTTTTGTATATTATATATTTAACAACATTTTAAAAACATTTAAGTAATTTATGACTGAATTAATTTTGTAGTTATTTCATTTATTTTTTTATAGTTAAGGTGAATTTACGGATTTGATTTTTGATATATTTTTTATTTATATCGTAAATTAGTTTAGAAAAGTTTTAATACCGTATGACAAAAATAACCTTGCAAAAATAGTTTTGCCACAATTTTAAAGCCCAGATTCCATATGTTTCAGTTGTCATTTCTTTTTTTTTATACTGCTTATTACGCTGTCTCTCGATTATATCAGAAAAACAAACAAAAACTTATTTATTTTGAATCTTTTATTGTAATTTCAGGGTTCGTACGTGTCCTTGAATTTTCAGACTAAGAAATTCTTCGGTACCAATATTTTCTTATAGAAAATCTCTTCTTAAATAAGGCTAAATTTTCCGCGGTTAAACTAGATGTATTTTTCTATAAAAAATTATTGATATTTCGCCTTTAAAATAACGGTTCTCCTACGAACCCTGAATTTTTAAAATTATCATTATTATTATTATATATATATATATATTTTTTTTGTTTTGGTTGATTTTTGGTGTTTAAGTTTGTCGAGTTGACGAATTCTTTTGTGTACGTCGGGTTTAATTTCAATTTGACTTTAAGCAGGGCTTTCGGGTTCTGACAGAATTACTCTACTTTCAGTTATTGAATGTTGTAAAATTTTAGTTATATTATGATATAAAATGAAGAAAATTATTGAGTTTCCAAAAAAAAAAAATTCTTTAATACTAGAAAAGGATATATATACAGTAGAACTCCAATTATCCGAATCAATTGGGACCGGACCCCATTCGGATAATCAAAAATTCGGATAATTGGATTTTTTCCGAAAAAAGGGTCTATTTTAATTAATTACAGTATGTATGTTTAAAACGGCAGAAAAAACTATTTTTAAAGAAAAAGAGCTTTTAATTAATTAAATGAAAAGCAACATTTTTACATGTTAAGCTTACTTACAAGTGCTGTACATTAGTACAGTATGTACGTACCGTACAGTAAATGAAAGTCATTGCTTGCTCAACATCTGGGTCAAAGTAAGCTGTTTAATTGTCATCAGCCGTTTTCGGGCAGCCAAATCGCGCATCCGCTTGACAGTGAGAAGTTGCATGTGGTCACACTCGGGCTGACGCTCCATCTACTTCAACGCAGTTTCAAGGCCGGCAAATGCTTCACTAGCTGATGGTCCTGTGTCTAAATCAACTTCGACATTAAGGTCGGTGACCCCTGACCAGGGCCGTACCTACCGGGGTTAACCCAGCTGAACGGGTTTGTAATTGCCTGGAAAGCAGGGCGATGCATTGTGAGTACATACGCCAGATCGCCGCAGGCGGCGGACCACACCAGCAAGCACCCGTGTCGACTATACTAAGCTAAGTTGATGAGTCTAGGTTGTTTATTGTACTTTGCAAAACTATGATTGTTGCCACACACCACGTACTTGCCATGCCAGTTGGAAAAGGGTTGGATTATTTTTTATGCCTAAAAGGTGGTAAACTTCTTAGCTGTAGAAGGGGGCAATTTTGAGGGAAATTAAAAATTGAAATGGCCGAAAAGCTAAGATTTACCGCTGAGGGGATAATTTTGGGCCGAAATGCAAGGCAGACGAATCGCTGCAGAGGGAGACGGGAATAAAACCTGACATCATTGCCTCGATCGTCATCCTATCTGCAGTGCCTACTGTTCGTTGTGTTTACTTTGTTTTGCCGGTTACTTAACGTTATATCCTGTTGATTGGCACCTGCACATTGCTACTCAAGTTGATCTCGTAATTTAGAACCTTGATCAGATGACGAGACCTTCACCTGGCAAGGTACCTCCAGAGGTATAATTCACAGGTAACTTGGAGGACTTTGCACCCACGACGGATTTTACATGCACCAGGCGCCATTAGCGTACATGACGGAATTTTAGCCGGCAGCTAGCCTGGGTTCTGTGACCAACGGCTACGAGTATAAGCCAGCTTGGCCACCGCTGCCCGATCTAATTAATACAATTACTACATTAAATGAACTAAACTGTTATACTTATTAATCTTACTACTTAATAATCAACTTACTTAATCTTAATACTTAATAATCAATTAGAAATATTAATACTATAACGTCATTCTAACTACTCTTACCAACTTAACTTGGTGTTTATCCTGAGACTTAATATTTGACCTTGATACTTTTATTATGCGTTGGCATTTTTGCTTTAAACTGCTAGTTGATTTTACCCATTAAGGAGAACTAAGCTTAACTGTGATGTGCATCGTGGCACCCAGAAAAAAGAAAAAAAAATCTCAAATTAGTAGCGCGTGTTGAATTTAAGTGGGATGGGGCCGCGATGCAGAGAAGCTGGAGAAACTAAATGCTAAAATTACAACTTTTAACTATTAACTCAAGACTTATAACTAAGCTATAACTAATCACCCTTTTAACTGTTAATGTTCTCCCTATTATCTAGCTTAGTCCCTATTATAATTTAACTTAGTAACTATTATTTATAACTGATATTAATTAACTTATACTTAGCCTCTTGTGGTCTTCTGTCTTCTTGTTGGCTTGCCGCTCTTGTTGGGCTAGTTGGCTTCTTGTATATATATATATATTTTTTTTTTTCTTTTTGCAGAACACTTATACATGGACGGACAATGTGGTGACGGAGGCTTTTTGATTTGCCATTGTGCACAGCTTGCTCGGCCGGGGGTGAAGTGCAATTCGTCTGTTGCGGGGCTCCTGTTGCGGGCCATGGCCAACTGATACTGTGCGGCTACCGCTCACCACATAGGGACATTAGACAAAACCTGCTTTTATTATTTCTTTTGTGACGATAGGATGTCCTAGGCCTTATTTTTTTTAAATATTAAGCACATAGTACATTAAACACAAATTACATCGCGGGTAACATTTAACACTTATTAGTTACGTTCTTATTCCAGGTGTGTTACTGTCTGAGTGTTGTGATGTCGTCGCAATTTATTTGGAGCCATCTCATAACTGATCTTGCTT